>OY728131.1:1082337027-1083587027 GCA_963277665.1 Viscum album | reverse complement strand
CAGATACAAAAAATGGAAGAAGAAGCATGAAGAGGGGGGAGGAAGAAACCAGGAAGAAAATTACTTAAGTCAAGAAAAACCAACAATATATCGAAGATATATACACCAAGTAAGATGGGAATTGGTTCAAAGGCAAAATAAATGGGGCTATACATGTTGGCTAAGTAAAAAGAGGACTGAATAATTACGATATAAACATGGGAAATAAGGAAAAAACACACTTTCTATGTGACTTGGGCAGACCACACATTTTGAATGCATGGTTATGAAAAATGTGCACCAACCATGTGGGTTATAATTTCTAATCAGAAATAGGTCACATGTTTTCCGTTAGGAATTTCACAATTTGAAAAACCATTCTCATAGGTTGAAAGCCCTCACTGTCACAAACTATAACACCCTCGCATGGTGAGTCACATGATTTGAAATTTTTTGAAGTAACCATGTTCCTTGTTATATCATCCTAAAATATCACAATTCTGATCTTGACACCCAATAACTCAATGAAATAAATCACAAGATAAATAAAACTCAAAAGTAGACATACTAGTGACTAGAATGGCATCACAAACTATCCACCATTTCACTTTTTACCATACAAAAGACCATAGGAAACCTCAAATAAAATAGTTGAGACCACCATTACCTTACCCAACATTCCTACTCTAATTTCTCATGAATATCACCTCAATGATTCTCGAGAACATAGACCAACATGATAAACTTACCAAAGGGATCCTTTTTCTGAATATCCAAGATGTGGACAGGATAATCCACAACGGTGGAATCGGGCTCTAACACCAAATATTCCCACTCCAATACATGAGATGGGTCTAGATGGTATATCTTTAGTTTGGAAACATCAAATAAGTCATGGAATAAGGTTATCCATATTGGTAATTCCAACCAATGGGATACCTTTCTGGGATGATCCACAACACCAAATGGAGTGATATAACATGGTGACACTTTCCCATGCTTTCCCAGAAGACAATGTCCCAACCAAACAGATACCCCCAAAAATGTTGGATCACCAAAATAAACAGAAACATAAAATAATTATGGTTGAAATATCAATTCTGGTGACTCTGAGCTATCTCTATCCATTTATGAATCGGTTACACAGTCTTGATCATCCATTGGATGATACTCAGTTCTACTAAGGAATCCCCTCCCACCTTATCCCTACACAACATGGATTGAAATAGACAGCTGTGTCACTCCTCAAGTAGGGTAATCATTATAGAGGCATGGTAACTATTGTGAAAATAAAACTTGTATAATGGTAAATTCCATTCCCATGATCCCCAAAAAACAAGAACATATGCCTGTAATATATCTTCAAGTGTTCGGATGGTCATATTAAAGTGACCATCTACATGCGGGTAATACTCGATTCTCAACAGTATCTTGGTTCCCAAGGCCTCCTAGAGTCCGTTATAAAATAAATATGGAGAGAGGCCATCTTGGAATTACAATATTACTGAGGTAACTTCATCAATCAATAAAACACCTCCAAAATATTGGTTTTTGAGGTCTTCTTCCATCATCGACTCCCAAATGGAAAAAATGTGATGATTTTTTCATACAATTTAAAATAACTCATATTAATCTTTCCCACTCAGATTATAAGGTATCCTAATCATAAAATCCATACACATCTCATCTTACTTCCACAATTCCATGATGATTTTCTAAAACAGCCCGACGAGTCTCTGATACTCAACTTTGATCCTCTAGAAGGTTAGGTACTGCAAAAAAAAGTCTTCCACATCAAGTCTCTTCATGAGACACTAATTTCAGCCCCTAAAGTTATATAACATCTTGTTTAACTCGAGATGAATAACCAAATGTAATGATGAAACTCTTGTGTTACCTCCCACCTTAGGCTCAATTAAAAAACGAATCACTTTTAGAATGAAAGAGAACCATAAGGAGACTGAGAACTATAACTCGAGGTCTGCCCACTATTTAAGGCACTGCTAATCTTATAGAAATAGAGGTTGGAAACCTTCTCAATCCACAACCAATAGATAAGATAGGGTGTATACTAAACTATCCAAGTACAATAACCCTCTATCCTCCAAGACCTCTAGTCTCAAATACACAAACAAACTCATCATAACACAATCATTCGTTGACTCCTAAAGAACGTAGACATGAATATTACTTCTAAAGGCATCGAGAACCACATTTCCATTCTTAGGGGATATGAAATATTGAAAAAAATTATATAGATACTCCACCTAGTGTCTCTGTTGAGGCTCAGGTCCCTATGGATAAAAATATACTTCGGGTTCTTGTGATTTGAATACACCATATAACACTTTTTAAATAGATAATATCACCACATATTCAATACATGCATCACATATGCCAATTCTATGTCCTGAGTTGGATAGTTCCACTGATGTGGGGATAGATACCATGATCCATAGGACACCACACTATCATCCTACATCGTCAACCACCCCAAAACCACAACGAAGACATCAAAATACACAACATAATCTATCCCAATATCAGGAAGAATCAAAATAACTGTGGGTATTATATGGGACTAAAATACCTAAAAATCACTTTGGAACTTCTCAACCCACACAAAATGCACCCCTTTCCTTGGCAAAGACATAAAGGGATACGATTCCTTATGTAATTCCTAATGAAATTTGTGTAACAACAATCTATGCCCAGAAAATTTTTGATATCAAACACATTCTTTGGCTGATCCCAATACATAACTACTTGAAATTTCTCTTAATCTATTAAAACTCCTTTCTGATAAGTTGGGTGGCCCAATAACTTCACTTCTTGGATTAAAAATTGGCACTTAGAGAACATTGAATATACAAAGTGTTATTTCAAAATTCCTAAAATAACCTCAAGATGGTCAGTGTGATCCTCCTAATTCTTAGAATACACTATGATTTTATTGAAAAGCGTAACCACAAAGGATTCCAAAAAGTGATATAATTCATGGTTCATCAATTCCATAAAGACTGCAAGATAATTGGTATTCCAAAAGTTCATAACCAAATAAGCTAAATGTCCATAATGGTTCTAGAATAATTTCCTTAGAACATACTCATCTGAAAACCTCTAATGGAGGTACCCCAATCTTAGATCGATCTTCGAAAACCAATGGGCCTATATGAGTTGATAAAAAATGGCATCAACTCAAGGAAATGAGTATTTATCTTTTTACTATCACATAGTTAATAATATGATAGTTTATGAAATTTTAGAGGACCATTTCTTATTTTGAAAATAGAATTGAAAAAAAAAACATGATGACATGATCAGATGGATAAAATCATTTCCCACATGATCCTCTGGCCGAACCAAAACTCTTTCATCTCAACCGACTCCATTCGATAAGATGGTAAAGATACTAGGATCATCCTGGAGAGTATATTAATCATAATTTTGACCTCTTTTTAGGGAAGAAAACCCAATTTTTTTAGAAACACATCTGGATACCCTTCTCCAACCATCATAATTTTACCCTCTAAACCCGACTCAACAACATCCAGGAAGAATCTTGAAAACAGAAAATAGATCAACCCTAACTCTGAAAGAATTGGTCCTTCCCTCCCTAAACATGGATCTGACTCACCTTGAATGAAATTAGTTCTTCTATCAAGAGTTAGGAATTGAGCCCTGTAATATTAAGATTCAACTAGATCCTTGAATCTAATCAATCAATACAAGCCAATAATAAGAGTAAAAACAACCAGGTCCAAAATAGGGAAGTCCCATATGATTTCTACACCTACCACCAACACACAAAACCTAGTGAAAGTAAAACCATGCTTTTTCTTTTTACCCAAAAGGTTTAGAAAATATATACTAGAAGGCATCAACTTATCTCACATTCCCAAATAATAAATCACTTTAAAATAAATGAATGATTGGGATGTTTCTATATTGAACATAAATGCGTACATAGAAGAAGAAATAAACATGATACCTCTAATGATGGCTGGCGAGGAATCCAATACCTCTAGCATTGAATATAATGTATAGATATTCTATAACTCCTTAATAACCTTATATTTTTATGAGATATATTTTTAAATAATTTTATTTCCTTTATAGCTTATGTTGCACGAAACATCAAGTTTAGACAAACCATAAAATATTAGTAAAATATAATATGCCTCTTATAAACTAGCTGTTAAATTGGCAGCACTAAATAATAATAAATAAATTATGAAATAAATATCCAACTCAATATGAATTTATTTGTAGGTGTTTATGACATGTCACAAAATTTTTAAAAAAGTCATTTTATTTTTCAAAAATAAGTTTCCTCCATAATGAATTTTCTTCTTTTTACAAGGAAATATTAGTTTATTGAAGTTTTATAAAATTTATTTTAAATAAATATTTTTTAATTTTGAAATAATAGTTATAAAATACTTTTTATATATTTTTTTGATGATTTTCTGAGAACCAATATTTTTCAAGGAATAGTGAAAAATACTTATTTATATGGGAGAACTATATTTTCTTTTAAATTTTTTACAATTAAAATTATGTTTTTTAATTAGTTTCAAATTATATTTAGTTAATTTTTATTTAAAATAACATAAATATGGGTTTTAAGTGGATTTTAAAATTTAATTTAGTATAAAAACATTTTATGTTTAAAAATGGTATTTTTTGAAAAACAGTTTTTTGTTGCATTTTTTTGGTTTTATTTCAAATTAAATTCCAAAAAATATATGTGTTAAATTGTAAAATTTATTTCTTATTTTTAATGTATAGTTTAAAATTTATTTAATATGAAACTTTTATTTTTGGTCAATTTGAATAATAGTTGTGGTAAAATTTGTTACCACAGTTAATGGTAAAAGTGGTTAATATAGATTAAATATAAGTGATAGAGCCATAATTTTCCATAATATTTATTGTAATATGTATTTTATTTTACCCTTAATATGTATGGTTATAATTTTATTTTTTTAATATACACTTGTTAATGAAAATGACTTATATTATATTTAAATCAAAGAAACTCACAAAATGTCACTTTCTTGGCCATAAATATATCTTATGCTTACATATAGAGAAAAGAATAGGTTATGAACTAATATAATTGTCTATTATAAACATGATAAACTCAGTTTCATGATTAAAATACATTTTTTCCTTTTTGGGGCCCCTTGGATATGATTATCACCTTTATAGAATTTTATTTAAAGAAAAATCAAACATGACATAATCTTTCTTTAATAAGCATAATGTTTTCAATATAGTGTTATCGAGAGGATATGTTTGACTATAAATATTATTTTTAAATATTAAATATTTATCTTAATATTTTTAATTGATTTATAATTTCTAATAACAAAATAATTACATTAATTCTTATACATGCTGATGATGTAATTATTAAATTAAATGAAATATCAAATAAAAATTTTAAACATGTTAAAATAAATATAATATTAATCAGTTAAGGTGATACAATAATTTTTTACATGTTTATTAAATATTATGGATTTTTTAAATTATTATTTTTCAAATATATCTATTTTTGTTGATTTTATTAATGTCAAAGTAATGAATAATGTCAAAATTAACATTAATAATATTGTATGAAAATAATATTTTATTAAATTATTTGAAAATATTAAATATATTAAATAAAGAAAAATTGGATAACTTTTGGTCTAAAATATCATAAATTATCCATTTATTTTCCAAGTTAAACTTTATTAGTAAAAATTACAATATTTTAATATTGAAAACAAGTATTACTATACTAAAAATTCAAATAGGTAAACTAAGGGCTCAACAAAATGATATGGTATAAAATAAAACAAAACATATTATAAATTATATTGGTTAAGGAGATTATAAACTTATCTTATATTGTCTTCTAACCCGCTATGTAACGCCTTGACCCTAGTTACCTAGAGTCGGTGCATTATAATATAACATTGGAATGATACAATGAATCATGTCCTGAAAGACCGATCAATTTAGTAGCCTTGGAAGTACTAGATACATTCATAAGTTTTACATTACATCATGAAATAAAAACATCAACAAAACTTGTCCCCTGTTGAACACACTTATATCCATATCCTATCCCTACAAGTCAACCATAAAATAGTTCTTTACATCCTAGTAAAAATAAAACATAGAAAGGGGTGATCTCAGATGCTTAGTAAGGATAACAATGTAGCAGAAACTTGCATAAAAGAGCATAAAAATTTAAGGAAATGTATAAGACTAAAAAAACCTTTTAAACTTAAACTTAAGCATAATATGGCAAAGATAAAACCAAATAATTCAATTTACTTATTCAGATGGATAGTCTAATGATCATATTCAATATCAACAACCACTTTTATAATGATGGAATGCATTATGCCAGACTTCATAACCACATAGTCAAGGCCTTGTGCCATGACTACAAAAAAAGATTTTTCAAGGCCTTGTTCCAAGACACAAGTTTGTCTCATGAGACCTACCGATGAATCAAGGAGCTAGAGCGGGCTCCACCCATCACATACTAAGTCCAATGCATTCCTCATATGAAAAGGGTTAAACATAACATAAACATTCTTATTAAAACTAGCATATGAAATGTCAATACTTTATCCATAAACCATGAATGGTACAAAAATAACACATCCATAGTCAAACATATCACAAAACCTTCAATACAATATGGAAGATTTGTATCATAATAAATCAACTTCAAACAAGTTTAAAACCAATCAAAGGATTTTGGCATAGATTAAATGAAAACTTTTTGAAAGAAATAACTCTTTATATTTTGAAACCATTTAAAAGTCACATAATTATAAAATAAAACATTTATTTTTAAAATATTCTAATATTCTTTTATGGGAAGCTTTGATGATGATATAAGGGCGGAAAATATCCGCACCCTTTGTATAAGTTAAAAAAGACATTCTTTCCTTAATTTTGTCGAAAGGTTATACAATACCTTGTTTGGAAAACGACAAAAATATTCCTTTCAAAACATATATGGTCAAATAAGGGTATAAATGACTTTAAACAATAGAATAGTAAATAGTAAAAATGTTTTGAATTACATTTCTAAGTAAACATGGATGTGGATGATAAAGAGGTCCCAGTAGATACTTACGTATTAATAACCTCAGATAAGTAAAGAGATTGTAGAATTAACCCTTACCTTGTACTTTTCCTTAGTCAAGGGTAATTTAACCTCCTGTATAATAGATAAATAATTACTATTTAATTATACAATAATTATATATATAAATATAAAATCATAAATGATCCTCTAATAATGCTTTGTTAATAATATTTTAGTAGTATCATTATTTTGGATGTTAACTGATTCATTTTCCTTTATATACTTTGTTACGTAAGCCATGTTTTTTATTTATAGGATAAATTTTATTCATATACAGAATGATTTTATGTTAATAACCATTATTTTTTATCATAAACTGAAAATTATTCTTGAATTATTATGATGGAGAATTTATCACATCGCGTTCGGGGAGACGGTAATCCGTACGTACGCACGAGCGACAATATAATTATATTGATGGGGAAATCATATGTAATTGGATTGTATATCATATATAAAGAATCATTAACATATTATATTTATTATTTACATCAGTTATTATCATTATTATACCCATCCAAATAATGAAGCATTTGAATAACAAACTACACCACGACGTGGAGATGGTAAGCCGTACGTACGCACGTGTAGTGGCTTTATCATTTATTGGATGAATAGAATAATGAATATGGTTGTACCATTTTTATAATAACATAAAATTATATATAAAATACTGGAGTTATTATTTTATAATGGAAAAAACAAAGAAATAGGAAGGGAAAGAAGAAAAGAACTTGAAAGATGGTGGTGAAATATTTACCTCTTCTTCAGGTTCTTCCTTCTGATTTGATCAAAAGGGCCATAGGTTGGATTTATGACCAATGGAAGGCCTTTAGGATGAAGGTAGAAAATTTTGGAGGATATTTGGGCAAGATTTGGCAGAGTCAAATGGATTTTGAGGTGTAAAATTATGAGAAGGAGAAGTGCCCTTTTATAAGAGAGGTGAGGGACACTTTAGGAAAAGATGGAACTATTATTTTATAATAAAATCCTTTTCGTTTTATAATGGCTCCAAAATGAATTATTTTGATGATAAGGTAAGAATGGGTTGAAAACCTCTCAACCAATAGGTTTTAGACAGGTTTAGGTCATCATATTAACCTTATCTTTTAGATTTAACTCTTAGTTAAATAGTTTGACATTTACCATGTCTTTTTATATTATTATATTATATGGTTAATAAACATACTATGACAAGGCAAGAGAACCCCATGTGGTTCTTTATTAATATATATAAATTTATAAAAGTCCATTGGCTAGACCTTAGATTTTTATGAATATTATATCAATTAATAATATATTATTAGTTTTAAAAACACAATTATGTCATTTTTTACACTCTTTAGTATTTGGTTTTTGTAAAAATCATAACAGCATTATTACCTCAAAAAAAATTATTTAATCAACCCTAAAATTTATTATTAACCTATAAAATTAGTGGAATTCATCAAAATTCTCAAATTATTTTTATTTGTATATTTGAAATATCAATTATTTTAATCATTCAATAATAAGGTAATTTCTGCATCATCCTTGTGTCATAAATAAACTAAATTATTTAATGTATAAAAATTATAAATAAAAAACCATTAGGTTGAAAATAATTTCATCTTTATAATTAATATTTCTAGTCAAATCTATCTTATGTATAACCCTATATTAAAAATTGTTTAGTTATTACACTTTAAATTTAACTCTTTTAACTCTTCTTTAAATAAAATAATAATAAATGTTCTAATCTAGTCCAAGTGAATAAAAAGGGATAATATCTTATTCATAAGGTTGATTTTTTTCAAATTACTCTTATTAAAAGTATTTAGGACATATGTTCGGGTAATTATGATATCATTTTCACCCTTAATTACCCTATTTACTTATAACGGTGGTAAATAAAAGTCAAAAGTTACTATTCAAAAAAGCTTATTTTCATCTTATTGAACCAGAATTTACATACTGATATTAACTGTGTCTCTTGGATTTTTGAAATTCAACTCATAGAAGAGGTAAAATTATGTTTTTTTCAAATTTGAAAATGTTCCTAGGAGGTGGGTAAAAGGCAGTAAAACGTTCAATAAATTTTTTTTATATATAAAATTATTAAAAAAAGACTCCAATTAATTAAATTGAACATATATAGGTATTATGTATCTATTTTGACCTAAAAAACTGAATTAAAATAAATAATTATTTAAATAAAATGTTTTTTAAACAATAATGCAGTGTCTTTCCACAATTTATCAAAAATAGAATGTTTTTAGAAAAATTCAAAAAATTCACCGTAAGATAATTGTGATATTTCGAATTCAAAAATGAAGTCCATTTTGAAAAATAAAATTTATAATATTTTAAAAAGCGGGTATTACTATTCATAACGGCTAGTTTCATTGGTCATGGTGTGTTAAAACTCCAAGTTTTGTACAATGAAATATACTTCATTATTCAAAGGGAAATGTACCATGGAAGCTTGGGGTGTTACATTATCCCCTATTTAAAATAATTTCTTCCTCCAAATTTCAAGAATATTATTGCATAAAAAGATTCGGGTGGTTCTTCATCATATGTTCCTTGGGTTCCCACGTTGCCTCTTCCATTTTATGGATTCTCCATAGAACTTTTACCAGATGAGTTGTCCAGTTTCTCAGCACTTGCTCCTTGGTATCAAGAATTTTTTCTGGCTCTTCACAATAAGACAGATCAGGTTGCAATTCAATTTCCTCATAGGTGAGTACATGCGTTGGGTCAAGAATGTATTTTATCAACAGTGATATGTGGAACACATCAGGAACTTTGGAGAAACATGGAGGTATTACCAAACGATAAGCTACAACTCTAATATGTTCTAGAATTTCAAAAGGTCCGATGTACCTGGGAATTAATTTACTCTTCTTACCGAATTTTATAACTCCCTTCCATGAAGTTACATTCAAGAAAGCATGATCTCCTACTTGCAATTCGAAATCATTTCTTCAGTTATCAGCATAGCTCTTCTGCCTAATTTGAGCTGCTTTGATGTGGGTTTGGATAACCTTCACCTTTTCTATAATTTACTTAACAATTTCTGGGCCTACGAGTTCTCTTTCACCAACATCATCCCAACAAGTTGGTGTGCGACATCTCTTTCCATATAACACTTCATATGCTGCCATCTGAATACTTGAATGGAAGCTATTGTTATCAGAAAATTATACCAGAGGTAAATATTGATCCTACAAACCCTGAAAGTCAAGTGGGAAATATCTCAACATGTCTTATAAGGTTTGAATAGTCCATTAAGATTGTCAACCAGTTTGAGGGTGGTAGGAAGTTCTCAAACGAAGTTTAGTATCCAAGGCCTTTTGAAGACTTTTGCAAAATCAGGATCTAAAATAGAGATCATGATCAGAAACAATTGATAGGGGTACACCATGGAGTCTAAAAACTACATTAATATATAGTCTTTCCTGATGTTCAAGTGAAAAATCTTCTCTTAGAGATCAGGTATATCAGGAACACAAAGTCTCTACCCAAATTTCAAAATTCCGTCTTCATATACAAAGTCACTCAATCTCCCATCATTTACAGTTGTAATATTCTTTTGAAAATCCTCAAAATTAGTCAGAGAACTTTTTATCCTTTCTAGTAAAGATGTTTTGTAAACCATTTGAAAAAGTATTTATGTTTAACCATTCATGGTTATTCCCATATCTATCTTTACTAGATTTATGAAAATAGGATCCCTTTCAACTCTCATCTTATTCAAAAATCCACGATCCTTTCTTCTCAAAGCATCTTCAACCATATTTTCCTTCCCCGGGTGGTAGTGTATAGTGAAATAATACTCTTTGAGTAGTTTAAGCCATTGTATTTTCCTCTTGTTGAGTTCCTTCTGTGAGAAAATATACTTCAAACTCTTGTGATTGGTATGTATCTAACATTTTTCACCATAGAAATAGTTTCTCCATATTTTCAGGGAAATGATTATTGCTGCAAACTCAAGATCATGAGTAGGATAGTTCTTCTCATGAATTTTTAGATGTTGTGAAGCATAGGAAATAACTCTATCATTCTGCATGAGGAAACAACCAAGTCCTTTATTTGAAGCATCATTATAAATATAAAACCCATCATTCCCTGATGGTAGAGTCAATATAGGAGCATTGAGTAATCTTCTCTTCATTTCTTAAAAAAATTCTTCACACTCTTTTGTCCAATCAAATTTAACCCCTTTACATGTGATATTGTTAATGGGTTATCCAACCGAGAAAAATTCTAGAAGAAACATTGATAATAACCTGCTAAACCAATAAAACTGCATAACTCAGTTATAGTTGTCAGTGCTGGAAATTCTTGGATTGCCTTGGTCTTTGAAGGATCAATAGATATTCCATCCTTAGAGATAATTTGGCCAAGAAAATAAATCTATTGAATCCAAAATTCGCACTTGAAAAACTTCCCAAATAATTCATTTCTTCTAAGTGTTTTCATAATACCGTGCAAGTTATTTTCAAGATCTTCATAGCTTCTTGAGTATACCAAGATATCAGTAATAAATACCACTACCAAGACATCAAGATATTACTTAAAAGCTCTATTCATTAGATCCATGAAGACAGAGGGTTCATTAGTCAATCCAAAACGCATTACTGTAAACTCATAATGCCCGTACCTAGTTCGAAATGTTGTTTTCAAAATGTCTTCCTTCTTCACACACAACTAATGATATCCAGACCAAAGGTCAATCTTTGAAAAATATTGAGCTCCATGAATATGTTCAAATAAATCATTAATGTTTGGTAGGGGATACTTGTTCTTTATTTTTATATCATTGATCTACCTGTAGTCAATGCACAACCTCATAGATATGTCTTTACTCTTAACAAAAAGGACAGGGGCTCCCCATGGAGAAACACTAGGGTGAATAAATTCCTTATTACTCGATTCCACTAGTTGTTTCTTTATCTCCACTAATTCCATAGTGTCCATTCTATAAGGGGTCTTAGAAATAGGCCTTGAACTAGGAATTAAATCAATGCAAAACTCAATTTCTCATTCTGTTGGATGTCTAGGTAAGTCCTCTAGAGACACATCAACATATTCTTCTACATTAGGTAAGTCATCTATTCATACATTTCTTTACTCACCTATAGTTTTTTATTCTCTTCTTCCCCAATAATTGAATTATGTAGAGCTAGTGAGGGTGGATCTAGATAAGAATCGGATGGTGACATTTCTTCTCTAAAGATAAGGTACTGCTTATCATCGTCGAAAATTATAACCTCCATCTTCTTACAATAAATTTTTTTTATCATGGTTCGAAATCCAATCCATTCCAAGGACTAAATCAAATTCAATCATGGGTATGACGACACGATTAGTAGATAAAGAACATTCATATTCCTTAATGGGAACTGATTCACAAAATTTTGTTGCAATGATACTTCCCTTGGGATTTTTGACAAAAAACTCCCTTGTTAAGTCAAATTGAAAAAATATAATTTTCTTAGAAATCTAAGAAGATATGAAACAATACGATGATCTAAAATCAAATAAATCATTTGCTAAACATGAGGAAACCATTAAATTACCTACCACCACGTCTTTTAGAGCTTCAACTATAGCAGTAGTGATCCCATAAGCCTGGCCTTGCTCCTTTGGCCTTTTCTTAGGTAAGTTCCCTTGGGTTTTAAGAAATTAATTTTCATAATTCCCCTTTTCTATAAAATTTTAGCATTCAAAAATGAAATCCTTTTTCTTCCACTAGAAATCACGATCTTGGTGTCCTTTTTCACCAAAACTGTAACAGACTCACATTCCCTTTAGGCATGTACCATGGTGTTTCTTTCTACATTTACCATAGGATGGATAGTCAAATTTTTCCTTCTTCCCCTTATTTCAATTTCTAGAGTGTTCAACAAATATCTTTTTCTATTTCTTTTCTTTAAAGTCATAATACCTAGAGAATTATTTTTCAATATTTATAGCGCATGATAAAATATCTTCGTACGATGAGAAGGATTGTGAGACTAATGCTCAATGGAGAAATGGTTTTACCCCTTAAAATAATTGATCAATTTTACTCCTTGGGTTACATATATAATCTTATGTATTCCTTGATATCCTTGTAAAGATAGCCTCATAGTTTGTTACATTCTCATCCTTCTTTTGCCTCACACTCAGAAATTGTCTTTCTATATCCACACGATGGTAACGAGGAAAGTATTTCTCTAAGAAGATTTATTTAAACTCCCAATATTCCATGTTCAATAATTCTTCATCTTCATTTTTGTTTTGGATGAATGACCACCATTAATCTGCATCTCCCATGAGGCGATAGACTTCCATGAAAACATTTCCATTTCGCTACTCCTAAAAGCATGAAATATTTTCTCTAAGGAATTTATTCATTGCTCAACTACTAATGGATTTGTAAATTAATTGAATGTTAGTGGTTTTTGCCTCATGAAGCAGTATAACATTGATCCCCTGTGTTGTGGATCAGGGTTCTCTATGTGGGTAAGGTTATTTTTCATAAACTGAGTGAGTTGTCCTAGTATGGTGATAAGATGATTAGCACTGTTTTCATCACCAGCTCCACTATAATTATCTTGACTATAAAGGAAACCCCTACATGGATTATGTACATTGATATGGTTTCCTATACTTTCACTAGGCGCTAATTCTAAACGATGACAAACAATAGATTAGTTTATGAATTTCAATACACAATTACAAAACTTGTAAGACAGTTAACATAAATTTAACAATTTATGGATATAATACATAATCATAAAAATGTTTTCTTTGAGGAATTATGTACTCATAAATCCATCATAATGATTTTTAATGAAAATGAGAATTATCCTAATCATATCCCCTGAGAGTGTCACAACCAAGAGTGTAGCAATGCCTGTTGTCATGCACAAGTTCCCATTCAAGTCTAGATCGAAGCGGTGTTTTCGGGTTTTATCCCTAGGTACATCTATGTCAGAGCTGCCTCTACCTGATCCTATCCAGAGAGGGATGTATTGCTTGGAAGACTCACAAAATCTCTATAGTACCAAAATTCTAGGAAGTTTTTCTATACTGATCCTCTAAGTCTATCTTAGTATAGTGTTCTCTAATCATTGATTTTCTTAATCTAGCTTCCAAGGTTTGTACTAAACATTCTTTGATTCCAACTGTAAGGCCCTAACTCCAGTTACCCTAAGTCGATGCATTATTACATAACATGACCATGATAAAAGGAATCATGTCCCGAAGGACCGATCCATTTAGTAGCCTTAGATGTACTAGATACATTCATAAGTTTTACATTACATAATAAAATAAAAAAATCCACAAAATTTTGTATCCTTTTGAACAAACATATATCCTTAGCCTATCCCTACAGGAAACCATAAAATACTTCTTCACATTCTGGGAAAAATAAAACATAGAAAGGGGTGAGTTGAGATGCTCAATAATGATAAAAATATAGGGGAAACTTTCATAAATAAGAATAAACATTTAAGGAAATGTATAAGACTAAAAATAGCCTATTAAACGTAAACTTCAGCATAATATGGAGAAAGATAAAATCAAATAATTCCACTTACTTATTCACAAGGATATTCTACTAGTCTAATAATCAAATGAAATATCAATAGCCACTTTTATAATGATGGAATTCATAATGCCAGACTTCATAACCACATAGTCAAGGCCTTGTTCCAAGAATACAAATTAGATTTTGACAAGGCCTTGTACCAAGACACTAATTGGTCTCATGAGACCTACCGATGCATCGAGGAGCTGTAGCGGGTTCCTCCTGTCACTTACTAAGTCTAATGAATTCCTCATATGAAACAGTTTAAAGATAATATAAACAATCATATTTAAACTAGCATAAAAAATTTAAATACTTTATCATAAACCATGCATGGTTCAAAAATAACACATCCACAGTCAAACATATCACAAAACCTTCAATACAATAAGGACGATTTTTATCATAATAAATCAACTTCAAACAAGTTTAAAACCATCAAATGATTTTGACATAGATGAAATGAAATTTTTTTGAAATAAATACATATTTATATTTTGAAAGCATTTAAAAGACACATAATTTTATAATAAAACATTTATTTTGAAAATATTTTTATAATCTTGTATGGGAAGATTCAATGATGAGATAACGGTGCAAAATAGCTACACCCACTGTATAATTTAAAAAAAGACATTCTTTCCTTAATTTTCTCAAAAGGTCATAAATTATCTTTTTTGAAAAAATACATAAAGATTCATTTCAAAACATATATGGTCAAATAAGGGTTTAAAAGACTTTAACCCATAGTTTAGAAATATTAAAAATGTCTTGAATTACATTTTTAAGAAAACATAGATGTCAATGATAAAGAGGTCCTAGTAGATACGTACGTATTAACAACCTTGGAAAAGTAAAGAGATTGTAGAATTAACCCATACCTTGTAATTTTCCTTCATTGAGGGTACGTTAATCTCTTTTATAATAGTTAAATAATTGTTATTAAATTATACAATAACTATATACATAAATATGATATCATATATGATCCCTTAATATTGCTTTGTTAATAATATTTTAGTAGTATCATCATTTGAGCTGTTAATTGATTCATTTTCATTTATATGCTTGGTTCCATAAGCCATGTTTGTTATGGATAGGATGTATTTTATTCATATAAATAATGATATTCTGTTCATAAAAATTATTTTTAATCATAAAATGAAAATTATTCTTGAATGATTACGATGGAGAATGAATCAAATCCCGTTCGCGGAGACTGTAATCCGTACGTATGCACGAGTGACAATATCATTATATTTATGGTGAAATAATATATAATTGGATGGTATATCATATATACAGAATCATTAACATTTTATATTTATTATTTACATTATTTATACTCATTATTATACTCATCCAAATAATTATGCGTTTGAGTAACAAAATACCCCATGACAAGGACACGGTATGCCGTACATACGCACGTATAGTGACGTTTTCATTTATAGGATGGATAGAATAATGAATATGGTTGTACAATTTTTATAATAACATCACAGTATATATAAGATACTGGAGTTATTATTTTATAATGGAAACAACAAATAAAGAGGAAGTGGAAGAATAAAATAACTTGAAAGAGGGTGGTGAAATATTTACCTCTTCTTTAGGTTCTTCCTTTTGATTTGATCAAAAGGGCTCTATAGGTTGGTTTTATAAGAAAAATAAGGCATATAAGATGAAGGGAGTAAATTTGGGAGGATATTTGGACAGGGGTTGGTGGATCCAAATGGATTTGGAGGAGTTAAATTAAGATAATGGGAAGTGCCCTTTTATAAGAGAGGTGAGGGTCACTTTAGGAAAATCTTGAAATATTATTTTATAATAAAATATTTTTTTATAATGGCTCCAAAATAAATTATTTCTTGGCTAAGGTGGGGATGGGTCGAAAACCTATCAGCCAATAGGTTTTAGATAGGTTTAGGTCATCATATTAACCTTATATTTTAGATTTAACTCTTAGTGAAATTGTTTTACATTTGTCATGTCTATTTGTATTTTTATATTATATGGTTAATAAACTTACTATAACATGACAAGAGAACCCCATGTGGTTCATCATTAATATATATAACCTTATCAATGTCCTTTGGCTGATCCTTATATTTTTAGGAATATTATATCAATTAATAATATAGTATTTATTTTAAAAACTCAATTATGTCATTTTTGACACTATTTAGTATTTGGTTTTTTTGGAAAATCATAACAGCATGATTAATTCGAAAAAAAATATTGAATAAACCCTAAAATGTCATATTAACCTAGAAAATTTGTGAAATTTATAAAAAGTATGAAATAAAATTTATTTGGTTATTTTTAATATCAATTATTTTAATTGTTCATTAATAAGGTAATTACGACATCATTATTGTGTCATAAATAAATTAAATTATTTAATGTCTAAAAATTATAAATAAAATACCATTATGTATTAAATATTTTCATCCTTATAATTAAGATTTATATTTAAATTTATCTTATGTATAACCCTATATTAAAAATGGTTTAGTTATTAAACTTTGAATTTAACTCTTTTAACTCTTCTTTAAATAAAATAATAATAAATGTTATAATCTCATTCAAGTGAAATAAAGGGGATAATATTTTATTAATAAGGATTATTGTTTTCTAAATAAATTATAAAATATAATTAGTACACGTGTTAGGGTAATTATGATATCATTTTTACCCTTAATTACCCTATTTACTTTTAACTGTGGTAAATAAAAGTTAAAATTTACTATTCACCAAAAATTATTTTCATCTTATTGAACCACATTTTACTTACTAATATTAACCGTGTCTCTTGTATTTTTTAAATTAAACTCACAGAAGAGGTAAAATTATGTTTTATGCAAATTTTCAATTTCTCTTAAGAGGTGGGTAAAAGACGGTAAAAAGTTCAATAAAATTATATATATATATACTTATTATAAAATGACTCCATTGAATTAAATTATACATATATAGGTATTATGTATCTATTTTGACCTAAAATAAATTAAAATAAAGTAAATAATTATTTAAATAAAATGTTTTTTAACCAATAACACAATGTCTTTCCACTATTCATCAAAAATTGAAAGTTTTAAGAAAAATACAAAAAAATCACCCTAAGATAATTTAGATGTTATGAATTGAAAAATGAATTCCATTTTGAAAAATAGAAAATTTATAAAATTTCAAAAAGTTGGAATTACTATTCATAACGGCTAGTTTTATTGGTCTTGGTGTGTTAAAACTCCGAGTTGCATACAACACAAGCTATTACATTATTCAAAATGAAACGTACCATGGAATCTTGGGGTGTTACACATTATCATTTGTGGTAGTTTTATAGAAAATGAATTTATTATAATGTAATATTTTGAGAAAATCCAAAAGTTCCACTCACCTAAATTATAAAAGGGAACCTCCAACCTCACTTAATTACTCTACTTGGAGGCTGATATCTTGACCTTAATCTACCAATTTATCCTATACACTTATCTATATGCATTCTATAGGTACTTTAATTCTCAAAAAACCAACCCTAGAGCCCTTTAGAGGAGATCCAAATGAGATATTTCGAAGAAGAGGTAACCACTGTAACCAAACACTTTGTATTTTATACTCTTCCTTACCTCCAATAAACCTAATATGTTTATCATAAAATAATAAATTCTCTATATTAAATATTGCGAAATTATTTTATGATTATGAAAACACCATTATACACCATCTTTCCCATCAAATCAGAGGTAAAATTATCGCTTGTGTATACATACGACTTACCGTCCCAATGTAGCAATACAATTCATTTTTCATCACTATATTTTATAGATTGGAATTATGATGAGTTTAATTTTTTCATATGATACATATGAAATAGTTTTACTTCTGTAATGATAATATTATATCAACCTCATCATCATCCAATCATTTTAAAAATGACAACGTCTCTCGTACGTACATCTGGACTACCATCTCAACAATGTGATGTGATACGTTTTAAATTATATTTATTATGGATGGTAATAAGAATTATTTTTATGAAAATATATTATTTATATAACATAATTATGATCTTATAAAGTTGATTTATTATTTACCTTTATTTCATTCCATTAGAAAAAAAAATAATCAACGGTCTTGCTTACGTATGACCTATCATCTCCATGAATAGTGTAATTAATTTTCTATATCTATAATTTTTATGAATGGTTATAAATATTTATATAATGAATATATATTTCTTATACCATGATTAAAATTATGTAAATTATGGGATCATTATTAATGTTTCTGGACCAGGACTACTAAACTAAAACAAGCTTGGAAAACAAAAGAGTTATCAACCAGAATTGTGATCTTAATAAACAATTATTGATAAATGGGTGATAATATGCTATAAATATATAATAACTAATATTATGAAATTAATTATATATAATAAATGTATAATAAATCCATATTTATTATACAATAGGTTTGAACAAGAACAAATAAAGGCAAGAATCGAGGTAAGGTAATTCTTAACTGAATTTCCATTCATTGAGTTAAACTTATACTTCATTAATTATGTCACACTAAGATTATGTGGGAAATGAATTTTTATTATCTTATTTTTTATTTTATTATTTTTATTTATATCTGATACTCATAA
Organism: Viscum album; assembly: GCA_963277665.1. Classification (NCBI taxonomy): domain Eukaryota; kingdom Viridiplantae; phylum Streptophyta; class Magnoliopsida; order Santalales; family Viscaceae; genus Viscum; species Viscum album. The sequence goes on along the minus strand of OY728131.1, from coordinate 1,083,567,668 downwards.
TATCCTTTTAATGTCCACATCAATTTAATTTTTCAAGGACTTTTTAAAAAAAATACTCCTTTAATGATTCCTTTTAAACAAAGTCAAAAGGAATGTTTTTTTAACTTATACAACATTGAAAAAATTTCCTAGTTTATAGATTCCAAAATTTTTTGAATATTTATATTCAATATTACACATTTATATGCAAATAAAATTATTTTCTTTGTAATTTTATGTCTTTAAAAAAATTCAAAATAGAAAGGATATTTTCCTCATGAATTATTTCATGTGATATCTAAAAATAAATTTCAATATAAGATGACATTATTTGATGACTATTTTAAATTATTGATAATATGATCCATGTATACTGTAATAAATCATTATTTTAATGGTTTATGATTATGATGGATTGATGTTTATGAATTACATTACTTTTCTATTGGTTATTCAATGATGAAATTTTATGAAATACGTTTATTTTCATGGGTTATGATTTTATGAATGATTTATGCTAATGTGTCTCACATGTGTGTGGTTTTAATTATTTGGTATATAGAACCTATGTATTTATACAATGAATTTGGTAAGGATTTATATATCATGAGATGGGCAAGACAAGAACGAGGAGTGAACTTGGTTCAGTAATACATAGATGGAATGAGAATTAAACCTTGTTGAGTAATAGATGGTTGTAATGAGAAGTAAACCCAGTTTAGTAATATTGTTATGGAATGGGATGTAAAACTAGTTAAGTAATAAAAGGATAAAATATAGAGTGAACCTGGTTCAGTAAAGGAATTTTTTTCCATGATGGTCTTGTAAATGAGCCTTGACTAATATGGAAATGATTTTCTTTGAATATGTTTATGAAACATAATTACCTATCTTATACAAATGTTATGTTCTCATGGATCAAGTTCTTTTTTTCCTTATGATTAGTTTTTAATGAACTACAAATATTTATTCCATCATCTAAGTTTATATTCTTTGATATGAATGCTATATTTTTAAAATTTTGGGTTCAGGTTCTTATACCATTATGCTCATATTGTTCTTATGAAATCATTATTATCTCAATTGTTTACCCTTATTTGAGCACATGTGCTCACCATTTCTCAAGTTTCAATTCTATAGGATATAAAGAAATATATTAAGTATGATATGTCAAAAATGGTTTTAGTTATGAAGAAATAAGTGGGAGACAATGTAGATATTTTGTGTACTAGCTGTTTATGTTTATATGATTCAAAAGGCACTAGATGTTTACAATCCATAGGCATGTTCTTGTGTAATGTAATCAATATTCATCTAAAAAGATGTAAAATATTTGTATTAAATGATTAGGCTATTATTTTTGGTATCATAGGTTGGTTTTAGTTAAACTTTGGAAAATAGGACAATAAAACCATAGTAAGATCCCTAAGGATAAGTCTAAGTATAGGTTCCAATCCTAGAATTATGATAACTATCATGAATACCCTAGTATTAAACCTATAATGTTATATATTGAAAGTAATTTATATTTATTTTGTGGTCTTTCCACTATTATGAGTGATTCTCACACAATAATTTTGGGGTTTCATATAATTGAGAGAACCAGGAGGATTTATATTAATAGTGAATGTGATGGACAATGGAATTATCTTCCTTATAATAAACCAAATTATATAAGAGTTATAAAGTGAGACATTTATATTATTCCTAATTATAAATATTATAATATGATCAATAATCTCAACATTGGTTTGTTTTTCCACTCATCCTATAATAGAAAGATGGTGTTTCAGGGTTACCATTGAGGAAACATAGTTAAATTTTCATCCTGTAAAGCATGTGGGAAGAAGAATCAATGAAGATGTTTCAAAGGAACTGGATGATGATTTGGGTGTAGAAGATAAAGACAAAAGTAATGTAATTGAAAATTAAAATTGAATTATTAATTTAATGAAATGGATGAGAATAATGGTATTACTAAGTCATCATTTATAGTTAAATATTTTTAATGGGGAATTTATATTCATTTACAAATCGATTCTATAGGGGGAAATCTTGTGAAGAGAATTAGCAAGGCTGTATGAGTAATGGATATATTACTAATATTTAAGATACTACGAATGGTATATTAGTTAGAAAAAGTATTAAGGAATAAAATGATGAATCTTGGATAATGGTATAAGAGGATAGTGGAATTATTGAGTATTTATATATATGAAATAAATAATAATGTTTTAGAAGTAATTTTATGGTATTATGGAATAACTAAACACCTAAGGATTGGTACACAATAGTTTTTTCTTAAGTATTTGAAATCATATATTGAAATGAACTGGTAACCAGGAAAATTATTAAAGTGGTAAGGAAGGATAACTCCTAATATGTTCATGATGTTGGGATAATAATGAGAAAAAGAGACATTTTATTGTGATAAAATAAATGGTATAGTATTCATAACCTTGGAACTAATTAGTAATATGGTCAAAAGGTTGTATATGATATCATGGTTTGAGTTTATTTAATTTTTATATTTATGGTATGAGAAAAGAGTTATTTTTTGAAAGAATGCATGTTTTCAATAAGTTGTTATGGTAATCCTAGTTATTACCATGTTTTAGGAGAATACATGTTAATTCTCTTCATTTTTTTGGTGTGTTAAAATTTGGAGCTACGATAAGATGTTCGAGGGATAAATGAAAATTTGATTTTTTAAATGTAGTGACATTTTTAGAATGTTTTTGATTTTTATCATTGAAAGGTTCATAAGTTAAAAACTTTATGATATTTATTAAGTTGAATTTTTGATTTGGTTTTAGATATTAATGTATTACTTCACAATATGAATATATATTCATATTGGATAACCTATTCTATCCATTTTCTATAATGATAACTAGAGACATAAGAAATGATTTATCATCCCATTATAGGTATTATGCTATAGAACCATCAGTTTGAGGTATGTAGCCTTTTTTTATACCTTTATATGTATTTAAGGTGTATAGGATGAGTTGGGAATAGGTTGGGAGAGAATGAAATGGTTTTGAATATGTTTGGAGACTTTTCTATATGCGCACGATTTAAGAACGATTAGGGGAAACCATGCGGGTTCTCCAAGAAATATTGTAAAGGGAGAGAGTGGGCTTCGCAAGACATATTAATGGTTTTCCAAACCATGTGATGCTACTTTACAGACCCCCCCGTCTCAAGGTAGTGGCTTGCGCACGGTTAGCACACAGTTTTCCAAACCACGTGGGCTAACTGTGCAGCCACTTAAAGAAAGGGTTATTTAATTTGCGATCCCTTGGGAATAACCTATTTCACTTAAATTCTTCTCCCACTCGAACCTCACTCATGATTTTGGGTTCTCAAATTTTTAAGGTTCTCTTCCACTCGTTTTGGAAGCAAATCGAAGGGGTTTTTTTGTGGATTGAAGTCAGTTCTTCTCAGGTAAGTATCTCCTCTTGGTTTCTCTTTAGTTTTCTCTAGGTATCTTCTTAACTCTATCTCAAGTTTCTAGATCTACATTAGTTTCATGTAGATATGTTGGTTGTGTTTCTTTGGGTGTGGATTTTAATGATTTTGGATGATAGGGAAGGAGATCTAGAGTGGTTTTTGTGAAGTGTTTTCTCGGATTGGGGTGCAGTTTCTTGTGGGTCATTTTCATCAGAACCCAAAAGGTAGGTGGCTTCTCTCTCGACTCAACTTGGTTAGAACTAGTGGCTTTTTGTTACAATTAATTTCTTTTCTTGAAATTAATTGTGATAATGATTTGAAAATCTTGTTGGAAGTCCATTTGGTGATTATTTGGGGGATTTTGGGGAAAACGGGTTATTGTTGCTAAAGTGGATTTGTTATGTGATTTTAAAATATTTATTTTAAAATTGTTGATGGGTGATTATAAAAAAATGTTTTGTGAAGATGGTTTTCAATAAATATGTATATTTAATTGTGGTTGGTAATGGAAAATTGGTTAAACAATGATTTCAATAAATGGGTGATTTATTAAAGTGGATTGATATGCGATGGAAATTTCTATTTGGATATTATTGTGATATTGGTGTATTTTTTTTGGTTATGACTTGATTATGTATTGTTAGTAAAGTGTTTTATAAGTACCAATATAAAAGGGAGGATGTATAGTTGATGGAAGGTCCACCCTCAATGTTATGTGTACATTAAGTGCCCCTAAATTGGGGAGGAAGAAACAGGTCGGACGGAAGTGCCACTGTGATTGTAATACCTATTTTGTTTTGTAAAGCATTGTGTTTTTTCATGATTGTGTTCTGGAAATAAATAGTTTAAATTGGCTGTGATAATGTTTGTAACCATGATATTTCTTAATGCATGTTTGTGTCTTTCCCTTGTTTGACATGGATTGATAAGGGTATTTTTGGCTTGGGGTAAATGTTGAATTGTTGAATGTTTTATATAAACTATTTATATAAATGTGCTAATGGTTTTATCCTAGTTATGTGTTTAGGGACATCATTTGGGGAAACATAATAATTATTAGTACTCACCCCCTTCTTTGTAACTTGGGTGATTTTTCAGATGTTGTATTCTGGGACACAGTTAAAGGAAAATCATCTCATTTCTAGTGGCTTGTGGTGATTCTTGGGAGATATTTTGGTGCATAGAGCATGGAGATTTGTGTGGAGTTGTGGAGTGTGTCTTGGTTTATTTTGGGCTCTCTTGTAAATTATTCTTCATAGTACTCTGATATTGTGTTTGGTTGTATTGGTTTTAGTTTGTATTATGGAACAACATGGCTGTATTTTTGGTAATATGTGATTGAATGTTTTTTTGAAATGAATCATATAGTTGTTCTTAGTGGATGGTTTGGTTGGTTTTGTCTTAAGGAACAATCATTCCCTAATTTTTTCTTGAATCCCTCAGCATTTATTTCCACCCTTTGGTGCCTTGGGAACATCTCTTAAGGCCAAGTAGCATTTCTTTTCCCTCTCAAGCCAATGGGATGGGGTGTGATGTTACAAGGGTTATTAGTTTGTTCGGTCCATGGATTTCAAGTGAGAGCAGATGTTGAATCCTTAGTGTTGATCATTGGTCTTGGTATTGACAATCGTTCATGGCCTATTTCTTGAGTCAGGATGGTATCAAGATGTAGGATTTTCGTAACATAGACTGTATAGAATAAAAGGTCATAGAAAACCCTTTTATGCTAAACTTCTAGTTACCTAGGAGTTGGGTACATAAGTCTTTGGAGACACTTATAGGTATTGGATATCTCATTGTCATGAGTGTATCAAATGAGATGAGTATGTCATGCATGGTAGAAATGACCTCCTACTAGGATGCATATTTCTTTGGGGTATAATGAATTATGGTGTGACATGAATATTTGGATTTTGAAAGTATGTATTGGGTTTCAAAACATAAGGGTTTGAAACATGGAAACTTGTGGTATTTTGAAAATTGGTTGATTTTCAAAACATGGTGGGGTTTTCAAAATAGTGAAATATGGGAATTGTAAACGCATGGAAACCCTGGCTATGATAGTTGTTATGTAACAGATTTTTAAAATTATACACCATTTATTATTAAGGGAGTGAAACTTATAGTTGTTTTTGTGTTAAAAAAAAGGCCCCGGGTAGGCTTCGTAGAGACCAACCCGAATAAGATGATGAAAATGTGGTTGTACCTAAGCCCAAGATGAACTAGCAGCTAGTGCAGAGTATAGTGAAAGCTTTCCAAGCAGTAGGAAGTGCGAATAAATAGGATGAACCAAGGAATGGTGATCATTCAGTACTATTTCAATGACATAATCCACCCATATTTAGGAGTGATTCAGAGCTAGAGAAGGATGAAGCATTGTTGAACAAAATAAATATATTTTTTGACTTCTTGGGAACACTGGAATAGCTGAAAGTGAAACTAGCTAGGTATATGTGGGAATATATTTCCCTTCAATGGTGGGAGCTGCCGTTGCAAGCTGGGATGAACCAAAGTGTGATTTGTGAGGGGTTTGATGAATTGTTTAATAAACAATTCTACTCTCATACATTAATAATTCAGCGTACAATGGATTTATTCTGTTTAAAACAAGGGAACATGGTGGTGATAGAATATGAGGACATGTTTATGAACGTAGTACGGTTTTCACCCAAGGTGGAAGGTAGTACATCATTGTATGCACAAATTTTGATGATGGGTTAAACTAGGAAATTCGTTCCAAGATAAAGGTGATGTGTATAAATGGTTACACATAAATGGTGAACTGAGCTACAGTGGGTGAGTGGGATCTTGTGGGGGCTACGGGCATGGGAAGTATGTTTGTTCCCACAGGGAATAGTGGGAACTCAAACAATAGGTTCAAGAGGAAGATGGACACTTATTTCTAGGGTGGGGGTACAGTTCAAAATTCCATAGAAAGGATTGGTGAATCTTCCTTCAATGACTCAGAGTAAGAAAATGTGTTTTCAGTGTGGTTCTACGAGCCACATCAAGTGGGATTGTATGGGAAAACATCGATCATGTCATAATTGTAAGAATATGGGGAATCTGTAGCATTATTGTCAGAATTATATAAGGTCAGGTGTTCAAGACACTCCTCAGGTGTCATGGGGGTCTTATGCCTCGATGAGATGGGGGCAACAACATACCCCTTTCCAGCAGAGTAAATTGGGTCACTCTGAGTCTCAGAATACCACAACGCCTCCGAAGGGTAATAAAGAGAAGGGCATGAAATGTAAGCAATTGTTTGGAGTTGAGGAGGTGGTGATGGATGATTAGTCGGGACCATCCATGATGCGAGGTACAATTCTTTTAAATTACATGCTGATGCAAGATTTCATTAATACTGGTGGTTTAAATTCTTTTCTTACTTCTCGCATTGTAGATTTGTTGGGTTTACATGGGGGAATGATGCCTTCTATTTTGAAACTGAAAACTCCTCTAGGTCAAAGAGAGTGTCTAGATTTCCTCTGTAGAGGTGGTTGTTTAGTTGTGGATGACATCAAATTGATCTGGGATTTCTTAGTTCTTGATATGGATTCTTATGATATAATCATGGGAATAGATTGATTGAAAATGTTTAAGGCCCACATTGATTACTATGCACGAAAGGTTAGTTTTGTGATAGAGGATGGCGTTAGACATATCATTAGAGGGAAGATAAGTGCATACCTAGGTGCAGCAGATTTGTTGGAACCAACTGTTGGACCGATCTCATATCAATTGGTGAATTTTTCATTAGCAATAGTGGAAGGTGTTGAGCAGAGTGTTTTTTCAGTGGTTGTGGATTAGTTTATGGATGTATTTCACGAAGAACCCTCATGGTTTCCACCCATGAGATAAGTAGAGTTTATGATTGATCTCCTTCCGAGGACCAATCCTATCTCACTTCTGTATAACTGAATGGCACCCAAAGAATTCGGGAATTAAAGGTGCAGTTATAAGAGTTAAAAACCAAAGGGTTCATCTGTCCGAGCACATCTCCAAGGGTAGTGCCAGTTTTGTTTATTAAAAAGGAATATTTAACCTGGGGGATGTGTGTTGATTATTTTAGACTTAATCAAGAAAAGATAAATAACTTATATCCACTTCCACGAATTGATGATTTTTTGAGCAGTTGAGGGGAGTTCTGTGGTTCTCCAATATTGTCTTGAGGTCAGGATATCACTAATTGCAGGTTAGGAAAGAGGATATCCCAAAAAAAGCATTCAGAAGTAGATATGGCCATTGTGAATATGTGGTTATGACCTTTGGTCTAATGAATTCCCTAGATATGTTCCTGTAAATGATGAATTAGATAGTTCATAGATATCTAGATTCTATTGTGGTGGTATTTGTTGATGATATACTGGTGTATTTGAGGAAAAGGGTGGAGCATGATCATCACTTGGAGATAGTGTTGGGGATCTTAAGGGATCATCAGTTGTATTCCAAATTGTCAAAGAGTGACTTCTGGATATAGCAGGTTCACTTCCATGTCCTTGTTATTTCTAAGAAGGGTGTTTTAGTTGATCCAGAAAAGATAAAGGCTATTATCTCATGGAAACCTCTAAAGAATGTTTTCGAGATACAGTGCTTCCTTGGGCTAGCTGGGTATTATTGACATTTTGTTCATGATTTCTCATGATTGTCTTCACTGATGAAATCTTTGACATGGAAAAATACCCCATTTCAATGGGATGAATAGTTCCATAAATGCTTTGAAGAGTTAAGGGTCACCTTACATCAGCACCGATCATGGTTTTTCGAGAACTGGGGAAAGGGTACATGGAGTAATGTGATAAATCGGGATCAGGGTTGGGGCATGTTCTCATGCATGGGGATCATGTGGTTGCATATGGCTCATGGAAGTTGTTGTTTCCTGAGAAGAACTACTCAAAACATGATTTGGAGTTAGCAGTAATGGTTCATGATTTAAAGATGTGGTGTCACTATCTATTTAGTGAAAAATTTACAGTGTTTACCAACCATAAGATCTTAAATAATAACTTTTCACAAAGATATTTGAACATGAGGCCTGAGATATGGATGGAATTTCTCCAGATGTTTGAGTTCAAATTAATGTACACACCTGGTAAGAGAAATTCCGTGGTAGATGCATTAAGTTGTGAATCATATGCTCAAGTGGTGACACAAGCATCAAATCAGTGGTAGTTGATGTTGTTTATAGACAACATGCAGTTAGAATTTGAGGAATGGGGTGATGGAGCAATCTTCTTTTTGGTTTCATTGGTTCCTAACAAGGACTGTTTGGTTAAAGAGGCACATGCATCTGATTCCGAATGTATGGTGATGAGGTTTAAACTCAATGGAAGAGAGACCATTGAGTGCTAGAAACTGAATGGGAATTCAGTCATGTGTTTTTGTAATTGGATGGTGGTACCAGTGGATTTTCAAGAGGAACTTCTCAGGGCTTATCAGCATTCCAGGTGGTTTTTCCATCCTGGAATTCAGATAATGTATAAGTCATTGAAGGTGCAGTTTTTTGGGCAAGTATGAAAAGGGATGTGGTTGGGTTTGTCTCAAGATGCTTGACTTTCCAAAAAGTCAAGGAAGAGCATCAACGACCAGCAGGCATGCTTCAATATTTACCTATCTCAGTCTGGAAATGGGAGCAAATAGAAATGTATTTTGTGATGGGTCTCCCAAGAATTGTCCAGAAACATAATTCCATATGGGTGATTGTGGATTGGCTCATAATGTCAGCCCATTTTATCCCAATTTATGAATCTCATACGGTGGATGATCTTTCCAAAATCTATATCCGGTAGGTGACAAAGAGGCATGGTGTTCCAGTTTGGATTGTATTAGATTAAGATCTGAGGATCACATATAGTTTTTGGAAATCCTTACAGCAAGCCCTTAGGACATAGATGACAATGAGCACGACATATCACCCTCAGGCAGATGGCCAATCCGAGATGACGATACAAACCTTGGAGGATATATTAAGGGCTTGTGTGATGGATTTTGGTGGTTCATAGGAGGATCACTTATCATTGGTGGGGTTATCCTATAATAACCATTTTCAAGATTCGATACATATGGCTATGTTTGAGGCTTTGTATGGGCGTCCTTTTCATTCCCCACTATGTTGGGTGGAAATGAGCGAGACTTCGATGATCACACCAAGCCTTGTCCATGAGACTTTGGAGAAAATAATTTTGATAAGAAAGATGATTTAGACAGCTCATTATCATCAGAAATTTTATACGGACCATCGTCTATGACTTTTGTCATTCGAGGTGGGTGATCATGTGTTTTTGAGAATCTCTCCTAGGTTGGTACATCATTGATTTTGGAAGAAAGGTAGGTTATCTTTGACATATATTGGTCCTTTTTAGATACTTGAGAATATTGAAAAGGTGGCTTATCATTTGGCTTTTCCACCATGGTTTAGTGTGGTTCACAATGTGTTTTGTGTCTCGCAGTTGAAAAAGTATCAGTCGGATTTTAACCATGTGATTCGTTGTGATCATGTTGAGCTAGAATTGGATGCTTCTTTAGTGCACGTGCTAGTGTGGATTTTTGATAGGAAAGAGAAAGTATTTCATAATAAAATCATTGGTTTAGTTCATTTTTTGTGGTAGCATTTTTATATTCAAGAGGTGACTTGGTAGTAGGAGAAAGAGATGGTCGAGCAATGGCTTGAGCTCTTTTGGGAAAGCAATGGTTAGTTAGTTTCTATGGATGGAAAGTCCATTGGTGGGGAGAATATAGCACCCCTAGTTTGAGGTATGTTGCCTTTTTAAGCATTTTTATTTGATTAATGTTCATGGGATGAGTTGGGAAGATTTTGGGAGAGTTTTGAATGGTTTTGAATATGTTTAGAGGATTTTCTAAGAGCGCACTGTTTGAGCATAGTTAAGGGAAACTGTGCTGGTTCTCTCGGAAACCGTGTAGGGGGAGATTATGGGCTTCGCATAGCCTACACACGGTTTTCCAAACTATGTGAGGAAACTAAGATGACCCCCTCTCTCAAGGTAGTGGCTTGCACATAGTTAATGCACAGTTTTCCAAACTGTGCGAGCTAAGCATGAGGCCACTAAAGGAAGGGGTTTTTTGTTTTAATTCGTGCTCCCTCAGGCTTATCCTATTTCAGTCAAATTCTTCTCCCACTTGAGCACCACTCATGATTTTTGGTTCTCAAAGGTTTAAGGTTCTCTTAATCTCATTTTAGAAGAAAATCAAAGCAGTTTCTTGGTGGATTGAAGTCGGTTCTTCTTGTGTAAGTCTCTCCTCTTGGTTTCTCTTCAGTTTTCTATAGGACTTATCTTCCCTCACACTCAATATTCTATATAAACATATGTTGCATTTATATATAGTGTTGCGTTTGCTTTGGGTGTTGATTTTAAGTCTTTTGGATGATAGGTAATGAGATCTAGAGTAGTGTTCTTGAAGCCTTTTCCTGGATTGGGGTGCGGTTTCTTGTGGGACGTTTTCATCAGAACCCAAAAGGTACGTGACTTCTCTCACCAATTCACTTGATTAGAAAAAGTGGTTTTCGGTTAAAAATAATTTTTTTTTCTTGAAATTAATTCAGATAATGATGTGAAAATCTGGTTGGAAGTCCAATTTGTGATGATTTGGGGAAGGGAAAATGTGTTATTATTGCTAAAGGGGATTTTTTAGGTGATTTTAAAATGATGATTTTAAAATCCTTAGTTCATGATTATAAAAAAATGTTTTGTAAAAGATGGTTTTCAATAAATACATTTATTGAATTGTGGTTGGGCATAGAAAATTGGTTAAATGATGATTTTGATAAATGGTTGATTTATTTAAGTGGATTGACATGTGATGGAAATGGTTATTTGGATACTGTTGTTGCCTTGGTGCATTGTACTAAGTTATGACTTCATTAAGTATTGTGTTTAAAGTGGGTGACATGTACAACTATAAAAGGGAGTATGGATAGTGAATGGATGGGAAAGGGGGGGAACATGGTAGCTTAGGGTTTATTTTTTTCATTTTATAATAATAATAATAGTAATAAAAATAATAGTAATAATAAAGATAATAAAAAATCAATTATAATAAAAATAATAATCATAACAATAATAATAATAATAATAATAATAACAACAACAATTAATAACAATAAAAATAATAACAATAATAACACCCTAGTAATAATAATATTTTTAATTAAATAATTACATTATTACTATTACAATTTAAACATTTAACTCAATTTATTTATTTAAAACTTTATTTATTATAATTGTTAGATATTTTCATGGGCAGTCAGGCTAATGACCCGGCTACCTCCCACAGTGTGGTGACTGCGCACGGGTCCAAAACCCACTAAAATTATTAAACATCAAAAATTTTCGACATGCGCTCAACCCACACCTTGACGAGGTCAACCGAAGCTAGGAAAGAAAATAAAAAAATTTAAAGTCAGGGTGCAACAATTACCCCCACCATAGACACTATCCCCTCCTAGAAAGTCACCTAGTTGAATAATAGACAAAACAAGAATCTATGCCCAATTGAAACTGAAAGAAACCACAACAGAAGATAATGAGATAACATGAGAGGGTTCTCCCCACCACAAGAACTCAACTAGTGTAAAAATTTAATACCCAAACCTACACCCCTGGAGGGGGGGGGGGGTGATGCATGAACTCCCAATTGATCCAAACTAACTTATATAGAACAAGAGAACAACACCTCCACTGAAACTTGGTTATCTCATCCTGGACCAAAAATCTCCAACACTACACCTCCAAGTAAATCTTACCCCAAGAAGTGAAACCAAGAATAACCATAAACATCAATTCCTCGACAAACACTTACATATCCAAATGAACATAGATAAACTAAGATTAACCCATACAAGGTCAAAACACAATTTTAAGAAAAGACACGTCCCCGATAACAACATCCACACAAACATGACTACTTGGATTATAATAGAATGAGACCATAATAACTTCACGATAAAATAATGAACTTAAAACAATGTCAAAACATTAACAATACAAACACCTGAACATAAATACTTTAAGTGTTTCACTGCCAACACGTAACAAAAAATCTGAATCGAGGCTTTACACCCCCAACAACTTCTGACTATGCGCGAGAATCACCCCAAGACCAATGGTTGGGGCTCTGATGGTTGAAGCATCTCCTGCCTCACAGTCAGGAGCTATAATTCTTCTGGTCACACCATCTTCTTTAGAAAATGCTTCCTACATAACTTCTCTAGATGGCCCATACACCAGCAATGACGGAACATATTCAGAGGGTGAAACATTATGGATTCATGTGAAATAAATGTACACACAGATGGTTCACCAATGTATGATCCGATGAATTGGAAGTTAGAACCACTACAGAGGAATCTTTAGAAATAGGTCCATCTGACACACCCTACTTGCCAAATGTGGAACCTTCACAAGCAACTGGATATGCTGGATTTCCAACCATCTCTTCTCCAGAGACCAACTTAGCTAAGAACTCCTCATCCAATAGCTTCTCCAAATGAAGGCCCTTATAAGGTAGGACCCTCTCCTTGATCTTTGGACGAAGACCCCTAATGAAGAGAGAATTATTCATCCAATATAGTGATGCTACCTATGAAGAAAAGGAAACTAGTTCCTTAAAATGGCCAACATATGCCTTCACAGTCTGTTGGCCTTATTTAATACACATGAGATCTTCCCTTTTATTCATTATCACCTTTTCAGGTAGGAACCATTAGACGAAGATAGATTTAAAGAAACCCCATATCATCATAACATGCACTGAAAGTGGGGAGAAAAACTCTTATTCATCCAAATATAAACCCTCAAACAATCCCAAGATAGCTAGAACTCTAAAAGAATCATGAGTTCCCAACATCTCAAAAACAGGCTCGACCTATTCAAACCACATAACTGCCTTTAACTGACCCCGATCGCCGTTAAGGATAGACAATGTCCGAGAAAGACCAAAAACTAGGCATGAATTATCAAGAAACCATGGGGACCTTTCTGGGTAGTATTTTATAAACAAAATATAAAACACCATTCCAAAACCAATCTCAAATAAAATTATAATTAAATGTAACATCATGAGACTAAATGACTGACTCAAAAACTAAACAAATATAAACACAACCCAAAATTCATATTTTATTCTAGATTTCCAAACCTATTTCTTTCAAGGACAATTTCCAGATACCAAACACTCTTTTCAAACCAAATTCAATTTCAAAAATCCTTTTCTCTTTTAAAAATTACTATAGAAAAATAAGGTCAAGACTTTAATTCCATTTACACACCCCAGTAATCCCATTAACTATTGAACGTGTATTCATTTTCTTTCATACATACGCACCAATAACCACTTTCCATGTATCCCCTCACATGTGAAAATGTTCATAAAGAGTACCCAGGGTTACACCCAAAACATTTCACTACCAATTTACAAGAAAACCCCAAAATTTTAGACCAAGATATTCTGGTTTTAAAAACCTATTTCACAAATTTAAAGACATTTAAAAGAAATCATTCTTATTTCAAGAACCCTTTTTTTAAATTTTCAAATGCACACTTACACCATCCAAAACCAAGATGACACTCAGCTTGCATAAAATTTCTTGAGTAAGGGACGAGTAGTCATCCTTAACCTGGCGACATGGTAGTGGGCTATGCCCCAAGAAAGTGTCAACAACTATGAGTAACCTAAACCATGTACTCGGACTCCGCATGGGTCCCTACTCCATGTGAAATCACAATGTAACATTGGCTTGAATCAATTGTCTTCCCTCAAACTTCAAAAAACCAGAAAGAGACAAGGACTGAATTCCTGGACTACCCCTGGCGACTCGAGGTTCGGAACAGGTGAGGGTGCATGACGTCCTTCTCGTACCTACCTCTAGAATTCTTATAGTCCTAATATCCATCTATCAGACACCCTAAATAATAGGGGCCCTCCTCTGATACAATTTTTTCCTGAACCAACCCTGGTCCACCCTGAACCGTTCACCCGAGCTGGTCAGCAGATGGCCTGAGGGGCATTCCCGATCCCCATGGGCTGACAACCAGTGCTAGGCATCAAAACTAACATGAGGGAAAGATTTTTCCCATAAAAAAGAGGTACACAGATAAATAATAACTGATGATAAAATAAAACTGGCAGCAGAAAAAAGTAAAACTGCGCATACCTCCACGTAACCTTCTAGTTCACTACCCAACCAAAGGTTGACCTTGCTCTAAGAAAAGAAATATAGCCCTGATAACCTGAGAAAATGAAATCTGCAACTAAAATTATAGAATATGGATCATCATAAAAATTCTCAATAGGGATGCCCAAACGTGAACCATGGAATCCATGCATTTTTCAATTCCAAAACAAACCAATAATACTAGTTTGAAATAAAACTATAAAAAATAAGGTTTTCACATATACAATTCATTTTCAAAACTAACAATCACAATTACATTGACCTTATAATTCAAAAACAGGGAAAATAAATAAAGATGGGCGCACAAAAACTTTTCCGAAACAGCTACTTTGAAATCCTTTTTAAAACCAACCATACATTAAAAGTATTTCCAAGAAAACACCCAAAAAAAGTTCAAGGTTATGATTCTACACACAATAAGGGAAATTTTACTAATAGTGATCGTATAAAAGGATCACCAAAAACCTAGGAACTCGAAGCATGACCAAAACATACTAATACCTGTGAATCCATCCCCAGCAGCATGCCACACATGATAGAATCAAATGCCCTAATGACTGACCAACCTTTCTATGGTCAAGACGAGAGGCCTAATCCCATAGTAATAATCCCAAATATCCACATAATATGGGCCAATGGACAGTACATTAACTTCCAGTGCAGAAATAATTCTTAGTAAACCCCCTTGCTATGATAGGTTTTCGTTCTATGTTCACAAATAGGAGTGACACACATTCAACCAAAAATCCATATATATATAAATATATAAATAAGATCACCACAAAATCTTGCACCACCACGATCACCCCAAGGTTAGTCTCATTCCTTAAAATAAATATTCTCAAAAGGAGGCCCATACCGAGGACCCTCCTATCTCATGATCAAACTACAAGGCACAAGACCTAACCCAAGAGGGGTTTTCCAAACAACAATTTCAAAGATGCCAACCGGGCCTTCCGATTTTATTTTCAAAACCATAATTTTATAGACAACCATACATGAAAATCACTTTAGTTCCAAACATTTTTACAATGTCCAGAGAGGAATCACGTCAAGCACTTAGCGTTCAAAACCATTTGAAAGAACCTATCATCATTTTTCATGCATGGAAATTACACTCATAAAAATAAAAATATAGTTCTATATATCATAAACCATATGAAAGATCAAAATGGGAAACTGAACCAATATTTAGTGTGAAAAACCCAATAAAAAATGACGACACATTAAAAACAACTTTTAAAACAAGACACACCCCAAAACATCCTCCAAACATATTTCACTCCTCTTTTATAATTCACTAAACCATTAAAGAACATTATAAACCATTTTATGTAAGACCAAAAATGTTGTATATAGATGCACAACCAAATCTCTATTGAAAGACCAAACACACGCCACAACTATTTCCAAAACCACAAATACCACTTTTACATAAATATGGCCAAACGGGCCTTTACACCAAAAATTTACTAAAAAGTGTCCAAGTACCTGTTTAAGCCAAGATAAAGCACACAAAGCATATGAATGTGAAAAACGTGCCCTTGAGTTTCAAACACAGATAACCAAACATTTCACAATTTCCAAAAGGGCCCTTATCCTTTCTAAACACACACCAAATAATTTCTATAAAAATCCATCAATGATCTAAAATGATGACACCTTTATAAAACAAACCAAAAAATTTATCAACAATTATATAAACAACCCAATCTGTTTATAAACGATTTTATGACAAGATCACTAGTTTATGAATTTCTTATAATCAAGAGAAACAAATAATAAATAATTTTATTAAAAACCCAAATAGTTTACTAAAAATCCTATAAACAAATCAAAAGGTTTATTAAAAATTTTATAAACAGATAAAACAAATTATACAAACTAGAAAACACTATAGAAATCTATTTTTAATAAAACCAAATAACTTGAAAACACTATAAAATATTGACCAATTAATTTTGAAAAGGCACAAATCAGGTAAAAGAATGAATTAAAAACACACCACTATTATATGGACTTATTCAGAAAGGAAAATTTGGATTCACTGAACTCAATGGTGTGAATATGTGATGCTGCATCTATAGAAAGAGGAACAACGTCAAATGCGTCCATCACACACCTAAAACCATTAGAAAATTATACCAATCAACACCTGAGATTTTGGGGTTTGACAGCTTAAATAAAAACACTAAAAAAGGATATAAAACTACCACAAGCGAGGTCATTAGTCCGAATAACTCATGACCGGCCAGAGCATAACTGGGAGGTTATTGTCAAGATGCGTGATGGAGATGCCTGAAATTAGGGGAAGTCATTGGGGGTCTGTTGCGTTGCTGGCCGGAGGGTCGAGGATAGAGGTATCCTAGACATGACCTTGGGAGAAGGCATGAGATGACCAGGTGGGGGGGGGGGGGGGGCGACGTGCTTGGCTACTGGAGTAGAGGGCGAGGGGAGTGTTGGATGATGCTGGGGGTCGATGAAAGGTGGCGACCAGTAGCACGAGGTGAGCATTGAGGGGGATAGGGGTCTGGGTGCAGCGCCGCATGAAGAAGGGGTGAGGGAAAGCCAGAGGAGAGTGTGAGGGTCTGGGCATGTAGATGGGGAATGAGGCGAGGCTGTGGTTGGCTGGGGCTGTTTGGCAGGATAGAGGTGCAGATGGAGGTTGGAGGGTGAGGCCGACTGGGGGTCGAGAGGAAAGGCACTAGGGGTGAGCACGGAGGGCCGGAGGGGGTGAGCGCGCAGCTGGGGCAGGAGAAGGTGAGGGCAGCGGGGTCGAAGTGCAGTGCTGCTACGTAGGGGTAAGTGGGGATGGGTAGCTTAGGTTTTTTTCATTTTATAATAATAATAATAATAAAACAAATAATAAATAATAATAATAATAATAATAAATAAAATAATAAGAAAAAGTAATAATAATAAAAATAAAATTTATAACTATAATAATAAAAACAACAATAATAAAAATAAAAATAAAAATAATAATTAATAAAAAAAAACAATAATAAGACCTTAGTAATAATAATATTATTAATTAAATAATAAAATTATTATTATTAAAATTTAAACATTTAACTCACTTTATTTACATAAAATTTTATTTATTTTAATCATTATACATTTACGCAGGCACTCGGGCTAACGACACAGCTACCACCCACTGTGTGGTGACCGCGCAGGGGTCCGAAACCCACTAAAATTATTAAAAATCAAATTTTTTTTGATCTTATATCAATCCGCACCTCGATGAGGTCAATCGAAGACAAGAAATAATAAAAAAAATAATTTAAAACTCTGGGTTTGACATTACCACATAGTAGACTCACCTATATGGATAAAGATTGATCACGAGTATCCTGAATTTGGAAATGGGACAAGAAACCTTCATCTTGAACTATCTATAAATGGAGTGAATCCTTTTAGTTTATGAAGAGGAACTCATGATACATGGCTGCTTATGTTGGTAAATAATAAATTTCTAATGTGATTATACATGAATTGAAAATACATTATATTTTCTCTACTTTCATTAGGAACAAAATAATCGGGTAATGATATTGATGGTTATTTGCCTCCATTGATCAAAGATATGAATTTCATGTGGGATATAGGTGTTACACTGTATGATGATTATAGAAATGCAGATTTCATGTTGATAGTCATGTTGTACAAGGTAATACATGAATTTATTTCTTATGAAGATTTATTAGGATATAGAATTAAAGGAATTCTAGGCTATCCTATTTTTGAACATGGTACACCCTCATTTTGGTTGAAATAGTTCCAAGAGACTGGTCTTTTAAGACATCACAAATTATTACCCCCATGATATAAATTACTATCTTAGAGGAAATGATTTGATGGTAATTTAGAAGAAGGTGCAACACTATCTCCACTAATAGGTGACCAGCTATTTTAGAAAATAAAGGATATGGCCAACAATTTTTATAAACCTTCTTTGAAAATATATAAGAAAACTAGTTGTAAAAATAGATCATTTTTTGAATTACCATATTAGAATTATTTGTATGTTTGAGATTTTCTTGATGTCATGCACATAGAAAAAAAAATATATGGTAGTGTCATTGACATGTTACTAAATGCACCCAAAAAAATGAAATTAAGGCTAGGTTGAATAAGATTGACCTAGGAATTCAAGAGGAGTTGATTCTAGGAAGTGTGAAAGGAATACTTTTCTTCCTCCAGCTGATTTCACTTTTTCCAGCCATGAGTGATATCAGTTCTACAACTTTCTGAATGATGTAATGGTTCCCAATAGGTATTAATAAAATATCAAGAATATCATGTCAAATGTTGATTTAAATTTAAAGGGCCTGAAATCACATGTATATCAAGTTTTGATGAAAGATCAAATTCATGTAGCTTCAAGATTAATTTTCCCTTAAAATGTACATCATATATTAACTATTATTTATTTTTTTTCAAATAAATATGAAGTAAAGTTATAGATCTGATAGAGTTTCTAACTGTGGAAAAAGAAAATTTCTGTCATATTATGTGAATCAGAGATGTTTTTCCCACCACCATAATTTGATTTGATTGTTCACTTGGTTAGAGATATCTGACTTTGTGGTCATGTACACTATAGATAGATATACCCAATTGAATAGTATTTGAGGATTTTGAAAGGGTATGTCAAAAATCAAAGATGGATAAAAGTTTTTATTAAAGGGTGATATATTATTGAATAATCCATTGAATTTTATACAAACAACCTATCTGATATGGAGACAATTGGTCTACCAAAATCTCATCACAGTTGGTGACTTGTGGGTGAAGGAATTTTTAGAATATATCTCATCACAATTACCATTACAGAGTTGGACCAGGATTACTTTTTATGTTTTTTCATAATAATTTAGAGTTTGCACTATTTTTTGAAACCCATAATGTAATTTTTAGACATTTGAATCCATCAAGGGATGAAAGATAGATATCAAATACACATAATCTAAAGTTTATAGGATAGTTTCAAGAATATTTTTATGGATTCAAATTTAAATATGAATTCAATTTGAGAAGGAATTTTATAGATAACTGGGGGACCAAGTGTGCATGTATTATCTTATAATAATTATGTAATTAATGGCTACACATTATTTATAAAGAAACATGACAAACACAGTACCATGAAAAATAGTGGAGTTACTCTTGTAGGGAAAGTGATGTATGTATCTGGTACCAAGGAAATAAATCAAATTTACATAAATATGTCATAGTTTTTCATCATCGAACAAAGTTGGGAGTCAGATTATAAACCATTATAAGTGTTGACTTGTCAATAAAAGTGGTTTGATAATAAGAGTGTAGTTAAAATTAATGTACTGAGATTGATGAAATTATATTTTAGTAAGAAAGGGTACAATAAAAAACTGTACGTAATGTAATTATAGGCAATACAAGTATTTTATGTCCAGGATCATATAAATTGAAAGTGATCAATTATTTTGTTATCGACCAAAACCACCGTAGTGTTAGATGTCAATTAAACTGATGATGACCCTTTCATTGGAATTTTATAATCATATCACAGTGGTTCAAATGTAGATGGGGACCTATATATTAGAGGAGACCACAATGAGGGGATTTGGATACCTGATATAGGGGTTAAATACCTTCAAAATGTAAAAAAAAACATATTTTAATAATCAATTTAAATTTTTTCCATACATATTGTGTTACATATGTGTTAACTACTGAATTTACATAATCTAAATGAAATGTTCATCTACTTATGTAGATAATGTTTTCTCCATATGTCGATGCTTCCAATCCTAGGGAACAACATGTTTCTTCACATGCTGATGTTCCCAATTCATAGAAACAACAGATTTCTACATATGAAGATGCTACCAATCTCAAGGAACAATATATTGATAATGTTGAAACAGCGAAAATGGTAGAAGGTGAACAAGCTGTGTTCGATAAAAATAAGATTTTCATATCATGTCAGTATTAACAAAAATTATTAAGGTTAGAAGAAAAGAAATAAAATTCTAGGTTGTATGGAATGCACATGGCCAACCTGTTGACCTTAACAAGTCCATTTTCATTAGTTATATTGAAGTCAGCAGTCAAATTCACATGTCCAATGATATAGATACATGGAAAAATTTTGTTCTCATGATAAAGACACTAATTTGTGAAGTGATTAGGGTAATACTATGATATAATTTCTCTATTTTACTAATTTTTTTATTTACTCTTTATTATACCTTGAAGGAGTTCATTTATACTATATGACCATTGAATGAAATTTGTATTAATGGTCACTAAAAACGCTCATATATCCTTTTAGACAATTTTTACGAAGCACCATCTCAGAGATGCTAAAGGAAGAGCAACCCGCATCCACAACCAGTATATACACATGATAAACCATGAATCATGAAATGTGATTATCAAATGTTGTGATGCATAAAAATATAAGGTACATTGTGATTGATAATAATTTACTTGAAAATACATATATTAATCACTTTGATTAATAATTTTTAATTTATAAAACAACAACCAAGTGTTGAAAATAAGTAGTGCAAATTGAAACCAATGTACCCCTACTATAAATCAAGGATGAAAGATGATTCACTTGAAAAAATGATATTTATTTTCAATCTGTAGTAATAATTTTATGTGGCATGAAACAACAACGTAATAATGTTACTTTGTTTATATATAGACTGATGAATCAAAATATGAATCCAATTTAATCCTAGATCACGTGCTATGGATGGAGGCTCATGTAAAATCGATATCATAGAGTATATGAATCACATGTAAGTATGAAATAAAAAAAATATTCTTTAAATCAATATTACATAATAAAGAATACTTAGTTTTATATATTTTGTATTCAGAATAGACACAAGTTGTTTCAATTTATTTACCTAATGAACGACTACTTTTAGTGCCCAAAACAATATGGTTGTGTCAGAGTTATGATTTTTGGTGTGTCTCCTCAAATATATTTTGAGAAAAGAAATAAACAAGGGGATAAAGATAATAATATGAATGATATGCCTACATGAATATATATTCTATAAGAAAAATTTAATTAATAGTATGATTTATTGGAGAATGTTATGGGACAGAATCAAAGAGAATAAAAAACACAACAACAACCACTACAGGAAGATCTACACCCAACTTTGAGGCAATCCATTCCCCTAAAATGTTTACCTAATAAAAGGTAATCAATTTTTTTATAATTGTTTCTAAAAAATGTGAATTAGGATGATACTGAAACCATTCCTGTACCTATATTCTACAGGGTGAAATTGATTTTGATCTAAATCTATTAGTAGACACCCATTTCTTTGTTTCAAGGGGTACATTGTATAATATCTAATGAGATATTATATACAACAAACTAACTTCAAAATATCATATGTGTAGAGACCCTAGATTTACAAACATTGACATTATATAGATTTTGCAGAATACATATACATTATACAAATATATTCCCAAGGACCATTATTCATATAGTGCCTTTGGAAACATTGAAACATAAACACTGGTACATATGTGAGCTACATCATCTCACAATAGGTTCTTATTGAATAGAACTCTTCTTATACATATCAAACACAGTACATATCATCACAACTTGGTGGAAATGAGACATAAAAGCGGTGAGATCAAATGATATGTAAGGATAAATAAGGGATACATGTAAGCATAAACATGATCATAAGGGTATGAGAATGTGATCATGAAAATAGAAGATCATACCCTACATATCAAAGATCATAACAGAGATCATGGCATAAATATTGATAGTTTATAAGACATGAATATAAAAGGGAGTGAAGGAAATTATTCATGAAATAATAACATTGGAGTAAGACATGGAATTGTGGATAACACATAAGCATAAAATGATTTCCATAGTAGACAAGTCTTTGCTTTCAAGACCGTCTTAATATTATCGGTTCACTCCCCATATCATCATAGTAGTCATGGATCACTCCAATGGCAATAATAGTATCATGAGTTCACTCCTTATAACATGTTAATAATCATGGCTCACTCCCAAGGACATCATAGTAGTCAAGGTTCATTCCCAAGACCATCGTCGTAGTATGAGTTCACTCCTCATACCATCATAGTCAATCTCATGAAATATAAAACTTTACCCAATGCATTATAGGGAGATATATGTCCCACACCTCACATAATGAAATCATACATACATGTGCCACAAGATCATAAATAAACAAATGATAACCGATGAAATTAAATGAATATCATAAACATGTAAACATATCATAACCTGTAGAAAGAGACGATTTAAATAATCAGTTCATCATAAACATGACCCTTAAAAGTGAAATGTATTTCATATACATATTACCCATGAAGGAGAAATGGGTTTCCTAAAGACCATGACATAGAAAGGATATGACTGTAATCTTTAGATAATTTCATATAAAAGAATGAGTAACATCAATATAAGTCATATTAGATGGGAAATAACTTTGAAATATCCTCTAAAAATGTTTCTTGAGGAAAATATTTTTTCTTGTTTGAACAAGGTTTTTTAATACATAAATCTATTTGAAAATCATTTTCTTACAAAATAGCTTTAAAATTATGAAATAATTTTGAAAAACAAATTCCATGAAAACTTATAAAATAAGCTTCCAAACATTTTAAAAACATTTTCTTTAATTTTTTTTTGAAAGCTTATAAAAATATCTTGAAATGTTTTTGAAAACCATTGTTTTTTAAAACTTATAAAATAATATTGAAAACATTTTGAAAACCATTTTTATTGAAAACTTGTAAAATAAGCTTGAAAAAAATTTGAAAACCATTTCCTTGAATGTAATTTGAAAATATATAAATAAATCTTGAAAACGTTTTAAAAATAATTTTACATGAAAACTTATAAAAGAATATTGAAAATGTTTTGAAAACCATTTCTTTGAAAGAACTTTGAAAAATTGTAAATAAGATCTGAAAACATTTCAAAAATATGTTTCCATAGAAAAAATATAAAATAAGTTTAAAACCATTTTTAAAACAATTATACATGAAAATTTCTTTTAATTTATTTTCTTAAATGTTAACCTTTTTAAAAATGCAAGGGGAGATTCGAAGAAATTACGGCGAGTAAATTCATACATGTCATACGAGGTCAAAAGAACATTCCTTTTGTATGGTAAAAAGGATATAAAATTTACATGTCAAGAAAGAGAGAAGAAATTTACCTTGAATATATTGGGGAAATAAAAAAGGGTAAAAATTTCTTTTAAAACATATAGGATAATGATATAATATTCTTGGAAATCCTTTTTGGAAAACTTAGATTTTTGACCGAAGAAAGAGTAAAGTCTAGATTTCCTAAAAACACTTTCTTAACTATCTTATGAAGAAAAGAGTAGAAAATGGTACCAATACATGAGTATATCATGAAATAATAGAGTATAAAGAAAATCAAGAATATTCTTGGGATATGGATCATAATATTTCATTAATGGAGGCATAAACATAATCAATCTCGAAAAGCAATGTGATTATCTCAAGAAACTCTTATAACTTGGTATGTTGGGATCATGAACTCCATGTAAGGGATGGAAAATAAAACAAGCATATAATATCATGAAAAGATTTATATTTATAATATTACATGTAAAATTTAAGTATATGCACCTAGAAAATGAGTTTAGGTGCATAACATAACATGAGTCTCAAAGAAGGAAAATTGAGAAAAAACATTTTTACCGATTTGGTATCTTTTAAAACATAAACCCCATGAAAGAAGAATCATAAAATAGGCATTTTAATATACATAAATTTAATTAAAATATAAATAGAATATAATCATGGTCATTACATACACCACACAAAAGGATGGAGTGGCGAACATAGCTTGTATCTCAAATATATTAAAAGTGAGATGAAATCCCTTTACCTTGTGTCTTGACTATCTCCGTACTCATACAAGATTCATATATAATAAATAAAATTTTATTATAAATATTTTACAGAATAAAATTATTATATCTATTACTATATATGTTTTTATTATAACCTTATATTACCCACTTTTTAAAAATCCTATGTTAAGGTTTCACTTCGTGTAATATTTGCCTTGTTCTTCGCATGTGTGTTAATTTGTTATATCGTTGATCATTATAATAATATCATGATTACCAAATGTTGAAAATGATATAAATATTATTTATATTAATTATATTTATATTATAACAATCTATATCATAATGAAGTATGTAATGGAATACACCGTTCATGGAGATAGTAAGCCGCATGAACGATGTTTACCGTTTTTGTTACTATATTGAAAGAAAGTATGTAAATGACATGTATATATATATATTATAGTATCATTACTATATCATATATATCATATATGTTCATCTAAACTATCCTTAATACATTCCATGTAGTGTGTGGATTAATCACATCGCTTTGGGGGGGGGGGGGCGTTAGTCCATACATCCTCAAACGAGATTATCGTATTAAAACAAAATTGGAAGTAAAGATATATTTATTTTAAAAGGAATAAATAAGATTAAATAAACAACAAATAAAATACATGACCTATATAAACATATTGTACATCATAATGGCCACCACGATAGATGGTAAAGAAAAAATGAATAATCATAGTTTCGTGAGACAGTAGTTCACCATACACAGAAACAATATGTTCATCATCCATTAGATTGAGATGTGTGTAAGTGTTGATCAGAACCATTGCATATAAACATTATAGTATTTGTATTATATTGTTTTTGTGATAAAATAAAGGGATAAATATATTTTTGTGGGAGAATAAGGGAAATAAATAGAAGGATCTTGAGAGAACACATGACCTCTAAATCGGGTAACTCCTTGTGGTTTGTGCCAATAAGATTTCTTGAGAATATTTCTACACAAAATAAGGATTCAATGTTGAATGGATGATCATATATAGTATAATTGGGTAGATATTGGATGAACTTAAAAGGTTTGACAGGTGTGAGGAATGGGTAGAGGTGGTGGCCTTTTATAGGGAAGGAAAATGACTCACTTGAAATTTTTAGAAACAAGTTAGGTGTGCACATGTTATTAAGTAAAAAAGTTTTAAAAACAAAAAAAAACTCAATAAAGGAATGTTTATGGCCTAAATATGGATATAAAATGGGTTTTGGGAAAGTTTATGGGTCATTTGAACCCTTAATTTTATGGTTTAGTCCCTTATTAAGCTTAATTTGGCCTTAACTACTGTGATTAATTTTAATCACTTTTACTAATAATTTGGGAAAAATATTAATACAGTCTTATTAGACTGAATAAAATGTTGTATGTGTAATTTTTCAAATTCAAATAAAAAATGGAATAATTAAGATTACTGCTAATCCTGCAGATGTGACGAAATAACGAGGTTTTATAGTAGAAAAAAGTCCAAAAGTTAGTTAAGATTTTATATTCAGTTTCCAAGTAAAATTGATTATAATGAATTAGATTGTATTAATTGATTTAATATTCATCTAATTATACTATAAAAAATATTTATAATATCATTTATCATTAATAATTAACTTGATAAAAAGGCATATTTTACGACCAAAGCAGTATTTTTCACTATTCATCAAAAAATGATGTTTCTTAGAAAAATCCAAAAAAATTCACCCTAGGATGATTTTGATGTTTTGAATTAAAAAATGAAGTTTATTTTATCCAATTAAACTTCTAAATGTTTCTAAAATTAATTTTATTATTAAAAATCTGCCAATTGAAGAAAACAATATTTTTTACAAAAAATGACTTTTCCAAAAATTTCATCTTCCATTATCAAAATGTTTTGTTAATATAAAAGATTTATAAAAAATATTTGGAAAGAAGTTATTACTATTAATATAACTATGTTTAATTGTGGGGTTATAATTCTTTCATTTAATTAATTATATATATATATATAAAGATGTTTCATAGAAATTCAGTGTTTTGTGCATTATACAACAAGTCAGTGTTACTTGTAGGGAAAGCCAATTTGGTATTGCGTGTAGCGCAATCCAAGTAGGTATTTCATGTCAAAGTAATGTTTGACTTAGTTTTTAAATATATATATATATATATATATAAAGAATGATTTCCAGTGTCATGTGAAATAAAAAATGTTAAAAAGATAAATTAATTCAAAAAAAATCTCAAAACCTCAGGGTGTAACATTATACCCCCCTCAAAATGAATTTAGACCTCAAAATTCATTTGGGTTATCAAAGGTTTAATAATTGAATGTTTCATTCATAGAAACCCAAAAAATAAAAATAGATACTAAAACTTCCCTTAAAAAGGGAAATTTGGAACCATAACAGTTACTAAAAGTAGCATATATTTGGGCTTCCACATAGGAGAACATAGGTTAGCTATGAAGATTAGACATGGTGTAAAAGTATGAAAATTTATAGGGTGTTATTGAGTTCATAAATCACAAGAAAGTGAATCATCAAAGAAATGGGCCTGAAATTCATAAATCTGTAATGATTTAAAAGGCCCCCATCTCAATGAAAATTAAGGTATTAGTACAATAATTTTTTTATCACTTTTATAACATCTAGTAATTCTTGATAAATTTATATAAAAAAATTTCAATATTGGGTTGTGCTATGAAAAATTTATAATGCATCCATTATTTCATACCTTTAATTTTTATATTTATTTATTTTATTAATTTTGCTGGGCGTCAGGTAGTTTGGGTTGAATCTCGACATAAATTTTTGGGTTCTTATTAAAAAAAAATGTTTTTCCCTTGGGTGTATCCAACACCCTACGATCAAATCCACACGACCTCACCTGGGTCACCTCGCGACCTCACCTGGTTCAATTAATCAAATAAAATGAATTGTTATTAGAGAAATAAAATTAAAAGTGTGAAAAAAATTAATATACTATTTTAATTATAATAATATTATTTTTAATTGAGTATGTTATTATTATTATTATAATTATTGTTATAATTTTTGTAACTTTTATTTTATTACTATTAATTTATTATTATTACCTTTATTATTAGTTTTAGTTTTAGTTTTATTATATTTATTAGTTTTGTTTTCATTTTTTATTCCTTCTTTTTGGTTAGGGTAAGACTCACCCATTCCCTTCCTCGGCGCACCTCAACCCCCCTTTCACATTTCCTCCCTGCTTGAGCCCCCCACCCCACACACTACCCCTTCCAGCAATTCTACCAGCCGAACACCATCTTCTCAGCCCAATGCGCCCTCCCCTCTTCCTTGTGGCTATTTACACCACCCTCCTAGACAAAACCCCATATCTTGTCTAAATCAGCACAAAAAACCCTTGTGTGACCTGGTATGTGGGCACCCCCCATGTCCGAAGACTCAACAACCAGCACTGCCTCACCTGCACATGCTATCCACCAGCCTCCCCACTCTCTTCACAACTACCATAGCTAGGAACTTCTTCCTCCCTATTGGCCTCGGCCAGCTGTGCACCAGCCCTCCCAATCCCCCCTCAGTGTGACCTATATCCCCCTTGCCGGCCAGTCCACTTCTGGTGACCATACCTCCCGACCAAGCTCCTATAGCGCTGCTGTTCTCTTTCCCCCGGGTAGACACATCTTCCCCCCTTGTTTGGGTTTTGATTCTGGTTTATGTGGGGTTTTATGTTTCCATCAATTAGGGTGTTAAATTAGGATCATAATATGGGGTATATTTTGGGGTCAAAATCGTTAATTATGTTTCGTTCTTGGTTTCTTGTGGTGCGGTTGAGGTGAAATGGTGAGTTTGGACCTTTCTTTGGACAATTCTTGGTTCAAGGTTGGTGGTTCTACATCTAATTATTATTTGATGAATTAATTTGAATGTTCAGTTAATTTATAATAATATTTTATTAATTTTTGTAGTGTGAAGTTGGTTTTATTTGAAGTTTGATTTTCATTTGAATTGTTTAGTAGCTTGTTTATATTATGTGTCTTCTTTCTGCTGAAAACTCATATCTAGTTAATTGTTAGTGATTTTTAAATTGTGAGGTTAGCTTATTAATCTGTGTGAGTGGTGAAAATTATATTCTTAACATGGCATCATGTGTGTTTGGTCGTAAAAGAAGGTTTTATGTGGGTTTAGTGTGTAACACCAAGTGATATCATTTCAATTGTTTTATAAGCTTTTATTTTTGGCTTATTAAATTATGTGGTTTGTGAAAAGGTGTTTTCATATGGGGTAAGGATTCCCATAAAACTATTTGTGTGGTTAAAGTCACACTTCAAAATTGTATTTGAGTGCTTGTGATGTTGGAATGTGTTTCAAATGTATAAATAGTTACTTTAGTGTGTGTAAATCCATGTGACACTCTTTTACTATTGCTGTATATTTTTTTTAAAAAAATGGTTTATTAAATTATGTCAATCATGTGAAACATGTTTGAAAAAAGTTTTAGTGTTCATCTTATTTCATAATGGTATTTGTGTGTGTAATTTGTGGTTTGTTTAAGGATAAGTGTCTTTTTAAACCATGCAGATGGTTTAATTGCGTATGTAACCTATGCAGATTTTGTTTTGAAAATATTTTTTTCGTGTGCGTATGGTTTTAATAGAGGATTTAATTGTGAAAATGTGATTATATGTGTCCACCATCAAGGACAAGTGGACTACATGTTCCACTAAATTTGGTAGGAAGGAATGTGTTTGAAGAATGTGTCACTATGATTGTTATAACTGTTTGGGTTTGTGAAGCATTGTGTTGTTGTTGATTGTGTTGTGGCTACGAAAAGTGGCAATTGGTTGTGATAATGTGTGTGACAGTGACATGGCTCATTGCATGTTTGTGACTTTCCCTTGTTTGACATGGCTTGGTAAGGGTATATTTGGATTGGGGTAAATGTTGAAATGTTGAATGTTTTATATAAAATTTTTATGTAAATGTTGTAACAGTTTTATATTAGTGGCGTGTGTGGGGAAGTCATTTGGGGAAAACCTACTGAATATTAGTACTCACCCCTTGCTTTGGCACTTGGGAGATTTTGTAGATGAAATATTTCGGGACACAGGTAATGGTAAAGCATCTCATTTCTAGTGGCTTGTGGTGATGCTTGGGAGATGTGTTGGTTCTTAAATCATAGAGCATACTGTGGAGATGTGGAGTGTGTCTTAGTTTATTTTGGGGTCTCTTGTTTAGTCTTCTGCATAGTTCTCTGATATTGTGTTTGGTTGTATTGGTTTTGGGTTGTATTGTGGAACAACTTGGTTGTATTTTTGGTAATACATGCTTGAATGTTTTATTGAAATGCATCATATAGCTGTTGTTAGTGAATGGTTTGGTTGGTTTTTTCATAAGGGAAAAACGTTCCCCAATTTGTTCTCGAATACCTCAGTATTTATTTCCATTCTTTGGTGCCTGGGGAATGTTTCTTAAGGCCATGTTTCATTCCTCATTCCTCTCAAGTTAATTGGATGGGGCAAGCTATTACATATGGTTCACTAGTAATTTATGCATTACAATTTCAGTTTCATTTCATAGAGAAAGAGATTCTATGGGAATTATTAACGGAATTACCAATGAGTTACATTTTAAATAGGAAATGAAGTAAAGTAAGTATATATTCTAAAAATATTTTGAAATAAAATTTTATCCTTTTATCATCATTTTGTATGATATCAGTGACTTTCATCAGAACTACTTGGTTTGTGGTTTATGGCTATTAACATTATGTTGACCATGTTCTATATCACATTGTATTAGTTATTGGGGATTAGTTTTCCCTTCCAAACACATATTTTAATGTTATAAATATGTGTAAATTAATATATGTATTACTTCAAGTTACCCTTAGGTTTCCAACTTTCCCTTTTTAAAGGAAATTTTATTATTTATTTTTACAATGTGGGTTTCTATGAATGAATTATCAAATGTTGAAACATTGATGACCGAGGTAAATTTTGTGGGATAAAATAATCATAAGGGGGGTAGAATGTAACATGCTAATATTTTTATTAAATAAATATTTAAATAAATATTTTTCTTTGATAGATTGTGTTATATACAGTAGCAAAGAGAAACCCAAAAATATTATAAAAATTATATATAACCATTATAAAATATACATTATATTAGTAGGAATGAATAAGAATAACTAATTTATGAAATAAATATCTAACTCAATTTTAATGTATTTGTAAGATCTAAGGACATGCCACATAATTTTTAGTAAAGTCATTTTATTTTTCAAATATAAGATTTATTCAAAAATGAATTTTTATTCTTGATACGAGTGAATATTAATTTATATAAGTTCTATAAAACATATTTGAAAAAATTAATTTCATTTTTTAATAAATAATTTCTAAATAATATTAAAATTTGTTTTTGATAATTTTCTAAAAACATTTATTTTTCAAGGAATAGTGAAAAATACTTTCTTTATAAGAAATTCTGTTTTCTTTTAATTTTTTTAACAGGTAAAATTATTTTTTGGATGAGTTATAAATTTTATTCTATTAATTTTGATTTATAATAATTTAATTTTTGGTTTTAAGTGGATTTTACAATTGAATTTATTATAAAAATATTTTATGTTAAGAAAGCTTTTTTCCAAAAAAATATGTTTTGTTGCATTTTTATGATTTTATTTTAAATTAAATTATGTAACTTATATGTTTTGGATTTTAAAAAATATAATCCATATTTTTAATTATTGGGTCCAATTTTTCTTAATAGGTCACTTTTATTTTTGATAAATGTGAATAGTAACTATGGTAAAATTTATTAACTCAATAAAGGGAAAAATAGTTTAATATGTATTAGAAATAAGTTATCAGGGAATAATATTCCATAAAAATTATTTTTGAATGAATTTAATTTGACACTTGAAACATAAGGTTTTAAATTGAGTTTTTTAATGGTCACTTTTCCTGGAAAATTACTTATATTATATTTAAATCAAAGAAAGTCACAAAATTTACATTTCTTGATATTTAATATCTCTTATGTGTCAACAGGGTGAAAAAATTAGCTTATTGGCTAATAAAAGTTCTTATTTATAATATAATAATCTTATTTTTATGATATAAAATTATTTATGGCTTTTTGGGACTACTTTGATAAGATTATGACCTTTATAATATTTTATTTAAAGAAAAATAAAATATGTCACACTCTTGTTTTAATAAGTATAATATTTTTATTATGGTGGTATCCATGGGATATTTTAGAAAATAAATATTATTTTAAAATCTAAAATTTTGTATTAATCATGGTAATATATTGATAAATTTTAAGAATTAAATAATTTCCCTATGTTCTTATACAACACTGATCCATTAATTATTTTATTAAATGAAAAATAAAATAAATGACCCTAAAAATATTAAAATAAATATAATTTTTAATAATTATGGTGATCCGTGAATTTTATAGATTATTATGACATATTATAAAAGTATTAAATTATTTTTTAATGATATTTTGTTTTATATATTTTTTAAAGTCAAAGTATTGAATAGTGTCAAAATTGACACTAATGATATTTTGTGAAAATAATATTTTATTAAATTATCTAAAAATCATGAAAATATTATATAAAGAAAAATGGGATAATTTATAGTCTGAAATATGATCAATTTTCCATTTATGGTCTAATTTACACTTTATACATAAAATTACAACCTTTTAATATGGAAAAAATTCCTAAACTATTTAAATTTTTTAAAAACTAACGAATGGTTAAACAAAATGATAGGTTTAAAATAACACAAAAACTTATATAAATTATATTTTTTGATGATATAAGATCCTTATATTATATTATTGTCTTATACATTGACATTTGGTGGTACATGGATAGAAAATAAATTTATTATAAATTAATCTTTTGAGAATTTCCAAAAGTTCCCCTCACCTCAGTAATAAAAGGGAACTTCCTACCTTTGTTATTTACACCTCATTGATCCTTATATATCTACCATAATCTACCAATTTACCCCATATACTTATTTATAAACACTATATAGTTTATGGTGTTCTCAAAATATGAACCTTAGAGCCCTTTAGAGGATATCCAAAGTTGTTATTTCGAAGAAGTGATAATCACTTTAACCGATCACTTTATTTTTATACTCTTCCTTAAATCCTCTAAATATACCATGTTTATCATAAAATTATAAATCCAGTATCCTCAATATTTTGAAATGTTATTATTATTATTATGAAACAAAATTATACACCCTCTTTCCCAACATCCAATAAGTGAAATTATCGCTCATGCGTACGTACATCTTACCGTCATCACACAACAATGCAATTCATTTTTCACCACCATTTTAATGTATAAGAATTATAATGGGTTTATTTTTTATATATGATATATATTTAATTATGATAATTCTTTAATGATAGTATTATGTCTACCTAATCATCATCTAGACTTTTGAGAAAGGATAATGTCCCTCGTGCGTACGTATGGACTACCATTTCAACAATCTAATGTGTTTTGTTTTCAATTATATTTCACATAGATGATAATAAAGATTATTTTTATTAAAATATATTATATATATAAAATATTAACGATTCAATAAATTTGTATTCTTATTTACCTTTCTTTTATTCCATGAGATGAAAAATTGTAACAACGTTCATGCATACACACAACCTGCCGTCTCCATTAATGGTGTAATTCATTTTAATATATCTAATTTTTATGAATGATTATAAATATGTATATAATTTATATATATGATTTTTATATAATTATTAATATTTTGAAAATGATGGGTTCATAATTAAATTATATGGACTAAGACTACCAAATCGAAATATTCTTGGAAAACGAAGCAGTTGTCAACCAAAAAATGGATTTTAATAAAAAATATTAATAAATTTGTGATAATATGTTATAAATAAATAATACATGACATGATAAAATTAATTTTATATAATAAATTATAATAAATCCATATTTATTATACAGAAGTTTTTAAGGTGAACAAAGGAACACAAAACTTTAGGTTAAAGAATTCTTAACTCAATTTCTTTTCATTGAGTTATGATAAAACTTTATGGATTATGTCATACTAGTATTATGTGTGAAATAAATTTTAATTAAATTAAATTATATTTTATCTTATTTTATTCCAATTTAGATAAAATACACAAAATAAATTTTTAACACACATTTCAATGTTTTTTGTAATGGACTTTAATTTAAAAATCATCCATTAATGTTTATTTTCAAAAAAGAAAGAATGATTGTTTTTTTAACATATACAGCTTGAGTATATTTTATTGATTACATTTTGAATTATTTTTTTTAAAATTCCTATACGATGTAATAAAATTATTTTCAAATAAAATATTTTTCCTTGTAATTGTGCGACTTTAATAAAAATTTTATCAAAATGGAAGTGATATTTTTTGAAGAATTATTTCAAGTGGTCTTTGAAAATAATTTTTCATATAAGTCAATATTATATTATATTTGTTATGAATTAATATGGATATTATCCAAGGATAAAATCCTTACTCTTTCTCTGGGTGGTTCATGTTTATGATGGCAGGAAGTTTAGGAATTATGCTACTTTTCTATGGGTTATTCAATGATGAAATATTTATGAAACCCATTTATTTTCTTGGGTTTAGATACGATGAATGATTTTTGTCTATTTAGAAAAAATGTGTATGGTTTTAATTATTTGTTAGCTAAGACCAGTATTTCCCTCCAATTAATTGGGTAAATATTTATATATCAAGAGATGAATGTGACTAGAATGAGGAGTGAACTCAGTTCAGTAATAAAGGGATAGAATGAGAAGTATACTCAGTTTAGTAATATAGGGATATAATTGGAAGTAAAACCAACTCAGTAATATAGGAATTGGACATGATGTAAACCCAACACAGTAATATAGGGTTGGAACTAGGAGTAAACCATGTTCAATAAATGACATTGTATGCTATAATGGTCTTGAAAACGAGCCTTGACTAATATGGGAATGATTTTATATGCTTATGTGGTTTCCAAAAATACCATGTCTTTTCCCAATGTTATATAATTTCCAAATGTTGTGTTCAGGTTCTTACACCTTCAAGCTCATATTGTACTTATGAAATCATTATTATCACCCTTGTTTACCCATACTAATAATATGATCTCAGCCTTTCTTATGTTTCTTTTATCTATGATACGAATAAAGGTATTAAGTATGATATCTCAAAAAGGGTTATAGTTATAATGAAATAAGTGGGAGATGATGTAGATATTTTATGAAAAATTTGTTTATGTTTCCATGTTTCAAAAGGCATTACACTCCTATGATCCTTAGGTGGGTGTTTCTGTAATGTAGTGAATATTCATATAGAAATATTTAATTTCTATATATGAAAATATTGGGTCATTATAATCTCAAACCTACCACTCATCTTATTTCCCAAGTGAGAATGTACCTTAACATGATAGCAAGATCCTCTACCCTTGGTAGCCTCTAGATGAACCTGAGAGACCTTTGAGAAAGTGGACCCCATACTTATCCCCAATGGAACTAAGTTGTAGAACTGTTAATAATGACATAGACACCAAAAATAGTGGCATCCCCTCAGAGCCTTAATAGAACTAATGCCAGTGTATATAGCCTTCCGACACTAGTGACAACAAATAGTCAAACCACCCATAGAAGCCACATGATCTAAACTCTATGACTACTAGATAGTCTTACCACTACCTCTATGTGAATCATCCTACTTCTACTTTTCACCAAAAATAAAACTCTAGCTAACTCTCATTGAATGAACACCACTAAGACCTATCTTGATAGTAAAATACACCTCTATCTTAGTTACCTTATCGACCATCTTTTAGTTGATCTTTTGAAAAAGAAGTACTAGTATATATCTAGTGAAATTCTCTAAGAACATCTCAAAACATCAAGCCTTGAGGTAATAATTCATGAAAAGATCTAAAGAGACAACATCAAAATTGATAAATATTACATCATACTACATCAAAAAAATAACACCCTACTCTAACTTCAAAAAATCATGGGGATTTTCTATTATCAAGGTGTTTGATTAAAAATATCTATAAAAATCATCCTTAAATGTAGTCTATATGAGATCCTCATGCATTCCTAAAGCACCAAATAATCCCACCACTTCCTACCAAGTCCTTCCTACACATAAATGGAAAATCCCACATTTTTGGTCACATGGGTCTTTACGAACCCAAAAATATCCTTGATACTGTCCAACCACTCCTTAGGCTCATTGGGACACTTGTT
Organism: Viscum album; assembly: GCA_963277665.1. Taxonomy (NCBI): domain Eukaryota; kingdom Viridiplantae; phylum Streptophyta; class Magnoliopsida; order Santalales; family Viscaceae; genus Viscum; species Viscum album. Next base: position 1,083,531,780 of record OY728131.1, on the reverse strand, counting down.
ATTGTGAAACACCAGTGTAATTTTCCTTGAAATATCTTAATTGTGGTCCATGGTCCATGTCTTCTCATAACCACCCACCTGACCCATGGTTTTTATCATATAAATCACCAACTCCACCATAGTCAGATCAACATGAGGGGTTTACTATAGGGTACTCTCCATTGAACCCTCTCTACAAATGGATGAGGTTATTATGGGAGGCATTGCCTTCAATACAAAAAGCACAAGCTTCTTCAATCATGATTCAAACTCAAATCCCATCAAATGAACTAAATGAAACCCCCATCGAGGGTATCAATAAGAAAATATACCATGATAAGAAAATAAAAACATAAAAAGTGAAAACCCTTAAAAAAGTTCAAGTATTTTCCCTACCACATGGTTTTTTCACACTATCTTGATAATCTTGTGCCAACCATGTAGGTTTCACGAGATATTGAATAAATGGATACATAGGCTTCACACTATTTCTACTAACCATGAACTTCAAATAGACATCCCTGTTTCCCCTAGAAATAAAAATAGTCCTCCAGCTTACCCGTGTACTTGAAAGATACTAAAAATACCTTAAAATACCTTTATATCAACCCATAACTGGGTTCAAAGCACATCCAGAATCTCAGAACACCCCATGGAAACGCAATGTTTAACCTGAAGAACAGCTTTCTAGGCACTCCATTCCAATATCTCAAGTATTGATGGTCCTAGTTCTAGTTTTTCACTAAATCTATAATATAAAAATGTATCTCATACCATTTTATAATGGAGTAACTCAGTTAAACACATATTATCACTTGATCTGACCTACCACACATAACAAATCACATTCCCGATCAACTCGGCCTATCAATAAGCACCGAGAAAGACAATGTACCAATTTGGAATTGTTTTCCATTGTTAAACCAGTCGAACACATCCATAAATCAGGTCTTCCACATCCATATCATCCTAGTTAGAAATACAAAATAATTTTTAGCAACAAAAAATAAGATAAAGAGATACCATAAACAAAAAATTTCATCATATAAAAACATGCCTGACTGAAAATTAAATTTTTATTTCTAAAGCAATTTTGAGGCAAAAGCGGGAAACCAGAATGACATCAATACTTAAAACATAACCACGCCTCCATGTACAAGTCCCTCAAGACATAAGCATATAAAAAAATTCCATAATTGGACATAAACATACAAGATTTCTCATATAAAATTCCCCAACCCAAAAGAATGGTAACAAGTCCATATAAGGTATAAAAAAACTCTTAATAGATACATAACTTAAAAATGACTCAACAAGAACAAACATCATGATACCATGTTCCACTACATAAACAAAGACATTGGTAATCAAGAAGATCCACCCAATTACATTGTAACCTTTTCCTTAGCTGTGCCATAGTAAATGAAATCTATAAATACAAAAGGCATAAGAAGGGTTTGAGGTATGAATCCTAGTAGGATACCAACATGTATATATTTTTTGCCTTTACACTTGAAAACCCACAAACTAGTTTGAAAACATTTTCAAAACTAAACCACTCTAAAGTTATACCATTTTGAATAAGTGTTTGAAAACCCTTTGGTTTTCTAGTAAGGAAAAAAGTTCTCCAAAACTCTTTCCAACATGGATCAAATAAAAAATAGGATAAATGCTTAACATGATTAACATATCCAACTAGGCATTAGAAAATCGAGCATAAACAAAAACATTATATAAATATATAAATGGAAATGAATAATTGGAATAATACAAATCATCATATCAAACATAAAACTAGTCAAATGAACAAAGAATATAACCAATATAGTATATTTAATGTGCACATACGGCTCTAACTAGTAGACTTGTCATGTGTGATTAAAAGATTATACAACCTATATAAGAAAATGGAAGCAATCATGGTCTTCGATAAGCTTAAAACCAAGATTTCTCATGGTATCTCAACAAATAACATATAATCTATCATGGTATTCTTACCCAAAGTATCTAATGATCCATGTAAAAATAAATTTGTGGCCTTAATGATCCCCCCTTTGATGGATCACACAACCAATCCGATAAACCATTATGTAATCGTGCATAGCCTTCCCTATGAAGGCTCACACAGTCCATCAAAAAGACCCCTCACTCACAACCCAGTTAACCCATAGGCTACTCCATGCCAACACAACCACAAGAATGTTTCCATATCATACAATCTATAACATATGACATTTTAGAAAAATCCATGAAATATTTATCAAAACACCATTAACAATGAAAAAATATTTCATAAACCACTTTATAAATCATTTTTAAACTATGAAACCACCTTGATCCATTTTAGAAAACACTTGGTGGGAATACAAGCGATACTTATTTGTAAAACCCCTTTAAAATCTCATATTGATAAATCAAGACATCAATCAAATCAATAATTGGATAAAAATAAACCATAAATCATTTATTTAAATTTTTTCAAACTAAAACCAAAGTTTATTTATAATTAAATGGTAATACATGAAAAATACACTTAAATAAAGACACCTACCTCACATTCAGTCAAAATATCACAACCTCCTATGAGAACCATATGAATGAGGAAGAACGAGGCCTCACACACATAATCTATATGAAAAACTATTTCTTCCATTAAACACCCATTCTTTTAATATCAACCTTAGGGTTCCACACTTCCACAAAAATGGTATATAAATAAAGAATAAGGGGAAAGTGGAAGAAACCTAGAGGAAAATGAATTACCTTGAGAGAAACCACTAAGATATCTAAGAGAAATCCACTAAATAAATAGGAGAATAAGATACAAGGAAAAAGGGGGAGACTGAATGTGAGGGGTAAGAAAAATGAGGGCTCATGCTATAATAAATAAATAGGGGAAAAGGGTAGAAACACAATTTTTATGTCACATGGATAGGCCACATGGTTTGGATTCATGGTTAATAAAACAATATGGGTGTCACTACCCACCCTGAAATGGGCCTCATGGATTCACCTGGGTGTTTCATGGTTTTAAAAAATGTTCTCATACCATGAAAAAACCCATTGTCACAAACATCAATAGCCTTACATGTTTATCCACATGGTTAGATAAAACTTGGTCTAACCATGCACCATATTCTAACTTCTAAAAAGTTCATATCTGTAAACCCCAACATCATAGTACTAAAAGAATGAATTTCAAGATAAATAAAACGCAAAATTAAATTTACTAGTGACTTATAAGGTTTCGAGAGGTTTATATCTCATGGGGATTAGGAATTCCATTCAGGGATTATGGCGAGTCATGTTTGGTGGAATCCCTATCTGGTTCATTATAAAATGGTATCAATGATCTTGGTTCTCAATGGTAACTTGGTTTCAGATTTCCCAAGTTAATACAAAGATTTTTTGGGCTCCTCAAAATACCCCTTATTATTGATGTTTCCCAATCTGTATTCATGTATCACTGAGAGGGGGAAGGGATGAATCAATGATATCTTTTTTATGTTTCCTTATTTTTGAAAAAACCTTAACCTCTTATTAAATATTTCTTTACCTACTAAACATAATTAAATCACACATCCACTAGAACACAATAATTTATAAGGTTCAATACTCAAAAAGGGTATACATGCCCTTGGAATAGTTTGGAAACAATCTAATTCCACACAATCTACCAGAAAACAATAATTTTATGTGGAATAAACTATGTATGATATGAACTTACACTCGGGTAGAATAATGTAAAAAATCTAATAGTGTGTGTGCTAACTCTTTGCACAAATAGGGCAATACAATGTTTTATTGTTCTAAATCGGCTATCACAGTTTGATCTTTCAGAACAATTCTTATCTTTCCTACCTAGAAGCTGATAGGACCTTCCATGACTTTGTAATGATACTTAGTCCGATACCTCGGTCTGGTGTTCAGTTTTTCACAACATTTTAGTTTCATACATTACACATTAGTGTCTTGTGCACAACATTTGTATTTCATCATGAAACACTTCATGAACTCAATTTCAATCTTGTGAAACACTCTTATGGTAAAAAAATTTCATTTCTTGCATGAAACTACTCATTCTTTCAGGAAACTCCCTTTTCATACAATTATTACATAACTGGAGCTCTATATTTCTCTATGTTTTGAGCTTCTCAAATGAGAGTGGGTCACCTCTTATAGTTAGGCATCACTGACCCCAGCGTGGAAAACCCCGATACATGCACAAAATCCTCTTTGTTCTTTTAAAACCCCATTTGACATTGCATTGGGTGGGTAAGTATCTTCCTTGAATCCTCACATTTTTTGTACATTCTAGATGATTTGCGCACTTCATTCCTTTTCTATATTTTTATATTTTGATCCTAAAACATTCCTTGCATGTAACATTCCAAAACACCATCAATATTGCACAAAATTATTTCCTTTTCTATATTTTGATCTTCTTTGACAAGAAAACCATTGATTCTTTACTTTCATCTAGGTTATTAGACTCTTAGTTAATTTCATCACAAACCTTATATGTCATGATTTTTAATATTTGATCGACCACCTTTAGAATAATCAAATTTTCAATGGAAAGTAGTATGACTTCCATATCTTCGAGCAATATCATTCATTCCAATCAAAACTAAATACGATTGACATAACCATTTATACCCCATTCATTCATAATGCTTGCATCTGATGTTATTCAAACAAGTTATGATATTTTTGAAATAAAAATCAATGAAGAATTTTCTTTTTATCAAAGGACTTTTAAAAAGTGAATTTATTTATCCTCTTTGATAATAAAAGACAAAAATATTCATAAACAAAATTTTATTACTTCCAATTACCTCATCCATCCAACTTGGTCCCAAAAGTTATTTGGGAATGTCCTGGTAGAAAGGATGCTAAATTTGTTTGAGCCTGAGAGGTAATTTTGGAGAGAGTCTTGATGGATCTTTCTAATCCCAAGACTCAATCATAAAGGGCTTTTTTGTTTTGAATTTTGAATTCTGGTGGGTTTTGGTTGTATCTAGTAGATTTTTTTGTGAATAATTTTTTCCACTTTTATTTTTCTGTGATAATTGGGGTCACTCTTTGGTATCGCGGTTTAATGTGAGGAGCACCTACTGGAAATTTTAACTCACTTCAATAAATTATAAGTTCCTTGCTTTTAATTAAATTCAGACTTTTCTCTTTCAGATCGATACGGGATGATTTGGGTGGTGGCGAAAAACTAGAGGTTACATATATATGGTTTTGGGATTTTATCGAGTTACTTTACATTTTTTTTATTTTTATTTAGTGTTTTATCTATAATTTCTTATTGTATCTTTCAGTTTATTAATTATTATTTTGATTATTAAAATGTTTTGGATCAATTTTAATGGTTATTATATGTTTGGATTATTTATTTATTTTTGAAATTTTGTTCATTTATTCCATTTCCTATTTATCTATGATATGGTAGAAACATTTCCCAAAGGGATTTCTATGATGCCCATGAACTAGTTTCCATCAAGGGGGATCAGAAACACCCTTTAGTCCTTGTGGTGGGTTGGTCTAGGTGTTGAGTTCTATGGTATATTGGGCCAGTTAATTACATGTACATAATAAAAAAATATTAAAATAAACATTGTCTTTATTAATAGGTGGTTACATCTATTTTGTAGGGTTAATAGTGACTTGTGAATCATTTCACGCAACAAAATTCACTCTCAATTCATCCTCCTCTCTTTCTCTCAAGAATTAGAAGTTCTAGAGAGATTACTTCAAGATCAAAGGAACTATAAGTGATTATCATGATCAACATAATATGATATATCCATGGCTTTATCACTCAGTTTCCATTTAGTGTAGCTCAAATATCAAAGGAGGACTTATGGATCAATAGAAGATGAATTCTACCCTTGGATTATTATAGTAAGATAAATGTTATCCATAAAAGTGTTTTTAGATGATGATGATCATCTATGAATAAATATACTAAAAAAGGTATAATTTATTCTATTATAATATAAATTAATTATAAATTTAACATGAAAATATCCTCTCGAGGGTTTAGGTTCGCATATGTCAATATTCATTGAAAAAATATCATTGGTTAGGGTATTAACATCTTATACAATTTTTTGAATGATCAATCAAATTGGAAAAACCTTTATTTTTATTTCTCCCACCATGGAAATTCTACTGTGGAGTGAACCTTCACCCACTACATAATAATATACACAGTCTATAAATATACACATATATACAAATATACATATATAAATACATATATGTACACACACACACACACAAACAAATACAAACAAATATATACACACATACATGCAAGTACATCTAGATGCATACATATACATATAAACATACACATACATATACATGTACATGTACACATCCACACACACAGATTACATGAATGAACACATAAATATAAACATAGAAAATCATACATCTATATAAATACACACACACACACAACACATATATGAACATACAACACATACAAACACATACATACGTAAACATATATACACACACATAAAAACATTCATTTATATCCACATACATCTAAATGCATGCACATACATTCAAATATTTGTATATATATTTTAAATTATTTAATATAAACATAAATATATAAATTAAATTAAAAACTATATTTATATAAATATATATATTCATATATTTAAATAATTGTTTAAATAAAATATTAATATATTACATTTTTATAAATATGTATATGACAATGTATACAAATATTTAATTAAACATTTATATTAATAAATATAAATTTTATATTTTATGTATATAAAATTATGAAAATAAGATTGATAATATTTTTATTATTATATATAATTATATAAATCATATATATATATATACACTAAATTTACATATATATACTTATTGTAATATAATTCATATTTAAAATATATATAAGTACATATGAATTAATTTATTCATGGGTAACTTTATCAGTGCCTTTTCAGTGCTATTAAAGGTGTTTATTATATCAGCACTAAGAAATATGCTGATAAATTGGTACCTTTATCAACACAAAAAAAGTGATGAAAAAGGTCCCCTTTTAACATATCTTTTATAGCAATGATAAAGTCAATTTTATCATCTCTGATTAAAGCATCCTCTTTATAAATGCTTTTTGTTTAGTGATGATAAATTTATGTTCTCGATTAACAAAATTATTAGTGAATAAAAATAATATATTGACAATAAAAACTAATTTCATAGTGATGGAATTCCTAATATATACTATCTAAATCTTACATTTGAGGCCTTGTGAAAATAAATCATATATAAAAGGCAAGTCTAGGATAAATACCCAATCTATTTTTTCACATGATACATATCTTTACATCATGGGGATATATAATTATTTTACCCACTAATAACTAAATATATCTAATGTATTCATAAAGTGAAAGGAATGAATAGACAATACATAATCATCATTCATAATAATTCATTTTTATTGAAATAAAATGTATATAGATAGTCAAAAACTTCCCAATTAATAAATATAATATGTTTCTTGGTAAAAATACATCAATTTGTATGATATTCAAACCATATATAATAGAAAATACATGGTTAATATGATATTTAAAATGATATAGAAAAAGTATATAAGATTAAAGGACATGGACATGAAGGAGAAAAATAATGTCAAGAGAGGGATGAAGAGTGATAAAGAACATAAATTGATAATAAAATAAAGTTAATATCAATAATATGATTCCAAATATATCATTCAAAAATCTTAATCGTATTATAAATATTTTATTTATTTTTTATATATATTTATAAAACCATCCTTGCAACGAGGTGAGAAAAAGTAATGTACGTCCTCTATGGAGGTGGTTGTTTGTACGTGAATGGGTGATGTTTCTTTTATTTTTTTAAATGTGGGAGAAAGGTAGACTGTGTTTATCATATTAACATAAAAAATTTTATGTTATTAATGATATTTATTTCATTATATTATTCCTATTATGGTACGTTTGGAGGATGTAGAAGAATAAAATAAAAATAAAAATAGTAATTAGAAGTTTTCACCTTACCTCTTGGGATGCCTACTTTGATAAATGGGTTATGCCTTTAAAAGATTGTCTTTTGATGAGACTCAAACCTTCTGGAACTGTATAAGAGTGTTGGGGATTATTTTCGGTAGTTTTTTTTGGATTTAGGAATCTTTATGTTTGTGGAGGGGTGAGATGGTGAAGGGGTCCTTTTATAGGTGATATGGGTGACTGTTTAGTAAATATAATTTCGTAATACAATGAAAGATAATAATCAAGTCAAGTGGATCCAAAATTGATATCTAGATAGTATTATATGATGATAAGTTAATAAATCCATCATTTAACCATTATAGATGATGTTTTGTGGGCTTATACCTTGATTTTAACCCATTTAACTTCTTTAACCTTTATCATGGTTACTAAATTTTACCTTTGGTAACTTATTTTTATGATCAAAAATGAAATTAGCCGCATTGACTAATTTCTAAATTTTAATTCCAAATATAAAATTGATTTTTATGGATTGAATTTCTAAATGTGGTAAAAAACATTAATATATGTAATAAATAAATATTTTTATTTAAAATAGTATGGGTTTCAATGTTTTAGTACATTGTATCTAAAAATAGAAATGGAGTTTAAGATTTTTTTTCATGATAATTATAAATCTAAATGAAGTACTTTGATCCTGTAGAAGTCTTAATTATCCCTACAATGATGGATAATGTGCTCCCAATTTTGAGAAAGTCATGTTTGTTTACTTAGGAATTCATACCCACTAATCGGGATAAGAATTATTATGAGAAGTTTTTTGTGATGAAGCATGAGGTGAATGTCTCTTCATATTTAAATAATGTGACTCATTGAAATATTTATAGGTGGAGAATGATCCTAAATAAAGGTTCTTAAGGAATTTTTTTGTTTAATCCACCTCTCATCATAAGAGAATCATGAAAAATGGAACCTGCACATTCATAGATGTCGATCCTAAAATACATGAAGGTCACAATAAATATGGATGGGAATCAATTTTTGAATACCTGGTAAACACATAATAGGTTTACCCATGGAAACTATAATACTTGATGAATTGAACCACCTGGGAATATGGTTTTGAGGGTTAGAGGTTTATTTCTGTTGGAAATGGCTTTTATCATATATATTTTTAATCAAATGAACTCAATATTAAATCTTGGAGATTCTGCTCAATCTCTCTTAATACTAGATTCTTGAGATTTTATGTCTAGAACCCTCTTTTATTTTAAACTAGTTAAAAATATTTTTATCCAAGCATATATTAAGGTAAGGGGGGCCTGAAATGGTTCTTCCAGAACCCAATAATCCTTTGGGAAATGAATTTTTCTTTGGGAGAACCCATAAAATTTGATAGAGAGACCAAGATTTAAAGGTATTACCATTATAGTATAATTCTATAAAGGTTGAACTTAGTACTCCTATCATTGAAATTGTGTTTTCATATTACAATAATTCATGTCCAGAGCTATCAAAATCATATGAGTGATTTCCTGATTGGTATGGAAACTTCCAATGCATTGGGAATTTTTTTGAAAAAGGTCATATGGATTTAGAATGCATCAATTGAAAAAAAGTGGTCATTCGATTGATAATTACAAATTCAAGAATCCTATTGTTGATAAAAATATGGTGGGATTTGGCCATCAAGGTAATAATAGGATATTAATTTCCAAAGATGTGGTTGGTTATATTGGTGTAAGGGAGAGAAATCTAGGGATGTTTGGTGAATTTTCTATTAGTCTTTCACATGACCTACAACCCCATGTGACGTGACCTACAAGGTCATTTGGTAAAATGGTCTCTGGATCTGAGTTTAATAAAAATTATTTTATTTTTGGTGCTATTAACCTTAGTCTAGAAACATCAGGAAATGATAAATATAAGATGGGAGGGAGGATGCATATACTACTCAGAAGTAGGATTACACATAGAGTGATGTCGAGCCTGATGGTTCTTCCATGTTTGAGGATATTTTTATTTCATCTAGGGATAGAAAGGTAAATAAATAACATTTCATGGCTATAAAATTCAGTGTGAAGTAATCAAGAAGAATATAACTACTTTAGATTCCAAATTAGAAAGGAAATACTACACCTCAATGTTGGTTTAAGAAATCCCAAGACAAATGTAGAAAACTCCTGATGTGTCTAAAAAAGGAAACTAATAAAAAGTTTTTGTGGCTATCCTAGAATATGAGGATGATGTCAAGGTATAATTTTTTTTAAAGTTTTCTCATAATAAGAATATTTTTGTAGAGAGGGTACCAAAAGTGATAGTGAAAGAATAAGTTCTTTTTTTATCTTCAATAATGCTCATCTCTGTAAGAGAAAACTTAAACAGAAGCTAAAATAATGTCATTCTTGGCTAAGGAAATTGGAAGGAGTTCTACAAAATCCTTTTTTTTATAATTTATCAATTTAGTTTAATTTGATAAGTTCTACCATGAGAGTCATGAGAATAAGGGTTGTAATAATAAAGGTAATTCCTTAATCTCATTTCCTAGTATTAAAATTAATTCAATGTGTGATAATAACATTGATCATTGTGTCCTTTCTCAATTGATAAACGAATATTCCTCAGTGGATAACATCTTGAAATATCATGAGGACTCAATTAGGGATCATAATATGAAATAGGTGGATGATAAGTCACTCAAGAGGGTTTATAAGGCTATGGGATGGGATGATTCCCACATGATGGGTCCATGGAAGATAAAGACAAAGGATATCATGAAGGATAAGATTCAAATCAAGGATCTCTAATAGAATTCCTAGAATCTCATGGATCTCTAATGGAACTTGAAAAATATCAAGACGAGTAATAAGTGAATGTGGATATGGTTGAGTGAACCTATCGACAACCATCCCGATGGAGGAGTGGTTGGCACCCATCATCACATGGTGGATCTCGAGGCATGGGAAGTCAACAAAAAAATATGAATTTATTTTTGTACCTATAAATTATTCTTTTTTGGATTTTTTTTTTCAAAATGACTTGAAATTATAACCTATTTATTTCCTTCATACTTTAAATTTATTAATAAATATTAGGACCAAGAATGTTTGGTCCTAAAACATTAGATTTTATATTTTGATTCAAATGTCTATTTTTTTATAAAAACACCATACTAAGAATGGTATGATCCATGGGTCAAAAACATGGCCCTAAAAATTTATTCAATAAAGTAAACATATTAAGAGATAATGAGGTTTCAAAATAAGGAGATGAAAAATATGCCACCGCTATAAATAATAGGAAATCCTATAGAATCAAATTTTTTATGCTTACCACCTCTTCATTAGGACTCATCCCATCCTCTCGGGTGTCTACCTCTTCCCCATTATTTAGGATATTTATTAGCAAAATCACAATGGTCCTTTTTAAAGGATTTATCTTTCACATTCTGAGATTATTCATCTCCATACATATCATCATCCTCTATTAAAACTTGACATCATTGATCATCAACAATCGTTTATTGCTCTATGGCATCATTCGGGGGAATATTCTCATTATTAAGAGGCCTTTACTCAGGTAGGTCTTGATTAATATAAATATGCTAAATCAAAGGCTCCAGGTAAATATAAGAATACAATAGATGGCTCTCACATGTAACCAACAGATTCAAATAGAAATAATGAAAATCATTATTTTCCCCTAGTCTCCTTTTGTTTTTAATTACTTTCCTTTAAAGGAACTCAAGTTATAAAAAATAAAATTCTCGATTATTAATTTATTATAACTAATCAATGAAATTGGGTGTAATATCATCCCCATTTACCCCCTTTATATGATCCAGAACATCCATCTCTAGTTCATCAGGCCTAACATCATTATCCTCTCCAAAATTCGGCTATATTGGCTACACATTATCCTCTCCACAATTTGGTAGCACTTCAGGATAAAACACTTCTTCATTATTAGTCTAAATAGGTTGTACATAAAGCTCTCCACTTTTCTATAATTCAAGATGAACAACCTATCCATAATTTAGCTTCATTTGTGCATGTATTTCAGCCTTTTCACAATTTCTCTTCAATTGAGTCAATTATTCACCTTCTCCCATAGACCACATATCTTATTTATTCTCATAAAATTTTCCCGAGGTAACCTCATGTTCTTAAATAAGATTATCTATTATAGAAATGGACTTCCCACTATCAAAATTAACAGTTTGTGGAGTCTATAGGAGAGTTTCAATCAGTATCTACTGTCCAATTAAATCCACATCATCGCAAGCCTAGATCACTCTTCCCATTGGAGGCACGGGTTCCATCAAGTCCCTCCAAGTATCATAAATTACTCTATAATTAAACTATAAATTCATGTAGGAAATATTTAAATTCGTTCCATTACTATTTTATTTAAATAATGCATTTCCAAGCATCTCAACTAGATCGTCATCAGGTAAATCATAATGAGAAAATTCCTCCAGGATAACTGCATTCAGATCATCCTACTGACCAGACCTCCTTATATACATTTCCCTAGCCTCAATTGACTTCACATTACAAGAGGAAGAAGAAAACATTTCCTTGTAGAAAATCATTCCTACTCATGGGACTCATAGGTAACATCGAGAGTTTAATTCTCACATAGAATCCCATAAATGGGGGCCTTTGTGGCGTGACCGGCTGAACCAGTATTTGTATTCTCTATAGGAGGTGATGTTGTATCTTTAATTGGATTTTACCAATCAATATCAATAGGCATGTTGAATTTTTAACTATTAAAAAAATTACCCTGGTTTCAATAATTTGAACACTTCAAATTCCTTCTCCACATTGTAACTGAGTGACCAATTTAATTTCTTGGGCGGCAATTATCAGGTATCCTTTAAATTTTCACTTTAAGATAAATCTTGTAATCACCAGTAAAAAATAATACAGTTTCATTAGAAAACATAATTGGAGTTCCCATAGTAGAAGAAATATCCAAGAATATTTGTGGGTGACAAAAGAAGCACTTTAAACCCATAGATCAAACCCAATCCAATGTGAAAAAATTATTCATATATTCTAGATAGAATAGTGGATCCCATTATTTCATTATTAATAAAATATTCTAAATATAAAATGTTCCAAATATCATGGCTTTCAACTTTACCTCCCTTGAGGGAAAAACAATGTACAAAAGACCATTACCAATTAAAGTTAACCTCCATGAATAAAAAACACAAACGTAAATATGATAGTTATTAAATTCATATGGATTATATTAGGTCTTCTCCTGTAGTTTACTGACCCTAAAAATATTTGAGTGCTGAAACTCTTTGATATTCTTATCCATAATCTTATGATTTTATTCAAAAAAAGAAAAAGATCCATTTTTTGTGATTAGATTTCTTTTAGGAAAAGAATAAACATTGATGTTTGATAATAACTAATTCACCTAAACATTTAGAAAATGCGTATTGATTAGTGATTTATTTGAGTCAGTGATATCTATGCCCTCAGATTATATACCCCCATGAATCTTAGATACTGGCTCATCTCCGAAAGTCACTACGACTGTCACATACAGACTCCTCGATTCTTGATCAATAACCATTTCATGAGTATCTAAAGATCAAATCGATACCCAATTAGATATAAACACGTCTTTCATATCAAGGTAATTATCCATATTAATAACTATGGTACCAATAACATCGAACTCATCTTTCTCTAGAGAGAGAAACTCTAGAACTTGAAACTCTGTCTATCACTCAAAATCCCCAAAATTCACCCTAATATAATTTCGATATTATTAATCAAAAAATAATGTACATTTAATAAAATTTGAATTATAAAAATTAGAAAACAACTCTTAAATATATTTATGTATAAAATCTCTTTATATTGTACTATAATAATAATGTAATAGAATGTCTATTATGAAATAAGTTTAGGGATATAGTGTATACTTTATATAGAATAATCTCAAGTATATACATTATCCCCCACAAAAATAATTTCAATTTAAAAATTTGTGATATATGTATTTTGAAAAATAAATATGGATAGTTCTTCTTCATTTCTCTTTTAGGTTCCCATGTTTATTCCTCTAAATTGGGATTCCATTATACTAGTTTCACCATTCGAGTTATTTGATTATACATTACATTCCCTCTAGTCTATAGAATATATAAAGGAAATTATTATAAGAGATCTTTTTTTCTAACTATATTCACCTATTTGTGAGTATGTGTGTTTATTTTGTACTGTAATTCCTTAAAAAAGAAATAGGGAAGACATCATAAAATTGAAAGAGGATGTGTAGAATATCCAAAAGATAATCCATCACTCCAAATTTCTATATAATTTCAAGTGGACCAATGTACCTATGACTTAAATTTAATTTATTAACAAAATTTGTAACTCCTTTAACTGGACATAACTTTAGTAAGACATGATTTTCTACTTGAAATTTCATGTCCTTTATTCAATTGTCTGCATATATCTTTTTTATATGAGTTGTCCTAGTGTAATCTTGAATATATAGAACAATTATAGTTTCTACCTAAACTATTTTTATAACTACTTGGTTACTTTCTCAAAATTCATCGCAAAAAGTAAGAGTATTATATTTATTTCTATGCAATGATATAAATGGTAACATCAAAATTTATGAATTGAAGAAATTGTTGTACAAATATTCAAATAAAGGTAAATATTGGCCCCATATCACATCAAAATCAAGTGAGAATGATATCGAAATATATTATAATTTATGAAGCGTATTTTTTATAATTACCATCATTTTGAGGATGATGTGAAATTATTAAATATTTCTTAGTGTTGAGAACCTTATAAAGACTCCCAAATTTAATGTGAACTGAGGATCAGGATCAGATAAAATTGATAGAGGTGTACCATGAAGTATCACACCATTATTTATATATATTCTTTCAAGTAACTCAAGGGGTATAAACACCTATAATTATATTAAATGTGAGGACCTAGTAAGGTGATCCACAATGACCCGTATAACATCAATCCCCCCAGATGTATTTAGAATTCCACTAATAAATTCCATTGTAACACCATCCCTCTTCCACATTAGTCTTGGGAGAGGTTTCTTGAATCATTTAAGATATTGTATTTTAGCTTTTAATATATGGGAATATAAGAATCTAAACACATAATCTTCAATTTCACACTATATATCATGCCACTAAAAATCATATATTAAATAATAATATAAATTCATGCTACTAGTATGTGTAAATAAATTTAAGATATATGCTTCATCTAGTAATTCTACTTTCAAATAAATTATAGATGAATAAATAGTAATATTCTAAAATTTAACACACCATCTCCATAAAGAAGTCCAATAATCTCCCATCATTCATAATATTAATTTTATTTTTCAAAATGTAATCATCCTACCATAACTTCTTTATATTATCGAGTAATGATTGTTTAGAAATTATTTCAAAATATATTTGTGCTTCCTCTATCATAATAATTACCATATTTAAATTTATTAATTCCATGAACATAATATCCTTTTTAATCATAATTATAGTCAAAAGTACATGTTCCTCCCCAATAAATGCATCAAGTACCTTATTTTCATTCCCAAGGTGGTTGCGTATTGGGAATTAATGATTTATGAGTTGTTCTGACCATCTATGTTTTGTCATGTTAAACTCTTTCTGGGAGAATATGATCTTTATAATTTTTGTGATATATATATATTACATATTTAACCATAGAGATAATATATCCATGTATTTCAGTAATATATTGAAGCTTCCAACTTAGTATCATTAGTTAGATAGTTCTCTTCTTGGATCTTTAACATCATTTATGCACAAGAAACAAAAATATCATTCTATATAAGAAAACATCCTCATAATTTCTTTAATAAAACACCATATATAAAAAATCATTAATTTCTTGGGTGTATAGTTAAAATGAAAAAAATATACCAATCAAATCTTAAATTCTTTAAAAAATTTCTCACATTAGACAACCCAAGTGAATTTAACCCACTTACATGTCAATTTATTTATTGGGAGGGTAAATCAATAAAAATTTGAAAAAATAGTAACCTAATAATCCTAGGAAACTATGTATATCAACTATATTAATTTATATTTTACATTTTTTGATTGAATATTTCTTTTAAGGACCAATAAATATTTTATCCTTGAGGTTAATATGTCCAAGTTGATCATCTTTCCAGTGTCAAAATTCATACTTACTAAATTTCTTATATAACTCTATTTATTAGAGAGTCTTAAGAATTATTCACAAATGATTACTTTTCTATTCATATATTATATATTATAACAAAATAACATCAATAAATACCATAAATAAATCATAAATAAAATATTTGAATACACCATTCATCATATTTATAAACACAAAGGGTGACTTTTTTAATCTAAAGATAATTACTATAAAAGATATGTTCATACCTTGAAAAAATGATATATTTGTGATATAACCCATATTCAACCTTAATTAATGATAAATAGAATGAAGATAAATCTTTGAAAAAAGTTGATCTTCTTGAAGTTGATCAAATAAGGCATTAATGTATGGTAAAGGATACATAATATTTATTGTAATATTAATGATTTCCCTATAATTGATGCATAAGTTCGTTGATCCATACTTATTTTTTCAAATAAAACAAGGGACCCTAAGGTTATACAATAGGGAATATAAATTCATTTTTACACAACTCTTGTAGTTATTTCTTTAACTCCATTAGTTCCACTAGGTCCATTCTATAGGGTTCCTTAGATATAGTTTTTTCATCATGTTTCAGTTTAATAGAAAACTCAACTTCACGCTTAGGTGGATGTCTAGGTAATTATTCTAGAAATAAATCAATGAATTCATACACAATGAGTACATCCTCCACTATAAGGATTTATTTCCCATCAATAAAATGTATTTTATCTTTATATTCTCTTAAAATTTCATTAAAGTGTGATATTATAGGTATTTCTATAAAAGACATAGATAATGAAGTATCTTTTCCTAAAATAAGGGATTCTATGACTCCATCACAAATAGTAAAATTCTCCACCTAGAAATAAATTCTTTCATTATACCCCAGGATCCAATCCATTCTAAGGATTCTACATATATCATCTATAGATATACTAATCAAGTTTTCAACTGTGGAATTTTTATATATCTTAATATAGACTTATAAATATATCTTTACTTAATTAAGATTCAAATTTGGGGTTTTGGTTAATAATCGCTTTCCTAGGGTGTCAGGGGATGATTTAATATTCTTAAAAAACATATAAGATATAAATGAGTCTGTATATATAGAACAAAATAGATCATTATCTTACTATAATTATAATGAAAAAAATTAATTTTTATCACGTTAATTTAATCAACAAATTATATTGAAGTGATGGAATGAAATTAACCTTATTTATTTATTTTCTTTTTAAGTGAGTCAAATTGTTTGTGGGATAATTGATTCGAATAGTTAATCATCTCCCTATAATTGAGGCATTAAACATTGGGGATTCCTTTTTTCATTCATGATCTTGGTGTCTTATATCACCGTATGAAAAAAACTACCATTAACTTCATACAATTCTTATGGTGTTTATTTCCATAATTTTTTCAATTTTTAAAATGTGCTATTCATTAAAATTGAACATGTTGATTCATAATATAATCCTTGCACTAATACCCCTGATGGGTTTTTAGGGTTCATCATATGAACCTTGGGATTAAAAGAAAAACCGAAATATTTGAGTTATCCTTAATATAATTATACATTAAAATAAATAAACAAAATAAATTATGCATTATTGGATTTCCAATTAAGTAGACTTAATATTTAATCCCCAATTGTGTATGGTTGATGATTATGACTAAACCAGAAAGGAGTGGATTCCTACCTTTTAGGGATTACACTGTCCTTGAATCACAATCTCTATTGGTGGATACTCAAAGAACATAAAGGGGTGATATCACCTTCTTTTGGGAAGATGAGTAGGGTTTGAGAAAAGTACATTATTATATGGTTCCTAAGAAATTTATGGTCACAATAGGAGGGATAATATCCATTTATATAGTCATCCCTCATGTGATTAATTTATTGAAACATTTCATCCATATTAAATCTATTTATTTACCTTTTTTACCTTTATAATTTAATCATAAAATCATATTAAAATTAATAATAAAGTTATTTAAACCATTATTATTTGATAAAATAACATGATAAGATAAATGAAACTAATTAATATGATTTTAGTTCCTATATCCAATAATATACTCATATGATAAAAAATTTAATAGAATAATTCCATTTAAAGGAATGGATTCAAACTATAAAATAATTGATCAATATTTCTTTATGTGTAATGTAAATTTTCCAAAACATATCTTTATAACCTCATAAAGTTATATTTACACTCAACAAAATTTTATTCCTCTTTTTTCCTTAGATATAGGAATTGTCTCTATGAAAACCCATATTTTTTATACACAATATTTGATGATTTATTATATAAAAACACACTTAGTACAACTGAGAAGATAACTTGTGAATTTAGAAAAATATGTATATTTCTTAAATTTTTTAAACTGAAGTATAATGAAATTATTGAAAACTTCCTTAGCATGCTTTAAAAAATCCATCATTCTTATAAAACTGCATGGGATAACCTGGGGGGTACATATGAAAGGGGTAAACATAAAGACTAGAAAGGGAAAAAAAGAATATAATAATGTAAAATATAACATTTTATCCAAGATTCATATCAAGGTAACATAATAGGTGTTAAAATTATAATCTTGAATATTGAGGCATGATATAACATGATCATATAAAGGCAACATGGTAATGTAGAAAAAAAATAAAATATGATATCATAAACATAATTCAAGTATTACCACAAAAACATATTGTGCTTATAATTACCTCCCATGAACAATACATTACATCTCATGAGATTAAAAAATTCCCCATTTCATTAGGGGGATATATAATTCTGAGACCACCCATCACTTTCATATATTGTTAATGTAAAAGTGTGCCACATAGATGCTACTACATAAGAATGTAATTCATAAATTTTAGCCCAAATATTAAGGGGTGATGATTAAATAAATGTAATTACCTAATCAATTAAGGATAATTAAAACAATATAAATTCACTTGAATGGAAATGGAGATAGGTATTCACTATACAAATGTTTTTCGTAGAGAATTGTTGGAAAATTTTGACCACGTAACAAGTGTATATAATGTTTTATAGAAGGGAATAATGAGATCAATAGGGGCCTCTCATTACATAGGTATGATAAAGAAATTATCTATAATGGGTAAAAATTTATCTCAACATGGAAAATTATAAAAAATTCATAATATAATCGATTTTCCTAGGGAAATAGGATAAGGATTGGATCCATTACATTGATAGGGTTCTTCTAAAAGCTTGGGAGGAGATTATTCGGATGTTTTGGGCACTATGGAGAGATATAAATAGGTAATGGTATTGTAATCTCATAATCCAATGGTTTTTAGTGAAGATAATTGGAAGGTTGGGTGGGTTTATATACAAAAAGATACGACAATTCTTTGTTAATTTCTTTTTTTTTGTTTTGGAACTTATATAATAAAGTAACAAAAACAACACCACTTACCATTTTTTTTATCATGGTTTCAACCAAAGTAGAGTGGTATTAATTATTATAGTAGGCTTACAACTAAACCTATTAAAATAATAATCTTGGTGTTGTGGAACTGAGTCATTCTCATAATGAATTGATTTTATAACCTTAAAATATAATATATGCTATTGAGGACTCATTAAGGGTTTATAAAATAAATAAAATACCATAAAACTAACATTATATTAAAGGAGAAATATATATATATATATATATATGTTTGTGTGTCTGTGTGGTATTGGATACATTTTATGGAATATATTACATAAATTTTGAGTGATTATGATTTTATAATATACACCATATACTTATACTATATTTAATTTTGACCCAAAAATTCAACTGACACTGAAAATTATGAAAGAATCCTTGTTGTCTAATTTGAAAATACTGATTACAAAACTAATATTTATTTTATCCAAACAATTATATAATTATTATAATTTATTTTTTTAAAAAAAATACTCATTTATTAATAAATACTAGTTTATTGAAAATAAAAGTTTTCCGACCCTTATAAAAATTAATTTTTACCACATAAAATTATTTTATCACTAATATTAAATAAAAATTGGTTAATAATAAAATTTTATTAAAATAAAATTTATTAAAAAAAATTAATTTTTCATTAAAATTAGTGACATGATTGAAAATATATATTTCCCAAAATACAATTTGAGTTGTGTCATATTAAAAACTAATTTCTATTAGAATCATTAATTAATCAATTTTAAAGTAATAATGAAAATTAATTAATTAAATATTTAATGCATTGAAGGGAAATATACAAATTCATACTTTTATGGTGTAGATACACAACCTTTTATTACACCAGTGAATTCCTTAAGGGTAATGTGTGTAATGGTGAGATTCTTATGGGGTTGTTTATTGAACATGGTCTGAGATATGATCTTGATGAGATTGAACATATCCTATAAATTATTTTATCGTGCTTTAGTTATTAAATTTTATCTTGGTTTTGGTCATGGGAAAATCCATGAAATTCTATCTCTATCAGGCTCTTTGATAAATGGGCTTCAAAGGGTATAATCCTACTGGTCTAGGTCATCACTCCTTCCATCTATATCAATTAAAATGTATCATAACCATTTATATATACCAATAATACAATCACTATTCAGTGACTATATTTTCAACGGTTATGCTTCTTAACGGTCATTTAAATCTGACAGGATATAATATCCCAAAATAACCAAAGTAGTGATATATATTTTATAACTTCATTACATAATAATTCATTTATTCATTCCAAAAGTAGGAATTTCTTATAAAAAATTCATTTCATTAAATCCACTCTATATAATCTTATTTCATGTGAGGAAATTATTTTTTCAAAGAATATTCCCAAAAAAGTATTCAATTCCATGGAATCATTGTCTTATATGTCCTTAGAGTTTGGAATAAATAACCACCATTGATCAACATCTTTCTTTAGATGATAAATATTCATAATAACCATCTCCTTTTCACAACATCCCAAGATGAGAAATATTTTTTTGAGATAATTTATGTATTTCTCATCTACCAATAGATAGGTGGTTATATTGAATGATAAAAGTTGTTTTCATATGAATCAATCTAACATTGATATATTATGATATGAATCAACTTTTGTTTCTATATGGGAAAGGTTATTAGTCATAATATGAGTTACCTTACCTAATTTTATTTTAATCTACTCAACTCTAACTCTAGAATTATTAATTTTCATGGGAAAGAAATCATTTTATGGATTTCAGTCACTGATTTAATTCTTATCCCTTCTACTAAAAACCATTTATAAATAGTGGAATATAGTTAATTAAATCATAAAATTATGAATATTAAATGATAATAATCTATCCCTATGAAAAATAAAAATATTCATGAAAAACATCTTGAATATATTAAAGGACTATCATAATGTTTATTCTATCTAACTATTTTACTCTATATATAGTTCCATTGGATTATAAAAAACTTTCTCTAATGCTAACTGTAAAAACACATAATCCAATAACATGTATTCACAGGTTATATTAATATATTGGTACCAAATTAAAGAGATCACATAACAGATGATATAATTGTTTATATGTTTTAAAATACTAGATACATACTTGTCTTACACATTACATTTGAAAACCTAAAAAACAAATTAAACTCTCCATGATAACTTTATAACTCCTTCTAAAATATCCATGATGCATTCCTAAGTCCTCTCCTTGGTTTCATAGGGAAATTAAAATAATTCAAAGGGGTGAGTAAATATTTTCAGTAAGTGGTAGCATATAATTAAAGCTATCTCATAATAAGAAATCATAATAGGCATGATACAAAGAAACAATGATCAAATGTGACATAAAAAAATCAACACAAGCATAGAATATATGCTAATAAATATAAATAATATCATATAAAATTAAAAATACTTTCATAGTGATGTAATGTATAATTTTATACATCATAATCTTTCCACCGATGCATCATTCCAAAACATCATATATAAAAGTTTGGGCATACACCAAATACCCACACTAGTTTTTCTCATCATCTCAATTGAAACATTAGGGGTATATAAAATTATGGGGTCCACCCTTCACTAAAAAAGTAAAAAAAATGAATAAATATATATATGACAATCATGGATTAGTAATAAATTTCCATTTAAATAACCAGTATATGGATTATCAATAATTTACCAGTTAATAACCTAAGTAACTTATTGGGTAAATATCCTTTAATTTTATTAGTATTAATATCATATATAATAATTGATATATATTTATGTCAATTATGGAAATGATAAATAATAAATAAATGAGATATAAGTGTTGTCCTGAGGTATTTTAGATAATAAAATAAAATAATGGGGTGAATTATAGTTCTAAAACAAATTTAAAATTTTCTTAGTCTATAAGTATTCTGTTTATCGATTTTTAATATTTACAATAAAATAAAACATAATAGTAAAACAATTATAAAGGGTGTGAAATAGTGGTAGAAGGGTGGAAATAATGTGATGGGTATTTAAAATATTATCTATGAAATAGTTAACACTTTGGAAATCCAAAAGAAAAACTCAGAGTATTGTTAGAAAACTAAATACTACTTTAATAGAATATTATTAAATCCAAACATTTAAACAAAAATTAAAGGTGGATCTATAGATTGGATACAAGGTATCCATGAATTTAAACACATAATAAGGTTTATAAAATTTTATTTCTATGAGAAGTATTTTCTTTTAATCATTAAGTGCACCATGACTTTTTAAATTCTAGAAATAATTGGAGTTGTACCTTACCATTTTGAAATGCCAGTTGTCCTCTCTAAAGTTCATCACATATTACATATCTCATTATTGAGGAAGTACTTGTCAAAAATTATTATCATTATCACCTTTTAGGAAATATAAATAAAAACTGATTTATAATACTACAAAGAGCCTATCCTAATTCTTGACATCAGGGGTAAGTGTTGTTGAATTGGGAAACACAAATGGTGAAGGTTCTTTAGAGAAATAAAAAAATAAAAGAGAAAATATGAGACCCTAAATAATCCATGATAAATTCTTACTAAAATTTATTTAAGTATTTACCTATATTAAAAATTTGAGGATGAAATTATTTAATTTAGGTTAATTTTATACTCGAAATTGTTCTATGATAGGTAGAAATTAGATACCTAGGCTATTTCCCAATGACCATCCTATTATTTTCTCATCATACGAGAAATATTTCATTGTCATATGTAAACATAAAATTAAAAAATTTTAGAAATATAATTATATAAAATTGATATCAATTTTTATTTTTGAAATTTTAATTTAATCTAGTATTAATTTTCTCTATTTTTAGAAATAATTGATTTTTGGGTGAATAATGAATACAATATTTTTTTTCAAAACTGCCACTTATTTTGAGTAAATAAAGTAATTAAAATGTTGAATTATGTTTTGGATCTTATTTTAAAGTAATATAATATCCCCTTTATTTTATATAATCTAATTAATTCCATAGGAATCTACATTATTGTTGGTTTTGGAATAAGATTACTGTTTTATTTAAAAAAACATTATTTTGAAAAAACATTTTCATTTTTTACACACTTACATTAAAGTTAATTTCTTCCAATTATACAATTCGAATATTGAAAATTGGATCAAATATTTTTAATTAGTAGGTTTTAATTTAATAATCAGTTCAATTTCATTTTTGGTCATTTTGAATTATAAACATGGTTAAAATATTTCCATCCTGGTAAAAGGATAAAATAGATTAACTAAGGTCAAAAATTAATGATATGGATATAAAATATCATCTTAATTATTATTGGGTGAGTGTATTTAATGTTTTATCATTTTATATTTTAAATTGAAAATTTTATTTCCTACGTATCCATGAGTCAGAAAATTATAATATTTAATATATATAAATTATTACATGTGTTCCACTCACCACACTTATAAAAAGTCAACCCTATCATAACTCATCCATATTACTTAAGGAATTTATATTGACCAATATTTGACCAAATACATTCAAAAAATATTTCCTCATTTCATAGATTTATTTGTCTCACAAAAACACCACATCAAGAAAGCCTAAGGTGTAAGTTAAATAAGGTTTCTCAAAGGAGAGGTATAACTATTAACCAAGAATTTCATTTTTATTTCTTATTTAACCTCAAAATATTCTATAGACATATTAATATGATAAAATAATTATATTCAATATAATTTAATTTCATTATATTGATGGCACAACCATTTATTATCTCTTTTTCTATCCTATGGAAAATGAAATAATCACTCATGTGTACGTCTGAATTGATAGTGTAAATACGCCACTCAATTGACATATCATGTATTCTTAATGATAAATTTTATAAAAATTGAAGCCATAAATATTTTAGTAATATAATCTCTTAGACTACCTTAGAGTAATTCGATCCAAGAACTTCATGTCACTTGATATTTTTGCATGATTCTCATCATTCATTATCTAGACAAGAAGATATAACCTATTACTTTTAATATTTTAAAAATAACTACATTCAATAATATTAATATGAGTATATAATTACATGATGATTGAACCATTAAAAAATCTCCTTATTAAAATATTTTTTGAATTCTAAATCATTTCAAGCATTCCTCTTAGCTGCCTCTTTTAGCTGTCTCTTTGTTTGTAGTACCAATTATTCAATAAATGGATCTGAAATATGAATTTTAAGTAGAACATATTTGTGTTCTTATAGAAACTCCAATTTTGTTAATTTAAATTTATAACTCTTTCCAATTTCTCTTCCAATTTTTGGAAATTGTGATTATTGGTTTTCAACATAAATATTATTGTAGATGTCATCAGCACATCCAAAATTAATTAGTCTATTATGAATCTCAACCAAATACCTAAAAATTAATGTCAAACACTCTTTGGAGAGTCAACCTTTAGCAATATAGCCTTCAGGTTGAGATTTATTCAATACATATGATTTCAAATGGCCTAAGTACTTGATGAAAAAATGAAACATATTAAACAAAATTAAACAATTTTACAAAATTGAATTTACCAATGAAAATAAAAATAATATCAACATAAATCTCAATTAGATACATCTATTGATAGTGTACCAGTTCACCAAGTTTATATTATTCAACCAAATGAACTATAAAATGAATCATAATCGTGAATAATGAAGTGGGAAATAATATCTCCAAATAAAAAAGTGTCAAAACAATTATTTCTTAAAGTTTATCAAGCTCAGTAGGATTTATAATTTGTTCTAAAAGCTCAATGAAAATGATTCAAAACTCAACTAGAACCACAATTTCATTCTAAGGTAACAAATTATGAAATAAAAATGATGATAAATAAGAATATATGATTCATGAATTTTCAATCCACATGACTTTCGATGTTTTAAGTCAACACACCATGGTATGTTACTTGAATATCAATATGGCACTTTAATATTCTTTAAAGTTAGAAGGAATACATCTTTCTCATTATTCTTCATTTTTAAAAATAACTGAAGGAAACATTCCATTCTTATTTTCCCAAAAACCTTTCTTTGTATTCATTGACTCCATATCCTTACAAGCATTAGGGCTATCCATCAATTTAACCAGCTCATTAAGAAATGAAAAAATTGTATTGTCACAAACATTATTCTCAATATTCATTACATGAAGATTATAATATATCAAATTAAACACCAAATATATTCATTAAAAAAATATACACTTTTTATTCCATCATTTTGTTCTAGTAGCTTTGAATACTACACCTTGTACCCCTTTTCCCATTCTTTAAACTGATTAAATATTCCAAATTCTTCAGTGGCATTCATTAATTATCCCAAGATTTATGAACCAAATCCCAACTTCATTTTATTACTCAATTAAATATCTCCATTGAATTATGTCTTGATTAAATTGAATTTATGAGAGGCATCAAGAAATTTTCAATGACACATAAATTTTATTTACTATAAGGTATTCATTTAGATTCTAAATTAAAATTAAAAAATAGATAAGCCAAAGAAGTATGAGTGTTCTATCCCAATAAATTTCCTTGTCTAGAATAATAACTAATTTTACACATTAAAGAAACATGAATTTTTAATAGTTTTATAATTGAGGAATCATATGTTTCCACACCATCATCCCGTAATTATCACAATTCATTGAATAGAGGATGAAGGTATACATCAATCTCATTTCCAAGAATTTTAATTCCTTTAATAATATTCAAAATATTGAAAAAAAATTATTCATACATATCCATGGAGGTATATTATAAGGGTTTGATGAAACTATCCAAATGATATAATTTTACTTAAAGTACCAAAAGTGTTTAAACCATCAGAATAGAATAGAAAAATTACATTACTAGGATCTAAATAAAATACAAATATAGTTTATCAAACATTTTCCATGATTTTGAACCTTTGGGATGTTTTATCTAGCCATTATTACTCTTTTAAGCATTCCACTGAATGTCGTATATAGTCTTAGATAACATGAATAATTTTTGAATGTGTGGATATAGAGTAAAGTAACATAATACCTTTACAAATGTTTTCTTCTATGTTACCTTCTAGGGTTACATTAATTTATAATCTCATTTCTTTTCATTTACTTACATTTATTTTGATGAAATATTATTAATTAATATTTACCTTAATTGTCACCTTAGTAAAGCAAGAAAACATTAGGGAATTAATTTGTCTTTGTATAATAAATTACAAGTTATTATATCACTTTTTTTAAACCATAGAATGATGAAGGGATCTTAGCTTCATTAAACACATCATAAGTAACTCTAAAATTAAGGAAATTTATTTATCAATAATCCCGTAGAGACACTTGATAAGATACATCAAAATTAAAAAATACAACTTCGAATACTTGGAACACCCTTCATATTGTTCTTATTTCTTGTCATCAACTAATTTAGAAAACACATTTTTTTTACTGATGCTCTGAATAAGATTAACCTACTCAGGAAGAACTGATAGAACTTTTGATATATTGAAATAAGGTACATTGTATCCTACATAGCCAACTGTTTCATTTATTTAATTTCCAACTAAATTATCCTCTAACGGGTCACTTTCTATTTCATTGACAGGATTGTCATTATTTTTTACTTTCTATAAAATTCAATTCACCTTTCCAAATACAACATACATATCATGAAGGAAACTATTTGAATGTAAAATTCTAAAATACTTTTATTATATTTAACTATCTCATGAATTTAAAATCTGGACACAAATATTTTATTCTACCATTAAATATTCAGTTTTCAATTGCATTATCTAAAAATTATTCCAAACCATTGGCATTCTATATTTTTTTCTATGTAAATTAATAAAAAATTTATCTATAGGTATTTCATTTTCACTCTTATCCATTTATATTCAGATATAATTTTATAAACGTGTAATCAAAAAAGTAAAAGCAAATGAAACATCACCCAAATTTGTCATTGACCCGGGAAGGGTCTTGATTAGAAATAATACAAATTAAACAAAAATGATTAATTACCACATTAAAATATATCTATATTTTAGGCTTTATCTATTATCAATTTTTATTTTATTTTTTAGAAACATGATTGTACTTATAAATATCTCTTACTTCAATAATTATTCAAATCAAGATATGATATATCTCAAAACAAGAACATTAAACTGTGATATATCGTGAGATAGTATCATTTTTTCTATCTTGAAAATTAATACATTATTCAACTAGAAAATATATTCATGGTAAAAGTAAATTAATTTAAAACCACACTACAAAATTACTTCAACCTTTGAAAATATGAAACAAATGTATTTCCCATAAAAATCTAACTAAAAATATATTTAACCATGACATTAAAATACCAAATGTATGTTTTCTTCATTAAAAATATTATATACTTATTACACATTAAACACCATAATATTAAAATAATAAAATTTTAAAATGAATTGTGGGAATTTAAAAAGTGAATTACATGTCAAATATATAATAAAATAGAGTATTGTTATTTATATATTATTGGAATTTAATCTATGGGAGAATAATAATCAAAGGATTTATAAAAATGTACAACATGATATCTGGCCATTATAAATATTTTAGAACATCAATTTTTAACCATGTAAAAAATTTCACAGTTAAAATATAAAAGTAGCGAGACAATGATCAATTATTATTTTCCATGAATTCAATAAAGGTGACCTGAAAACTATAATTAAACTCAGAAATAAAGACTCAAAATAAATTTTAATACCCAAAAATTACTTTTTTTATCAATAATGTAGTGTAAAATTAAATTAATAATCTAGGGTTAATCCAGGTCCACATTAAATTGCATATTTATTAAAAAATTATAATCACTCTCAAATGATAGTAAAAACAATCTTATTGAAAAATAAAAAAAAATATATTTACAATTCAAGGAATTTGAAACACACTCAATTACACATCACTATATAATTTAATTACAACCATTAGAAAAATACAACATGCATCATATAGATTTAAAAAAAATGGATATTTGGGGATCCTGAAAGTGGGGAAGATGGGATCACCATCGAGGTGTATCCGAGTGTTGTGGAGTAAAAGTTGGTGAGGAGGGGGGTCGTGTCATGGGGATCAAAGGTAAGGGATGGGTGAGAGGTGGTCACCATTATGGATATGGAATATATGGATATGGCAATTTGGGCCTCTCTCTATTCAGGATAAGGAAATTAGGGAGTGTTTGAATTAGGGTGGTTGCCATCAGGGGAGGGGCAGCTGTCGTCCTACAGGGAGAGGGGGTGGGATGAGGGATCGGGTGAGGGGTGAATTTTTTTTGGGGGTTGAGTCTAAGTATTAAGGAGAGGTGTGGTGGGGTGGTGAGGGGATTGAGTTTTGGTGTGGGTCAGAATATTTAGTTATTTTATGATTTAGTAGTTGTTAAATATAACTGCTACTATAAAATAAATTAGATTTAATGTGAGTTATTTAATGAAAGTGAATATAGTATCCTCTAATAAAATGCCTCTAAAACCTATTTTTTGTTGTTTTAGAAGATAATGTTGTGGTGAATATGATGGTTATGAGACCTTCACTAGAGAGACCATAAAGGAGCAGTGATTAGAATTAATGGACAAATCAGATGACCAGAGTGGGGAAATATTTGGAAACATTCATCAGGATACATATAGTTTTTTGATCAATGTAAATGGAAATAAGCATGAGTTAACCAAGAGGAGGTTCACTTAACTTAAAACATCATTTGATAGCAACATATTCCCTTTTCATCTTCACTTTACATTAATAGGTTATCTATTTAACCTTTCAAGACATGAGGATATGGGATTTTTCTCGATGTATAACATTTATTATATTAACTCCCTCATTTCAATATTCCATTCCCAAACACATATCATAATATATATTTAAAAATATTAACATCTCAAAAAAAAATCACATGTAACTATAATTTCATTTTAAAAAGTAAACATTATCTCATATAGAAGACTTAAATTTCACATATATTATATTATATATTTTTATAACCCTAATTTTATCTCAATTATGATATGAGATAAATTTTCTATAAAATGATATATATTTTTATAAATTATATTCATTTATGATATGAGATAAAATTCACTTACTATACTCCATCATTAAAAATAAAAAATATATTAGATAAAATAATTAAACTTTTCATTCAGCGATTTCTGTTGAAAAAATGATAGTTATGTCATATTTTACCTAAGATAAATTTCATAATAATGTTATAATTTTTAAAAAATAAAATTTCAAGTACAATAATAATTCATGAAAAATTTATATCATATATAAGACGAGAAAAGAATTTTGTAAAAAGGTACATCTTTCAAAAAATAAACATATAACAACCTAAACTTTAGTAGTTTGAATCCATAGGTTATATTACTATATTGGTAAAAAATAAAATATATCAAATAATAGATTATCTAATAGTTTAGTAGTTTTTAAGAGTAAATACGTATATATCGTACATATTAAATTTTAAAATTTTAAATAGAATTTAAGCATTCAGTGAAAACATTATTATTCCTTCTATAATATCCATGAAATTATTTTGAGGTCTCCGTTGAGTATTCGATGGAAAGGAAAAAAATATGAAGGAGTGAGCTCAAATTATCACATTGGGGTTGCATGTAATGGATGTTATCGCGTAATTAAAAGGCCTACCATGTTCGATTAGAATAAACAATAATTAATTATGCTATGAAAATATTAACAAAAACATACAGTATATCCAAATAAATCACTACTCCAAATATGGCTTTTATGAGTTCTATAAATGGTCATCATTTTGGATAGAAAAAATTTATGTTGTAAGGGACTTGAAAATTTGGAGTTTTTTATCAATGCTAAAAATAGTTTAGATACAAGATACCTTCATAAGTGAAAAATAAACACTAATAAAGTCGGGATTTTATCATTAAAAATTTTAGATCTGATAATTGTTTCCCTTCCTCAATTTTTTAGCATAAATGAATTCAGATATTTTTAGCACTATTTTTAGTGTAGATAAAATCTTAATCGCAACTGTGTGATACTGAAATTTATAAGACATTAAAAAAAATATTTTAAATAAAATTCAATTAAATTTACATTACAATATGAAGAAACCCTTTAAAATTATTAAAAACATTTCAGACATTTTTATGTACAATTACATTGGAATGTACAATTACATTGGTACATATTATGTTTACGAATAACATCAAAAAATTCAAAGACATTATTTTATTGTCTTTAAACCCCCTTCCAAGAGTCTGATCAAGATACTAGTTGCTGAAGAAATCATCCATACATGAAAAAATAGTGTCTTTTTATATAAATAATTTATTCTGTTATTAACATTATAAACAAAAAAATTGAACATTAATATGATACAATGCGTTAATAAAATGTTCATTTAAATTGAAAACACACACTTCAAGTCATAATGGGAACATCGTGCATCTTATTAACCTATGATTTATTTTTAATAATCAAAAATGACTTATGGATCATTTTCAAAAAGTATCAAGACAACCAGATCATGTTTTCTTGGTTTGGAGTATTTGATATGTGTTTCACACTAAAATGTTGATTAAAAAAACAGGTTCATTTAGTCACAGTAGCTGCACTATATGTTAGATTGATCTTCAATTAATTCATACATGTTAAATATTAATTATAGATCATTTTCATACAATTATAAATAAAATTCGAGTAGTTTTTTCTAATTTTTTTGTGAGTGAAACATGTATTGGAACTAAAATGTAACTTTTAAATAGAGAACATGTTGTTTGAGTCATACCATTTCAACTGTGTGTCAGATTGAGATGTAGTTGATTTGTATAGTATAAAAATGACATATGGATTATTTTCCAAATGTATCAATAAATTCCAAGCATGTTTTATTATTTTTGATTATGTGATGTGTGTTTTGAATTAAAATGTCACTTTTAAGCTAAAAATGTGAATGTAGAGTCATACTGGAAAAAATGTGAGTTAGAGTTATGTTTTGATGATTCCTATGCATCAAAAAAAGTTTATGGATTATTTCCCTTATTTTTAGGGGAATCCTATTGGGTTTTATTGTTTTTCAATGAGTGAGGGATGTTAAGAACTAAAATTTAACTTAAACCAGAAAAAAACACATTGATCCAAAATAAGAACACTGTATATTATATTGACAAGTGTTTGATGTTGGGGAGGGAGAGGATCAGTTCCAAAAATAAAAACATAGTTTTGAAAAATAAATTAAGAGAATCGCTAAAGAAAAAATAATAAAGAAATAAAAGGAGAAAATAAATAGGGACACATAAATTCAATGTAAACAAACCTCTATTTAGAAGGATTAAAAAACCATGGGTAAACATTAAAAATACACCATAAAACAAAGAGTAAAAAAATCTAGGCATAATCTTGAAACTTGAATTGAAAATACATCATAGATAAACTATATGAAAATACACTCCCTCACATGCCTCCTTCCCCCTCTCTGATAATTACCCATGATAATATGCCACTTTTAAAATAGAAAAACCAAAAAAACAATGTCATTGAAACACCTCATTACACAACCCAATTTTCTACTGCTAGATACTTCCCATGCTGTAGAAACCATCACTCGCATAACTTTTCTTTTCCAGACCTGATTTTTCTCTCTCTATGCAACACCCATTCTACTCTATATTATAATCAAAGGAAACCATAAAATTCCCGTGGTGCATTTCATCCTTTCAAATATTAAAAAATAAATATAATAAATATATATTAATATATACATATATAATGTAAAATAATATATTCTTATTTTTAAAGCCACATGAAGTGATGAATATAGATATAGAAAATTTAAAACCTCTAAAAATATCTTATTATTTTCTTAATCTCCTAAAACTGAAAAATGGGTTGAACCTAATCACTCTCCCCTTCATCCCTTTAAGAAAGGATATGAAATTCAAAAAAAAATATTGGATCATATTCTGGTTATTATCATGCCAACTATCACCCTTTTTTGAAAATATTACATACCACTTTTGCATATCTAACAGAAACCTGAAATCTCCCCCTACAAAATAAATCCAAATTCTGAAGTCTACGACATACTTGTGTCTACACTATTGGAGTTTGATTCCTAAGAGAAACTATTTTTACATGGTTACATATACATTATATGTATTGAATAATAATTAAATATATTATTACATACTTTTCATTGTTATGCATGGATTTAATGTTACGATGACCAAGAGTATTTTTTTGGTATTGATAAGGTTATAGTAGTTCCCAAATTTAATGACAACCTTGAAGTGATATGAAAATATTTTTAACATAGTTATGAGGTTGGATAACATACTATGAAGGGAAACATAGTATTTATATTATCTTTTGTGAGTACCCATTAGTAGACGAATCTTCATATCATGAATTTTTCACTTGGTAATCTGTAAGATGATATATTATGAGAATATGCCTATTAGTAGGAAATATACTTGTTTTAGTGTTATCAGATATTCTTGTATGTTATATTGTGTGATGGTCCTTGGTATTTAAGATTATTATTGGTGTATGTCATGACAATCACACTTATATTTACTGATGAAAACTACCATACCATATGTTAGTTGGAAGTAGGGTATGTTTGGTGTGATGGACATTTCATTACTGGATATGTTAAAGAATGATTTCCTCTTCCATATTTATGGAAGATGATATCTCATTCCTTTATTAGAATATAATTGTTTCCCTAAATTCCATGTCCATGGCGTATCAATGTTGTTATTTCAGATATTTAAAGAAATAAGTATCAAGAATACAAGTTGATGAAACTATCATGAAACCTATTTGATTAGATATTATGACAAATGGATTATATTACACAGTGAGAATTTTTATGTTGTCATCAAAATTATGAAATTAATTTCTTTCTCTTGGGTTATTTGACCCTTTTCTGGGTAGTAATAGTCTTGGACTTAAGGAAATCCCATCTAATTCAAAAAAAAAATAATCCAAGATGGCCACACACTATGTGTTTCTGTTATTCTCAGTTAAATTATATTTTAATTTAATTAATGGAATAGATATTTTTCTCAAGACCAAGATATAATTTTATTCAATATATAATTATCTCATAAATTTAATAAAAATTTATTCACTGGGATGTAAATAGAAAATATATTTATTTACATTAGTGAATATTTAATACATAGTTATTTACTAGTATGTGAGTAAAATATTTATTTAGGAA
The DNA here is from genome assembly GCA_963277665.1 of Viscum album. NCBI lineage: Eukaryota > Viridiplantae > Streptophyta > Magnoliopsida > Santalales > Viscaceae > Viscum > Viscum album. The sequence goes on along the minus strand of OY728131.1, from coordinate 1,083,497,781 downwards.
TAAAATATGTATTTAGGTATTCAATAAATATGGAGGAGTTCAAATGAACCAAGATCATACCCAGTGATAAATAATTATTTACAATATTGTAAATATTATTTTTCAATTCTAACAAGTTGTCTTTCATCAAATAAGAATAAAAAGATTATTATTATGTGACATGAGGATTCATTACAGGTTATAATGTTATCTAATGTATGAAAAGTAATTAAATTGTTATTTTAACCTAAACCCTATCCCTATAAATAGATTTTTATTTCTATTGTATGGAGCATCAGTGTGTAAAAGAAAAAGAAAGAGTTGTTGTGCACAAATAATTCTCTCTCAAATCCTCTTTTTCTCTACCTCTCAAGAATGAGAAATGCTATAGAGATTTATTCAAGATCAAGTAATAGAAAATAAATATAAAAAACTACAAGACATTAGATTCACTATAATATAACATAGATATTGAGTGGAATTTATTTTATATCATAGGAGAATATGTTGATCATTTCTAGAAGGATTCTCTCTTTTGATCCTCATATCATAATGAAGGCAATCCAAAAGGGTCTTTTGATGCCCTGGAAATCTAAAGTAAGAACCTTGTATTTGAAAGGGAATATAACATGAGACACAAAGAGAGTAGGGTAATATAATATATAAATAATTTATAATATATTTTCTATTTAAAATAGATTATATATACTTCAATGTATGCAACATCAATTTAGTGTTCATTATATGAAAGACAAACCTTCCTTGATAGCCTATGTTACATGCAAGACCGCATTTTATCAGACAATAATATATTATTAAAATACAATGAGATATAAAATATATGTTATTTTAGTGGTTATGAATAGTATTAACTAATTTATGAAAATTTATATCTTATATAAATATAAAATTAATTCATTTATTACTAATTATTGAGAAATGAAAATAATAAACAATTTGATATAAAAAGAATTATTATTATTATTATGCTTCTAAAGGAGTTTTGTCTCAATAAACAGAATTAACTAAAATTAGTGAATTATTTTAAATAAATATATATGTTATATATTAAATCAATTTTTTTTATATTCATACATTTGGTTTTGTAGGTATAAGATAAGAACAAACTTTATTTTACACATTAAAATCTATATTTTTATAAAGGCAATTTTACCGCCTTTCGATGGTGGACCAATTTTAAATATGAATTTTGAAACTTTAATTGATTTAATATGTCTAAATAAACTTTATATTTTGAATAAAAACAGAATAATTTGGTTAGGGTGAATTTTTGATATTTTTATGAAACATTTTATTTTTTAATGAATAGTTAAAAATACTGAATTTTAGTTCAAAACTACTTTTTCATCTAATTCATTTAAAATGATAAATGATAAATTTAATTATTTTTAATGTTTAATAAGATAATTTTTTTATCGATTCATAAAATTTATGTCATTAGAATCAATTTCACTTTGAAATTTATTATAAAAAACACAGCAAACTTTCAGACATTTTTACTTTAAAATCCCGCATTGTCATCTCTTCTACGGGATGAATTTTAAATTAATTTGTTCCATTTATATTATTGGAATTTGAAAATTTGGATTCCATATTTTTAATCCAAAAAATTTATAATTTCTAATATTACCAAATTTTTTTTCACAAAAAATATTAGTGAATGTAATTAAAATCAATTACATGGATTCAGGTAAAATAAAGCTTAACTAAGGACTAAACCTAAAACTTAAGGCCCAAAAAGACCTATTAACTTGTACAAGAGATATGTTTTGGACATATTTCTACCAAATAATAAATTTTATATAATTTTATCCATTATTGGGGCCACTTTCAATATGAAAAACCTGCATGGAATTCCCTTGTTAAAATATTACAATAGTGTCACTCCTCCTCCACTATAAAAGGACATCCCCTCTTCCAAGTTTCTCACACATATCAAGATAATTTAACACAACCATGATAATTAAAAATATATTATAAACATCCATCCACTCATCATAGAATCCTCCCATTGGTAATAAATCCTCCCAAGGAAGCTTTTGGTTCAACCCAAAAGGAGTTACCCAATTAAGAGGTAACAAACTTTCTTAAGCTTTTTAGTTTTATTTGAATTTTAAAACCATTAAAATATTATAATTATATTATTGTATAAAAACACAAGTATCCTAAATATACTATGATTTTTATGATTTTTTTATACCTAAACTTACACACACTTCCATATAATTGTTAACGAACATATTGTTTCTATGTACAACAAACTACTACCTCACAAAATGATGATTGTTCATTTTTCTTTTACCACCTTCCATGGTGGCCATTATTATAGAAAATATGTTTATACATGATAAATATGATATTTATTATTTATTTATAAATATTTAATCATTTTATTAAACATACCATTAATAATTTCCATTTCACATTAATATGATAACATCGTTTGAGGAAGTGTCTGGATTACCACCTCCTCAAAGTGATGTGATTCATTCACACTAAACATGGAACATATAAAAGATGATTTCAATTAAAAATATGTGAAACAAAACCTATATATTATATTAATTACATAATAAACTTTTTGTAAATATACTATATATATATTATTTTCATTATTACACTTTCACACACTTAAAAAGTGATAACCTCATTCGTGGACGTGTGGACTGCCTCCTTCTCAACATTATGTGATTACTTTTACATCATAAATTTTTTAAATATAAGTATATATGATTAAATAACGTGGTATTTATTTTACAATGACCATTATGGAAATATATGGTTTTACATACCTTCTTTCCACAAAGATCATTGAAAAATAGTAACGTTACACATTCAAAATACCCGACATAAAATTAATTATTTAAGTAGTTGTCTACAAAATAGTAGAAAGTAAAATAAGGGTAATGATAAAAATGAAAAAGTTTCTTGATAAGTTAGAAAATTAGCATAATTTTATTATACATGAATTTAAAGGATGTTCACCCGAAAGAAAACTCAAGGTAAAAGATTATCATCTCAGTTTTTACATCCATGAGATAAATGTCATGTTCACCACCTACATCCTTTTTGTGGTATATATACTTACTAATTTGATATTTTACATAATTAGTTCTTTTATCTTATTTTTATTTAATACTTTCATATAATATTATTCCTTCATGAGGTTTATGATTTAAAAAGTTTCAAAGTGGTATAGGAAACTTTGTAATGTTTAAAGATTATTTTCCTTGACAATAAATTTAATGATATTTATATAGTATTTTCATTTAGGGAAATTATATTAGAATTTTAAAATAACACCTTTCATTTTCTTTCCTGTGGTTATTCATGACTATTTTCAATTATTAGCACCATTTTTCACTTTTTGGCAATCGAAATGTTTTAGAAAATGTTTTCTAGAAATCCCTACTTTGTATCTATATTTAGCGAGAGGACCAGCTTTCTTATAAAAACCATGTTTTATTAAAATGTTCTCAATATTTTTTAATTTATTTGGGAAAGACATTTTTACCCTTTTTTTCATTTACCAATTTTTTCAAAGGATTCCTACTGTCTCTTTCCGAACAATGAATTTTTAAAACCATTAACCGTTTAAAAGGAATGTTCTTTTTATTGCATATGGCTAGTAAATATTTACCCTATATCATTTATTTAAAGCCTCTTTTTCATTTTTAAAAGTTTATTTTTAAAAGAAAATATTTTCAAAAGTTATTTTCAAAGAAAATATTTTTAAAATAGAGTTTTTCAGAATAAAGGATATTTTCCTCTATAATTTTTTTAATATATATTTTTATAAAATTTACATTAATCAATAAAAAAACCCATTATTTTAACCCACATGGGGTGTTTTGTATTAAAACCAATCTTAATCTTCCTCTGGATGGTTTATAGTTAATTTTCATAAGGATAATATTTACATTCACTTCCATGATTTGTTTTATTCCCTTGAAATATTCAATTTCCTATGATCATTTAACATTGAATTTCCCCAAATTTACCATATCATTTATCACAGATATGTCATTGTCTAAGGTGTATATCATTGTATATGGTTTTTAATTGGAATGTTATTTGACTATTTGGGTAAATATTGATAAATCCATATATATTACTCAATTCATATATTTGAAAAGGCACATGGATAAATCGATTATTCAATATATGAGTAATGCTTTAGACTGGTATGAGATGGGTGGGGCTTGGTTATAGATATCCCCTGAATGCATCAGTAGTCTTATGAGACGAGTCATTTGGCTAGCCTCTATAGATGGGGTTTTACCCAATATTTTGTTAATAGTCTTGTGAATGGTATTGACGATAAAGGTACCATGTACCTATGAAACATGGCGTCCAATAATGAACCATTTACCTCATTTAGTTTCAGTTATTACTCACCAGTGATACTTTTCATCTACATATCTATTGATACATTTCATATTTAGTTATTTAGATGTCATGTGTTTCAATCTATTACCTTTCCAAATTTATTTTACTTTATCCTGTTATTAAATGGTTTGTGTTTCCATTTATTACTTTTCTATATTTTTTATTTTCTTTCATTTAGTTTATTGATTGTATCACATGTCTTTTCATTTATTTAGTTTTCCATATTTAATATTCTAACTGATTATTTATTTATTCCTTTATATTTTCCCTTACTGAGAATTTGATCTCACCTTTATTATGTTTCTTTTTTCCGGAATCCAGTAATCATACTATGAAAGATATGAATAGATTTTCTAGATGGATTAGAGTTATTGTCAACGTTATTTATTTATAGAGAAGGAAAAAAATATGATTTATTTTGTGTATTCTTGTCTCTTGTATGTATTGGGTTTACCAAGAATATTAAACTCTTTTTTCCTTTGGTATTTTATTCCTTGTAATCATTCCAATGTAATTGATAATAAACATGGGCTCTAAGATATCTGGGGTTGGGTTTCTACAAGTATTTTTGAACAATAAACATTCTTCAATAAAGAAATTTCCAAATCCAAGTTGTTCAATTATTTATATATATTAAATAATTTAATTATAAATTTGATGTGAAATATCAACACTTTTGGTTTCAGGAAATTATAATTAAAATAAATTTTAATATACTTCCTTCCAATATACACTTTTACTATTCCTAGAACCAACAAGTAGTATTAGAGTAGACTTTTTTTAATTTGTAATTATTTATTTGACTGCTGATCTATGTGAAATTGTGGTTATATTTTAATCTCAGGTTATTCATTTTTTTAATCTAATTTAATTTATCATTCTTTGATATAACAATCATGATTCATAATGTGTTTCATTTTTTAATAATATATGGATAATGACTCGAGATTCCATTAGGAAACTAATTTTTTTTGTTCATAATATAGAATTACATGTCGTATACTAAAAATAAACATTGTGCACCATAATGAGCTATTTATAAATGTTTTGAGGGACACACAGTGCTCCATGCTACAATGTAACAAACCAAAATTCTATCATTGAGATTTAACTTCCTATGTTTATTTCATATAGTATGATTAGATAAAATCACATATAGAACATAATAAAAATATTATATATGAAGAATGAATGAAATAATAGGTATTTCTAGATGTTAAGGAAAACATACTAATGAAATAGTAACTTGACCTTAGAAATAGTAATATGACACTTTTGAATAGTAAATCAAACTAATGAATAGTAACATCACCAACTAAATTTTAAATAAAATTTAGGAATCTTATAAATGATGTTATGATATTATTATATCATAGTGTAAGTAAATGAATACTTTAAAACTAAATATTTAAGTGTTGATATTTTTTTAAGTCATAAATATTTAATTGAAATTTTATAATTAATACAATGATTTAATAGAAAATTATTTTTCATAAAATTTATTCAAAAATCATGATTTTATTTTCTTAAAATTTCAGAATAATTTAATGATAACTTAGTTAATTTTTCATAGAGTTATAAAATCAGTAATAATTTTTAAAACTCTATTTTTTGAGTAAATAATGATTTTAATTAAAAAATAAATTTATCATATTTAGAATTTTTTTCATAAAATAGATTTCATTTTGGAATTATAATAGTCTAAATATTTTTGGGGTGAATTTTTGGGATTTTTCAAAAATACATGAATTTGGTTGAATAGTAAAATATGGTAATTTGCAGTATAAATACATTATAAGTTAAATAAAATATTGCTTGATTCATAAATGATGTAAAACAAAAAACTAGAACCTACCATAATTATTTTAGTATATTTTATGATAATTCTCGACTGTTCGTAGTCTTGAGAATAAATAATAAATAAATGAATTAAATATTCAAAAATCACCCATATCGTCCACTATAAACACCACCCCTCACCATCAGTTATCCTCACACCTCTAAGCCTTGAATATTTTAAAATTTTTTCCCAATACTATACCAAATACTCTCCCTAATTTATAGGATCTATTGGTCTCATAAAAAGACCAAAACCAATTCCCTTAGGGAAGTTCTCAAGGAGGGTTTTTCAAGAGGTAAAATCCTCTTTCCTTTAATTTTAATTTCTTTTCAACTACATATATTTTATTATGATATCCTTAATTCCTATGTAAAAATTGTGATGATAAGTATAGAATCATCTATATACTAAAATTATATCGTGTTAATGTAATATACTTCATCAAAATTCGTTTTATCTCCCATTTATATGAAAAACGAAATCATCGTCTATGAGGTGCCGATTTACAAACTTGGTGGATGACAAATTTTCATTCTTAAATTTATCCTTAAAGGCTGGTAATGAACCCATTTTATGGTTAAAACATACTATAATACGTGTATTACAACCTTTAATATGTTCCATAAGTAACATATTTACATAATACTAACTGATAAAACAAAATGAGTTTTTTTATGATCAATTACTGTCGTAATAATGTAAACGGTTATCACTAAATGTCTTGTCTTAATATTCATCCTCATACCATATAACCAAATGACATATATAACAATTTAAAATTCCATATGTTAATTAATATCAAATAAATTAAATTTTGGAGAATTCTACCCATTTCACAAGAACTTCCATACTCATATACAAGTATATCGATCGTGAAACCCAAGGAAACAAATGATCCAGAGAAATAAAATTTTATCTTATAACTCATAAAAAGGATATAAATGAACATTATAAAATATTAATAAATAAAATACTTCTATATAAGGTTCTAAAATAATTTATTATTGGATTTAATTTAATTATTTAGGATGTTAAGGTCAAGTGATAAACACATTTGAACATAAGGTAATGATATTCTTCCCAAACATCCATTTTCATTCGGGTTATGCTTTATTCCTCTATACACTAATGTAATTCTTAATTATTTTTATATAATTATTATAATATATTTATATATTTTTCAAAATCATACATTCAGATAATTTTATCATTATTTTATAGGATAAGTTTTTTTTACAAGTTTCTTTTCTCATTACTTCCTGACACGCAAGCCCGATTAAAGGGAACATCTCAATTTATTACCCACTTTCAAGTACCATCCATAATCTGTTTTAAGAAAATTTTATAAATACTTTTTTGATGAAAAAAATTATTTTATCATTTATAGTTTTATATAAACAATCATGAAAAATAAAAATGATTTTTCCAAAAGATCTCTTATTTGCAAAGTAAAAAATAGTACTTCCCTCAAGAATTCCTCAATAATTTTATTAGAGTATTTTCATATATTTCAATGAATTTATTGAATTTTATTCCTTATTGAGGTTTAGCTCTCATGTTTATCATCCACCATATTTTATTATATTTTTTTGATCATTTTGACCGTGGATGTTCTAGATTGATACCATTCACCATTCTACTCAGAATGGTTGCAGATTAGGATTATTGATTGGGGAAATCTTATTTATATTTCATATGTATATGTTGTTTATGTTTATCCACATTCATATGATGAATTCATTGGACTTACTAAGTGATGTGTGGGGCCCCTTATTTCCCCTCTTCGCATCAGTAGATCTAATGAGACAAACTAGTCTAGGCTTTTACCCATTTTGTATGGTGTCTTGGATGAGGCCCTCACAGTTTTTCTATGATGTCCGACATTATGTGTTTCCTCATTAGGAAAATAGTAATTGATATTCCATGTAATTATTCGACTAGTATAATATCCATGGTTTTTTATTATGGAATTATTTAATCTTCATTTATTCCTTCCATTTTATGCTAAATATTATGTTCTAATGGAATGTGTATTTTTAGTTATTCAGCATGTCTTATTATTTATTCTTACACTATATACTTACCCTTATTGATCATCTCTGATCACCCCTTTTTTAATATTTATTTTTCCTCAGGACGTGAAGAGGTATATTATAAATGATTTGAAGGGATAATCTAGGAGTAATGAATATTTCCAATGAAGTTGATTTTTTGTTTTTAATTTCAATTTGTAATGTAAATTGCATGCATGTAATCTAGCTTTCAAAATTGTTAAACTGGTCAGTCCTTTAGGATGCAACTTTCTTGTAATCGTACCAATTTAATAAATAAAGGCACCAACTCCGGGCTATTGGGTCCAAGGTCATTACATACACGATGGGAAAAATCAATATTTACGACTGGTTATTTGCGACGGGAATAAATCTCCTCACAAATAACCCGTCCAGGAGGTTATTTGCTATAGGGAAATTTCCCCGTCGCAAATAATTGGTTATTTGCGATGAGATTTCGTCTCCCGTCGCAAATAATTTGGCGCGACTTGCGCGCCAAACCGCACAAGAGTATTTGCGACAGTACACTTCGCAAATACCCGGCGGCGGTTACTAGCTTTTTGCGATGGGATGTCGTCCTGTCACAAATACCCTTTTAACCGCTGACTGTAACTAATGCTGGTGAGGATATTTGTGACGGGCCAGTCGCAAAAGCCCTGCACGGTAAATACCATTTTCAACGGGAAAAGCCGCCCATCGCAAATCTTATGTCGACAGGTGGTATTTGAGACGAGACCCGTCGCAAATACCCTTTTAACCGCAGACCGTAATTAATGCGGGTGATGGTATTTGCGACGGGGCCCGTCGCAACTAATCTAACCTCTATATATCCACACCCGTTTTTTTCAAATAACTCAGATCTTCTCTCTTTCTCTCTTCATTCACTAGTTTTAAGGTTAAAATTTCTCTTAGTTGAAGTTTTTTACACAAGAGCAACTGGAAGGCGTCAATACCTTAAAATATCAAAGTTTAAGGTATTTATATTATATTTTTTATACTTATTATATTTTTTATATTAAATTTAATTGTTGTTTATTAGTTCTAAATAAATTAGATTTAAATTGATTTTTATTTATATATATTTTTAGTAAGAAATTGATATTGTTAGTGGTAATTATAAATAATTTTTGTTAATTTGCAATAATTAGAGATTATTATAGATAATTAGGAGAATTTTGTTATAATTAGAGATAATTAGTAATAATTAGTATTAATTAGATATAATTAGATATAATTAGATATAATTAGATATAATTAGTAATAATTAGATATAATTGGTAATAATTAGTAATAATTAGATATAATTAGGTATAATTAGTAATAATGAGATATAATTAGTAATAATTAGATATAATAAGTAATAATGAGATATAATTAGTAATAATTAGATATAATAAGTAATAATTATATATAATTAGTAATAATTAGATATAATTAGTAATAATTAGGAATAATTACCTATAATTACCAATAATTAGATATAATTAGTAATAATTACCAATAATTAGATATAATTACCAATAATTAGATATAATTTGTAATAATTAGATATAAATTAGATATAATTAGTAATAATTAGATATAATTAGTAATAATTGGATATAATTAGGAATAATTAGATATATGTTGTAATAATTAGATATAATTTGTAATAATTCGATATAATTAGTAATAATTAGATATAATTAGTAATAATTAGATAAAATTTGTAATAATTAGTAATAATTACGATTAATTAGATATAATTACAAATAATTAGATATAATTAGATATAATTAGTAATAATTAGATATAATTAGTAATAATTATATATAATTAGTAATAATTAGATATAATTAGTAATAATTATATATAATTAGATATAATTAGATATAATTAGATATAATTAGATATAATTAGTAATAATTAGTAATAATTAGATATAATTAGATATAATTAGCAATAATTAGTAATAATTACCAATAATTACCAATAATTAGATATAATTACCAATAATTAGTAATAATTGGTAATAATTAGTAATAATTAGTAATAATTAGTAATAATTAGATATAATGAGATATAATTATTAATAATTAGTAATAATTAGTATTAATTAGATAAAATTAGGAATAATTAGTAATAATTAGATATAATTAGTAATAATTAGATATAATTAGTAATAATTAGATATAATTAGTAATAATTAGCAATAATTATATATAATGAGTAATAATGAGTAATAATGAGTAATAATTAGTAATAATTAGTAATAATTAGTAATAATTAGTAATAATTAGTAATAATTAGTAATAATTTGTAATAATTAGTAGTAATTAGTAATAATTAGTTGTAATTAGAAATAATTAGTAATAATTCGTAATAATTAGTAATAATTAGTAATAATTAGTAATAATTTGTACTAATTAGTAATAATTAAATATAATTAGGAATAATTAGATGTAATTAGGAATAATTAGATATAATTAGGAATAATTACTAATAATTACCAATAATTAGTAATAATTACAAATAATTAGTAATAATTACCAATAATTTCCAATAATTACCAATAATTACCAATAATTAAAAATAATTACCAATAATTACCAATAATTACCAATAAATAGTAATAATTACCAATAATCACCAATAAATAGTAATAATTACCAACAATTACCAATAATTACCAAAAATTATCCATAATTACCAATAATTACCAATAATTACCGATAATTACCTATAATTTACAATAATTACCGATAATTATCAATAATTACCAATAATTATCAATAATTTGCCATAATTACCAATAATTAGTAATAATTAACAATAATTACTAATAATTAACAATAATTACCAATTATTAGCAATAATTAGAAATAATTAGCAATAATTAGCAATGATTAGAAATAATCATCAATAATTATTACGAATAAAAAAAATAATATTATCAATATTTATGAAAAAACAATAATATTGTTATTAAAAAAATAAGGAATTTATAAAATATTAAAATTATCAATATTCGCGATAGGCTTTGCTCTATTCTTAACATGTTCAAATCTCAAAGGGTCGCCAATTGTTAGGTCATGCGCAATAAAAAGTTTATGTAATCCATGACCAATGTAAACTCTATTATTGTCCTTGCTTGGTTGATCACCTTGAAAGTAGCGTTGCAATAGGGCAACCCAAGTCATGCCCTTCTCATCTACGAAAAATATCTCACATGACCCTTTACATAGACCATTCTTACTTGAAAATTTATGGGAAATATACAGATGTCCCATCAAATTTTTAAGGAAGAATGATCTATGTAAAGGGTGCGAGATGATTCTTAGAGAAGAGAACGAAATTACTTTGGTCATCCTATCGCAACACTACTTGCGAGGTGATCAACCATGCAAGGGCAATTATTGAGTTTGCATTGGACATGGCTGATACAAACTTTTTAGTGTGCATAAATTGACAATTGGTGACCCTTTGAGATTTGAACATGTTAAGAATAGAGCAAATCCTGTTGCGAATATTGATAATTTTAATATTTTATAAATTTTTTATTATTTTAATAATATTAATATTGTTTTTTCATAAATATTGATAATATAATTTTTTTATTAGTAATAATTAGTAAATGAAATCGGCTTGGATAATGAAGGGAATTTTTTTAATCATCTCCACAATAATGATTACCAAATTTCCTTTCATTATTCAAGATGTTTTCATTTTTCTAAGTATTGCTAAGTATTGCTAAATTAGTAAAAAAATGTAATAATTAGTAATAAATTGTAATAATTAGTAATAAATTGTAATAATTGTTAATAGATTGTAAGAATTAGTAATAATTAGTAAACGAAATCTTCTTGGATAATGAAGGTAAAATTTGTAATCATCTCCACAATGATGATTACCAAATTTACTTTTATTATTCAATTAGTTTTCATTTTGCTAAGTATTTCTAAGTATTGATAAATTAGTAATAAATTGTAATGATTAGTAATAATTAGTAATAAATTGCAATAATTAGTAACAAATTGTAATAATTAGTAATAAATAGTAATAAATAGTAATAATTAGTAATAAGTAGTAATAAATTGTAATAATTAGCAATAAATTATAAGAATCAACAATCTATAAGAAAAAATAGGAATATATAAGAATAAATGGGAATAAATAGAAATAATTACTAATAATTTTTAATAATTAGTTAGGAAAAATTAGGAACAGTTAGGAATAAATTTTAATAAATTTATAAAATTTTAAGAACATGGCACAATTTCCAGTGGATTAACAATACTCCTTTTGCTCGATGACTTTTCTCCTTTTGATTCTCACCGACTCAAAACATTATGAAAAATGTGCTGCTATGTAGAAATATTCAATCTTGTATGCATGATATTGGATATGCATTCGTAGGATCATATTTTTTATAATGTTGGTAGGTGGTGATAGTTGGAAGAAGACAATTCATCGACGAAAAGGGGGATATTTTGTCTGACGGCTCATTTACTTGCATCTTTCTCACACTAAAATCAGAATGAAGAATCTGGTCGGAGGTACACATATTCATTATCATGTATACGAGAATGAATATGTGTTCCTCCAATGAGATTCTTCATTTGGATTTCAGTGTGAGAAAGATTCAAGTAAATGAGGCATATGACAAATGAGTAGCCATCAATCCACTGGAAATTGTGTCACCCTTAATTAATGGAAATTATTAATAAATAGTTTTAATTATTTATCTACTTTTTTCAGATAGTGTTTTTATAATTAAAAATTATTCAAAAATAGTGATGATTTTATATTTTATGTAGAAAAATATGGAACAAGGAAGTTGAAATCAGTCATTATTAGATGATCGCATTTTGATAAATCAGTGCCGAAATCCAAATGGTTCTGGTTTAAATCCTGAATATATTTATGGTGTTGATGCTTTCTTATCATTTTCATCATCAAAACTAGAATATGTTTTAGAAGGAACAATTAACAGTCCTTGTAAAAAATGTGCTCTGAGAACGTTTGAAACATTTGACAACATTGGTGGACATCTCTTGTGGTTTGGTTTTCAAACAGATTATGTTTTTTGGTATCAACATGGTGAACATAGTTCCATAGAATATCCAAATAACTTGATTCCAAATCCATCATGGTTTCAAAATTTATTAAATGATGTTGTAGGTCCATCTGTGCAACAAACTGAAATTCATGATGGTATTGATTTAACTCCTGAGTTGGCACTATCCAAATTTTATGAGTTTTTGAGGTCTGCTGAGGATTAATTATATCTCGGTTGCAAGATAAGAAAATTAGAATCAGTTGAAAAATTAGTGGATATTAAATCAGATAATGAAATATCAAAAAACTGTTTTCAACAGATATTTTCTTTGGTAAAAACATTGTTACCTGAAAGAAATGTGTTGCCTGAAAATTACTATGAGGGCAAGAGGCTGGTTCGTAATCTGGGACATAGTTATCAAAAGATTCTTGCATTTCCAAATGATTACATCTTATATTCTGGAGAAAATGAGTCCATGTATAGTTTTCCCACATGTGGACAATCGAGGTATAATGAAGCTCAACCAGGGAAGTCTAGATCGATTCTAGTAAAATAGTTGATATATTTCCCCCTTACACCCAAGTTGCAGTGTTTATTTATGTCTCAGAATACCACATCAATGATGTCCTGGCACAAAACCAAGATTTCAACTGATAAAAGCTTGAATCATCCATCTGATGGTGAATCATAGAAACATTTTGACCGCCTGCGTCTTTCTTTTACTATAGAAGCCCAAAATGTCTGATTGGGTCTTTCTACTGATAGTTTATGTCCGTTTGGCTCTTATGGTAGTCAGTATTCATGTTGGCATGTCTTTATAACTCTGTAAAATTTTCCTCCATGGATCTTGATGAAGGGGCCTTATATTTTTTTCGACTCTATTAATCCTAGGACATCTGAAAAAGAATATTGATGTTTATTTGAAACCATTGATTGATGAGTTAAATGCATTGTGGAGTGATGGTGTTAATACATATGATGTTGCTGCAAAACAAAATTTCATATTAAAAGCTGCATTAATGTGGACGATTAATGAATATCCGGAATATGGAATGTTATATGGTTGGAGTACACATGGTCCAAAATCATGTCTTTACTGTATGAAAGACAAAAAAGCCTTTATGCTCGTCAATGGAAAAAAACCTTGCTATTTTGATTGTCACCGCAGATTTATTCAAACCGATCATCCTTTTAGGAGGAACAAATCTCATTTCCAAAAATGTACAATTTAAAGGGATGAAACTCCAAAGATGATCTCAGGTACAGAGTTAAAATCAGTTGTATCTTCAGTACCTCTAATCCCATTTTGACCAATAGTAAACCAATTGATAATTCATGGCTTTGTGAAAGAACATAATTGGATAAAACAGATCATTTTTTGAGATCTTCTGTATTGGTCTGATTTGTTGGTCTGCCACATGTAGGATGTTATGCATATTGAGAAGAACTGTTTTGATAATTTATTTCATACAATTTGGGATACACCTGGTAAGACCAAAGATACTGTAAAGGCACGATTAGATCTTGCCCAAATTTTCTGGTGACTTGAACTTAAACTATTTGAAAATTTCAGATCACAGAGGTTAATGAATCCAAAAGCTGCTTATACACTATCCAAAGAGAGCCACTTATTATTTTGTTAGTGGATTTCATATTTGAGACTTCCAGATGGCTATGCTTCCAATTTGGGCCGATGTGTTAAGAATGGTTATATTACTAGATTAAAAAGTCATGATTGTCATGTTATAATGGAAAGACTAATGTCGATTGGATTCATGGGTTTGTCAAATTCTATAATTTGGGATTCAATAACAGACATATCATATTATTTTGATACATTTGTGCAGCAACAACAAACTATGATGCGCTAAGAAAACTCGAGGAAGATGTAGTTGTATTTATAAGTAAACTGGAAAAAATCTTCCCACCGACTTTCTTTGACTCAATGGAACATATAATATTACATTTTCCACATGAAGCTAAATGTGGAGGTCCAGTGCAGTTTTGATGGATATACCCATTCAAGAGATGCATGCCAAAATTGAAGAAAAATGTATGTAACAAAGCTGCAAAAGGCTCAATTGCAGAAGCTTATTTGCAAGAGGAAATTACTTTTTTTTCTGCTCTCATTATTTTGAATCTCAATATCCCTCAAAACACAATCGCATGGGATGAAAGGAGGGGAATGTTAATGACGAAATGAAAAATCAATTAACCGTTTTTAATCTTCCAAATATTGGTTTCGGTGGAGTTCATGAACGCTGTCTTTCAGATGATGAAAATCAAAAGCTCATATATATGTTCTGCTCAACTGTGTTGAAATGACATCATTTGTCCTGTGATTTCTTTTATCACTTATTCTATAATTTATGTTACAGTATTTTAACTGATTTTATTTGTAGGTTATATGATAATCATATCATGAAAAAACTTCCACAAATTACAACAACTGCTCTTGAAGAACGAAGAATGTTTTTTTATCAATGGTTTCAAAAACTGGTAACCTAAATTATTGATGATTTAATATCAATTATGTTTATTATTTATTTTGATGATAATTTTTTTACAAATTTTTAGGTGTCTTAATATGCTGATAAAATTGGTAAGCCACTATGTATATTGAGTAACCCACCAACCAAAATGGTTAAATATTATAATGAATATATAGTGAATGGTTTTCGATTTCATACACATGCATATGGGAAATCAAAAAAAACAATGTAAAATGGTGGTTTCTTGAGAGGATCACATCACAGAGAAACTGAAGTTGACTTTTATAGCATTTTGGATGAAATTATTGAGCTGTGTTATCTAGTACAGAATTACATAACAATTTTTAAATGTCATTGGTTGGATACTGAGAGAGGCTTGCGTGTTCATCCGACTCATGGAATCATCGATATTAAATATAAATGTCTTCTTGCAATAAATGAACCATTTTTACTAGCTCAATAGGCACATATAATGTATTATGCAAAGTACTGTGCTACTTCAAGAGACTTGAGTGATTGGTGGAGCATAATAAAAATGAAATCTCGGGAAAATTAGTTTACTCAAACTGAATGTGGTTCCGCTGAAGTTGATGGAATTGAAATTTTTCAAGAGACTACTAAAAATCCATCTGATTCACAAAGAGACGTAAAAATCGATGATGACACCCCATAATTTAGGATCGATGGTGATGAAGATGTTAATGATGTTACAAATGAATTTGAAATGACAAGAGATGCTGAAACTGAAACTCATATGGATATTGATGATGCTGAGGAGGAAGATGAAGACATTGAAATTGACAGCTATGGAGAAGAGGATGAAGATGAACATTGACAAAATTAAAGAATGGTTATAATCATAACTAATATATATTTATATTAAATAGTTATTTTGAAATATCTTCTAAAAGCAATCATTTTGTGTTTCATATGGACTCTGATATATTATGTGAGTTGCAGGGGGCTAACCTACCATTGAATGAGGGAGATTTTGGATCATCTGACCCTCAGCCTACTGGTGGTACAAAGGGCTGACCTACCATTGGATATGAGATGCTATCCATGCTACATGGGAGGTTTCTATGCATGATCGTTTCCAGCAGTTTTTGCACAATTTGAGAAGGATAACAATTAAGAAAGCAGGAGTGACAGAATTTGATGAGTCGTGTAGAGCTCACCGACTAGAGGACATTTCATCTCACGTTTGGGATGGATTATGTTCACACTTGTTGGGTGGTTTATTTTAGAGGAGATCTTCAGTGGGATGACAGAATCGGGGGAGACAGGAGTTGACGCATCGAGCTGGTAGCAGTACATTCAGTTTTCATAGAGAGCATCTGGTAAGTATATTTTTAAAATATTTTAAATAACTTTAAATATAAACAGTTTATTTTATATTTCTACAGGTAGTCAAGAATCCCAATAATACAGAGTTTGATGTTTATCAGAGGATTTATAGTGATCTAGTCACTGGAGAGATTAGAGGTGATCACCAGCGTCAGATTGCGATTAGTATTATTTTTTCAGTTTGACAATTAACTACATATAATATTTTCACAATTTTAATTTTAAATTGGAATTGAAGGAGTCATATGAGGCTGCGACCTCTTAGACACAGGCTGAGGGTCAGGACGAGACGATAGAGCAGACTGATGCTCACCATTTCATTGAGGCGACATGGATGCAGGCGAATCCGTATGGCTTTGAGAAAGGCCAAGTAGTTGGTATCAGGACTCATTTGACTCCTGGAACTTATTATGGTACTGTTGCAATATCGGCGTCCAGCTCAAGAGGATCTCATGGAGATACATCATCTTCTAGCTCACAGTATCGAGAGCAGTTGCGAACTCAGGATGACCTTATAGAGACTTTGCAGAAGCAGCATGAAGAGATGAGTCTGTGACAGTAGTAGCAGTAGCATCATCATGAAGAGAAGATGCATTGATGGCAGCTGCAACATCAGTAGCAAGACGAGGAGATACATCGATGTAAGCAGCAGTATCACGAGCAGATGAAGTACATGTGTCGTCTGACTCATAGTTTAGGGATGGAGTTTCTTCCACCATCTCCTTCAGCTCCTCCACCTCTTCCAGAAGAAGACCCACAATGTTTTTTTATGTTAAAAACATTTGAATTTTACATTTTCATATGAATTATTTACATTTTCTATATTTTCTATCAGTGAAAATATTACATAATTTAATTTATAATATTTTATTATTTTTTTTATATTTTTGTTTGAATATTGAGAATTTTATTAGTTTTTATTTTTTTATTATTTTAATAATATTAATATTTTTTTATTAAATATATTTTTATAGTATTATATGTCTTTGTTTGTTTGTTTACTAATAATAATAATAATAATAATTATATTTTATGATTTTTTTATTTTTTTTGAATATAGAGAATTTTAATATTATTTATTGATTTAATAATAGTAATATTATTTTTTCATTAATCGTAATTTTATTAAATTTATTTTTTTAAAATTAAATTATTATTTATAACGGGACCTTTTGTGACGGGACCCCATCGCAAATAGTCTAAATAAATATTATTAAAAAACATATTTGCGACGAGACTACTTACTCGTTGCAAATACTTTGTTGTGGAGGGCCCGTCACAAAACGTTATATATATATATATATATATATATATATATATATATATATATATATATATTTGCGACGGGACTGCGGGCCCGTCACAAAAGCTATTTGGGACGGGCCCGTCACGAAAACATTTATGTATATATAATGCATATAATTAGAGACTTATTTGTGACGATGATGTTTCCCATCGCAAATAATGGTATTTGCGACAACATTTTCTGCAACGGGCTATTTGTGACGGGGCCCCATCGCTAAGTCTTATTTGCAACGGGATCCCGTTGCAAATACCAAGAATTCCAGTAGTGATATAATTATATGTGGGGTAATCCGGGTATTGGCTAGCCAACCTGAGACATGGTTATTAGATGACAGAACATGTATCAGTATACTCACCATTTAGTCTACATGGGATAGCGGCATAAATTGTGCAATCTGTGTGGTCATTATACATGTTCAAAACTATGTGAGATTTAAAACCTATAGAATTTATGATATACATGATGTGTATACAGTGTAAGTGGAATGTATTTTATCAAATCCTACCCTTGAAGAACATGATGAACCACTCTACATGAAATCAATCACATGATTCAAAGAGATAAAAAGAGTATAGGTGGCCTATACATGCTGTTTAGTCTACTGAACCACATGCTGAAGACCCATGAATGCATCTTGTGAGTATGACAAGTGAATACATGGTGTGTTGGTATAATACACATGCTACATAGTCTAATATAGGTACACACTATAGACCCATGCATGTGACCTTGATACACAACAACCAACATGGATGACGTGTAACTAGATTTACAATCATTGTAGTCTGATTCTATTGGTTAGAATTAAAAATTACATTAAATTCTAAAATATCTGTATTAAAAAAATTTTGTATTGATTGGAACACCATTGAGTGTATAAAAATTTAATAATGGTTTTAAATATTTTTAGAGGATCAGTTGATTTATTCTAATAAATATGTCATTATTGGTTATACTATTTATCTCCCATGAATTCCATAAATGATGATTATCTCCAATAAATGTTTTTATGATCATTAAAATGAAAGGTAATTAATTAATTAATTTATCAATCAATTAATGTATGTGTTTTAATATTTATAATAAATAAAAAATAATGAAATGAATGTTAGTTATTTTTATGTATTCCTTGTATGTATGGCTATTCATGTGATAGACCATGACCAATATATGTTTTGGTCATTTTAATTTAATTTATTCTATGGGTTTCCAAATAATTAATATTAAATTAAATGATGGCCTATGTGGAATCCCTCTTTCTATAATTTTGTATGAATTGTGTGTCGAAGGATATTTATATAATCCCCTTTTAACCAATCCATTGGTTCCCCTCACTTACATTTGAGTCATAAATACATGCAATTAAAAGAGTATCATAAGGCTCTTAGAGATGGCTCATGATAGAACAATTATTATGCCAACTCAGGTGATATAGAGGTAGATAGGTGTAATGATGTAACTCATCCCAAGACAAAAAATAGGAGTTATTCCCCCTATATTAAAAGTTAATTTAATGTCCCCTCATTAAAAAAACCAATGTATAAAGCTCATGAATGGTTCATTTAATTAATTAATTAATTAATTATTTCTATGCAATTATTTATTGTATGGATTCAATTCCATGATCACATAAATAAATTAATTAATGTGCATATATTAAAATTAAATAAATAAATTTTGTGTAAATGTTTAATCCAACATGGTTAATTAATAAAGTAACATAAACTTAATATTTAAAAGACTTGTAAAGTATAAAGAAGAAAAAAATTATGCATAATAAATTAAAATCCCTAATTTTAATTTTATTTTATACTTAACCTTCCATTAGTTTATTAGGAATGAAGAACAATAGAACTAAGTACTTAACAAACCGTTTTTGGGAAACACCCATTTATAAGTGAATTTATTATGAAAAATTTGGGTAATGTTAACCACTTTATATCAATAGGAGTATCCCTTTATAGACTTGGTGTCATTTGGAAGCATGTTTTGAGGAAATCCAAGTCAAGGTTTAAGGATATGAAAGTATACTCAACAAATCAAAAAGTTAAAAAACTATAGTTGGAAAAAACCAGCCTACCTATATACCTTCAAGTAGCTTGACTAACCCTTATTGGAGTTAGGTGACGAGGAATATGGATCACTTCCACAATAATGTCCAAGAAACTATAAATTATGAGTTTAATAGTGGGGGAAATATGTACTCTGTAAAATATTAGGATATTTAAAAATTATTAATATCAATTAATTTATTATTTCTCACAAAATTTTTAAATTAGGAAAATTCCTAATAATCTGCTCTTTTAATATTAGAATAAAATGTAAATATTGTCATTAAAATTATATATATGATCAATATTGGATATATGCAACCTCTTAATTAATAGTAACTTTCTGAAATGGTACATAAACCTTCAAGTTGTTTTTTGACATGAATATAAATCATATGTGCTGGAATCCTCATATCCTAATCCACCCACTAAGGTGGAGAGTAATGTAGAGTTCCTAGCCTGTGATAAAATTATGCATAACAAGGACAAAATTAAATTTTTATGATTTCATTTATGCCAAGTGAACTCATAAAGTAACATGACAACACAGATGCGTATTTCATTCTTGAGCACCTCTATAGCCTTTATAATAAGATAGATAGATATGAATGGTTTAGGATTTACAAGGTTTTTTAGAGCATTATTGTAGAGGGTTCCCTAGGTGGTCTTAAAATTGTCAATGTCATTAGATGAATTGAGATCCTAGAGTCTCTAGGGTTTAAACTCCCTGAATAATTGAACATCAATCTTATTATAGAATCACTCTTTTAGAGCTTCTCCAACTTTGTTGTAAATTTTAATGGGAACAAAATTGAGAAGCATATACCAAATCGTCTTACTCTTCTTCACCGTGTAGATAATGATACAAATCATGAAAATCATTTAATCCTTATGGTGACCAAATAGAAAGAGAATGTGAAATTATTTATGAAAAAATCTTCTCCATGCCCTTACAAGAAGAGGAATATCAAGGGGAATGTAAGGTAACAAGATGCTTGTTTTTTGTGTGTTAAGATGGTCCACTGGAAGAAAAAATATACCAATAAAAAGAAGCATGTGGAAGCATCTGGTGAATTTTTTATTGAGTTCAATTTATTTGTTTCTAGAAATTGGGCATTAGAGAAATATTTTTATGATGCATATGTATTCAAATATGGGAACCAAGTAGATTCAGAAAGATTTACCATGGGGTGGTAGATCCATGTGCAGACAACATAGAGAAACTTACTATTGTATCTATAAAAGAATACTAACTCACATTTTTGGTCTCAATGATCACAGTTTTAAAATGTTGTTATTATGTTTCATGTGTTACCAAAAACATTATTTTTTATCTAAACTTGATACACATGTATTTATATTCAAATTATTGAATAAATGTTTATTATTTTATAAATATATCATTTTTATGGTAATTCACATTTAAATAATGGTCTTTGTAGGTTTTATTACACAATCCAAGTATTGGAGATAGATAATGAAGTTACTTCACATGAATCATACCACACTAAACATTGTTATCCATGGATAGGTAATGTAAATGAATATTTCTTTAATAAATTAAATCAAGATGGATATTTAGATTTTTTGGATCATAATCAGTTGGTTGAATTCATGCATGCTTACTATATAAAATGGCCAAATCCACATTTTTATAGAAATATAAAAGGTCAAAAGAGATTCTAGAATTTGTTTATTAAATTATGTGTGGTACATTTCCTATTAAATCAACTGGTGGGTACTAATACTTCATAAAATTTACTAATGATTTTTAGAGATTTTTATATTTCTAATTAATGAGGTATAAGTTGGATTATTTTTAAAAATTTATGGAATAAAATAATAAAGTTTAGAATAAGATTTTTAAGATGATTAATAAATCCACTAAGACCATGGTAGAGAATATGTTAATAAAGAATTAAATTATTAATTTTTGGAGTTTGGGATCCAATTCCAACTCACTACTCTTTACATGCCTCTATATAATGATGTAAGTGCATGGAGGAACCATTTATTGTTGGACATAGGGAGATCAATGATGATTCCTGTGAGTCTTTCATTATCCTTTTGGGGATATATGTTACAAATAACATCCCATATACAAAATCAGAAACAACTAAATCAATAAATAGTATTATATACTAATTTAAGTGCTCAAGAAACCATATTATCCTATTTGTGTGAGTGGACAAGTAAAGAGTTCACTAAGACCTCTTTAGGTATGAAAATTTCACGCCGAGGAACAAAGTGTACCATTATAAGATATCCCATGGAAACTAGGGGATATTACCTATATGATCATTCAGAAAAATCGGTTTTAGTTGAAAGAAATGTTATAGTCCTTAAGAGGGAGGACATATCTAAAAGCGATAGTAGGAGTAATATTGAGTTTGATGAATTTGAGGTCCAACAAACACATGAGTTTGTATAGGAACTTATTCCACAAAGCCCTATGGAAGAAGAAACTAGTGTAGAAGCACAAGTACCGTGTAAGAGTGTAGGAGGTGTTAGAGAACCAAAACGTTGTGGTTTTCCAATCACCAAGGATGGGGACTCATTATTATTTAATAATGACCATCCTCTAACCTACATGGATGTAGTAAGTGAAACATATGTTTCCAAAGAGAAAAAATCCATGAATTCTGAAATGGATTCCTCGTACCAAAACCATGTTTGTATATTTATAGACCCACAAATAAATGTAAATGCTAGTATTTAAAAATGGTTATTCAATAAGAAAATGTACATGGAAGAGAAATTTAGTACCTATACGGATTAACTAGTTGCAAAACAGTTTAAACTATGTTATGTCATTGACTTTGAAGAAACATTTTCACTAGTTACAATGATGAAATCAATTAGAATTCTACATGTCATTACAACCTTCCGTGATTATGAAAATTGGAAAATGAATTTCAAAATATATTTCCTTAATGGGAAGCTTTAGGTAGATATATTTATGATAATACATGAAGGTTTTCTGAATCCAAATTTTTCCAACAAGTTATGAAAGTTACAAAGATCCATATATGGACTCAGGAAAGCATCTTGGTCATGGGGAATTCCTTTTTATGATGCTATAATGGAATTTGGTTACATAAAGAATTAATTCGATCCTTGTGTATATAAATGGTAATGTGATAGTGTGGTCATTTTCTAAATATTATATATTGATGACATATAACTCATATGAAATGAAATACCGGTCTAACAGTCTATTAACATGTGGTTGAATAAATACATCTCCACGAAAAACTAAGGTTAGGCATCATTAATTATTGGGATCAGGATCCATCTTGATGGTTCCAACAGAATTCTTAACATAGGTTAAGGTATATATATTGATAGAATACTAAATAGATTTAGTTTGGAAAAATCCAAGAGTGGGTTGTTGCCAACATCACATGTAATTCAAAATTCTCAAAAAATGTGTCATCAAACACAAGAGATGAGAATCATGATGGAAATGATTCAATGCACTTTATTGATTGTGTCAGTCATGTATGTTCTGATATATACTTGTCTAGATGTTTCCTCTATATTGAGTGTGGTAGCTAGATATCAAGGCAATCTAGGTGACTTCCATTGGATGAAATTCAATAATATCCCTAAGTGTATAAGGTGTGGTAAGGATATATTCCTATTATATAGAGGATATAAGGAACTATTGATCACAAGACATAATTATTATAGTTTCCAAATAGATCATGATGACATGAATTAATAAAAATGATATATATTCACATTGAATGAAGGTGTTTTGAGCTATACGATCTAATAGTAGGCTGCAGTCGTATATTTTATAGAATAATATAATTATATTATAGCTTTTGATGTACCTAGACAAGATGAATAAATGTGTAATTTAGTCCAACAGATTGACATTGTACCTAGTAGTAAAGATCCAATCACACTCTATTGTGATAATACTGTAGTGGTGGATCTCATAAAAGAGACAAGGTCACATCAGTAGATGAAGTACATACTTCATAATTTTTATATCTTGAAGTATTTTTATCAGATAGGGGAGTTTAAAGTGAGAATTATATTCACGGATCAAAATGTGGATGAATAATTGACTAAATACTTGACTCAATAGAAATGAGATTATCATGCGCGGTCTATCATACAGAAAGTTATAGGCAGTTGGATCTAGTCTAAGTTGGTTTTTATTATAGTCGATCTCCAAAGACCAACTGATTATACATGGTTACATGTATATTTGATATATTGAATATTAATTAGACATATTATCATATATTTTTTATTATCATACATGTATTTAATGTAATAATGTACAATAATATTTATCGCATTGATAAGGTCATAATAGTTCCTCGCTATTATGAGAACCTTGAAGTTTTATGAAAATATTTATAATATAGTTTAGATGTTGGATAATGTAGAATTAGGGGAAATATAGTATTCAGAATGTCAGGTGTGAGATCATGTAAGAGAATGAGGATTCTTCTCATGAATTTCGCACTTATTAATATCTATTATGGGAGATTATAGGAACAAACCTGTCAGTAGTAATTTTGTATGTTTTGTAATCATTGGATTTTCATTTAAGAGAGTGTGTGTTATGGTCCATATACATTAATATTATCATTTGGATTTATCATGAACCACATACATAGATTTATTGATGAAAACTGTCACGCCATATGTTTTCATGAATTAGGGTTTGTTAGTTCTGTTATTATTGACATGTCATTAATAGATATGTCTAGGACGGATTTTCCCTTCCATATTAATGGGAGATGATATCTCATAAATTTGATTGTAATAGAACTGTCACCCTAAATTCCATGTAAATAATGTAATTATTTGTTTATTTCAGATTGTCAAAGAAATACATGTTGAGAATATAGGTTGATGTCACCATTGTGAATCCTTCTTGATGAGATATTTTGATAAAGGGATTACATTACACAAGGAGCAGTCATATGTGGTTGTTGATGTTGAAACATTAAGCTCTTTCTCTTGGGTAACTTGACCTATTTCTAGATAATAATCTCAAAATTTAGGCAAGATTGGCTAATGAAAATAAGAAAGAATCCTAGAGGGTTACACAGTAAGTGTTCTATTGAACTCGATTAAACTCTATTTGAACTTATTTAGTGTAATAAATATTATTCAGAAGACTGAGAAAAATTTTTATTCTCGTTATATTGATTTTTTAAATATAATAAATATATATTTATTTTATTTAGTATTTATTAAATTTTTTTATTTTATGGTTTGTGAATGAAATATTTATTTATGAATAAAATATATATGTATGTATTCAATAAATACCAAATAGTTCGAAAGGACCAAGACCATATCTGGTGATTTTTAATTATTTACAAGTTGATAGATATTATTAATAAATTTTCATAAGTTGTAGTGTCACACAAAATAATAATAATAATAATAATATGTGGAATGGGGCTTTATTAAAGGTTATAATACAATTTAATGGAAAGAGTGCAATTAAATTATTTTTTTTAACTTACACCCAAGAACTATAATTACACAGTTATGTCTAATTTGTGGAGAATCGGTGTGCAATCAAGAAATAGATAATTTTTCCATAGAAACAATTATCTCTCAAATCCTTCTTCTATATACCTCCCAAGAATAAGAAATGAAGGTAGGATTTATTCCAGACTGAAAAACAGGAAATCAATAACAAATAACACATGAAATCCAATTTTTCATTCCAGAATCAGAAGATCAAGTGGAATTTGTCCAAGATCATATGAGAACATACAGATCACCACTAGAGGTATTCTATCCATGGATCCTTATAGTGAAAAAGAATGAAATTTGAAGTGTATTTTTGAATGAGAAACATTCATCAACAAAGAAAGTTCATATTCATAGGTATTAATTTCGATAGATATTAAATAATTAATTATAAATTAGATGTCCAAGATCCTCATTCATGGTTTCAAGAAACGAAAATTAAAATAAATTTAAATATATTTCCCACCACTGCATGCTTTTGCTTCTCTAGGAACCTTCATTAACTTCTAATAATAGAATCCAAAATATTTGGATCCTCCATAATTGTGATTTCCATATAATCTAGAGCACCTACAAGAACTAAATTCTCTCTCTACTCAACATCATTTGTGCATTCTGAAACTCTTACCGCATCACCACTATCAGTTGATTTTAATTTTTTCTTCACTATTCACACAGTCTAATGAAGAAAATTAGGTTAAAGACCTAAACTAACCTTATTCAGATTCAATTATTTCTTAATCTTAGTATATGGTATTCAATTCATTCATGACAATCAATTATTCCACAAATCTGATGAATTTATCTTCACATACTACATTCAACACATCACCTCACACCATTACTGTAATGACCCACAGTTTTTTAAATGAAATTTCCTTTTTATAATTATGACTTATAGAATAATAAAAATAGGAAGCACAATGAAATATCAAATTATGTAATCATTAAACATAATTTTTCACGTATACTATTTCAATTTCAAAAATCTGACATACACGGTTGCAATCAGTAAGATGTTTGGAGTCTGATAAGACAAAATTAGTTTTTCGTGAATAATAACATATAATTATAAATAATAGTATAACCCTTATGAATATTAAATCATTAAAAATAAAAGTAACCCTACCCATGAATGATTAAACAAAATTTACCCATCTTATAAGTGACAATTTAACTATAGTAAAATTATTGGTATTTTAGCAATTTATAAGTAATTAATTATAATTAATTAATAAATTTTAAATTAATTTTTCCCTAATATTTGTTCATAAATTAATAATTCTATGTATTTTGGGTTTTAATATAATTTTATAAGAACTTATGTAATTTTTGCCAGTATTATGAAATCATTTTTAATTTTAAAATATTTATTTTTCAAGTTGATTAGGATTTTAATTAAAAATTAAATTAATCATATTTAGAAAATTATTTTTGGAAAATGGACATCATTTTTGAATTCTAAACATTGGAAAATGGTTAAGGTGATATTTTGGGATTTTTCTGAAATACATCAATTTTCATGTGAATAGAAAAAATATAGTTTTTCACATAACCATTGTA
This sequence comes from Viscum album, assembly GCA_963277665.1. Classification (NCBI taxonomy): domain Eukaryota; kingdom Viridiplantae; phylum Streptophyta; class Magnoliopsida; order Santalales; family Viscaceae; genus Viscum; species Viscum album. Next base: position 1,083,470,190 of record OY728131.1, on the reverse strand, counting down.
TCTTAAATTTCATCATTCATGATGTAATGATGAAATAAACTTTATATAACTTTATATTCACCCATATTATATTTAATTTCATAAATGGTTCCTTAAAATAAAATAAACTCAATTTCCAAACCTACAAAATAATTCCAAAGCCTAAAGTCAAAAAGTGATTCTTTAATGTATATTTTTCTCTTTCTTTCACTTTCTTTTTAATAAATTAATGAATTAGAGTTATAAAGATGATTTAAAGTACAAAAAAATTATATAATATTAATTTATGATTTAAGATGTCCTAAAAACTATTATTACAAGTCTGAAATTTGATATATTATTTTATTTAATATTTTATTCTAAAAACACCCCTCCTCATGTATAAATAACCCCTATCCCTCCCCTTGCCAAACCACACCTTTCATGCTTCAAGACTTGTCTAAAATCTATCCAAAAATATTTTTTAGCCCCTACACCACATCCATGAGCTTCTGATCTCATCAAAATATCAAGCCTATGTTCCTTAATGAGGATATCGAGAGGACTATTCAAGAGGACGTTAAAGCGAAGAAAGAATTAAGATACAAGGTAAGGGGAAATCCTCGAAACCAACTTTTTTTCATTGAGTTCTACCTATTTCACTCTATTTTTGTCATGGTTAGTCCATAAAAATAATTTTTTCATCTTTATATTACCTATTCTGGGATATAAATTTTCTCTACTAGATTTTATTCCAAAGGGAATGTTTTCCAAAATAAATCTTTCTTTAAGAACACACCTTTAACTTCTCACTATATGTTGATGGTTCTTGTATCAAGTATGTTATTCCCTCTTTCTTTTTGGATCCCAATGTTTATGAATGTGTTATTATGATTTGAAAGACATTTATTTCCATGGTTATGATTGATATATGTTCTATGTTTCATGCTTGATAATGAAAATGTTATGCTGTGACGAGTGTGCCCAGAATTATATAGCGCAATATAAATGTTTGAATGTGATGGGAGCACCCAGAACTATACTGTGCTCCAATGAATTGTGTAAAGTTATGAATATTATTAGTTAAAGTCAAATTATGTGTGAACATGGATGTATCTTTGTTCACAACTATTTGTGGTAGTTAACTACTAAGACATGATGTTTCATTTTTATGCATTGCCACATTTCAAGTTTTTATTAATGCTTCCTCTCATGTTTATGATCCTTTTCCTATGTTGTGATAGTTCTCACCCATTTTTATATTGTCCTTATCTATCCTCATATTTTTCCTTTATGTCACCCCTTTTTTATGTATATCCTTAAGTGACTACATATACTATTAAGAGGTCAAGAGACAATATGAAGTTGGAGAAGAAGGAATTAAATCAATGTTTATAATTGATGTTGTAAATGTTATGTTTGGTCCTAGTTTTCCTAAGAAACTAAACCTATGGATCCTCATGGTGTAATACTATTTTTTTTATATTTATAATAATGTAATAGAATTGTAAGAAATGGAATGGTCTTTATAATTGGTATTAGAGTCAAGGTTTAGTTAATTTGGGAATTAGGATTAGTGAACCCTATATAAAACCTCTAGTATGAGACTTAGTAAAAATATGAACATAAGAAGATTTATATAGGGATCCCATAAGTTATGATTTTAGTTTAATTTTAAAAAATGAATGAGTTATTCATGACTTGTTGACTTATGTTTTATATTAACCTTTTCTATTTTAGAAAATGGTCAGAACCAGGAGAAACCAGGCCAACAACTCATACGAGGGCCAATGCAACGAATTCCTAAATGAAATCCCCAGTTCATTGAGAGGTGGAGTAAAAAAAATCATGGAGATTATTACCCAAATATCTCTGGTTATGAACAATAACAATAATAATGGGGAACATCCTTGTTCACCTAAGAGGGAGTATCTGGATATCGATTGTATTATGCGACATTGACCACCAATATTTAGTGGGTCTTCTGATCCACTAGTTGCGGAACAGTGGGTCAAGTCCATAGAGAAATTTTTTTCTATTATCTACTATTCTGAGATAGATAATGTGACTCACACCATTTATCATCTAGATAGAGAGGTCGATCAATGTTTATCTTTGTATAAGAACACAAATCCAAGAGATGAAATTGAAGAGATGGAATGGGAATACTTTAAGATCATGTTTCTTTAACAAGTATTTACCATGAACTCTTCGTACGAATATGTAGAGATAATTCATTGAGCTCAGGAAAAAGGAATGGGAATATTTCATGACCTACAATGAAAATTTTACAAGTCCTGCAAGGTATGCTTGAAGTATTTTTTATCAAAAATGTTATAAAAATTTATAGATTCTTTAGTGGATTAATAACACACCTTCGAGTGGCTCTTGTAATTTGAGACTTTGGGAGTTATGAAGAAGTTGTTTGATGTGATCTAAAAGTGGAGATGTATTTTTTGATAATGGTCCCATGTATATGGTGATAATAAACAAGAGATAGAGTTTCAAGATGGAGGATCTAATGATAAAGGTTGTAAGAAAACTCAACAACCCACATGCCAAAATTTGGGAAGTTGCAACATGGGAACTGCGTCAAAGGGATGGGGAAATTCATCAAGTGTGGGAGTGAAATAAATCATTCTCAAGAGTGTCTAAAATACATGAGAATTAAGGATATTGTGTTAGAAGAAAAGAGAGAAACACCCATGGTCCAATGCTACAACTGTAGGGAGGAAGGAATCTTTGCAACCCAGTGCAGTAAACCTCAAGTCCTTGAGGGTAATTAGCGTCAGCTGCCACCAAAGACAAAAGAAAAAGGGAATGATTTTTCCATTACTACTGTAGAAGTGGAGAAATATAATGATGTCATACAATTTACACATAATATTCACTCAAGAATGGAAAAAAAATATTATTTGATTCTGGTTCAATGCATTGCTTTATATCTTGTAAGTTTGCTTGAACTGTAGAATTGTAGCCTCGAAACCTTGAAATAGAGATATATATAAAAACACCGAGTAGTGAAATCATTGAAACCCCAGTGTTTGACTCTTCTCTTATTGGAATATGTAGAATGATTCTTCCAGCGAATATCAAAATACTTTCCTTAGTGGAATTCGATGCTATAATGGGAATGAGTTGGATCTCTTTATATAGCACACATATGAACTGCCAGGAAAAAGGAAATATCTTTTAATATTATGAACCATCCCATGCTCCTCTACAATTGAAAAGAAGATCACAAACCTCCTTTGAAAATTTTATCCATAGAGTGGGTCTTGATTCCCTGTGAAGAGGCATACCTCACTTAAATTTTGAGTCAAAGAAAGGGTCAAACTATCATAGATGACCATCATGAGGGAATACAATGATTTATTTCCAGAAGAGTAACCCAAAATTCCCCTATATCGTGAGGTAGATTTCTCAAAATAAATCATACCCAAAGCTAATCTTATCTCAAAGTGTCCCTATAGAATGGATCCTATTGAACTAGAGATGTTTAAGAAGAAGCCACAAGTGCATTTGGAAAAAGGGTTCATACGCTCTACGGCATCAACTTGGGGTGTTCTAGTGCTATTTGCGGAGAAGAAAAATTGAACAACAAGGTTGTGTATCAATCATCAGTAACTCATAAGGATCACCATAATGAACAAGTATCCTCTTACACAGATTGATGACTTGTTCGATTAGTTAATGGGATATAAATACTTCTCAAAGGTGGATCTACATTTGGGATATCAATAGCTAAAGGTGAAGAAGGAATATATTTAGAATACTACCTTCTGTACAAGATATGGGCACTATGATTTTTTGGTGATACCCTTCAGACATTCTAATTCCCTTATAACATTCATGGATTTAATGAATAGTGTATTTAAAAATTACCTTGACAAATTTAGGGTATTGTTTATTGATGATATTCTCATATACTCTAAGATCAAGGAGGAACATAAAGAACATCTAAGACTTGTGATGGTGACATTGATAATGGATAAATTTTATGAAAAGTTTAGAAAGTGAGACTTTTGGATGAATCAAGTCACATTATTAACATCTGTGATCAAAAGTGAGGGAATTTCTATGGACCCTTCAAATACAAAGGTGATTGAGGAATGGCCCAGGTACCCTAGTGTCACGAATATTTGTAGTTTTCTTTGATTAGATGAGTACTACCAATGTTTTTTCATAAATTCTCACTATTGTCAAGCCTGATAACTATGTTAACAATGAATGGGGTAATGTATGTTTGGACAGAAGGACGTAATGGAAGCTTCAAGGAGAAAAAAGAAGGATGATCACTGCACCTATACTCTCATTATCAAAAAGTGCAAAACATTTTGTGATATATAGTGATGCTTCAAAGAAATTATTGGGTTATGTACTCAAGAAAATTGATAATATGACACCCTACTCCTCACAATAGCTAAAGATCCATGAGAAGAACTACCCGACACATGATATAGAGCTGGAAGCCGTTATTTTTTCCTTGAAAATCCGACAGCACTACCTTTATGGTGAGAAGTGTGACATATACACCGACCACATGACCATAAAGTGTATATTCACAAAAAATGATCTCAAAATACGTCAATAGAGATAGTTAGAGCTAATCAAGTACGACTATTTCTCTATTCAATATCATCCTGGAAAGTAAAACAAGGTAGCAAATGCTCTATGCAGAAATGAACCTACTACTCTATCCATGTTATGGATTGAGAAGGACCCTATCTTCTTGGATATTCAATGGATGGATTTAAAAATCACAATCGTGGGGGAACATCCTACCTTGCCCAACTGATTGTGCAACCATCAATCCAAGAGATGATTATGGAGGCACAAAGGGATGACATGGAGTTACAAAAGAATTTGAATGCAGTAAAGTAAGGGAAGATTCACAAGTTCCATATCGACGATGATGGTGTGATTTAGTTTGAATTGTAGCTTCGTGTGCCTTCATCACCTTGGATAAAGAAGGACCTATTGGACAATGCATAGAGCTCAACATTCTCTATCAGTCCTGGGAGTACCAAGATATACAGTGATATTCAAGAACAATTCTGGTGGGATAACATGAAGAAAGAGATTACAGAATATATATCAAGGTGCTTGGTATGTTATCAAGTTAAAGCAGAGCAACAAAAGTCTAAAGGGATGATTCATCCATTTCCTATACCCATGTAGAAATGAGAGAATGTCAGTATGTACTTTTTCATGGGTCTCCCAAAGATGTCTAAGGGAAATAATGAGATATGGGTTGTGGTTGTCCGACTCACTAAGACATCCCATTTTCTCACTATTCAGGAAGATCTCTCACTTGAATAATATTCAATGACATATGTAAAGGAAGTGTTGAGACATCATGGTGTTCCATTATCAATTGTATCTGACCATGATCCAAGGTTCATATCTAAAATTTGGAGGAGCCTTTAACATTCTTTGAGCACTGAATTTAATTTCAGCATGGCCTATCCCCCCCAAACTTATAGCCAATCTAAAAGGACAATTCAAATTCTTAAAAACATGCTCAGATCCTTCTCTTTATAATTCAAAGGTGGATGGGTTAAACATCTCCCATTGGTTGAGTTCTCATATAGAAATATCTTCCACTTGAGTATTCAGATGGCTCTATATGAATCTATGTATGGAAAGCGATGTAAAACTCCAACCTGTTGGGATGAAGTTAGATAAAGAAAACTACTTGGACCTGATCTTGTACAAGAGATGATAGAGAAGGTTCAAGTCATCCAGAAACATATCAAATCTTCCCAATGATGGAAAAAGAGCTATGATGACAACTGTCAAAGGGAATTTGAGTTCAACATTAGAGATAAAGTCTTCCTTAGAATTTCACCATGGAAGAGAGTCACACAGTTTAGAAAGAAATGGAATCTATGAACAAGGTACATTGTACACTTTGAGATCCTTGGCCGCATAGGAGATGTGGCCTATTGGCTTTCACTTCCATGGCATATGGCTGAAGTTTTTAATGTGATTAATTTAACACTTTTAAGGAAGTACATACCAGATCCCTCACATGTATTGAACTCAGAGGTGGTACAGTCGGAAGATGATCTCTCTTATGAAGAACAACCAGTAAAGATCTTGTACAGAAGAGATAAGGTCCTACAGAACAAGACAAACCATCTTGTAAAAGTGTAGAAGAGGAACCATAAGTTTGAAGTAGCAAGATGAGAACCAGATGAGGCAATGAAGGAGAGGTACCCTCACCTATTTGTGTAAAATGAAATTTCGAGTGTGAAATTTTATAAGGGGGGAAGAATGTAACTACCAAAAGGTTTATCAATGGGTTTCCCATCTTATAATTATGCCTTATAGTATAATCACAGTAGGAATAACAATTACATATCATATTATGTGATCATTAAACATAATTTCCCACTTTTATGTTTTGAATTTTGAAAATCTAACATACAAGGTTGTGATCAGTATGATTTTTCGAGTACGATAGGAAAAAATTAATTATTGTTGAATAGTAACATACCTTTATCTATAGTAGTATGACCCTTATGAATATTAAATCATCCAAAATAATTTTAACATTACCCATGAATTATTAAATAAAAGTTAAGCTATTATAAGTGACAATTGGACGATAATAAAAGTATTAGTTTTTTTAAGTCATAAGTAACTAATTATAATTAATTTAATTATTTAAAAGAAAATTTATGTTCCTAAAATGTGTTCATAAATTAACAATTTTATGTATTTTGGGTTTTAAGATAATTTTATAAGAACTTATGTGATTTTTGAAAGCATTATAAAATCAGTTTAAATTTTAAATTCTGTATTTTCAAGTTTATTATGACATTAATTAAAAAAATAAATTAATCATATTTAAGATTTTTTTGAAAAATGGAATTGATTTTTGGATTCTACACGTCGAACAATGGTTAGGGTGAATTTTTGGGATTTTTCTGAAATACTTCAATTTTTAGGTGAATAGTAAAAATACATTTTTTTTTCACATAACCGATGTCTCTTAAATTGCATCATTCATGAAGTAATGATGACATAAACTTTATAGAACTTTATATTTGGCCATTTTATATTTTATTTCATAAATGGTTCCTTAAAATGCAATAAAATCTATTTAAAAACCTAAAAAGAACTTTCCAAAGCCTAATGTCAAAAAGTGATTCCTTAAAGTATCTTTTTCTCTTTACTTCACTTTCCTTTTAATAAATTAATGAATTATAAGTACAAATATGATTTAAAGTCTGAAAAAATTATATTATATTAATATATGATTTATGATATCAGACAAATAATATTACAATTCTAACATTTGATATATTATTTTATTTAATATTTTACTCTAAAAACACCCCTACTCATTTATAAATAAACCCTCTCCCTCCCCTTTCCAAAACACACCTCTCAAGCTTCAAGAGTTGTCTAAAATCTATCCAAACATCTTATTTAGCCTCTCCCCCACGTCCAAGAACTTATGGTATCATCAAAATACCAAACCTAATATTCTTAAGGAGGATCTCAAGAGGAGCATTCAAGAAGACATTAAAGCGATAAAGCATTCAGATACAAGGTAAAGAGAAATTCTCAAACCCAACTTTCTTTCTTCAGGTTCTCTATCTTTTACTCCATTTTTGGTATGGTTACTCCTTAAAAATAATTTTTCATCTTTATCTTACCTATTATAGGATATACATGTTCTCCACATGATTTTATGTCAAACCCAATGTTTTCCAAAAGAACTCTTCTTTCATGAACACACCTTTTACTTCTCACTTAAGGTTGATGGTTCTTGTATCAAGTATGTTATTCCCTCTTTCTTCTGGGAACAAAAAGTTTATGAATGTGTTAATATCATTTTAAACCAATTCCTTTCCATGGTTATGATTTATATATGTTCTATGTTGCAAGCATGGTAATGAAAATGTTATGATGTGACGAGTACGCCTGGAATTATACAGTGCTCCAAGTCATTGGGTAAAGTGATGAACCTCACGAGTTAAATTGAAATGATGTGTGAACATGATTCTATAATTGTTCACAAATATGTGTGGTATTTAACCACTACGACATGATGTTTCATTTTTATTAATTTCCACATTTCAAGTATTTTATTAATGATTCATCTCATGTTCATGACCCTTTGCCTATGTTGTGATTGTTCTCACCCATTGCTTTGTTGTCCTTACCTATACTCTTATTAGGCTTTTAGCTCACCATTTTTTGATGTATATCCTAAGGTGAATACATATACTATTGTGATTTCAAGATCCAATACAAACCTAGAGAAGAAAGAATTAAATAAATATTTATGCTTGATTTTGTAAATGCTATGTTTAGTCCTAGTTTTCCAAAGAAACTAAAACTCTATGATCCTTGTGGTGTAATACTATTTTGTTGTTTAACTTTATAGTGATGTAATAGTAATGTAAGAAAATGCATGGTTTCTATAATTACATCCATCCTGTAATGCATATCATTTATTCTAACCCATTAACATACTATTAATACTCTAGAAAATATCCATCTTCCTATTCAAAATGAACTCATGAACCCATCATTATCAATAGTACAAGTACATAAAAAATTATGGCTTATTCCTCAGACATGTCACGCATCCCTCAATGTCAACGTACAACCTAAATTTTAAGTGATAAAACTACCAAAAAAAATAATTAAATGTACAAGATTTATGGTTTCCATATTCAATATACTAATGTCATAATCTTTGTTTGCAAAAATAATTCCCTATTTAGAGTAATATATTACGACGCTGATGAATCAACCACCCATTCGATGTAAATATATGAACGATGATAATTAATGCTAAAAAAATGAAATTATAATCATCCTATATACAACTTATGAATGTATACTTATAATTGATGTTGTTTTTCTTACTTTCTTCAATATAATTTTTCAAAGTGTAGTAATTTCTTTACACATGTCCTTCATTATCCCAAACGATGAACTTGACTTATCTTCATGTCTTCGACCGACCTATCTGATCATCACATCCATTTTTGACAAAAAAATACTACTATTACCAAAATATTCACAATCGTTGGTCTTTCAATGAGACTCATTCATCAAAAATAATGAAATCACATCATCCAACTTTAGAGTGTACTTCCGGAACAGTAGTTTGGTAATGAGATTATCATCTAAATCACAAAACAAACCCAAGAGAAGAAGTTTTTTTCCATTTTCCATTTAAATAGGTCTAGAATTATCTTTATCATCAATATTTAAAACCATTGAATATATATCCATCATATTTTTGGTGAACACATCAAGATAGTTTCCTGAATCTTTATTTTATTCAATCACAAAGATAAAACTATAAATACACTACCTTAAAACATTACATAATCTTGAATTAATTGAATAATTCACATTGAGTATCTTTTCAGGTTTAGTGTTTAAGTGAATTACGACATAACTATAAAATCTCAAAAAAAATTCAAAGTAGACACTTCTACATAGTTTCTTTTTTTTCATAAAATAAAAATCTTAAAAAGAAACATGTATAGTTCCATGTTTTAGATAGCATGTCTTCCCAGGATCCCATCCTTTACCCCATTCATCTTTAATTAATGTGTAATGAATTTCAAAAACTTGGGATGAGTATAAAAATATCAGTATGGGATATAAAATATGGAAAGAAAACATTAGTCCATATATACATAAGAATCAATGAAAACATACTTTACTCATAAAACCTAAGCACTTAATATACCTCATGAAATCAAAATATTTATGAATTACTCATAGAAACTACAAGACATAAAGGTAAATTGAGGCATTCATAACATTCTTACGTAGGGAGTAACCCTCATGGTTATATTTGGAATACCCATCATAGTATATTCCCTAAATATATTAGGAGAAACCTTATCATTTAAATCCTCCACGTTACCCAATATATTAGAGAGCTATCTCAGGCTCACCCACCCTTAGTTTATCATGGAACCGCCCGACTTCATAAAAAATACCCAAGAACCATAACATAATAGTATCACATAAAACATGCAAAAGGAAACGTAACATTTCCACATTTCAATCACAAGATATCAATATAATACATTGATATAATAAAAACATTATCAGGACCATTTTAAATACCAAAGTAAAACATGGTATTTAATTTTCATTTAAAAAAGTTATGGCTTGTAGAGGAAGTTGAAACTCAAATAATGGTCATGGTGGCGGAGAATTTGTTGTCGCCGCATACGTAAGACAAAAACATTCCTTTTTTTCATTTAGTAAAATGATTCATGTAAAAAGATTCCTTTTGAATGAAATTAAAAGTCAAAAGGGTTTTATACACTGTATAAAATAATGTCATGTAGAAATCAAAAGATTTCTCAATGAAAGAAGATTGAGACAAAGTCCTGTACAAAGACGATATACTTAGTTTAAGGATAAATCAATTACATAATTATGTGTGAAAAATATAAATACAATAAATATAAGTAGATATTAAGAGTAAAACAATCAGAGGTCATCCAAACATATTCATAGAATGACATAATCAATAAGTAGAGGTTTAACCCCAATATTTGAAATTGGGTTAAGAAGTTCCCTTACTAAAATTCGACAGCCTAACAGTGTCACTTTAAAATTCAGAAAATGAGTTGATGAGAGATGAAAATGTTATCTCATCACTTGGACATAAAATTTACATAAATAAGGATATGTAAGAACATATCTGAACATAAGAAGATTTAAATTAAAAGACCTAACAAAAATAAGTCTTTTAAAAAGAGGAGGGTGAATGGTTCCCTTACCGATTTGTGTAATTTTTGAAACGTACACCCCTTGAAAGAAGGGTCATACAATGAAGATATAAATACCAATATATTAAAGTATATTAAACGAATAATTCAATAATATACACTACATAAACCACACAAAAATAAATAGTGGAAAATGTAGCATGAATTTCATGGGAATAAAAAGTGAGATAAAAACCCCTTATCTCGTTGTAATCAATCGATTCGTATGACCAAAAGATAATAAACACCAAATGAATCACACAATACCATGAATATAAATAGAATCATGATAATATATATGAAATGGAAGTACACAATACACCACATTCAACAAATAAGTGTCAAACAATGGAAATCTCACAGAATTAAAAGTGGGATAAGAAATCCCTTACAAAAAATCGGCAACCTAACGGCGCCACTTAAACATTATTAAAATGAACTGATGAGAGAAATAGGGGGTCTCTCATCATATGAACATGAAAAGGATAGTATGATGAATATAAAATAACATCCCTAACATAATAACATGGTGTTTCAAATAAATTACATAAAGGAGAATACATGAAAAGAAAGAGAGAGGTAGGATCGCTTACCTCAAGTCCGACTTGTCTTGTTCATTTGTTTATATTCCTCCAAATCGGGTAAGTCTTTTTGATTGGATCCAAAGACTTACTTGGAAAATCTTATTCAAAAATTGAGGCTTCTAAGAGTAATAGTGGGATGTGGAGAGATAATATGATCAAGGGTTGGAATATCCAAGGGCTTGAGAGGTGTGGGTAAGGGGGTAGAGTTGGGGGGCCTTTTATAAGAGGGAGGAGGGTCACTTTTGGAAAGTCTTGAAATGTTACTTTATCATAAAACGATTTTCAGATTTTAAAGGTCCCAAAATAATATATTTTGAGGATAAGGTGATAAGGGTTTGAAATCCACCCATATAATAAGTTTTAGATAAGTGTAAGTCTTAGATTTTACCTTATATTTTCATTTTTTTAAATCGTTCATTAATGAGGTATTCACTCCATCGCCATGGTGTCATAAATAAATTTATTTATTTAATGTCTGAAAATTATAAAAAAATACCAAGATGTGGGAAATATTTTTATCTTTCCAATGACTATTTATAGTCTAAGAGATAATTTATTTAATCAAAATTAATATTGTTTTACTTAGGATATACAAACCTTTGTTATATATCTCTTCTTTTTTAAAAAATAATGTCATAAATGTCACTATCACACCCATGTGACTCCATGGGCCCTTAAGGTTAGTAAAAAGCTTATTATGGTCGTCAATGAATCAAAAAAGAGGATTTGGACACATGTTGGGGTCATTTTATATTATTATGATATTATTTTATTACCCTTAACTACCTGATTACTAATTAATCATAATAATTAAAGATAATTGTCGTCATTACTATTCATAATGTCCAAGAAAAATAGAGTCTTAATTACATAATTTGGAACTTCTGATTCCAAATATGGAACCCATTTTAGTAAATTCCATACACAGAAATTACAGTAATTAATTTAAAAAAAATTCCTATTGTCAAAACCAAAGATAAATTTTTAAGATGTAAAATCTATCAAAAGATTGATTTGTTTTTCCATCTAATTTCAAAGTGAAATTAAATACAATGACCAAAACTGTATTAAATTGTAAAGACATAATTAAATTACACCTTAAAACCAATTAAAATGAAAATATAACTATATAAATAAATTGGATGAAAAGGTAATTTTGAATTAAAATGCAGTATTTTTAACTATTCATTAAAAATGGACATTTTCAGAAAAATTCCAAAAAATAATCCTAAGATATATTTGAAATTACAAATTCAAAAATGATTTACATTTTACCAAATTAAAAACATATAAGTTTCATTAATAAATTATATAGTTAATTCTCATTGTCAAAACAAATAGCGTCTTTTTAAGAAGCAATTTCTATCAAAAGATTGATACTTGTTTATGTCCATTTTCAAAATGAAATTAATTATAATGACCAGAATTGGATTAAATAGTAAAAATATATTATAATTACACTTTAAACCCAATTAAAAAGATAATCTAACCATCTAAATAAATTAGATTAAAAGAAGGTTTTGAATAAAAATACAGCATTTTTCACTATTCATTAAAAAATGATCTTTGTCGGAAAAATCCAAAAAATGACACAAATTAAATTTTGATGCCTTTATTTCAAATAAGGATTTTATTTTTTTTAAATATAACATATAACAGTGATAAAAAGTAGATTTAAAAAGGGTTTTCCATCAAAAGGTGGTTAATCGATCTTTTAAAGAATATTAGAATATTTATGCTTAAAATTGGATTCATTCGCATTTTAAGCCTCTATAATTTATTGGTTAATTGTTAAAAAAATTAACAAAAATATATAATCATAATTTAGTTAGTTCTATTTATTCCCTCCACTATAACGGATAGGCGTTTACTACCATTTAAAATAATATTATTATATTATTAGTGTTCAACGTAAGATTTCAAAGAAACTTGTTGATGCGTATTGGGTACGCCATCGAACATAGCATCCCCATTAAAGTAATATTAATATTTTATTCAAAAATATTAATAAATATGAAAATGTAATATTCTTTATTTTCCTGAGATGTTAAATCCTTCCCCCCTTTTGGGAATTGCGTCCTCGCAATTTTAAAATTGGGCACAGAAACTTCATTGAAAGTCCCACATCGGAAAAAGAGTCAGTAAAACTATCACTTAAAAAGAAGTTCAATGGTCACCCAAGACAAAATATACAAGGATTCCATGAAAATATGGATATAGAGGAGAAAAAAACCATCAATGTCCAATGGAGAGTGATAGAAAACTTGTCTAGGAGAAAGTTAACCACCAGAAAATCACAAACTTGTGATGGGATAAACGGTATTTGATTCCCCAGTAGGAAAAGTTAACAACCAATGTTTTGTATTAAGTTAAATTTAATTGCGGAATTTATTTATGAGCCTAACTAAAACACAAATAAACATACTTACTTGTCATGTAGACTTTTATTTCTTACTAGATTTTTTACACAAACATATATTTTCTCCAAAATATGAGTATTTAGGATGACTTGTTCACATTAAGAGCACTATAATCAAGTTCTTGAGAATAACCTAACCCACAAAAGATGTTCTATAAATTTACCATGTCTTTAGACCTTACCCAAAACCAAAATTGTTAGTACAAGATCAGATAATCCCTAAATGGATAATCCTTTATAAAAAGAAATACTACTCTTAATCTCCAAAATTCTACAAAAAGAACCCAAGTTTCAAGAAAGACCATTAAATAAACAGCTAGCCATAAAATTCTTCAATGTAATAAAAACTAAGATTGAAACCTAAATCCTTGAAGGATTTAATCACATAGCCTTCCAAGAGAAATCTTAAAATTTATCTCCAAATAACATTAGTTACTCTTAAAGTCTCATATTGAAAAGTAATAAACCTAATCACATATCCTCCAAAATAGGTCAATAATTTGAATAGATAACCCATAATCAACTTATTACTGATTCATAAAATCATCTAACTAAACAGAATTTGTCATACTAACTAGGGACTTCACGTATTCCAGTGGTAAGTGATAAATACCAGTTGCACTTTGGTTGTGGGTTTTATTCCCACAGCTTCTTCCGACGTGATGGGTTGTCACACGGTCTGCATGTTGTCATTTTTCAAAAAATATACAATTTGATAAAACTCACAAAAGAGATAAATTCATCAATAATAACCATAACATATTTTAACCACAAAGGTTATATAATAACTTTCATTTTTCATCCCAAAAAGTATTAACCAGTAATTGCCTCAAATTCAAGGATCATATAAACCCAAATGGTTCATTATAACTATATCCACAAAAGAAAAGATAATTATTCCTTAAATAAAATTTTCATATATCAAACCTTAGGGTTACACATACTATAAAAATTCTTCTAATGTAATCCAATCATCAAAAGAGCCTTAATAATTTTAAGAATTTCACCATCCTAAAATCTACTATAACTCTTGAATACCTTATATGTTGACTTCTTACCCATTCATCATTTTTCATGATCCATTAACCATCCCTTTCAAACATATTCTAAAATAATTCTTTCCTACAAAAAAACCATGAATCGTATACTACGATTCAATAATAAGAAAACATATGTAAAGAAATAATTCATATTTTTCATTGGTCATTGTCAGTTTCAACATCCTCAATGAAAATGGCATTAGATATTGGTAAAATAATATTTGTATGATCCTAGTGATCCCATTCCTGAGACTTCTTTGTAGGAAATGTGTTTTCATAATGACCATGCACACCACATTTAAATCATACAGTTGATCCTTCAGAATGAAATTCTTTCCCATTCCAAGACAAAACTAGATGCTTCCTTTTTCCATGGTAGGTTCTTTATTTATGACCTTTATTTCCACATCTATTGCATCATTCTTTCCCTTTGAAACATTTTCCTAAGTGTTTCTTTCCACATATTTTACACATAGGTTTTTGAACATACTTACCTTTTTTATTATTACCTAAACTTCTGTAGGGATTTGTTTCTTGAATATATGATGTCTTATGAAAATCACTAAGGTTAAGGTGGTCAATCATAACTCTATATATTTGGTTGAGAATAACCACAAGAGTTATCATTGCGGCTCCCATATCATTCAGTTTCTCGTTCAGAAAACCATCATAGATTTATTCATATCTACTGTTACATTTGTGCTTGCGAGATCCATCAATTTACTAAAACCAAAAAGGTCGATTTGAATATATCAGTAAAATAATCATTTAATATCTTCTGAGGAGGGTAAATACTAAGATAAAATTATTCATGTTATCTTAAACTCTTTCACTTTATCTAAAAACTATGACTATTTCTGAAATCCTAACCATTATGTAAATGTCACTTATGCTTAAAGAATACCCTAACCTCTAAAGTTAATTATACCGACCTATGATAACAATTATAAAGACCAGACTTAAAACATTACATAATCTTGAATTAAATGAATAATTCACATTGAGGATCTTTTCAAGTTTAGAGTTTTAGAGAGTAAGAAAATAAATATTACATCTCAAAAAAATTACAAAGTAGACACTTTTACTCAGCTTATTTTTTTTTTCAAAAACTAAAATCTCTTTAAAAGAAACATGTATAGTTCCAGGTTTTAGATAGAATGTCTTTCCATGATCCCATCCTTGACCCTATTCATCTTTTTTTCCTGTGGAAAACATTTCAAAAACATGGGATGAGCATAAAAATCCTAGTAAGGGATATGAAAATACAGAAAGAAAACTATAGTCCATGTATACATAAGAATCAATGAAAACATAATGTTCTCATAAAACATAAGCACTTAACATACCTCATAAAATCAAAATACTTATGAATAACTCATAGAAATAATAAGACATAAAGGTAACTCGAGGCATTAATAACATTCTTACATAGGGAGTAACCCTCATAGTTACATTGGGAATACCCATCACAGTATATTCCCTAAATATCTTTGAAGAAACCTTAGAGTTTAAATCCTTCACGTTACCCATTGCATTGGAGAGATATCTCAGTCTCACCTTCCCTTAGTTTATCATGGAACCACCCGACTTATTAAACAATGCCCAAGAACCATAACATAATCGTATCACATAAAACATGTATAAAGGAAACATAATATTTCCACATTTCAATCACAAGTTATCAACACAACACATTGATATAATCAAGTCATTATCAGAACCATTTTCAATATCAAATTAAAACATGGTATTTATTTTTCATTTAAAAATGTTATGGCTTTTAGAGGAAGCTGAAACTCAAATAATGGTCATGGCAGTGAAGAAGTCGTTGTCGCTGCATAGGTAAGACAAAAACATTCCTTTTGTAATTTTGTAAATACTTCATGTAAAAATATTCCTTTCGAATGAAATTAAAATTCAAAAGGGTTTTATACATCATATAAAATAATATCGTGTATAAATCAAAAGATTACTTAATGAAAGGAGATTGAGACGAAGTCCCGTACAAAGACGGTATCCTTAGATTAAGGATAAATCAATTACATAATTATGTGGGAAAAATATAAATGCACTAAATATAAGTGGATATTAAGTATAAAACAATCAGAGTTCATCCACACATATTCATAGCATGACATAATAAAAAAGTAGAGGTTTAACCCAACGAATTGAAATTGGGTTAAGATGTTCCCTTATAGAAATTCGACAGCCTAACAACATCACTTTAAAATTTAGAAAATGAGTTGATGAGAGATGAAAAGGGTATCTCATCACTTGGACAAACAATTTACAGCAATAAGGATATATAATAACATATACCAACATAAGAAGATGTAAATTAAAAGTCCTAACAAAAATAAGTCTTTTAAAAATATGAGGGTGAAAGGTTCCCTTACCGATTTGTGTAATTTTCGAAACGTACAACCCATGAAAGAAGGGTCATAAAATGAAGATGTAAATACCCATAAATTAAAGTATATTAAAAAAATAATACAACCATGGGAAGTAAATACACCACACATAAGTAAATAGTGGAAAATGTAGCATTAATCTCACGGGAATAAAAAGGGAGATAAAAACTTCTTACCTCATTGTAATCAATCGAGTCGTACGACAAAAAGATAATAAACACCAATTGAATCACATAATACCATGAATATAAATAGAATCATGATAATATATATGAAATGTAATTACAAAATACATGACATGCAACAAATAAGTGGTGAATAATGGAAATATCACGGAATAAAAAGTTAGATAAGAAATCCCTTACAAAAGTTCGGCAGCCAAACGACGCCACTTAAACATTCTTAAAATCAATTGATGAGAGTAAGAGGGGGTCTCTCATCATATGAACATGAAAAGGACAGTAGTATTAATATAAAATAACATCCCCAACATAAGAACACAGATCTTAAAATAAATGACATAAATGAAAATACATGAAAAGAAAGAGAGAGGTAGGATCCCTTAGATCATGTCCGACTTGTCTTGTTTGTTTCTTTATATTCCTCTAAATCGGGTAACTCTTTTTGATTTGAGCCAAATACTTCCTTGGAAAGACTTATACCCAAAGTGATGCATCTAAGAGTAAGAGATGAATTCAGAGAGATAATATGAGCAGATTTTGGATGAGCCAAGGTCTTGAGAGGTGTGGGTAAGGGGGTAGAGGTGGGGGCCTTTTATAAGAGGGAGGAGGGTCACTTTTGGAAAGTATTGAAATGTTACTTTATTATAAAAAGAATTTCATATTTTAAAGGTCCCAAAATAATATATTATGAGGATAAGGTGATAAGGGTTCAAAATCCATCCATATAACAGGTTTTAGGCAATTGTAAGTCTTATATGTTACCTTAACTTTTCATTTTATTTAAATCATTCATTAATGAAGTAATCACTGCATCCTAATGGTGTCATAAATAAATTTATATATATGATGTCTAAAAATTATAAAAAAATACCACAATGTATGAAATATCTTTAGATATTTGATGACTACTTATAGTCTAAGATATAATTTATGTAAACAAAATTAAAATTGTTTTACTTAGGATATACAAACCTTTGTTATATTTGTCTTTTTTTATAAAAATAATGTCATAAATGTCACTATCAAACCCATTTGACTCCATGGGCCCTCAGGTTTGGTAAAAAGCTTCTGACGGTTGTCCATGGCTCAAAAAAGAGTATTTGGACACATGTTGGGGTCATTTTATATTGTTAAGATATTATTTTATTACCCAAAACTACCCAATTACTAATTAATCACGATAATTAACGATAATTGTTGTCGTTACAATTCATAATGTCCAAAAACAAAAGAGTCTTAATTAAATAATTTGTACCTTCTGATTCCAAATACGAAATCAATTTTATAAAATTCCAAACAAAAAAATTGCAGTTATTAATTTAAAAATAATTCTCGGTGTCAAAACCAAAGACGGATTTTTAAGACGTAAAATCTATCAAAAGATTGATTTGTTTTTACATCCAATTTAAAAATGAAATTACATAAAATGACCAAAATTATATAAAATGATAAAAAATAATTCAATTAAACCTTAAAACCAATTAAAATGACAATCTAACTATATAAATAAATTGGATGAAAAGGAAATTTTGAATTAAAATGCTGTATTTTTCACTATTCATTAAAAATGAACATTATCAGAAAAATACCAAAAATTCTCTATAAGCTCTATTTAATATTCAAAATTCAAAAACGAGGTCCATTTTTATCAAATTAAAAACATATAAGTTTCATTAATATATTATATAGTTAATTCCCACTGTAAAAACAAATAGCGTTTTTTTATGAAGCAATTTCTATCCAAAGATTGGTACTTGTCTATATCCATTTTCAAAGTGAAATTAATTATAATGACAACCATTGGGTTAAATGGTAAAAATATATTGTAATTACACATTAAAAAAATTAAAAAGATAATATAACCATATAAATAAATTATATTAAAAGGAGGTTTTGAATTAAAATACAACATTTTTCGTTATTCATTAAAAAATGAACGTTATCGGAAAAATCCAATAATTGAAACATGTTAAATTTTGATGTCTTGATTATAAAGATGGATTTTATTTTGCCCAATATAACATATAAAGGTGACAAAAAGTATATTTAAAAACGATTTTTCATCAAAAGGCTGTTAATCGACCTTTTAATGAATATTAGAATATTTATGCTTAAAATTGGATTCATTTGCATTTTAAGCCTCTATCATTTTTTGGGTAATTGTTAAAATAGTTAACAAACATATATAATCATTTTTTAGTTAGTTCTATTCATTCCCACCATTACAACGACTAGGGGTTTACTACCATTTTAAATAATATTATTATATTATTAGTGTGCAATGTAAGATTTCAAAGAAACTCGTTGTTGCGTATTGGGTACGCCATCAAACATAGAATCCTCTTTTAAATAATATTAATATTTTATTCACAAAAATTAATAAATATGAAAATGTCATATTATTTATTTACCTGGGATGTTATATCCTTCCCCCTTTTGGGAATTGCGTCCTCACAGTTTTAAAATTGGGCTCGGAAACATAATTGAAAGTCCCACATCAGAAAAAGAGTTAGTAAAACTATCACTTTAAAAGATAGAAAGAAAAGTACAAATGTCACCTAAGACAACAGATACTATGATTCGGTGAAAACATGGATATGGAGGAGAAAAAAACTATCTAGGTCTGATGGATAGTGATAGAAAACATATCTAGGAGAAAGGTAACAACCAGAAAATCACAAACTTGTGATGGGTTAAATAGTATTTTATTCCCCAGTAAGAAAAGTTAACAGACAATGTTTTTTTAAGTTACTTTTTATTGAGGAATTTATTTATGAGCTTAACTAAAACATAAGGAAACATAATTACTTGTCATGTAGACTTTTATCTCTTACTAGATTTCATACACAAACTCATGTCTTCTCCAAAAGATGAGTATTCAGGATGACTTGTTCACATTAAGAACGCTGTAATAAACTTCATGAAAATCACCTAACCCACAAAAGATTATCTATAAATTTCACATGTCTTTAGACCTTAACCAAAACCAAAATTGTTAGTACAATATCAAATAATCCCCAAAAGGATAATCCTTTATAAAAAGAAATACTACTCTTATTCCCTAAAATTAAACAAAAAGAACCCAAGGTTCAAGAACGACCGTTAAATAAACAGCTATCCATAAAATTATTCAATGTAATCCAGACTACGATTGAAACCAAAATCTCTGAAGGATTTAATCACATAGTCTTCCAAGATGAATCTTAACATTTATCTCGAAATAACAACAGTTACTCTTAAAGTCTCATATTGAAAAGTAATTAACCTAATCACATATCTTCCATGACAGGTCAACCATTTCCATAGATATCCTAAAATAAACTTATTATTGATTCATAAAATCATCTAACAAAAATAATTTGTCATACTAACTAGGGACTTCACATAGTCTAGTGGTAGGCGATAAATACCAGTTTCACTTTTGTTGTGGGTTTGATTCCCACATCTTCGTCTGACGTAACGGGTTGTCACACGGTCTGCGTGTTGTCCTTTTTCAAACACTATATAATTTTATAACATTACCAATAAGAGATAAATTTATCAAAAATAACTATAAGATATATTAACCACAAAGGTTATCTAATAACTTTCATTTTATTCCCAAAAATATTAACTAGTAATTGCCTCAAATTCAAGGATCATATAAACCCAAATGGTTCTATAACTATATCCACAAAAGAAAAGTTAATTATTCCTTGAATAAAATTTTCACAAATCAAACATCAGGGTTACACATACTATAAAAATTATTCTAATGTAATCCCATCATCAAAAGATCCTTAATAATTTTAAGAATTTCACCATCCTAAAATGTACCATAACTATTGAATCCCTTATTTGTTTACTTCTTACTCATTAAACATTATTCATGATCCATTAACCATTCCATTCCGGCTTATTCTGAAATACTTCTTTCCTACAAAAAAAATCATGATTCATATCCTAAGATTCAAAAATAAGAAATAATATGTTAAGAAATAATCCATACCTTTCATTGGTCATTGTTAGTTTCTTCATCCTCAATCAGAATGGAATTAGGTATTAGTAAATAAATATATATACAATACTGGTGATCCCATTCAGGAAAGTTCTTCGTAGGACATGTGTTTTCATAATGACCATGCACACCACATTTAAAACATTAAATTGATCATTCAGAAAGAACTTATTTCCCTTTCCTAGAGTCAACTAGATGCCTCCTTTTTCCATGATAGGTTCTTACTTTATGACCTTAATTTCCACATCTATATCATCTTTCTATTCCTTTGAAACATTTTCCTAGGTGTTTCCTTCCACTTATTTGACACATAGGTTTTTGAACATACTTACCTTTATGATTATTACCTGAACTTCTTTTTGGATTTTTTTCTCACATATATGATGTCTTATAAAAATCACTAAGGTTTAGCTGGTCAATCATGAATCCAGATAGTTGGTTGTGAATAACTACAAGATTTCTCAATACAGCTCCCATATCATTTAGATCCTCATTCAGAAAACTCTCACAGTTTTCTTCACATCCACTATTACCTTGGTGCCTGCTAGATCCAGCCCTTTACTAAAACCAAAAAGTTCAATGTGAGTATATCATTAAAATCATCATATAATATATTATGAGGATGGTAAATACTAAGATAAAATTATTCATGTTATCTTAAACGCATTCACTTTATCTAGAAATTGTGACTCTTTCTGAAATCCTAACCATTATGGTAATGTCACTTATGCTTAAAGAATACCCTAACCTCTAAAGGTATCTAAACCGACCTCTGATATCAACTATAAAGACCCATACTTAAAACATTAAATAATCTTGAATTAAATGAATAATTCACATTTAGGATCCTTTCACGTTTAAAGGTAATTAGATCATAACTATTACATCTCAAAAAAATTAAAAAGTAGACACTTATACTCAGCTTCTTTTTTTTCATAAAATAAAAACTCTTAAAAAGAAACATGCCTTGTTCCATGTTTTAGATAGCATGTCTTTCCATGATCCCCTCCTCGAACCTATTCATCTTTAAGTCCTATGGAAAGCATTTCAAAAACTTGGCATGAGAATAAAATGATCAGTAAGGGATATAAAAATACGGAAAGAAAACATTAGTCCATGTATACATAAGAATCAATGAAAACATACTTTACTCATAAAACAGAAGCACTTAACATACCTCATGAAGTCATAAGACTTATGAATAACTCATAGAAGTCATAAGTCATAAAGGTAACTTGAGGCATTGATAATATTCTTACGTAGGGAGTAACACTTATGGTTACATTTGGAAGACCCATCACAGTATATTCCCTAAATCTCTTCAGAGAAACCTTAGCGTTTAACTACTCCGAGTTACCCAATGAATTGGAGAGATATATCAGGATCACCCACACTTAGTTTATCACAGAACCACCCAACTTCATAAACAATGCCCAAGAACCATAACATAATCGTATCACATAAAACATGCATAAAAGAAAATATAACATTTCTACATTTCAATCACAAGATTTCAATAAAACAAATTGATATAAAAAAACATTATCAAAAACATTTTCAATACCAAAGTAAAACATGGTATATATTTTTCATCTAATAAAGTTATGGCTTGGAGAGGAAGATGAAACTCAAATAATGGTCACAGCGGCGGAGAAGTCGTTGTCACCACATACGTAAGACAGAAACATTCCTTTTGTCATTTAGTAAAACGCTTCATTTAAAAAGATTCATTTTGAATGAAATTAAAATTCCAAATGGTTTTATGAACTGTATAAAATAAGGTCGTGTAGAAATCAAAAGATTCCTCAATGAAAGAAGATTGAGACAATGTCCCGTAAGAAGGCGGTATCCTTAGATTAAGGATACATATTTTATATAATTATGTGTGACAAATATAAATACACCCAATATAAGTGAATATTAAGTGTAAAAAAATAAGAGGTCATCCAAACTTATTCATATCATGACATAATCAAGAATTAGAGGTTTAACCCAAAGAATTGAAATTGGGTTAAGAATTTCCCTTACTAAATTTCGACAGCCTAACGACATCACTTTAAAATTCAGAAAATGAGTTGATGAGAGATGAAAAGGGTATCTCATCACTTGGTCATAAACTTTAAAGTAATAAGGATATATAATAACATATCACAACATAGGAATAGGTAAATTAAATGACCAAACAAAAAGAAGTCTTTTAAAAAGAGGAGGGTGAAAGGTTCCCTTACCGATTTGGTTAATTTTCTAAACATACAACCCATGAAAGAAGGGTCATAAAATGAAGATGTAAATACCCATAAATTAAAGTATATTACCCAAAAAATACAATAATGGGAATTAAATACACAACACAAAACGAAATAGTGGAAAATATAGCATGAATCTCATGGGAATAAAAAGTGAGATAAAAACCCCTTACCTCAGTGTAATCAATCGACTCGTTTGACCAATAGATAATAAACACCAAATGAATCACATAATATCAGGAATATAAATAGAATCATGATAATATATATGAAATGGAATTACACAATACACCATATGAAAAAAATAAGTGGCGAACAATGGAAATCTCACAGAATTAAAATTGAGATAAGAAATCCCTTACAAAAATTCAGCAGCCTAACGGCTCCACTTAAACATTCTTAAAATGAATTGATGAGAGAAAGATGGGGTCTCTCATTAAATAAACATGAAAAGTATAGTTGGATGAATATAAAATAATATCCCCTACATAAGAACATGGAGCTTAAAATAAATTAAATAATGTAGAATAAATGAAAATAAAGAGAGAGGTAGGATCCCTTACCTCAAGTCCGACTTGTCTTGTTCGTTTCTTTATATTCATCTAAATCGGGTAACTCTTTTTGATTTGAGCCAAAGGATTCCTTGGAAAAACTTTCTCCCAAAGTGAGGAATATAGGAGTAAGAGAGGGATGTAGATAGATAATATGAGTAGAGGTTGGACGAACCAATGGCTTGAGAGTTGTGGTTAAGGGGGTAGAGGTGGGGGCCTTTTATAAGAGGGAGGAGGGTCACTTTTGGAAAGTCTTGAAATGTTACTTTTTTATAAAATTATTTTCTAATTTTAAATGTCCCAAAATATTATATTTTTAGGATATGTTGATAAGGGTTCTAAATCCATCCATCCAATAGGTTTTAGACTAGTTTAAGTCTTAGATTTGACCTTATCTTTTCATTTTATTTAAGTCGCTCATTAATGAGGTAATCATGTCATCATCATGGTGTCATAAATAAATTTATTTATTTAATGTCTAAAAATTATAAAAAAAATACCAAGATGTATGAAATTTTTTTATCTTTCCAAATACTATTTATAGTCTAAGAGATCATTAATGTTAACAAAATTAAAATTGTTTTATTTAGGATATACAAACCTCTGTTATATTTCTCTTCTTTTTTAAAAAATAATGTCATAAATGTAACTATCACACCCATGTGACTACATGGGACCTCAAGTTTGGTAAAAATCTTCTTATTGTCGGCCATGACTCAAAAATAATATTTTGACACATGTTGGGGTCATTTTATATTATTGTGATATTATTTTATTACCCTTAACTACCCGATTACTAATTAATCACGATAATTAAAGATATTTCTCGTCGTTACTATTCGTGATGTCAAAAAACAAAAGAGTATTAATTAAATAATTTGTACCTTTTGATTACAAATATGGAATCCATTTTACCAATTTTCAAACACAGAAATTGCAGAAATTAATTTAAAAACAATTCCTGTTGTCAAAACCAAAGACGAGTTTTTAAGATGTAAAATCTATCAAAAGATTGATTTGTTTTTACATAAAATTTAAAAGTGAAATTACATACAATGACCAAAATTGTATTAAATGATAAAATAATAATTATGTTACATATTAAAAACAATTAAAATTACAATCTAACTATATAAATAAATTGGATAAAAAGGCAAATTTGAATTAAAATGTTGTATTTTTCACTATTCATTAAAAATGAACATTATTAGATTAATACAAAAAATTCACCCTAAGCAATATATGATATTGAAAATCAAAAAATGATGTCCATTTTACCTAATTGACAATATAGAAGTTTCATTAATAAATTATATAGTTAATTCCCTGTTGTCAAAACAAATAGCGTGTTTTTAAGAGGCAATTTCTATCAAAAGATTTATACTTGTTTATGTCCATTTTCAAAGTGAAATTAATTATAATGACCACCATTGGATTAAATGGTAAAAACATATTCTAATTAACTTTTAAAATGAATTAAAAAAAATTTCTAACCATATAAATAAATTCGATTAAAAGGAGGTTTTGAATTAAAATACAACATTTTTCACTATTCATTAAAAAAATGAACTTTATCGGAAAAATAGAAAAATTTACAGAAAGTAAATTTTGATGTATTTATTCTATAGAAGTTTTTTATTTTGTCAAATATAACATATAAAAGTGATAAAAAGTAGATTTAAGAAGGGTTCTCCATCAAAAGGCGGTTAATGGACCTTTTAAAGAATATTAGAATATTTATGCTTAAAATTGGGTTCTTTCGCATTTTAAGCCTCTATCATTTATTGTGTAATTGTTAAAATATTTAACAAACATATATAATAATTTTTTAGTTAGTTATATTCATTCCCACCATTACAACGGCTAGGCGTTTACTACCATTTAAATAATATTATTATATTATTAGTGTGCAACGTAATATTTCAAAGAAAATCGTTGTTGCGTATTGGGTACGCCATCGAACATAGAATAACTTTTAAAGTAATATTAATATTTTATTCCCAAATATTAATAAATATGAAAATTTCATATTCTTTATTTATCTGGGAGTTACAACAATCATGTTTTCTGATATAATTGACTTGTGAGGGATTTTTATTTATACCTTCTTTCAAGATTCACCTAGATATATTCTAGATATATGAGATTAATCAATTACCTTAGAGTGTTATAATTAAAATATATATAAATCATGCTTGTCGCTAATACTATTATATTATTCCAATCATAATTTCTCAACATCTATGGCTTCTTAGTTTAATTTTATTCATTGCCTTTTCTATCTTCTCATAGACCAAAATATTTTTAACTAATTTCTCCCTTAGAGTAAAATAATTTTTATTACTGAATATTTAGATGTGTGAATAAATCCTCCATCATCGAATCAACTATATCCAATCAGTAAGAAACACAAATAACCATTTTTAATACTAGTTATTGGTGAGGAAGTATATCTGTTTTAGAATAAAAAATCAATTATGACAAATAAATTATGAGAATGAATAATAAAAATTGATTTCATAAAAAAATGTATAAAATAAATGGGGACATATAATTTTAATTTGGAAAAACCCTTGAATGTTGAGTATTATAAATAATGGCTAATACTTGAAAAATCCATTATAAATTTGAGAGTACAAAAATCCTAGTAGAAGCTTGAAAATGAATTGAAAATACAGCATAAAAACATGTGTGAAAATAAACACCCTCATATTCTATTTCCCTTTCTATGATTGTTTCTCGTGAAAAAAATCTACCTTTGTAAATTCAAAAACAAACACACTATGTCATCATATCACCACTTTTGATAACAAAATTTTTTCTAACCCTCTACTACCCATGCTCAAAAAATTGTCTCCCACATATCTGATCACTGCCACACCTGATTTCTCGATATCTGTGTAGAACCTATATTGATTCCTTTTATAGGCAAGTGAATGCCTAAAATTCATGTTGTGCACTACATCCTTTAAAATATTCAAAAATAGATATAATTATTATATCATAAAAAAATTTCTCTGGGAAAAAAAGTATCTTTCCATTTTGAAAGTCACATGAAGTGTTAGAAGACGATATTGGCAATTTTAATCCTCTAAAAAAATCCTTTATTCCCATTTTAATCTCCTTAAAAATAAAAAATGGATGGATCCCCGTCAGTTGATTGATACACATCAAAAATGACATATGGATTATTTCCAAATGTATCAATACAATCAAACTATGTTTCCTCATTTTTGGGTATGTGAGGAAGGTTTTGAAATAAAATGAAACTTTTAAACTATAAACACACACTTATAGTCATACTGATCATACTATGTGTTGGAGTGATGTGATACTGATTACTACAATAACACTAAAATATTTCAAAATAATAATGTGTTCGATAACTTTCATTCCCCATAACACCAAGCATAAAAAAACTACAAAATATTATTATCTTAAAATGACCATTATGAAACAACCATTGAATTTTCATTTTTGAATAATATTAACTATATTATGAAATAAATATGATGTTCATATTCAATACCTAGGTATGAATTTTTTTAGTAATGTCATTTTATTATTCAAATATATGTTTTATTAAAAAATCAATTTTCATTTAATTCTATGAGAAAATAAATATAAATATTTTTTTTATAATGTTATAAAATATATTTTTTAAAATAAAATTCATTTCTTACACAACAAATCAAAATTAGTTTAGGGTAATTTTTTGGAATTTTCTAAAATAGTTTATTTTTGGGTTAAAAAGTTAAAATACATTTTTTACAAAATACCATAACTATTATGATATAATTATTATATTATAGAGATTTAAAATTAAACCATGTTATTGATTAATATTTATTTATGGAATAAAAGAATATATAAGGATTTATATTTAAAAAAACATTCTTAGACATTTTGAAAACCATTTTTTTAATATAACAAAAATGTTTTTTTGAGTTATACACGTAACATATTCAGAATTTTTTATAATTTTTATTAATTAAATAAAGTAAAATGGTTTACATATTTGGAATCAGGTGGTCCAGATTAGTTTATAAGGTCATTATTATTTTTATCAATAAAAAAGTTACCCTGGTAAAAAATATATTTACTATAGTGTAGGTAAAATATTAGTGGGATAAAGTTAAAAGTTAAAAGTAAAAAATACCAAAAAATAAAAATATAAATGGATGGTTGATGTGTTTATAAAACTTAAACATCCATTAAAACCTTTTTAATTAATATTATTTGTTTTAATTAATTCCACCCAAATGTGGTTGGCTTAAAATATAAAATAATAATTATTTAATTACATAAGCCCACCACTCTTCAAGTACAAATACCACTCCTCACCACCACTTTTCACCTGACAAGACATGAAGCTATTAAAATATCTACCAAAACCTATCATACACACTCTCCCCATGTTTAGTTTATTCTATTCTCACCCATATACCAATTCGAATTTTCTTAAGGCATCCTTCAAGGTGATGATGTCTAACATGAAGCTTTATCAAACCACCTCCCTTAATATATTTTCTTCAACTACATACTCCTCACATTATTATTCCATCATATCATAATAAATACAGTATCATGTATATACTAGAATTTTTAAATTTATAATTTAATATTTTCTATCCACCATTTTTCTCATCTCATATTATTCAATGTAATGAAACCATTGTTTAAATTTGGGCCATTAATTGTCTTCAAGGATTATAATTTTTTTAGTTACTGCCTTCAAGGATTTTCATAAAAGTATTATATTGGTTTAAAAATATTGAAAATGGTATATTATATCATATTTATAACTCTATAACTAATATATATACATAATATTAAATAAAATGAAACTAGTTTGTGATGGTCAAGAAAACAGCCCAAATAAACTAAACGTTTACCATTAACACTTTATCAAATAAATCATACTCATTATAGAAATAAAATTTATATATGGGACCATTTAAAATTATATAAGTTCAATAATACCATTTCATTTCAATTGAAGAGTTTTATTTTCATTTTAAAAGAAAATCAATAACTATATACAAAAGAACCAACCATGAAACCATGAAACGAACACACTCGAAATAATAAAAATAATGAATTATTATTAATGAACGTGTGGTAAGATGTTATAAAATGATAATATATGGTATGATAAATATTTATATATTTCTAAAATAATTTAATAGAATTATTTAAACCATTATACAGGTGTTTAGTGAACCCAAAACTAAAGGGAAGTGTGAGGTAAGGGTTTCTCATCTCACTTTTACTTTTGTAAGACATAAGCCTTATTCCCCAATTATTTATTTTGTGTGGTATATTTAATTCCATTTTATATACCATATAATTAATTCCATTACCCTAATGGTGTTAAATGTGTCATTATATAATTATCACTTTTATTGGGTATATGATTTGACTTATTACAAAGTGGTAAGGGATTTTTAACTCAATTTCAATTAATTGGGTTATACTTCTACTTCATTGATTACTTCATGCTAAGATTATGTGGAAAAAGAATTTTGATTATATTATGTTTTATTTTAAAAATTTTTATGTGTATTTATATCTAATACATATAATTTAATTATTTTATTAACGTTCACTTCAATGATATGATATTTTAATGTGACTTTCTTTTAAAAAAATTATCTTTTGAAAACATTCCTTAAACTCTCTTTTTTTACATAAATTTTTTTCTAAAATTGTTTTTAAAAATTTTATTAATATTCTCATATAATTGTTTAAATTAATTATTAATCCTTTATCACCTTTTAATAAATTGTTTGAAAGATATATTTTTTCATTTTCTAAACAAGGTTTTTTGAGACCTTTCTGAACAAAATACAGAAGGAATGTATTTTTTTAAATTATACGGAGTGAGTTGATTTTCTCCCTTTAAAAAATAAATAACTCATAAATTATTACATTACATGTTTACATGGTTGTTTTCAAATAAATTTTTTTTTATTATATCATATCATTTTAAAAATAATTGATTTTCAAGTGAAAAAGACTATTTTCCTCATGAAATTTTCTATAATCTCATTTAATAAATTTTTTTCCATGTCAACATTATTTTTTTATATTATATTTATTTCAGATTTTTATCTTATGATATCATATTACACATTTTATTACATGGTTTATGATCATCTTGGGTAGGGATTTACTATTTAGATATCATTCACCATAATACTCTGAATGGTTTGTGATCATATTTAATGGTTGAGGATAGTAATTTACATTTAATTTGATAGATTATATATATATATATATGGATTATGTCTTATCTCATTCATATTAGTAATATATTTTACTTAGTAAGTCATGGGTAGGGCCTGATACAACCCCTTATTTCATCGGTAGGTCTCATGCAACAAACTATTTTTTGCATTGGCTGATATCTTACCCATTTATGTAAGGTGTATTGGTTAAAGGCTTGATAGTATGTTTAGGATATACTACATTATGAATTACCTCATTATTAGATTAATTATTTATCTCCATGTGATTATTAGATTAGTATAATATCCATGGTATGATTTTATAGTTCATGTGACTATTTATATGCAATTATTTGATCATCATTTATTTGGGCCATGTTATTCCCAAGTTATTGATTAAATGGAATGTTTTTCAATTATCTACTTTTATATAATTTTTATTAATTATTGATGATATCTTAAACTTTATACATACCATTACTGAACAATTAATCTCAGACCACTCTTATCTTTTATTTTTCCCCAGTATGCTAAGAGGTTTATCATGTTTGATATCCAGTGTTAAGCTAGAAGAATAAATGATTTCTCACATAATTCACTATGTTGTATGTTATATTTTAAATTTTAATTTAAGGATCATGTATATATTTTTTTACAAAACTACTAAACTATTTGGTCATTTGGGAAGTGATTCATTATATATGATTTCATTGTAATAAAGAAACCACTAACTCTATCATACAAGGGTTGAGGTCTTACAGTTTTTATTACAGGAAGTTTAGTAGAAACCTCAAGAACTAGAATTATAAAAACATAAATTATAGAGTGAAGAAATATGGAATAATTTTTAAATACTACCAATGAATCAAAACTTATGATTTAGAGATTAATTATACCTAAATTCGAAATTTACATTATGTTTTTTTTGATATCAGGCATTATGTTTTATAATGTTCTTATCTAATCTAATATATGCCGCTATTTAGAAATGGATAATTGTAACATTCCAAGTAAGTAATGAATAATAGATATTTTTATCTTTGCCTATTAATGATTAATATAGTGTTTTAGAGGCTTAAAATGAAAATAAATACAATCTTATGCATGGAATACACTAATATTCTTAAAAGATTGTTTTACTGCCTTTTGATGGAAAACCCTTTTAAATAAAAATTTTGACAATTTTATAATCTATATTTTTCAAAATAATCATATTCATTATGATTGGGACATTGAAATTTACATTGGATAAATTTTTGGTATTTTTTTGACAATGTTCATTTTTTTAATGAATAGTGAAATATACTGCATTTTACATCAAAGCTGCTTTTTAATTTAATTTAATTATATGGTTAGATTATATTTTTAATTGGTCATAGAGTGTAATCTGAAAATATTTTTACAATTTAATCCAATGTTGGTCATTGGAATCAATTTCACTTTGAAATTGGACTTAAACTGGTGTCAATCTTTTGATTCTTATTGTTTCATAAAAACACGGTTTTTGTCATGACAGTGGGAATTAATTATTAAATTAAGTAATGTGAATTATATGATTTGAATTTTGTAAAATAGAAATCATTTTTGAATTCAGAATATCAAATATATCTTAGGTGGCGTTTTGGTTTTTTCTGAAAAACTTCAATTTTTTGATGAATAGTGAAACCACTAAGTGGTAGTTAAAGAAACTGATTTTTCGTTTAAATGAAACTTTGTCACTTCTGTGATTTGATTTTCAAAAATCTGACATACATGGTTGTCATTAAGAAGTAAAATGTGGTTCAATGAGATTAAAATAATTTTTTGGTGAATAGTAACTTTTAAGTTCTTAATCACAATTAGAGGTAATTAGTGTAGTTTAAGGTAAGAATAATGTTTTAATAAAATGAAATGACCTAGAAACATGTCCTACCCTTATTTGATGTTTCATGGCCGACCAAGAAAAGACATGTGTCAACTTGGGGACCCCATGGAGCCACTTTGGTTGGGAAATGACATTAATAACTTTTTATTTAATGTTAAAGTAAAAATGACACAAACATGATATGTTTTACTAAAAAAATTGTTAAATGAAGTTATACAAGTCAGATTTTTGATTATAAGTAGTCATTTGAACGTTAAAAAGATTTCCTACATCATAGTATTTTTTTTATAATTTTTAGACTTTAAATAAATTAAATTATTTATGACATCATAATGATGCCGCGATGACCTCATTATTTGACGATTTAAATAAAATGGAATGATAATGTAAAATCTAAGACCTACACATGTCCAAAACCTATTGGGTGGGTATATTTAGAACCCTTATCTCCTTATCCTCGAATTATATCAATGTGGGACCTTTAAAATCCGAAACCCATTTGAAAATAAAGTAAAATTTCTTTACTTTCCAAGAGTGCCCCTCCTCTACTCTTATAAAAGGTTAGTCTTGCTATTTACCGTTTGGAGGGTGAGGCAGATTAGTGGTGGTCGATGGTTAAAAATATCAGGGATGCTGATGAGATTGATGCTCTCGACTAGGATGAATTCCAATGTATGTTTCCTGAGAAGTATTTTCCTAAGGCTGTTCGACTTAGGATGGAAAAGCAATTCTTGGAATTGAGGCAAGAGGAAGACTCAGTGGCTGCCTATGAAGAAAGGTTCACTCGATTGTCAAGGTATGCTCTAAATTTTATTCGAGACCTTGATAGTAAAATCAATAGTTTTTACTCAAGATTAAAGACAAAATATCGAAGGGCATTAGCTTCTCGTGAGTTTAAAAGTTATGAAAAGCTTGTTCTATGTGATGAGAAGGTGGAAATGGAGTTTGCCGATGACCATGTTTTCTATAACAACCAGTAGAAGAAGAGAACGAGGTGGCAGGAGAAAGGTAAGAATTCTTCAAAAAAGTCTGATGGTAAGAAAACTAAGTTTCCAGTTTGTGATAAATGTGGAAAAAGGCATGCTGGGGACTGTCTTCTGAATTCTGGAAAGTGCTACCGATGTGGTAAGATGGGACATAAGGCTCGTGATTGCACTGAAAAAGATCAGGGTGATGGTAAGACCAAATTTGATTTACAGTTAGTGAAATGTTTTAAGTGCAATGAGATGGGTCTCTATGCAAACGAGTGTCCGACAAAGAGCTTGAGTGAAGGGAAGCAGTTAGACTACAAGCAGAAAGGGGTGGTGAAATCCTTTGCAACTACTTCAGCAGATGTCGGACCATCAAATGAAGTTGTATCAGGTACTTTGTTTGTTTTTTCAGATTATGCCAGTGTGTTGTTTGATTCGGGGTCTACACATTCTTTCATCCCTGAAACCGTTTCTAGTAAAATGGGAATAACATCTCAAGAAATGACTCCTGAACTTCTGGTAAAAACACCTGGGGGAAATGTTGAGGCAAAACAATTTATAAAAATCTTCCTATCCTTATCTGTGGAAAGAACCTACTTGCAAACCATATTTTTCTACCTCTAGTAGAGTTTGATGTTATCCTGGGTATGGATTGGCTCTCTATTTACCATGCTAAGATTGAATGTAGAGCTAAAGAAGTTTCTTTTCAAAAAGACTTTCAATTTGTGTACAAGAATGAAACCTTACTATTGATAACTTATCAAAAGGCCAATAAAATTGTAAAAGATGGAAATGAATGTTACCTTGCACACATTGTTGAAAATAAAGGAACTTTTCAGATTAATGATGTGCCAGTGGTAAATGAGTATCCTGATGTTTTTCCTGATGAGTTTCCTGGAATAATACCAGATCAGGAAGTTGAATTTACTATTGACTTAGTTACTGATGCTAAGCCAATTTCAAAACCCCCTTATCGAATGGCTCAAATTAAACTTTTAGAGTTGAAGGAGAAATTGCAAGATTTATTAGATAAAGGTTTCATTTGACCTAGTACATCTCCATGGGGTGCTCCTGTTTTAATTGTTAAAAAGAAAGATGGTTCAATGAGACTTTGCATTGATTATAGGGCCTTGAATAATATCATTGTTAAGAACAAATATCCTTTGCCTCATATCGATGATTTGTTTGATCAGCTCCAGGGAGCTCAGTTTTTTTCAAAGATTGACTTGAGATCAGGGTACCATCAGCTGAAGGTAAAGGAAGCAGATGTTCCGAAGACCGCGTTCCGTACAAGATATGGCCATTATGAATTTGTAGTAATGCCTTTTGGGCTAACCCATGCACCTGCTGTATTCATGGACTTAATGAATTGAATTTTCCATGAGTTCTTGGATATGTTTGTGGTGGTTTTCATTGATGATATTTTGTTTTTTTTCTAAAAGTAAAGAAGAGCATGAAAGACACTTAAGGGTTATCCTGCAAACCTTAAAAGAAAAGAAACTGTATGGAAAATTCAGCAAGTGTGAGTTTTGGTTGCAACAACTTTCTTTCCTTGGTCATATTGTTTCAAATGATGGAATAACTGTTGATCCTGCAAAAACAAAAGTTGTGGAAGACAGGTCAATACCCACAAATGTAACCCAGATTCGTAGCTTCCTTGGTTTGGTAGGCTAAAACCGAAGGTTTGTTAGAAATTTTTCACGGTTATCTAGTCCAATGACTAAGCTAACTCGGAAGGGTGTTAAGTTTATCTGGGCAAAAGAATGTGATGATTGTTTTCAGGAATAAAAAAGAAGATTGGTGAATGCTCCAGTTTTGGCACTATCTTCCAGGAATGGTGAGTTTGTTATATACAGTGATACTTCATTGAAAGGACTTGGTTGCGTCCTATTGCAGAGTGATCAGGTAATTGCTTATGCTTCACAATAGTTGAAAACTCATGAGGTAAATTACCCTACACATGATTTGGAATTACCTGCTGTTGTTTTTTATTTATTATTTTGGAGGCATCATTTGAATGGATTAAATTGTGAAATATATACTGATCACAAAAGTTTAAAGTATATATTCACTCAAAAAGAGTTACACATGAGACAGATGAGATGGCTGGAATTAATCAAGGATTATGATTGTACAATTCATTACCATCCGGGAAAAGAAAATAATGTGGCTGATGCTTTGAGTCGAAAAAGTAATGCTTCATTAGCAATGTTGCATTTGGAACGTGATCCTTTGGTTAAGGATTTGATGAACATTGGCATAGAAGTTGTTGGTGCAGGAATTTATTCAGTTTTGTTTCAGGTATCAGTGAGATCATCTCTATCAGATAGAATCAAGCAAGCACAGAAGCAAGACAGTGAGTTGCAGAAAAAGGTAGAGCTGGTTCAGAAAAATAAGTTGCATGAATTCAACATTGATAGTGATTGTGTTTTGAGATTTGGTAAGAGATTGTGTGTGCCTTATGGTTCACATTTGAAGAGAGAGTTGTTATGTGAAGCTCATAGTTCTCCGTTTTCAGTTCATCCAGGAAGTACTAAGATGTATAGAGATCTTCGGGAGTATTACTGGTGGGATGGAATGAAAAGGGATATTGCTGATTTTACTGTGAAGTGTTTGACTTGTTAGCAGGTTAAAGTAGAGTGGAAGTTACCGAAAGGGATGCTTCAACCATTACCAGTGCCAGAGTGGAAATGGGAGAATATATCCATGGACTTTGTTGGGGGATTACCGAAGACATCTCGAGGTAATAATGCAATCTGGGTTATTGTTGATCGCTTGACTAAATCTGCTAATTTCCTTCATATTCGAGATAATTTCTCTCTAGATCAACTTTCCCATTTGTATCTTAAAGAGATAGTCAGGTTACATGGATTTCCTCTCTCTATTGTATCTGACCGTGATCCCAGGATCACTTCTAACTTTTGGAAAGGACTTCAAAAGTCGTTGGGTACTGAATTAAATTTTAGTACAGCTTTTCAGACTCAATTAGATGGGCAGTCAGAAAGAACAATTCAGACCTTGGAGGATATGATACGAGCTTGTTCGATGGATTATCAGGGAAGTTGGGACCAACATCTTTCTCTGGTTGAATTTTCATATAATAACAGTTTTCATTCTAGTATACAGATGGCACCATTTGAGGCGTTATATTGGGAAGCGGTTTTGAACTCCAGCTTTCTGGGATGAAGTGGGTGAAAGGAAGTTTATGGGAACCGAATTGGTAGAAGAGATGGCAGAAAAAGTTCAGCTGATTCAGAAACAAATGAGAACAGCTTAGAGTAGGCAGAAGAGTTATGCGGACAACAGGAGGAAGGATCACTCTTTTGAGGTAGGTGATCATGTTTTTCTCAAAGTATCACCTTGGAAAAGTGTGATGCGATTTGGTAAGAAAGGAAAGCTGAGTCCAAGGTTCATTGGACCATATGAAATTCTGGAGAGAGTTTGATCAGTTGCTTACTGTGTGGCTTTACCTCCGAGTTTATCTCAGGTACACAATGTTTTTCATGTTTCAATTTTAAGGAAGTACATGCTAGATCCATCTCATGTTTTTAGTCCAGAGGTAGTTCAGCTGGAAGATAACCTATCTTATGAGGAACAACCGGTCCAGATTCTTGACCATAGGGAGAAAGTGTTATGAAATAAAGTGATTAATCAGGTAAAGGTTTTGTGGAAAAACCACATGATGGAAGAGGCAACATGGGAATCTAAAAATGCAATGAGGGATAAGTACCCCCATTTATTTTATAAGTAAATAAATTGCGGGGACGCAATTTTCTAAAGGGGAAGGATGTAACATCCCAAGTAAGTAATGAATAATATATATTTTTATCTATGTCTATTAATGATTAAGATAGTGTTTTAGAGGCTTAAAATGAAAATAAATACAATCTTATGCATGGAATACACTAATATTCTTAAAAGATTGTTTTACTCCCTTTTGACGGAAAACCCTTCTTAAATCAAACTTTTGACAATTTTATAATCTATATTTGTCAAAATAATCATATTCTTTATGATTGGGACATTTAAATTTACATTGGATAAATTTTTGTTATTTTTCTGACAATGTTCATTTTTTTAATGAATAGTGAAAAATACTGCATTTTACATCAAAACTGCTTTTTCATTTAATTTAATTATATGGTTAGATTATATTTTTAATTGGTCTTAAAGTGTAATCTGAATATATTTTTACCATTTAATCCAATGGTGGTCATTGGAATCAATTTCACTTTGAAATTGGACTTAAACTGGTGTCAATCTTTTGATACTTATTGTTTCATAAAAACACGCTTTTTGTCATGACAGCGAGAATTAATTATTAAATTAATTAATGTGACTTATATGATTTTAATTTTGTAAAATAGACATCATTTGTGAATTCAGAATATCAAATATATCTTATGGTGATGTTTTGGTTTTTTTTCTGAAAAACATCAATTTTTGATGAATAGTGAAACCACTAAGTGTTAGTTAACGAAACTGATTTTTCGTTTAAATGAAACTTTGTCACTTCGGTGATTTGATTTTCAAAAATCCGACATACATGGTTGTCATTAAGAAGTAAAATGTGGTTCAATGAGATTAAAATAATTTTTTGGTGAATTGTAACTTTTAAGTTCTTAATCGCGATTAGAGGTAATTAGTGTAGTTTAAGGTAAGAATATTGTTTTAATAAAATAAAATGACATAGACACATGTACTACCCTTATTGGATGTGTCATGGCCGACCAAGAAAAGCCATGGGTCAACTTGGGGACCCCATGGAGCCACTTTGGTTGGGAAATGACATAAATAACTTTTTATTTAATGTTAAAGTAAAAATGACACAAACATGATATGTTTTACTAAAACAATTTTTAAATGGAGTTCAACAAGTCAGAGTTTTGACTATAAATAGTCATTTGAAATATAAAAAGATTTCCTACATCATAGTATTTTTTTATAATTTTTAGACTTTAAATAAATTAAATTATTTTTGACATCATAATGATGCAGTGATGACCTCATTATTTGACGATTTAAATAAAATGGAAAGATAATGTAATATATAAGACGTAAACATGTCCAAAACCTATTGGGTAGGTATAGTTCGACCCTTATGTCCTTAGCCTCGAATTATATCAATGTGGGACCATTAACATCCTAAACCCATTTGAAAATAATGTAACATTTCTTTACTTTCCAAGAGTGCCTCTCCTCTCCTCTTATAAAAGGCCCCCACCTCTACCTCCTTACCCACACATTCAAAGCCTTTGTCTAGGACAACCCTTTCCCATTTTGTCTCTCCAAATCCCTATATTACTCCTTGAAGCCTCAATTTGGGCAGAAGTCTTCCCATGGAATCCTTTGAGCTCAAATCTAATAGAGTTACCCGATTTTAAGGTAATGTCTTCTTTTGAGTCCTTTTGCTTGATTTTGCTTCTCCAACCCCCTAAACTCTTTTTATTATTTTCTTTTGTAACAAATAAAGTATCCTAAATATACTAGGATGTTGTTATAAGAAGTATTCAAGCTACACTTACACACACCTACATCTAATGGTTAAAGGACATACTGTTTCTGTGGATGGTGAATTTATGCCTCCCGAAACGATGATTGTTCAACATTATTTTAACACCTTCAAAGGTGGACATTAAGATAACACTATATTTATATATGATATAAAATATGTTTATGTTTTCCTTATGCTTCTGTATTTTTTCTTTTTGGTCATACCTTTATGGTTTCCATTATGGGTAAACACGATATCTTCATTTAAGGAAGTGCGGACTACCGCCCCCTCAAAGTGATTTGATTCGTTAAATACCATATTTGGGACGTATAAAGGATGAAACTATGATATTATATATTATATTATACTGGAATTATAATATACCTTTATATCATTATGATTCCATTCTATAAAATATGAAATATAAATGAAAGTAGCGTTCATGCGTACGTATGGCTTACCGTCTCCATGAACGGTGCATTTCATTTCTTACCTCTAAATGATTATGTAATATTATAAATGCATGCATGTACTGGATATATATTACCTATACTATATCTCTATCCTGAATACGATTCTGGACATAATGGATACATGAAAAACTTGTAATTATAATGGGCTTATTTTTTACTCAAGTTCCAATGATCGTTAAAACGACCGTTATTAACTTAAATAATTACATAGTGTTCATGACATGGAAATAAGTGATATAAAAGGAATAATGAACTAGAAAAAGGTTCTTAAATATGTATAAATTAACTCAAGTTTATTATTCAAGACATTAAAGAATGATCGAGTCAAGTCGGACCCGAGGTATGGGACTTCGTCTCAATTTCCTTTCATTGAGGCATATTTTATTTTATACAAAACTTTCTTTTATACGGTGTATAAAACCCTTTGACTTTTATGTTTATCCAAAAGGAATATTTTTATACGAAGCGTTTACTGAACAAAAAAAGGGAATGTTTTTGTCGTACGTATGCGGCGACAACGACTTCTCCGCCGCCGTGACCATTATTTGAGTTTCGGCTTCCTCTACAAGCCATACCTTTTTTTAAAAAGAAAAATAAATACCATGTTTTAATTTTCTTTTATTTTTCTATTGAAAATGGTTTTCATAATGTTTTTATATCAATGAGTTTTATTGATATCTTGTGATTGAAAGGTGGAAATGTTATGTTTCCTTTATGCGTGTTTTATGTGATATGATTATGTTGAGGTTCTTGGGCATTATTATGAAGACGGGTGGTTCCGTGATAAACTAAGGGCAGGTGAGCCCGATATAGCTCTCCAATGCATTGGGTAATGAG
Organism: Viscum album; assembly: GCA_963277665.1. Classification (NCBI taxonomy): domain Eukaryota; kingdom Viridiplantae; phylum Streptophyta; class Magnoliopsida; order Santalales; family Viscaceae; genus Viscum; species Viscum album. The sequence goes on along the minus strand of OY728131.1, from coordinate 1,083,430,164 downwards.
AAGTAGTGAAACGTTAAGGTTTCTCCTAAGAGATTTAGGGAATATACTGTGATGGGTATTCCAAACGTAACCAAGAGGGTTACTCCCTACGTAAGAATGTTATGAATGCCTCAAGTTTCCATTATGTCTTATGATTTATATGATTTATTCATGATTTGATGAGTTATGTTAATGTGCTTATTTTTTATGGGTAAAGTATGATCTCATTATTATGTATATATGTACCCATGTTTCCTTTCCATATTTTTATATCCCTTACTGAGCTTTTTATGCTCATCCCAAGTATTTTTGGAATGTTTTTCATAGGTCAAGGAAAAGGTAAATGATATGATGATAATGTCAAGGAAGTGTCAAGAAAGAATCCATGTTTTATTTTAAATATGTTTCTACTGATGGGAATGAAGAATACTATCTTTATGTAACCACTTTGTTTATATGTGGAATGTAATGCAAGTTTTATAATCTAATTCTCTAAAACTCTAAACCTGAAAAGATCCTCAATGTGTAATCTTGTAATAACTTAGGATTAAGTAAGGTTTAAGGATGAGGCCTTATAATAATAGAAGAAGTAATGGGTACCATATCAATGCATGTTAACCATGTAGGGATTTCCATCATGGGAATGATAATGAAGATGGAGCTGGAGTTGTAGCTAAATCTAGAGATGCAGCTGGAGATAATAAAATTTTAACTATAAAAGGGGAAATGACTCATGTTATGAACAATAACCATTCCCATATGGATTATCATGATCCAAAATGTGGTGTAATGATGTTACACCACTCAATGAAATCCCAACCTCTATCATTCATTGGAAATGTGAATGCATTTGTAGCTAATTAATGAATATGTTGTTTATAAAATATATTAATCACTAAGTGAAGTAATGAGAGGAAGAAGTTTTTTATGAAATTTTATCATTTATTAAGAGATTCAGAACAATGGTGGTCACTAATTTAAAACACTAATGATACCTAATAAATATAATACATGGACTGGAAGGATTTGAGTAATTTTTTTGGAATAATATTCCTAGTAAAAATAGTGAGCTAATATGAAGAGAAAAATCTTATGTCTTAAACAAAAATAGGATGATAATTTTTCTATGTGTGAATCCATAAGTACAAGGTTAGCAATGAATTACACATACTATATACATAATTCAAAGATTAATATTAATCATTTCTTTAAAGGGATAAAGATTGTTCTTTGAAGGTCTCTAGTCTTTAAAACTTTATCATTATACAAGGACAAAATATCATGTGTTAATAAGAATGATAAATAATTCTATAAGTATTCTGGCTTTGAATAGAAGAAAATGAAGAATAAGATAGTATTAAATATTATAGATAAAGGGAAGAAGGGAAAGAAGTATTTTCAAAAACAAAACATACTAGTTGTGGAATAAAACACCTTTGTAAACGCTTAAATAGAAATGTATTTTAATTAAAATGTGGAGAAAAAGGCCACTATCTTCATGATTTAAATGGAAGGAAATGATTTTAAAATATGAAAAGCTTTATCTACAGGTATATGCGGAACGGAGAAAATAAATTTCCCATGGATCAATGAAATATACCTCATAAGAATCAAAGGGATCAGGTCAAGATTACCTTATTGATACAATTGAAGTGGAATAATTACTATTCTTGAGTATTTGAAACCAAGAAATATGTTTTAAATTATATTATTCATGGTATTGTGAAATATTATAAGTATTATACTACAACACTATTCCTTAAAAGATTTTAAATCTTTTGTTTAAAATTACAAAGAAAAATACTTCAATGGAAATTCAAACTTCATGGAAAACATGTGTTTGAATGAAAGATAATCCCTAATATGTTCTTGATGTTGAGATAATAATAAAGATATTATTATGAATTATCATTGGGGACCATGAAATTGGTTAGTGATTTAGTGGTTTATGTTATATTTTCTGGAGTTTACTATATGTTTTGACTTAAGGAATATATCCAAAAATCAATGCTTAATTTATTGAATATGGAAGCATGAATTTTTTTAATAAATATTTATGGAAATTTATTTTATTACTCAAGAGAATAAAATTATGAACTTATTAATTTTTTTGGTATGAGATGATTAAGGTATAATTCATATTATTTGAGATATTAATTGTAAGTTATTTCTGTAATTTTTGTGACCTTATATATAATGTTTTAGATCTTGATTTTTTGGAAGGGTCATAAAGTTAAAAATTTTGGAAATATTTTAATTTGAACTCAGATAAATATTTAATGATTTATTTGTTTATTCAAATAGGATATCTTATTCCAACCATATTGGTTCTGGAAAATAGTTTGAGATAGAAAGAATTTTCTCTGTTTATGAATCCTAGGGCTTGTTTAATGAAAATTTTATTGCTTCTATCATTAAAAGTTTCTTTTTTGGATATTAATTTGTTAGATTAAGAGGTTACATTACTTTGGACACAGTCACTCATTTAACCTAGACTCCAGAAATGAAAGATGAAATATAGTTTATTATATTTTTTGGAATGAAAAATGAAAGATATGAGATAACATTTGAGGTTAAAACATTTATTTAATGATTAATGTATTAATGTCATTTTATTAATGTTTTAAGGATTATATTAATATTATTTTAGAAAAAATACCACCCGTGGTTTATGAAACAACCATCACATTTGATAGGGATGCGAGTCTTGAACCCCGAACCAAAAAGTGAATCACCTACCACATGCCTATGTGATATCTCATTTAGTATAATATAGTTTTATTTATTTAAACGTTATGAAAAATAAAGCATAAAATTATTTTGGGAACAATATATAATTAAGATAAATTTAATAATTTGGAATTTTATTTAAGGAGTAAAGGTTGAATTATATTTTAGAGAAGAGGATAAGTTGGTGATAAAAATTGTCTAATGGATTAAACGATAACTATCAAGTAAGTATATTTTCTTGTATTATTACTATATAAATTAAAATGATTCCTAAACTCTAGGAAAGGCTTTTTAAAAAAGAAAACATTATTTATTTAATGTAATTAATTTGAAATCAATGAATTTTTAACCCATCAAATATTTATGGTTTTGTGATGGAAAAATTTTTAATGGCCGTGTTCTCTATCACTCTCCATAAAAACATGAGAGTTAGGTTTACTTTCAAAATCCATGTTTTCAATTACCACTAATGTTCTCCAATATGGAAATATAGTTTTATGGTGACCTTCTCTTTTCTCTTTTCCCTCTTTTTAAGATAGAAATTTAATAATACTTCCTAGGATTTTTGTTTCCCACAAAATAATTTTAAAATATCAAATGTTGTTTCTAAGAGTGAAATTTTTAATATCAAGGATACAATTTTTTGAACGAGTGGACAATGAAACTCCCTTAGATTATAAAATAACATTATGTTATACAGCTTATACTGCACATAACACCAATCTTAAATGAGCTTAAAATTATTATTATGTTAACATTGTAATTGTAAACATGCTGGTAAATTGGTGGGTTTGGATAAGATTAAATATAATATAAAAAATATATAAATTTATTATTCAATACTTAGGAAATTAACATATAATATTTTTCAAATTCATTTTATTCCTCATATATATGTTTTCTTCAAAAAGTCTTTTTCATTGCATTCTATGAGAAAATAAATATATTTAATTTTTGAATATTTTAAAAAAAATTGTTTTGAAATTTAAAATTAATGTTTTTACTTATCACTTCAAAATTATTTATGGGTAATTGTTTTGTTATTTTATAATAAAATTGATTTTTTGGTTAAAAAGAAAAAATCTTATTTTTATGAAATACCACATCTTTTATAAAATAATTATTATACGGAAATGATTTAAAATTTATTAACCCATATTATTTTTAAGAAATTATTTATTGATTTAAATAATACATAATGTTTTATATTTATAAAAACATGATTTGAAATTTTTGAAACCACATTTTTAACCTTAAAAAATTGTTTTTAGGAGTTATACACATAACATATTTCATATTGTATTTTATAAATACTATCAATTTAATTAGGTAAAATGGATTACATGTTTGGAATTAGTTGTTCCAAATTAGGTTATAGGGTTATTTTTATTTTTATTCAAAAAAATTATCGTTGTAAAAAAAGACTTCTCGTAGTATTAGTAAAATAATGTAGTGGGTAAAGTTAAAAGGTAAAAGCCTAAAATACCAAGTACTGAATTTTTAAATGGGTGGTTTATGTGTTTCTAGAACTTAATAATCATTTAAAACATTAATTTTACATCTAATTTTTGTGAATTAATTCCACAAAAATGTGTTTATATTTAAATATAAAATAATCATTATCTAATCACTTAAAACTAGCCCCCCTAAAGTAAAAATACCACTCCTCAATACTCCATTTATCCTCTAAAGAATTTAGTATCTTCATTTGTATTAAAAAACCTCTAATACACTCTATCAATAATTCCATGTTCTGATGGTATCTCCCAAACCCAAATTTCATGTTGCTTAAGGGGTCCTTCAAGGAGGTCATATTGAAGAGGTGACATTATCAAACCACCTCTCTTAATTTTTTTTCTTATTATACTGTCCCCTCATTCCCTTTATCAATAAAATAATAATAGCTCCATTATAATTTATATTATATAAATTTATATTTATAATGGAATAATTTATATACATCCCTTTTCTAATCTCATCTGATTCAATGAAATGAATCCATTTAAAAAAATATGGTTGTTAATCGTCTTCATCGATAATAATTTTTTTTCATTTTCCATTACCACCTTCAAGTCTAGTCATAAAATTAAAATTATGGATAAATAATATTTTAATTGGTATATTATAACCTATTTTTTGATATGTAAATAATACATTTAAATAATATAAAATAAAACCAAACTAGTTCTTGATGTTTGGAAAAACTGCCAAAATAAACTAAACATTTTACATTGACATTTTAACAAACGAATCATCCTTATTTAAAAAATATAAATGATATATGGGTCCATTTAAAATTTTTATTGTTAATTAATAACATTTTAATTTAAATCTTGAGTTTTATTTCCATTTTACATGTAAAACCATGATTATACACAAATGAACTGGCCATGAAACCATGAAATGAACGCACCCAAAAAAACGAAAGTAATGAAATATTATTAATGAATGGGTGGTCAGATGTAATAAAAGGATAAAATAAGGTATTATAAATATAAATATAGTTCATGAGAAATTTAATAATATTATTTAACCCATTATATAGTAGGTTATAATACACATAATTAATGGGATGTGTAATGTAAGGGTTTCTAGTCTCACGTTTACTTTTGTGAGATATATTCTTCATTCAACCTTTATTTATTTTATGTGTCATATATATTTAAATTTGATATATCATATCATAAATATAATTATCTTAGTGTTATTAAATTTATAATTTTATAATTATTACTTTTATGGGTCATACGATTCGACTGATTACAAAGTGGTAAAAATTTCTTAACTCAATTTTCATTCATTGGGTTAAAATTCATCTTTATTGTTTTTTCATACTACTATTATGAGTGAAATTAATTTTAACTTTATTATGATTAGAATAAATTTTTTTTATTTGTATTTACATGTGATACACACTATAAAATACCTTTATTAACACACACTTAATGGATATGATATTTGTAAGAGACTTTATTTTAAAAAATTTATCTTTTTAAAAGTTTTCTTAAAAATATATTTTTATTTCCTAAGCTTATTTTCTAAAATTAGTTTTAGAAATGTTTATAATATTTTTATATGTTTTTTAATTTTGACTATATTCATTTTTTTATTTTTTAAAAATGGTTTCAAAGTTTAATTTTTTCATTTTATAAACAATGTTCATCGAATCGTTTTTGACAATTAATAAGGAAGAAATTTATTTTTTAACTTATACATAATATGAACCTTTTACCAATATCAAGATTATTTAACCCTTATATAATACTTTAAATGTTTATATGGTTAATTTAAAATGAGAATTCTTTATTTTACAATGGTGGAATATTTTAAAAATAAATGATTTTCAAGTGAAAAATAGATTTTTTTCTCAAGAAATTTTCAATGATATCATTTAAATTATTTTCATCTATATCAACATTTATTTTTATATTATTCTTCTGTGATGTTTATATATTATGATTCCAAATTTATTATTTAATTAAATGGTTTATGATAATTTTGACTAGGGATGTGCAATTTAGATACCATTCACCATATAACTTTAGATGGTTTCTGATTATGTTTACTGATTGGAGAAATTTATTTTCATTTCATATGATAGTTTCAAAAAAATTTATATATTTATTATGCTTCACCTATTTCATATGAAGAATTAATTTAACTTAATTAGGGATGAACATGGATCTCTATATCCCCTCAATGCATCAATATTTCTCATGAGATAAACTAGTTTGGCTATTGGCTGATTTCATACTCATTTACGTATGATGTCTTGGATGAAGCCTTGATGGTATTTTTAGGATGTCCTGAACTATTAATTCCCTTGTTATGATATTATTTGTTAATTTTCATGTGATTATTTGATTATTCGAACATCCATGGTTATGTATTATAGATAATGTGATTGTTTATATGGAATTATTTAACCATCTTTTATTCTAGACATATTATGAACTAGTTATTGATTAAATGGAATGTATTTAAATTATTTACCATTCCATAATTGTTATTTCTTATTGATAATAGCTTCCATGGTATACATACCCTTACTGAGAAAATGAGACCATCCATTTACTATGTTTTATTTTTCCCATGGATTCCAAGATTTTTATTGTGATTGATATGAATGGTTAACCCAGGAGAATAATTGCATTCTCAAAGGATTCGAAGTGTTGTATTTTATATTTTCAATTGTAATTTATTATTCAAGAATGTATCTAGGTTTCCAATACTACTAAAATGTTCAGTTATTGGGGATGTTATTCCTTCTATATTATGCCAATATAACAACGAAACCACTAAATTTAGGATACTAGATATGGGGTATTTATAACTACACTTAAAAATGATCTATGGATTTTCCCCCTAAATAATTAGGATAATATTAATGGGTTTTCTTGGTTTGTAGTGAGTTAAGTACATTTTGAACTAAAATGTTACCTTGAAACAGAAAACACTTGTTCTATGTCAAAATGGGAAAACAATGTGTCAGATTAATGTGTAGTTGATTTGTACACATATAAAATAAATTATGAATCATTTTTTTAAATTATAAAGAAAATACGAGCAAGTTTTCATGGTTTTGAGTTTATGATGTGTGATTATAAAAATATGTATATTTTATATAAAAACCCACACATTTAGTAAAAATGGAAAGACTGTGTGTTATAATGAAGTGTGGGTAATTCTTAAAGGCTATAAATGAATTATAGGTCATTTTCCTACTATATCAAGAATGTATGATTGTTTTTATTCAGTTTTTAGTGTGTGACACACATTTTGAACTAAAATGTAACTTTTAAACTAAAAACACACACTTTGAGACATTCATGGAACACCATGTGTTATAATGATATCTAGTTGATTCATAAATATCAAAAATTAATTATGGGGTTTTTTCTTAATGTATATAGAAAATATAAGTGTGTTTTTTCTATTTTTAGTGAGTGGCACACATTGTTGAATGAAAAATGTCACTCTTTAAATAAAATCAAATGATTTGAGTTATAGTGAGAATATTCTGTGTCGAATTGACATGAGTTTGATTCATGTGTGTCACAAATAAATGATGTATAATTTTAAAAAATTAAAAATACAACTCATGCGTGTTAAATTAGTTTGGAGTATTTGATGTATGTTTTGAAAAGAAACGTGACTTTTAAACTAAAAGCATGAACTTGGAGTCCTACAAGGCACCCCATGTGTCGGAGTGACCTGTGGTTGATTCTTATATGTCACAAATAATTTATGCATCATTTTCTTAAATTATTGGGACAATACTAGTGGTATTTTGTGGTTATTAATTACTGATTCTTGTTCTGAACTAAAATGTTATTTTGAAAATGAAAACATCCACTTTTAGTCATACTAGGCATATTATGTGTCATATATATGCGTGGTGGATTTATACAAAAGAATGAATTATGGATATTTTTCCAAAAGTATCAAGATAATTTGAAAATATTTTATCAGTTTTGAGTAGGTGATGTGTGATTTGAACTAAAATGCTGATTTTAACTAAAAACACTAACTTTTAGTCATACCTTCCAAAACATCTATTGTATTGATGTGCGGTTAATTCCTACACATTGAAACAGAATTATTCATCATTTTACAAAAGTATCAATACATTATGATGGTATTTCTTTTTTTAGTGAGTGATACATGTTTTTATCTAAAAATTCAATTTTAAAATGAAGACAGACACTTTGAGTCATACCAATCGCATCATGATTCATATTGACATGAGGCTGATTACTACCCTTCATAATTGATTTACAGATATTTTTTCAAAAATATATAGGAAATCCTAATGTTTTTCCTCCGTTTTTAATGAGTACCATGTTTTTAACAAAAATTACATTTTAAACTAAACACACACACATTGAGTCATACATGTCACACTATGTATCAAATTGATGTGTGACAGGTTGATAAAAATAAAAAATTACCTATAGATCATTTTATTATTGTATCAAAATAATAAAAATGTTTTTTTATCAATTTTCAGTGAGTGACATGCATTTTAAAATAAAATGCCACTTTTAAAATAAAAATGCACACTTATAGTCATGACACTCACACTATCTATTTATTGTTATGAGGGTGATGTATAAACATCACAAACAAATTATGTATTGTTTTCCTAAAGTACTAAGAAAATCTGAGTGTTTTTACTCAATTTTGAGAATGTCATACATCTTTTGAAAAAAATTGGTCTTTTAAATTGAAGTCACACACTTTGATTCATATATTCTACACCATGTGTTAGATGGATTTTCTCTTAATTCCTAAATTTCACAAATGAAATATAGATAATTTTTCAAAAGTATCAGTAAAATGTGGATGTGTTTTCTAATTTTTAAGTATGTGAAGTGTGTTTTTTACCAAACTATCAATTTTAAATAAACAAACACACATTAACTCATACTAGACATAGCATGGGTAAAATTCATATGAGGCTGATTTATATATGTCACAAATGACTTATGTATCATTTTCCAAAATTACCAGGATAGCCTTAGTGCATTTTCAAGGTTTTCATTTAGTGATGTGAATTTTATCATATGGATCAGATTGATGTGATACTAATTCCTAATCATAAAAAATAACATATGAATCATTTTACAAATTCATAAAGACAATACATGCGTGTTTTTTCAATTTTTGAGTATGTTATTTTTTTTGTAGTTAAAGGTTGAATTTAAATAAAAACACGAACTTTCAATCATACCAGCCACACTGTGTCTCAAATTAATGTGCAGATTATTCTTATACATAAAAAATTATTTATGATCCATTTTCCTAAATTATGATGACAATAAAAGTATTTTTTATCCATTTTCATTATGTGACATTCATTTTTTAATAATATGTTACTTTTAAATATAAAACATACACATTTAGTCATAAAAGGCACACCAACTGTTACATTGAAATTTGGTTGATTCATACATGTCAAAAATGATTATGGGTCATTTTCTTAATGTATCAAGACAATCTAAGAAAAGTTTCTTATTTTTGATTATGTGATGTGTGTTTTGAATTAAAACATTCAATTTTAAATAAAACACACATTTTCAATCATACAAATCATAAATTGTACCGTATTTATATACGACTAATTCATACACATTATGAAGGAATTATGGGTCATTTTCCTAGTGTAGTAAGACATTATGATTTTTATTATCATTTCTATGTATACGAAACATAATTTACACTAATTAGTCAAATTTAATCTAAGAACACTAAATTTGAGTTATATGGTCCAATAATTTTTCAGATTAATGTATGTCCTGTTAAGTCAATAAGGTTTTCCTTATGAGTTTTTCCATTCCTTCTGGTTTTTAAAATCACAAACACCCTATACATAAGAAAATATACATTTTAATTATAAAAGGAAAATTTCCTTCCCAAAGGAATTTACCTCTAACATGTTTTCATTGTTCATATCAATATTTTTATTAAGTATGAAAATCAGATTCATATCAAAAACCTCAGAATCATATAATACTTAGATATGAAGAATTCTGTTTTGGGATCTGAATTCTGGATATGAACTGTAATGAAATTCCACTCCAAATTCTAGATATGAACTGTAATTAAATTCCACTCCAAATTTTGGATTTGAAATGCATTGAAGTTCCACTCTGAATTCTGGATTGAACTGTAATGAATTTCCACTCCTAATTCTGGATATGAACTCTAATAAAGTTCCACTATGAATTCTAGATATGAACTCTAATAAAGTTCCACTTTAAATTCTAGATACGAACTCTAATAATGTTCCACTCCGAATTCTGGATACTAACTCTAAGATAGTTCCACTCTGAATTCTGGACTCCGAACTTCTATAAGGTTGACTCTGAACTTCTATGAGTTCGACTCCAAAATTTTACTAGTTCGACTCCGAATTTTTATGAGTTCGACTCCAAAATTTTAATAGTTCGACTCTGAACTTCTAAAAGTTCAACTTTGAACTCTGTATGTTCAGATTATGAATTCTGGTGAAACCAGATTCCGAATTTCCTTAAAAATTTAGACTCTGGATTTCTGTATAATTCAGGTTCCGAATTCGTATAAAATAGAATCCAAATATCTCTTTATTATAGACTCTAAATTTTCTTTTTGGTTAGACTCCGAACTTTTATTTGCTTACATTATGAACTTCAGTTTTTCATATGATTACACTCGTTTCATTATAAAATGATGTCATGCCTTCAGTTACACAAGTTTTTTTATAAAACGATGCCGTCCATTCTATTTCTAACTAACCATTGTTTCAGTGACACGTGTACATGTCCCTCCAAATATTTAGGAAAATATGATTGTTGGAGGAGGGAGTTGACTTTTTCCACCAAGCCTATAAATAGGAGCTCATTTGAAAGATCTAAACACAATGAACAAGTTAATCACTCTAGAGGCCACACGCTGTTAAGATTATTTCTAGAGAGAGAAGCTTTTCATGCCTTGTGTGTACTGAACTACTCATTCAGATTTCTTTGTGTGACTTTGAATGTTGGTGATTACATTTGAGGGATTCTGGAGATAGGAAGACAGAGGTGCCGATTACCTTGAAGTTCGAGGGCTTCCTTGCGGAAAAAGACAGATGTTCCAACTACCCTGAAGTTGAGGGCTTGCGGGGATAGAAAGACAGAGACTCCGATCTTCGTATCGAGGGTTTACTCAGGTGTGGGTAAGACAGACTTTCTTGAAAGTATAAATCATGGGACCTTTATCCAAGGTTGTCGGACACCCTTCTCTTTGGGTTAAAATATTTATATCTTGTTACTTGTTTTTGTTACAGGTTTTTTCGCTGAATTTTTGTATTGTAAGGAAAGAATAAACTTCTTATATTTACTTACAATTGTACTCTGATTTAGTTAGATTCTCTATTCTTTAAGGTAGAATCTAATTTTGTAATCTTTGGTTAAGTTTCAATTTCTGGATCCATATTTCCGGAAGTGGTTTTTTGAAATCACTTTCCAGTTTTAAGCTAGTGCATAAAACTAGAAGTTTGTAACTTCATACTTTGTCCCAATATTTTAGTTGGTGTTAGAGGTGTTGTGAATTTTCTTAGTGTAACTTTGTTAAACTTAGATCTTTCCTTGTTTGAGGAAATTTTTAGAGTGTACAATTCACCCACCCTCTTGTATATTGGGCATCTACATCGTTATTTCGATCCTAAAATTGGTATCAGAGTTAGGTTTCTGAAATACCTATATTCACATATCAGTTTTTCTTGCTCAATTTTTCATTTTTCTATATTTTTCCTTGCTTAGGAATATTCTCCTTGAATCCGAACTTTAGTTATTAACAAGTTTCTATGTAGAAAAATTTTAATATGGTAGGAATCAATGTTGGTTCAATCGACAACCTAAATCCTACAAGACCACCAATTTTTTATGGTAATGATTATGAGTATTGGAGAGATCATAGGAAGACTTTTGTTATCAATACTGGAGTAGAATTTTTTTTATGCTTACGGGAGGTTATAAAATTCATGATAAGGAAGTATGTGCTTTCACAAACCAAGAGAAGCATGATTGTCAATTAAACTATAAGGTACGCAATACTCTACTATGTTCAATGACTAGGAACGTATATAGCTATATTTCTTCTTGTGAAACAGCTAACTGTATATGGATGAAACTCGAAGTTAGACATTTTGGTACATCTAAAGTGATTGAGACTAGAGGATCCATGCTTAGAGTTGAGTATCATGGTTTTAACTTTCCTTATGGAGAACCTATTTATAAGGTGCAACAATGATTTATGACTATCATAAATAGCTTACAATATATGGGAGAGAATGGTCTAGATGATGAAGCTCTTGTAGACAAGATTATTGATATTATGCCCAATGAGTGGGAATCAAAGAGAACAACTATTAATGAGAACAGGAAGGTTACTCAAATTTCCTTAGATGAACTGTTAGGAACTCTTCTTCAACATGAAACAAGGATGAAGATAGATGCTGAAAACATCAAAAAGAAGAATGGGAATGGTACTGTTGCTTTTACTACAACATAAAATAACGTGAATGATAAGACTCCTGAGATATTTACTAGATCCAAGACTAAGAAGGTTACTATCCAATCTGAATATAGTGAGTGTGAAGCCTCAGAGAATGAGTTAGCTAATCTTGCTCGAGGAATGAACTAGATAGCTGGTCAAAGAAATTTCCAATCGAGGTATAAGAAGAAGGAATGGAATGATAAGAGATATTCATAGGTCACTTGATATGAATGCAAGATAATTGGACACATACGACTAGATTGCCTTATGCTTAAAAAGAAAGAATGAAAAGAGAAGAATTACGAGAGGAACACGAAGAAGATTTACAAAGCCAATGCCAAGAAAATTCTTAGAGCTAATACTAATTGGAGTGCTAGTTGTGGAGACTCTTTAGAAAGTGAATCCTCAGAATATGATTCATTATCTTAGAAGAATATGAGATTCATTGCTAATACTTCTTTTCCACATACATGTCTTATGTCCAAGGTACACTCTTCTGAGGCTTTAACAAAGTTATCTCTTGATAAGAATTACTATTCCGAAAATAGTACTTCTAATGAAGACACTTCATCATCAAAAAATGAAGATCCTTCATATAAAGAAGTATCTAGACTTTCCAAGTTACTTGAAGAAAAAAATTGTAAAATTTCTAAGAAATTAGACAAGGAAAATACTAGGGAAGAAATTATTACAAAAGATATTTTAGATCATTCTTCAGATCTTAAACATAAAGAAGAGTATTTAGAAAAACTTTCTAAAGACCTTGAGAAATAAAATTCTAATAAGGAAGAACTTTATAAAGATCTTAAGATTTCTATTTTAAAGGTGAATGCTTTTTAAGAAAACTCCAACTCTAAGGAAATGATTCCTAAGGATATGTATTTAGTCATCATAATAAAATTTGAAATATTTTCCCTTATAAAGCTTCTTGCAAAATTTACTTCTGGGAAGGAGAATTTTAACAAGATGTATTCTCAAACCAAACATCACGGAAACAATACTAGAGTAGGTTATACTCACAAAAAACCAGTTTTCAAAAACAACTATTTTGTTCCTTCTAAAGCCCCATTTTTCACTAAGTGTCAAAGTGGTGGGCGTTGGAAAAAAACTGTTCTTTGAATAGATTTCAATCTCTTGGGTATCATAAAGCATATTTCTCTAAACAAATGTGGATACCCAAAATTTTTTTATCTGAAAATCTCGAATCCAAACATGTTTGGATTCCAAAAGTCTAATTCTTTTCTTATTTTCAGGAAGATAAAAAAATTACCAACAACAAAACATGGTACATGAATAGTGGATGTTCATGCCATATGACTAGTAAAAAAACTATTTTGAAAATATTACCAAGACGAAAGGAGGAAAAGTAGCTTTTGGAGATAATTCTCAGGGAGAAATTGTTGGTATAGGTAATATTGTTCTTATTTGTAAAAAGTTGATTTCAAATGTCTTTTTTATTAAGGGTCTTAAGCACAACTCATCAACATAAGTCAATTATGTGATGAAGGATACCTTGTGAATTTTAGGAATGATAAGTGCTTAGTACACAATTCCAAGGAAGAGTTTATTCTCTCTGGCCATAGGAAGTAGAATGTTTACACACTAAACTTAGAATAACTTAGGAGCCAAGACTTACTGTGCCTTAGTGAAATGGAAGATCATTCTTGGTTATCGCATAGAAGACTAGGTCCTTGTAACCTTTGAAACTTATGTGAACTTTCTAAGAAGAAACTAGTTAAGGATCTACCGGAGCATAGATTTGATTCTTCTAATGTTTTTGATCCTTGTCAATATGGAAATAAACATAAATCTAGTTTTAAATCAATTTGTGAAGTCTCAACAACTGATGTGTTACAGTTGGTGCACATAGATCTTTTTGGTCCAACACAAATTGGAAGCATTGGAGGAAAATACTATGTGTTTGTTCTAGTTTCTAATTACACTAGATTTACATGGGTCTATTTTCTAGCAAAGAAGTTCAACGATTTTTCTTATTTCAAAAGTTTTAGAGCCCATGTTAAAAATGAGAAAAACCTTCCACTGAAAACTATTCATATTGATCATCGAGGAGAATTTCAAAATTCTATTTTTGAAACTTTTTTAGTAGAAAAGGTATTACTCACAAATTTTCAGCACCTAGAACTCCTCAGAAAAATGGTGTAGTTGAAAGAAGAAATATAATTTTTCAAGTGATAACTACAACCATGTTGAGTGAATATTCTATTGCTAGGCATTTCTGGGATGAAGCTATAATTACTGCTTGTTATACTATAAATTGAGTGTTGATTATATCTTTTCTTAATAAAACTCATTATAAGTAATGGAATTGTAGAAAACCTAGACATTCCTACTTCAAGGTTTTTGGTTGCAAGGTATTCATCTTGAATACTAAAGATAATCTGCATAAATTCGCACCAAAATCAGATAAAGGAATTTTCTTAGGTTACTCCATAACTTCTAAGGCTTATAGAGTTTAAAAAAAACACTTGTACTATTGAGGAGACAGTACATGTAAAATTTGATGATTCTGAACCTTTTGTTTTTAAATAATCCCATCCTATATCCTCAGATGTGTTTTCAAAAACTGATTATCAACCCTTGATAGAATATCCTTCTGATATGGAAAATGTTCCAGAAAGTAACTCTGAGACAATTACCCCAGAAGACTCTCTACCCTATATTGATGATTAAGTTTTACAAAACCCAAGCCAAGAGTTTCTTAAGAATCATCCCAGTGATAGTATCATTAGTGATGTAAATCAACCTTTAAGGACAATAAGTTCCTTGATGAATGAAGTATAATATCTAGCATTTCTTTCCCAATTAGAACAAAAAAGCACTGATGAAGCTTTAGGTGATGATGATTGGATCAAAGCCATGCAAGATGAGCTAAATGAGTTCAAAAGGAATAAAGTCTGGAAGTTGGTTGAAATCCCTAACGAAAATTCTATTATTGGAGTAAAATGGGTCTTCAAAAATAAGTGTGATGAAAAGGGAGTCATTGTTAGAAATAAATCTAGATTCGTTGCTAAAGGCTGCAATCAACAAGAAGGAATAGACTATGAAGAAACCTGTTCTCCAGTAGCTAGACTTGAATCTATTTGTATTTTACTCACCTTTATAGCATTATTAAATTTCAAGCTTCTTCAAATTGATGTGAAATTTGATTTTCTTAATGGTTATGTTCAAGAGAATGTTTTTGTTGAATAACCTCCTGATTTTGAAGACACAAAACATCATGATCATGTTTTTAGACTTACCAAAGCTTTGTATGTCCTTAAACAAGCCCCACGAGCTTGGTATGATAGACTTATAGGATTTTTGCTTAAAAATAACTATGTTAAGGGAAATTCAGATCCAACCCTTTTTATAAAGAAATATAAGAAAAATGTTTTGATGGTTCAAATTTATGTTGATGACATTATATTTGGTTCAACTCAGTAATATTGAACTGATTCCTTTGCGGATCTAATGAAATCTGAGTTGGAAATGAGTATGATGGGTGAGTTAACATTTTTCCTTGGTTTCCAAATTTCTCAAAAATCAGAAGGAATCTACATATCCCAACAAAATTATATTAAATATCTTCTTAAAAACTACAGTTATGACAACACTAAGAGTATAAGTACTCCTATTGGTACCTCAAACACACTTGAACTTGATGAAGCTGGGAAACCAGTAGATCAAACATATTTTAGAGGTATGATAGGAAGTATACTTTACATGATAGCTAGTTAACCAGACTTGATGTTTTCAGTATTCTTATGTGTGCAAGATATCAATCCAATCCTAAGGAATCTCATTTAAAGGTAGTGAATTTTTTTTGCTACTTAAAGGGAACCATGGATCTAGGACTATTTTATACTTCTGGAAATGATTTTGTTTTAAAGGGTTTTTCAGATGTTGAATTTGGTGGATATAGAATGGATAGAATGTGTACATCCAGAACCTGTCATTTCTTATGAGATTCATTAGTTTCTTGGTACTTCAAGAAGAAACACTCAGTAGCACTCTCCACTGCTGAAGATGAATATGTAGCAACTGGATGTTGTTGTGCTCAAGTGTTGTGGATGCAACACACACTCACAAACTATGGATTGAGTTTTACAAAGACTCAAATTTTGTGTGATAACACAAGTCCCATTTCCCTTAGTAAAAATCCCACACATCAGTCTCGTGTAAAACACATAGATATTAGGCATCACTTTCTTAGGGATCACACACAAAAAAGAAAATATTATTCTTCAATTTATTGGAATGCAAGATCAACATGATCACATTTTCAGAAAACCTTTACCCTATGATAGATTTGAATACATTAAACAGATGTTAGGAATGATAACCATAAGGTAATCCATCTTCATTAACTTCTTGTTGAAAAATTCTCTTTACATTAAAAAACTCCTTTTCATAGGGGGAGTACATTTTCTTTTTATCATAATTAATATTTTTTGTAGTCAGTTTTAAAAAAAACATTCATAATCAAAATTTTCATAGTCATTTTTAAAAAAAAAATCTTTTGTAACTAAAATTTTCATAATTAAGTTTTCAGAATTGAAATTTTCGTAATGGAAATTTTTGGAACTAGAACATTCGTAATGAGAATTTTTGTACTCCGAATTTTTATACTGAAGGTTTTCATAATCAAAATTTTTTACTGGAACATTTCATACTCAAACTTTTCGTACTTGAATTTTTAATACTCAATCTTTTCGTACTGGAATTTTTCATAATTATACTTTTTGTACTGAAAATTTTCATACTCAAACTTTTCGTACTGGATTTTTCGTACTCATACATTTCGTACTGACATTTTTTCGTACACAAACTTTTCATACTGGGATTTTTGTACTCAATATTTTCATACTGGAGTTTTGGTACTTAAAGTGTTTTCAACTTTAAGTCTATCGTAGTTAGTTTTTCGTAGTCAAATTTTTCTTCAAGAAGAATATCACCTATTACGAATAAATTTTTTGGCCAATCCGAAACGTATGATTTCCTTACTTAAGTGTTCATAGTCATATTTTTCCTGCAAGTATTTTCTTATGAGTTTTAAAATTTCTCAGATTCGAGTTTTCATAAATCCTATTGTTTTTCTTAAAACCTAAAAAGATCGGATTCAAGATTTCTTTTAAGATTTGATTTCTACCTTCAGATTAGATCAGAGAAATTCTCAACCGCTAGATTACTTTTGGAAGCTAAACGTTCATCCCCATCACCTATATAAAGGGAACCCTCATTGGTTGTCCCACATCGTTTTCAAGCACTCGTGTGTCGAAGTTCTGCCTCCCTTCTTAAAGCCCGTTCTAAATCTTCCAGAGCTCTCCATTCCAAATGACTGTTGAAGATACTTCTCAGGATATGTCAACTACGAATCCAATCTCAAAATGGTTAGTTTATAGGGATATGTTAGTGCATTCGAGTTTCTACAAGTATGATTCTCTTATATCTAAGAATATCATATTGAATGGCTGGGAGGATGTTTTCTTATCAAATCCAATGAATCAGGATTCAGTTTATACAAATTTTCTTATTGAGTTTTATGAGTCGATTTCCTTCCTTAAGGAAGATGGCAGAGAGATGTTTTCGTTCAAGTCTTATGGGAATACTTATATGATTTTTTCCACCAAGGATCCAAGTTTGGAGGGTCTATCTTATGAAGGTGAAGCTAAGTTTTGTTCACATAAGATTCCAGATGAGCAAGGAAGTTTCAACAAAGTAAAGTCATTAAAATTCATTGGACTTAAAGATGCCAAGACTTCTATGATTGCTCATCTCTCTTTAAATAATCAGATTCTACAACTGTGGATACAGGGATTCATCATACCGAGAAGGGGAGATACGGATAATCTCAATAAGAGTGATATATACATCTTATATTTTTTTGGTAAATCTAAGGAAGATGAATTTGATGAGGCATGTTTTGATTACAGTTAAGAATATTAAAGAAGGGAATCTGGAAGCTCAGATCGTAATGTATCTAGCCTTGCTTTCTAAGCTTATTATCAGATGTATTGATTCATTTAAAGTTGCTTTCACTTCCAAGAAAAGAAATTTCAAGGTAATGATGGTTAGTGATGATACATTAAAGAGGATGAAGATTGGTTTTCCTGTTGAATCCGGAGAATTATACCCTTTACCAGAGGAAGAGTCTGAGGTAGCTCAAAAAGATCCAAAAACTCTGGATCCATATAAAAATTCCGGGAAGAAGAGAAAGTTGAATGAAGTGGTGGCTGAAGACAGGACCCAGAAATCTATGGAAACTCAATCTACACCACCCAATCCAAATAAACAAAAAGCCTACCTAGTTGAAGTGGCTGCTAATTGGAGGGAAGACAATGTGAAGAGAAAAGAAGGGGACCCTCAATTCGGATTAAATCCTGCTGAGACTAAGGCCTTAAACGAGAAACCATCTGATGAGTTAGAGAGGAAAGAAAAATAGAAGAAGATGAAGAAAATTATGTTTGAAGGTGAGCTTTTTATAATCTCTATTGAGAGATATAGAAGTAACCCTTAAGAAGATCCTCATTCCAGAAACTTTTGATATTCAACCATTACCAGAAACCCCTGGGAAGAACTACTTCACTAAGGAAAATCTTAAAGAGAATGAAGTTGTTGAAAGAGTAGAAGAAGAAGTTGTTGAGATATTAGAAGAATAAGTTGTTGAAAGAGAAAATGAATTAGTAGAGGAAGAAGAATAAGAAGAAGGAAGTGCTAATCTAGATACCTAAATAAACAAGTTGAGGATTATCAAGAAAAGGCTGAATCTGCAAAGCCTGTCACTCTGGGAAAGGGAGTTCAAAAAGAAAAAAGGATGATGATAAGGAAAAAGAAGAGAAAGATAATGAATTATCTGATGTGGAAGTAAGTTATGAAAAGTATTATATTGAAGAAGTAATAGAAAAGGGGAAAATATATGAAGACAAGATTGTTCAACTATCAGAGAGTGAGGAAGAATATCAAGATGATCAACCCATTCCGAAAACTGATAAAGGTAAACAAGTGCTCATGGATATACCAACAAAATATATCATCAGGAAGAAAGAAGTTGGTGGTTCTTCTAAAAGGAAGCTAGTGAAAATTGAAGAAGAACAATCCCCAAGGAAAGTGTCTGATTCAGAATCATCAGAACAGGGTCATGACATTGTTGTTGAGTCTCTGAAGAAGTTGGTGGACACCATTCCAATATTTCCCACTATAGAGTCTAGATGCCAGATGTTGCAACATAGCATGAATCAGAATCCAAAATCCTTATCTATGGTGATGGATAAGTGTGTGAAGATTGAGGCAGACCATAAAAAGTTCCTTATCAATTATGATGTGCACATGAAATCGTGCAGAAAAATAACTTTGTGGTCTAAGAAAGCTGAATAAGACCTGGCTAAGATTGATAGTTTTCAAAATGATGTTAAAGATGCTCTTGACACTGAGGACTCCAAGATTATGAATCTTCAGGAGAAGCTAATCTTTGAGTAAAATTCTCGGAATCAACAAGTGAAGGAATTGAATGATAAGTTTAACTCTCTTTCTCAAAATTTCAAAAGGGATAGAGACCTCCAGATTGAGCTCGAAGAAAAACTTGAAAAGCAATATAATTTAGTGAAGATGCAGGAAGAGGCCATGAAGGCTTAGCCAGAGGTGCTGAAAGATCAACAAGAAAGGATCACATCTTTGGAGAAGCATGCTGAGGAGGATCAGAAAGATTTGTAGAAGCTGAAAACTCTCTTGATAAAGTTAATTCCAAAGGAGAAGGAAGAGAAATGAACTTAATCCGATCTTTTGTTGCATTTGATTTTCCTTGTAAAAATTATTTCAACTCTAATGAATTTTTTTTGGTTGGTCGTATCTTGTGTAGTTATTTTTTACTAATATTTTAGGTACTTTATTTTTTTTCCATTCCCACAATTATTTTTGAAAATCACAAAGGGGGATAATAGAAAAGTACTACTCCTAGGGGGGAGAAAGAAAAATGTATAAACTAAGAAGAACTATCCTTAAGTAAGGGGGAGTTCTCATTATGATTCCTTCATTCTAATGAAAATTCTATTCTGGTAGTTCAGAATACAATCCTTAGTGTTCCAGAGCCTAAGGGGGAGTTAGTTATATTCATCATCATCCATGAATAAAGGGAGATATGTTTTAATTTCAAAGTCAAATGAAAATTTTCAATGTGCTTATATTATTTTTCATAAGGTTGTTTGTGCTTTCTAAAAAGGGGGAGATTGTTATGTCAATAAGGATTTCTTTATGAATTTTTCCATTCCTTCTTGTTTTGAAAATCACAAACACCCTATACTTAATCAAATCTACATTTTACTTATATAAGGAAAATTTCCTTCCCAAAGGAATTTACCTCTACCATGTTTTCATTCTTCATGTCAATATTTTTCTTAAGTATAAAAATTGGATTCATATAAAAAACCTCAGAATCATATAATACTTAGATATGAAGCATTCTATTTTAGTATCCGAATTATGGATATAAAATTTAATGAAATTATACCCCAAATTCTGGATATAAACTGTAATGAAACTCCACTCCGAATTCTGGATTTGAACTGTAATGAAGTTCCACTCCGAATTCTGGATTTGAACTGTAATGAATTTCCACTCCAAATTCTGGATACAAACTCTAATATAGTTCCACTCCAGATTATAGACACGAGATCTAATAAATTTCCACTCCGAATTTTGGATACAAACTCTAATAAAGTTCCACTCCAAATTCTGGATATGAACTCTAAGAAAGTTCCACTCCAAATTCTGGACTCCGAAAATCTATAAGTTTGTCTCCGATCTTCTATGAGTTTGACTCTGAACTTTTACTAGTTCAAATTCAAAATTTTATGAGTTCAACTACAAACTTCTACTAGTTTCACTTCGAACTTCTACAAGTTCAACTCTGAACTCTGTAAGTTCAGATTCTGAATTCTGGTGAAACCAGATTCTGAATTTTCTTAAAAATTCAGACTTCGGATTTCTGCAGAATATAGGTTCCAAATTCCTATAAAAAAAGAATACAAATATCTCTTTATTATAGATTCCAAATTTCCTTTTTGGTTAGACTTTGAACTTTTATTTTCTTACATTATGAACTTCATTTTTTCTTATGCTTACAATCTTTTCATTATAAAACGATGTTCTGCCTTCAGTTACACATGTTTTGTTATAAAACGATTTCGTCCATTCTGTTTCTAACTAACTGTTGTTTGAGTGACACGTGTACAAGTCCCTCCAAATTTTAAGTGAAAAATGACCATTGGAGGAGGGAGCCGACCGTTGCCACTGAGCTTATAAATAGGATCTCATTTGAAAGATCTCAACACAATGAACAAGTTGATCACTCTAGAGACCACACGTTGTTAAGGTGATTTCTAGAGAGAGAAGCTTTTCATGCCTTGTACGTATTGAACTTCTCGTTTATATTTCTTCATGTGACTCTGAATGTTGGTGATTACATTTGAGGGATTCCTTGCTGAGGAAGACAGAGGTGCCGACTACCTTGAAGTTCGAGGGATTCCTTGCTGAGGAAGATAGAGGTTCCAACTACCTTGAAGTTGAGGGCATGCGGGGATAGCAAGACAAAGACTCCGATCTTTGTATCGAGGGCTTACCCGAGTGTGGGTAAGATTGACTTGCTGGAATGTATAAATCAAAGGACCTTTATCCAAGGTTTTTGGATACCCTTCTCTTTGAGTTAAAAGATTTATATCTTGTTACTTGTTTTTGTTACATGTTTTTTCGCTGTATTTTTGTATTGTAAGGAAAGTATAACCTTCTTGTATTTTCTTACACTTGTACTCTGATTTAATTATATTCTATACGCTTTAAGGTAGAATCTCATTTTGTAAACTTTAGTTAAGTTTCAATTTCCATATCCATATTTCCAGAACTGGTTTTTCGGAATCACTTTCCCGTTTTAAGCAAGTGTATAGAACTAGAAGTTTTTAACTTCATACTTTGTTCCAATCTTTTAGTTGGTGTTAGAGGTGTTTTAAATTTTCTTATTATATATTTGATAAACTTAGATCTTTCATTGTTTAAGGAAATTTTTAAAGTGTAAAATTCACCCCCTCTTGTATATTGAGCATCTACATTGTTATTTTGATCCTACATGACCAATTCCTAAATGTGAAAAATTAATTATACATTTTTTCCTAAAATATCAAGACAATATAAGTGATAATTCTCAATTTTTATTAAGTAAATCATGTTTTTAACTAAAATAACATTTTTAAATTGAAAACATATAGTTTGAGCTATATCAAAAACACTGTGTGCCAGATTGATGTACAGTTGACACTTACATGTTAAAAATGGATTTTGGATTGTTTCCCAAAGTTATCAAGACCATAAAAGTGTGTTTTCTCAATTTAGAATGAGTGAAATATGTTTTAAACAAAAATGTCACTTTTAAAATTAAAAAACAAATTTTATGCCATAACGAACACAAATTATGTCATATTGATGTGTGGTTAATTACTACATATCATAAATTATTTATGGATGATTTTAATAATGTATCGATATAGTTTGATAATGTTTAGTCAGTTTTCGGTAAGTGAAAAGTGTTTTGATCTAAAATATTACTTTGAAACTAAAATCTCACACTTTCAATCATATCATATACCAAATGTGTAAAATTTATGTGAGTTAGATTCATACATGTCCCAAATTACTTATGGATCCACTACTGAAAATATAGTCTTTCCCAATATTTCTAAACTGTTGGGAAAGGCTGCAAAACCGTTGATATATGTTATACCAACGGTTCTAAAAACCGTAGGGAAGTAAGCTTTTGGGAAAGCTTTTCCCAACGGTTTATAGTGAACCGTTGGGATAGGGTGGGGAAAAATTAACCTATCCGAACGGTTCTGCCAAACTGTTGGGGAAGTTTTTCCCAACGGTTTGGCCTGTTGGGAAAGCCCAAGCAGTCTCCTCTTTCCCAACGGTTTCTATGCAGTTGGGAAATGTGTTTTACCAATGGTTCATTGAACCATTGGTAAAAAAACCCAGAGATGCTATGCCAATGGTTTGAAACCGTTGTCATATCCTATAGTGTGAAAATTGCACAGTATCTTCCAATTTGCACAGCAGCTCTGCAATTTGCCCACCAGGTCTCATTTTGTGCATTCCCTCTCATTTTCAATCCAATTATTATACCTACAATAAACTAACACATAAATATACAATTATTGTACCTGCAATAACGAACTAACACATACATATAGAGAACAAATTCATACACATTTAACATATAATGCATCTTGGAACTATACACATCCATAATTAACTTAGAATTCATAAAAAAAATTTAAACATACACAATTCATTTAAAATTCAATTTAAAATTTAGATGACAATTATATGTGGAATCTGGAATTCAATATATAATTTGATCAGTTTTTCATATACCATATATTTTTACCTAAAATGATGCCCATTTTAAACAAAATACATACACCTAGAGTGATACCGGCCACACTGTGCCTTGGATTGAGGTGAGGTTAACTCGTACACGTCAAAAATGACCCATCGATCATTTTCCTAAAGTGTCAACATATTCTAAAAGCATCTGCTCGGTTTTCTGTATTCCAATTGATGTTTTTTCATTTAAAATGACGTCCTTTTGATAAAAATGATAGACACTTTGAGTGGTTCTGGCCACACCACGTCTCAGATTGAGGGGGGTTGAGTCTTACATGTCACATACGACCCATGGATGATTCTCCAAAAGTTTCAATGGAAACTGAATGCGTTTGGTCAGTTTTCCATATGTACTTAAAATGTTGTCCATTTTAAACAAAAGAGAGCCCCTTAGAGTGATCTCAGCCACACCGTGCATCAGATTAAGGTGGGGTTGACTCATACACATCACATATGACCCATAGATGTCCTAAAGCATCAACACATTTTGAATGCGTTTGGTTGATTTTTCGTATGTCAGTTGTTCTTTTCACTTATAATCCTGTCCATTTTAAACGAAAGAGAGACACTCTGAATGGTTTCGGCCACACCGCACCCTGGATTGAGGCAGGGTTGACTTGTACACATCACATATGACCCATGGATCATTGTACTAATTTATCAACACAATCCGAATGTGTTTGGTCGGTTTTCCATATGTCAGTTGATGTATTTCACTTAAAATGACGTCCTTTTGAAACAAAAGACAGACACTTTGAGTGGTGCCGGCCACAGTGCGTCTCAGATTAAGGCAGGGCTGATTCGTACATGTCACATATGACCCATTGATCGTTCTCTTAAAGTTTCAACGGAAACTGAATGAGTTTGGTCAGTTATCCATTTGTACTTAAAATGTTGTCCATTTTTAACAAAAGGGAGCCACTTAGAGAGATCTCGGCCACACCGTGCCATTGATTGAGCCTATATTGACTCTTACACATCACATATGACCCATGGATCATTTTCCTAAAGCATCAACACAGTTCAAATGTGTTTGGTCTGTTTTTCGTATGTTAGTTGTTCTTTTCACTTATAATCTTGTCCATTTTAAACAAATGAGAGACATTGTGAATGGTGTCGGCTACACCGCACCATGGATTGAGGTGGGGTTGACTCTTACACGTCACATATGACCCATGGATCGTTGTGATAAAGGATCGAGACAATCCTAATGAGTTTGTTCAGTTTTCCGTATGCCATTTGATGTTTTTCACTTAAAATGACGTCCAGTTGAAACAAAAGACAGACACTTTGAGTGGTGCCGACCACACCACATCTCAGATTTAGGCAGGGTTGATTCATACATGTCACATTTGTCCCATGGATCGTTCTCCTAAAGATCCAACAGAAACCGAATGAATTTTTTCTGTTTTCCGTATGTACTTAAAATGTTGTTCATTTAAAAAAAAGGGAGCCACATAGAGCGATCCCTGCCACATCGTGCCTCAGATTGAGCCTGGGATGACTCGTACACATCACATATGACCCATGGATCGTTTTCCTAAAGCATCAACACATTTCGAATGCATTTGGTTTGTTTTTCAAATGTTAGTTGTTCTTTTCACTTATAATCCTATCCATTTTAAACAAAAGAGAGAAACTGTGAATGGTGTTGGCCACATCGCACCTCGGATTGAGGCGGGTTTGACTCGTACACATCATATATGACCCATGGATCATTGTGCTAAAGGATCGACACAATCTGAATGCGTTTGGTTGGTTTTCCGTATGCCAGTTGATGTTTTTCACTTAAAATGGCGTCCTTTTGAAACAAAAGATAGAAACTTTGAGTGGTGCCGGCCACAACGCATCTCAGATTTAGGCGGGGATATTTTTTACATGTCACATGTGACCCATGGATCGTTCTCCTAATGTTTTAATGGAAACCGAATGCGTTTGGTTGGTTTTCCATATGTACATAAAATGTTGTCCATTTTAAACAAAAGGGAGCCACTTAGAGTGATCTCGGCCACACCGTGCCTCGTATTGAGCCCCGGTTGACTCTTACACGTCACATGTGACCCATGTATCTTTTACCTAATGCATCAACACATTTAGAATGCATTTGGTCGGTTTTTCATATGTCATTTGTTCTTTTCACGTATAATCATGTCCATTTTAAACAAAAGAGAGACACTGTGAATGGTGTCGGCTACATCGTGCCTCAGATTGAGGCCGGGCTGACTCTTAAATGTCACATATGACCAATGGATCATTTTCTTAAAGCATCAACACATTTCAAATGCATTTGGTCTGTTTTTCATATGTCAGTTGTTCTTTTCACTTGTAATCCTTTCCATTTTAAACAAAAGAGAGACACTTTGAATGGTGTCGGCCACACCGCGACTCGGATTGAGGTAGAGTTGGCTCGTACACGTCACATATGACCCATTGATCATTGTACTAAAGTATCAACACAATCAGAATCTGTTTGTTTGGTTTTCTGTATGTACTTAAAATGTTGTCCATTTTAAACAAAAGGGAGCCACTTAGAGTTATCTCGGCCACACCGTGCCTCAGATTGTGCCCTGGTTGACTCGTATACATAGAATATGACCCATGTATTGTTGACTTAAAGCATCAAAACATTTTGAATGTGTTTGGTCGGTTTTTCGTTTGTTTGTTGTTCTTTTCACTTATAATCCTATCCATTTAAAAGAAAGAGAGACACTGTGAATGGTGTCGGCCGCATCGCGCCTCGTATTGAGGCAGGGTTGACTCGTACATGTCAGATATGACCCATAGATCATTGTGCTAAAGGATCAACACAATCGTAATGCGTTTGGTCATTTTTCTGTATGCCAGTTGATGTTTTTCACTTAAAATAACGTTCATTTGAAACATAATACAGACACTTTGAGTGGTTCCGGCCACATCGCATCTCATATTGAGGTAGGGTTGATTCGTGCACATCACATATGACCCATGGATCATTCTCTTAATGTTTCAATGGAAAAAGAATGTGTTTGTTTGGTTTTCCGTATGTTCTTAAAATGTTGTCCATTTTAAAGAAAAGGGTTCTTCTTAGAGTGATCTCGGCCACACCGTGACTCAGATTGAGCCTGGGTTGACACGTACACGTCACATATGACCCATGGATCCTTGTCCTAAAGCATCAACATATTTTCAATGCATTTGGTTAGTTTTTCGTATGTCAGTTGTTCTTTTCACTTATAATCCTATCCATTTTAAACAAAAGAGAGACACTGTGAATGGTGTCGGCCACACCGCGCCTAGGATTGAGGCGGGGTTGTCTCGTACACAACACATATGACCCATGGATCGTTGTGCTGAAGTATCGATGCAATCTGAATGCCTTTGGTCGGTTTTCCGTATTCTAGTTGATTTTTTTCAATTAAAATGATGTCCTTTTGAAACAAAAGACAAACACTTTGAGTGGTGTCGGCCACACCGCGTCTCAAATAGAGGCGGGGTTGATTCGTACATGTCCCATATGACCCATGGATCATTATCCTAAAGTTTCAAGGGAAAACGAATGCGTTTGGTCGGTTTTCTGTATGTACTAAAAATATAGTCAATTGTAAACAAAAGGGAGACACTTAGAGTGATCCCAGGAACACTGTGCCTCGGATTGAGACCTGGTTGAATCATACTCATCACATATGACCCATGGATCGTTGTCCTATAGAATCAATACATTTCGAATGCGTATGGTTGATTTTTCATATGTCAGTTGTTCTTTTCACTTATAATCCTATCAATTTTAAACAAAAGAGAGACACTGTGAATGGTGTCGGCCACACCGCTCCTCGGATTGAGGCGGGGTTGACTCGTGCACATCACATATGACCCATGGATCGTTGTGCCAATGTATCGACACAATCAGAATGCATTTGGTCGGTATTCCGTATGCCAGTTGATGTTTTTAAATTAAAATGACGTCTTTTGAAACAAAAGACAGACACTTTGAGTGGTGTCAGCCACTACGCATCTTAGATTGAGGCAGGGCAGATTCGTACACGTCATGTATGACCCATGGATCGTTATCCTAAAGTTTCAATGGAAACCGAATGCGTTTTGATGGTTTTCCGTATGTACGTAAAATGTTGTCCATTTTATGAGAATCCTCATGTGTCTATTTGTGGAATGGTCTCTACTTAAAATCTTGTGGAAATTCATATAAAATATTTTTATATCATTCTTAGTATGGATTAGATTTCAGTTTATCATGCTATGAAACATTTCAGAGCTAACAATGTCATGCCCAATGAATACATCTATTTTATAACATACCAAGAATATATGACTTTGATTAGATGTGTAAATGTGATTTACATTGATTATCATGATGATATATATATATATATATATTATAGATTTTCTAGTAGTAAATGAAATCATGGAGGGTGGGGGGCTGTCCGGCGGGGCTGTCCAGGGGGCTGTCCGGTGGGTGTCCGGGGGGCTGTTTGGGGACCAAAGAGGAGGGTGGGGGGTTGTGCGGGGGGATGTACGGGGGGGGGGGGGGGGGTGGGGTGGGGGGTGTTCGGGGGGATGTCTGGGGTCCAAGGAGGAGGGAGGGGGGCTCTCTGGGGGGTTGTCTGGGGGGCTATCCGGGGGGCTGTCAGGGGTCCAGGGAGGAGGGTGGGGGGCTGTCCGGTAGGCTATTCGGGGGGCTGTTTGGGGGCTATCTAGGGGGGGTGGCCGAGGTCCAAGGAGGATGGTGGGGGGTTGTCCAGGGTCCAAGAAGGAGTGGGGGGGGGGGGGTTCCCAAACACACAACCACTAAAAAAACATCTATAAAAACAGATAATATATAAAAATAACTCAACTCCAATACTATACTACGAGTCTAGATAAAACCAGCAACTAGAATAGATTAAATATCAAATATCAGTAATATTAGTCAAAAATGTAATGGATTAATTTGTCAGACATCACCATAACCATCATCACCACCATCATCACCCTTTTCCTTGTCCCCATCATCATCCTCGCCATCCCCATCGCCCTCCTCCTCACCGTCGCCCTCCTCCTTGCCCTCGCCACCCGCCTCGCCCTCCTCCTCTCCCTCCTCTTCTGCATCAGACTCCTCGCCATCATCATCGTCAAGATAGAAATCATCCTTAACACCACTAGAACTTCCACCTGGTGCACCATACATAAAATGTATCGACAACATATACTCATCAAAAGCTGGGCTAGCCTCTGCTGGATGTGTTGGACGTAGAACATCAATAAATTTCATAAACGCACTGTTTGCCCAAACAGACTGTTCTACCATCTCTGTGTCCATTTTCTCAGCCTGTTCTAACTATTCCCTTACTTGCTGCAGCTCGGTGGCACTACATCTCATACCTGAGGAGGGCCAATACCTCGTCGGGGCTATCCTAGGTCGGCAGCGTACTCTGCCAGGATGCTCCTCTCCCAACACCTGATGTAAGTGATCTGTTGGCCCAAAATAGTCTGGTTCTTGGGAATCGAGGGCCTCTAAAGTGACCTATTACAAATCTAAATATATTATTAAGTTACAAAATAGATAATAAAATATAAAATCAACAGATTAAAACTTGCAATATGCTGTTGAGTCGCTTCGTTGACGACACTTCCATCCTTTTTCTGTCTACTCGGGCAAAACAGTTTTGCTCGAGGCACAGGTCCTTCAATATTCTGTATTTTCCTCTACAATGACATTGAAAAATAAAGTTATATGAAAACTTTAGAAAATAATTAAATAATTGAGAAAAAAAATAAAATGTAAGTCGTAAAGAGAACTTATAAAAAATTGTTATACCTTCTTCATCTCATGATCTGGCATCGACGTACGTCCTAGTGTGTGGAGGTATTTTTTTGCATCAATGTTATTTTTTTATTTTTTCGAGATGATTCCTAAATAAAATTCGATAATGAAAAGGATAATATTAATGAAAAACATGAATGTTATTATTTAAATACCTCAAATGTAATTCATACCTTAAACTGGTTACTCGTCCAATGAGTAATCATCTGACGATACTGCTCTATAGGATAATCATCCACGACTGGTACCGCCTCTAACTCAGTGCCAACTCTAGAACACCAGACAATATACAACTCATACTTGTAGTCTCTCCAATTATTTCCTAAATCCTTCAGACATTCCTCTCGAGCACCCTCACCATCGGGAAAATTAAATCGAAGCTGACATCAAAATATTAATTCATATAAATTCAAAAAATAATTCATGGCATTAAATACAACATATTTTTTTTACACATATCTCTACCCAAGCTCTATCCTTGGCCTCATGTGGAAAATATATCCATGACAGTGGGCTGACGGGAATGATGTCGGAGTATTTGGAAAGCGTCACAAAAAAACTCCGACATTGCAGCCCTGATTTCTCAACGATTTGGTTGTCTTCATTGTAATCCAACATAACCTATGTGTGGCTGTTCCACACCAAACGCATGCATGTATTCCCCCGCCCCTACCTCCTGTCAGTAGATGTATCTGTCATGCAAGAAAATCAAATATTTTATCAAAACATTTTATAATGAAAATAAATATTGCTATAAAAATTTGTTAGGGTTATATAAATATACCTGCTCCAGTCTGATCGTTGAGCTCCGCCGGATCCACAGAAACTGATGAAACACCCTATGGTGGAACAGGAGTCAAAGATAGTGTAATATAAAATCTTAGAGAGACAAAAGTATAAGGAAAAAAAGATGGGACAACAGTATGATCAGATTCTAACTGGGGAGTGGGAATCATCATGGGATGTGAAAATGATGGGGCAGAAGATCCAGAAGGTAGTGAAAACATGGAAGGGCTAAATATCCCATGTGTCCCTAATGACACACCATGATCAGAATGTGGGAAGGATGACATGTCAGTGGGAGGTGCAGGGTCTAGTCGGGCACACACAGCTGATCATCCACCTCTGGTATGGACCCTCCTCGTACCACCGGCCTGAGTACTAGGACCAATACTAGGCTCCTCATCGAATAACTGTCGACGTATAGGTGGATCCTACGAAAATTTTTACAAAAAAATTAATCACATAACATTATATTTTTATTAAATATATAAATATTTGAAATAAAGTACTCACTGTAGGCACTAATGGTAGAACGCCCAACTCCGCCATTCGACGATTGTTCTCCATCATTTTTTTCTTTCGTCACTCTTCAATTGGCTGCATTTCCTACTTTTGAAAACAAATATGTAATTAATTAGGAAAATGAAACTAATGTGTAAACCAAAAAACTAAATATATGAGGGAATAGGGGGATTCATTGGTAATTTAGGTATCAATTGTTTTAGAAGAGCTTGAATGACATCACATCTTGCCTAAAAACACATGGTCAATCACATCACACCTCACCTGAAAACACTAGGGAAATCATTGTACATCTCACCTGAAGACACATAGAAAAACCCATCGTATCTTGCCTAAAAACACATGGTCAATCACTTATGAAGGAAGAGTAGGGAAGACATGGTAGCTATCCATCCATATAACAACCATCCAAGATATTAGAAAGAATACCCATAACTCAAAACCTCTGATCGTTGGTATGTTTATCAACCTCTGGTTGGGAATGTGTATAAATAACATAAAATAAATGATATATAGATAGCAAAAAATACCCAACCTATGGGTTCACATTAACTACATAATCACACACTTCACTACTACTATACAACACATAAACCATCACATCCACTTTCACCACTATATGCAACACACCACACCACCACCACACAAGACACATAGCATTTCCCACTTTCATTTATAAGCCACTTCATTCACACTTACATTGTCCATTCATTTAATGTTAAATTAATTAAATTAATTTACAACACATCCATTTCTATTCCATCTCATTTATTTACTATCTTGTTTTCTTGTGATATGTGGGGTTGCACATCACAAAACACCACACAACCAACACCACCTCACCACATCATATACCACAACCTCATCACCCAACACCTACACATGGCACAACACCACCACACATCATCACTATCACACAACTTAACATGTCACATCCAAGCCCACTAACCATCACATTACAACCCCACATATAACAATGCCCAACTGGTCACCTCAATCACCATACAACACCCTACAACATACAATGAAACACAACAAAAAACCTCTCATAGAAGTAACACACCCCAACTTCCACAATTTATTCAAGGTATTTTATTACATTACCCCTTTATTTAGCATGGACATTATAACACAAATGATATTCCATGGGAAACTAATTAATTAACAAAATATTCATTCATTTCCCTATTTTTCATGGTGAAATCACATCAAAATCTAAACTTAAAACAAAAATATTAGATCAATAATAATAAAAACAAGGTAACATATGTGTATAAAGAATAAAATACCTAATTTTAGATGATTTAGATGGTTTTTCACCTATTCGGATGGGGGAGTTCGTGAGAGGAGCAGAGCGCCAAATTGATTTTAGGGTTCTCTCGCGAATGAGGGAGAGTAGTGGCCCGATTGTATTTGTGGAAAATATTTTCCAACGGTTTTTAAAAACTATTGGCAAAGGGGTGTTCAAAGTACCCTTTTCCAATGGTTTAACAGAATCGTTGGCAAAGGGGTACCCTTTCCCAATGGTTTCATAAAATCATTGGGAAAGGGTAAATTGAACACCCCTTTTCCAACAGTTTTACCCTTTCCCAACGGTTCTAATGAACCGTTGGGAAAGGGTTCCATAAACCTTCATTACCAATGGTTTAAGCAAACCGTTGGTAAAGAACCTTGGGTAAAAACCACATTTCCAGTAGTGATCATTTTCTTAAATTATAAAGCCAATAAGAATGTGTTTGATCAGTTTTTAATGAGTATAATGTGTCTTTAACTAAAATGACACGCTTAAATAAAAATATACATTTTCAATAATATATTAAATCCCTATTTTGGATTTATGTGCGACTAATTACTACACATAAAAAATTATTTATTGGTCATTTTTATTTGTTATAAAGCTAATTAGAGTGTGTTTTCTCATTTTTTAGTGAGTGGCATGTGTTTTGAACTAAAATGCTATTTTAAACTGAAAACGTGTACTTTGAGTCATATCAATTACACAATGTGCTATATCGACAAACAGATTATTCTTTTATGTCAATAATGAGTTATGTTCCATTTTATTAAATTATCAAGATAATCTATGTTATTCAGATCGGTTTTTGGTGAGTGTTAAATGTTTTTAACTAAAAAGTCATTTTTAAACATAAAACATGCACTTTGATTCATTTTAAACTAAAAACACAGAATAATGAACATGACTGTATCAAATAAATAATAAATAGATACATGAAGTTAAAAAATATTACATGATGTCATCATCCTTATTGAAATTTTTTCAAGAATTTATTTTTCTCTAAAAAATATATGCGCTCTATAAAGTGCCAAATGGTTGGAGAAGAATAAATTCTCAATAAAATCACCTCATCATGATATCTATCAAAATTAATTTAATAAGTCATAAATAAAAATTATAAGAAAATTATCATAAAAATATGTTGTTAAAATGATCATAAAATTAACTAAATTAGTAGTATGAAGTAAACTCTTTGTGATGTTTGTCTATATTCTAAAACCATGTATTATAAACACTTATGTTTAAAATAATCTATTTCCATTATTGAATACATGTTTTTTCAATAGTATTGGTATTATTATATAAATATAAAAAGGAAAAATATTAATAAATATTTTAAATTAAATTGTCATTATCATTAAAAATACATATTTGGGGATTCAAGTTTGATTATAGAATATAACATCTTTCATAAATATTCAAAGGTAATGAACACAATATTTCCCATTTGTTTATTTTGGAAACTAGAGGAATATTGATAAAAATAAGTAATTTATTGTTATATATGTTGTAAGTGAAATGTTATTATACATACTCTAATACATTTCAAATTATATAATTATATAAGATTATTATGCACATGGACTGTCCTAATAGCTTGATTTTGATGATATTTAAACACTGACATATCATATTTTTTTTAAAAACATAATACAAAATTTAGAACGTGAATTTTATTTGTAAAATGTTGAATATAGTGTATTAAAAATTGATTAATGTCATTATGTATGGATAATTTTTTTTAACATCATGCATTTAAAACCAAAATTAATATTTAGTTTGTTCAAATTGATTTAATGATCCACCAATACTCCCTAAAAACAAAAATAAATAAGTGATGAATAAAATGAAAAATTATTTAATATGATTATATTATAAAGTTTTACCCCAATATCATGGGTATTAATAGATGTTTTTATTTAGAAAGATTATTTTGAAACACTATAGTCATTTGGTCCATTATTTATAAATATTAATTTTCTTCTAATGGCCTTTGTTGTGTATAAGTGATATAAGGACCAATAAGTACAAATTTTTGTTCTCAGTGTTATCCATTTATATTGTATCGATATACATGAATAAAAAAATTTGAATAGTGTTTAACTATAATTAACATATTAGACCATCTATTAGATAAAAATATTATGAACACATGACTCATTAATACATTTACAATTGAGACTCCTAAACATCCATGCTAGAGGATTTGATCTATATTCTCAAGATAAAGGTAGTCTATAATGACCTCTCCATACATTTGTTCTTCAAACTCAATGGTGGTCACATTACCATATTTGAATGTTGTATCTATATAAACATGTAATATTTGTAAATGAAAACGTTATCCTAGCAGGGTTATGGTACTCTCTGAAGTTATTTTTGATTGATTATTATATCCTTATGAATGTTTTTATTTGACCTTCTATTTTCCATTCAAATTCTCCATCAGTAAAAACATTCCTCGTTTTGTGATTTTTTTCACAAATTTTAAAAATAGAATATAAAAATATAAAATTTTTAAATACATACCTCATTGTTGACACATGTTTTTATAATATCTTATGACCATGATATAAATTTTTTGATAAAATGATTGTGTGTGTGAACTAGAAGATCCTCAAGGGGAATATGAAGCTCATTTCTCAGCTCATGAGCTACAAGAATCCCCACAATCACAAGATGTTTTTGAATTTTTTTCTCTGTAGATTATATCATTCTAAAATTTTCATTTCACACCTTACAAAAACACAATGGGTAGATAATAGAGATAAATTAAAGACAACTCACCGGGTATAATATTAGTACAAGAAAGGTATCTTCTCACACCTGATCCAAATTTTAGAAAAAACCTATATCATAATTAAACATGATTACGATAATCTTTTTGTTTAATTAAGTTCTAGTTTTCTATTTTTATTTAGATGTTTATCCATCTATATCACCTGATTGTTACCTATATAGGGTGGATCTTCATGTTGGGGTTGTTATTATATTGTTTCTTCTCATTTATTATTTTAAATAACATTCTCAATAAAAATTAACTTTTTTTTCTTCTAAAATATTCATTTATGATTAAATATTATCTATTTTTTTTATATGTATCCCCTCTTACACTTCATTTCTAAAAATATGTTTGAGGATACATTGTAAAACTTATACCTCTAACACAACCTTTTAATTTTTGTCACATCAAGGCCACTAAAAATAGTTCATCATTAGGTACATCCAATGACAATCCTTTTGTATAGAACTAATAAAAATATAAAAAATAAGTTTTTATTTTAATTTTAATACTGTTTTCCAGAAGAATAAATTTCTACAATGTTAAACTTACACACGATTCGAATATTATTTTTGTGTTTTAATTTACAAGTTTTTAGTTTTTATTTACACGAACCTCCTTCCATATCATATGGAATGCATTGAAACTGAATTGAAATTTTGATTCATCAATATGTATATGAAAATGGAACATAATTATGTTTTTTTAAGCTCCATATAAAGGTATTATAGTAGATTTAGAAACATTCCATTTATTTTTTGTCAAGCATACCCCTTCCTTTCATTACAGTTGAGGTATCTTGGTTTTGATGTATGCTATTTATTCTCACACTCATTTTTTCATAAAATAAAAATTCATAATCAATGTGATTAATGCATATATTCCTATGTAAATGGTTACTAATCACAATGTACCTAACATGATTCATCTAAACAACAACCAATAATTGAATTATATGTTTCTTTGTTTAACATGTGTGCATATATCTATGGTGGTTGTGGGTTTAATTTCTCTTCAACATGCTTGAGATGAATCTTCATAAGGATTTTTATTAAAAGTGATATGAATCATTTTAGTTACCATTGATAATAATTTCATTCAATAGTAATCTAATATAAATGAGTTGTTCCAGATTTAATGAATAGTGAATCAATGTTTCATTATTATTTTCTAAATAGATAAATTATATCATAAATTTACTCTAATATCTTCTAGAATTAGTATTTTCATTATGGTACCAACACCATTCTTTTTATCTAAATCAATTATCATGTTCATTTGAGTGGTAACACACATGAAAATAATGAAAATGGACTTGTTGGGGTAAATAGGATGACCATGTACATTTATTCTTACTAAGAATTAAATTCCTAGGATTATCTCATTAATAATTTTTGTTAAGAATTACATGCTATAATGAACCAGTTTTTATCAGAATTAGGTTTTTCACTTCCACCATTTGCTTGGTTTCAACATTATCAATATTTGTTTCCTTAGGATTAATAGCATTACCAAGAGGAGAAACTTTTTATTCCTACAGATTGTGTTCATATACCTATTTAGAAACATGTTATTCCTTAGGATTGGGTCCATCAACATATTGATAATCCATTATCATAAAAATTATATTAAAATTTAAGTTAATTTCTATAAATAAATTAGTGAAAACATAATACTATGATATAGAATAATGTATTTTAAAAATCATTAACCAATTTATCAAAATATGTATTTTCTCATTAATGGATGAAGGTATTTAACCCCTATATAAAGTATAAATATCCACTCATTATAGTCTCCTCTAATATTAAATATCCAATCTATGATACCAATAGTGTCACTTTTATATGAGGGTATTTGTTGGATGACCTATCCCATTGAGTTAGTGGCATTTTGGGATGAAGATGTGAAATATTGTTTAATTTTTCTAGGGCATAGGGTTATGGTGTGCGGTTAATTTTTTCATGTTGCCTATGTTTGTATCCCATTCAACTCCTAGTGGTGGCGGCCTACATGGTTACCACATGGTTAGGTTAACCGTGTGGGTAAACCATGGAAACCACTTGAAGAGGGGTATTTTTTTCCTTTGTATTTATTTTTAAATTAGGATTGCCTCTCTTTTGGCCCCCCATTCTTTCCCATAATCCACAACGCCTCTCCTAGTGGGTTTCTTGTCTTCCAAGATCTTCCAAATATTTTTTAGAATGATTATTGGGAGTTTCTTCATCCAGATCAAGATGTATGAGCTTCTATCCCCATACTATTCGTTTTTCTCCATTTTAATCCATGTTCCACTATCCTTAGTGGCCATGTGTGGATAATTTTCTTAGATAGGGTTATTAGGAATTTAGACATTCAGTTTGTGACCATTGTGATCCATCCAACGAGATCCAGTCTAGTTAATTTCATCAAATGTGTCATGATTCCACCACTTAAAGAAGGTTATCCCATTTCATCTACTT
Source organism: Viscum album (assembly GCA_963277665.1). Lineage (NCBI taxonomy): Eukaryota > Viridiplantae > Streptophyta > Magnoliopsida > Santalales > Viscaceae > Viscum > Viscum album. Next base: position 1,083,392,365 of record OY728131.1, on the reverse strand, counting down.
TTAATAAATATTTACATGAAATATTGATCCATTAAAAGTGTTTTAAAATTTATTTAATTATATATATGATATCTTGGGTTTGGTTTATCAAGGTATTATTTATCATCACATGGGTTTCCTTTGTATTTATATGGATAATTTTATAATTAAGTGATTTTTTGATTGAAGTTGGTGTTTTATGCATTCTACAAGTTTGATATAATGAACATTTTGGTTTTCATTTAGAAAAACATAGGTTAATTGTGTTTTAATCCAAATGGGTTTTTCGAAGTGGTTTTACATTTTTGTATTTAAAGGGTTTCATTATTTCAAATGAGTGATGTTGTTTGATAAAGATAAATGGAGTTTTCTTTATGTTTTTTTTATTATGATTATTGATGACTATGATTTCCTTTGGAATTATGTTTGGATTCCAATTTTCTTTAAGTAATCTCCAAATGTATATGATATATGTGATAAGATAAAGGCCTGATCAACATTTTATGATGTGTTGGGTGGTTTATTATTGATTTTCCCTTATTAAACCCCTTTATATTTTTTATTGTGTTGTGTAAATCCATATGATGGATATCTTTGATGTGACTTTGTTATGTTTTTGTGTAAGGTCTCTTTATAATTGAAGCATGTGAGGTGGAATGGATTTGACTATGGTCTTATAATTTAGGGATTTTTTATTATCATGGGATGATATTTTCTTTATTAATAGCACACCTTCTATAGTTATAACTTTTTGAGACCTAGGTTACTAAGTGGAAAGTATTGGGATGTTACTAGTCTAGTTAATACTGCATAATATCTAGTTACTTCTAGTTATATATAAGACATGGTTATTAGGGTGTAACTGATGAGACATGGAAAGTGTGATTCTATTGGGAGATGTTCAGCCATTATCCTACCGTTAGTAGGTCCATCATTTCTATTCTTTTACTATCATGTAAGTCTCTATGGGTTTTTCTCATACTATATATCATATTTAATGCCTTCCATTACTTATTGGAACTTGTATTTATTATTATTTGGTTATACTTTCTTGATGTTTTGATCCTTTTATGGTTTTATCCTTGATGTTGACTAGTTTGGCTTCATCCATTTATTATCATTATGTGTGATCTTCTATAGATGAGTTTGGTTATATATTTATTTTTCCCTTACTTATCTTTTCTTTTTATTTGTAAAATATTTTAAAGGAAAATAAGGAAATGTATTTCAAAATGAATCTCTTGGATGACATGATTTTGAAATGTTTTAAAACATTTCTAGGTTTATTTTCAAAAGTGTAGTGCTTTAAAGACAATTGATTGGATTTTAGAATTGTATTGGTATTGGTAAAACCTATTTATGGAATTTTTTATAAATTATTTCTTTGATAATGTTCATGTGATGATTTTTTTATTACTCCTATATCATTTAAAAGGAAGCACAACCCTATTTTTTTATACTACGTTAAAACTAGAAAAGTTAGGTTCTTTTAAAATAGTAGTGAATAAAACTCATGTTGGTATCATACTGGTTCTGTATTACACCCTAAATAGTTACATAGGTGGGTATGTAGTCATCATATATTATTAAGTTTCTTATGATTAGGGATTTCAGGTTCAATATGGTGCTTTCTTCATTGGGAAGTGTATAATTGTTGGGATCGTGGTGATGAATTGAATATCACATGGAGATGGTGATCGATCATTCGGTGTAATGGAACTATTTGGATTAAGTTTTTTATGACATTTTTAGTCATAAATTATTTTCCTTTAAGATTTATTTTTATTATTATAACATTTGTGATAAATGCTTATTTGTCTGATATGTATTTTGGTAATAATTTATTTCTCCTTATTACAATATCTTTTTTAAAAGATTATATTTGTTTTATTAGGCTTATTTCATACCGAACTATTATTTTTAGTACCCTTGATTCTTTTCGTCAAACTTGGGAGATTGGGGATGACCCTCAAGTAGGGGGTGACACACTTTGGTCCCCGATCCAGTTTTCAACATAGTAAAATTTGTTATAAAATGGAATAAAATCCTAGGTTTCTTGTTATGTGCCAAGTATTTTTTTGAGATTTACCTTTTTTTTATTTGTGGGTTGGTGGTAGAATGGAGATAGGATCATTTGGACTCTGTTAGTTGTTCTAGGGATATGCCAAAACAACTATTCCTTATGTTGAATATCGAGTTTTGATGGCTGTTTTATCATGAGTTTTAGTTTTTTATTTAGTTATTTTTCCGATTTTTTGATATTGTTTTATAATAGTCTACGTTTTAGGCATATTTTGGGAGACTTCTAGGGAAATTTTTCATTTTAAAGTGAAATTGGAAAGAATTTAGATGGCACATAGTTAAGGTGCATGATATATCAAACTATGTTCAAGTGATGTGGACCATTCTGAATAACATTGTATGTCACTTTCATGGTTGGTGGATGATCTCCCAAAAATGTGAACAAAATGGGCGTAGTGGGGAAATATTTTGAATTTTGTTATTTTTTTTATCACTTTATTCTTTTGGATTCTTCTTTGACCAGTAGTGTTTGTTTGATATGTTTTATTGGAAATTTAGGATTTTAATGTTTTTCAAATAAAATTTTAAAATAAATATTTTAATTATTTAGAGATTGTATAAAAAAATGTTTACGGTCAGTTGAGGTGTTATTATGAAATTTTTTGAACCTTGTTAAAAATGAGTTGAGAAAAGGAAAATTGTTTTGGGGTTGTTTTAGTTTTAAAATTAATTACTTGTGTTGTATAAATTTCTTCCAAATATTTTGTTGAATGTTTTAAAAGGGAGTTTTTTGAAATTTATTGGTTTATTTCAATTTTGGGTTCCCCTTTGTATAAATTTAAAGTGGTTTTGTGAATTTTATTGGTTTAGTTTGTGGTTAACATATTTGTTTAGAAATTTAAATTAGATTTATTATTTTCTATGTTTTGTGATTCTTTAGATTGAAACCCTTATTAAAGAACTTATGAGTTGATAAGGGAAGTATTTGTGTAGTTGTCCAAGAGATCTAGGAGTTATAATTCAAATCTATGACCCTGACCATACTCATGAGGGAGTGGTAGATCTATGATCTTCCCAACTCTTGGATTATGCACATGAGTTTTTTAATAAATATCATTGAGTATTATGTGGAGATTAAGGATATTATGAGTTGATTGAGTAGATATTTTTGGTTAGAGAAATTCTCAACTTGCTATAGACTCCTGAGGCCTCAAGGTTGAGATACACCATTCCCTTATTAGAAGGTTTGGATATGGAATTGTAGAAGCTCTCTATTCTTTCCCAACCACTCAAGTAATATAATTTGGGATATTTCAAGGACACTTTCATTTTGTGGATTATCCTAAATAAGTAAGGGTCAGGAAGGCGATGTTGTTTTTTGGAATCCTCCATGGTGATCAATCAGTGAAAGACTATGTTGGGAATTTTGATGTCTTGGAAAATTTCTCACCAGATTCATCTACTCTTTATTTTAAGTTGGCATGGTTATTTGCTAAGGGCCATCATGCAAATCTATATTCACCATTACTTCAGTTTGTTTTGAAAACTCATAGGGAATAGGTTTATAAGGCTATCATCATTTATGCCATAATAGAAGGGAATCCTGTGATAGGAATTTATTTGATTCCCATCGAATCTAGTAAAAATTATCCAGCTAATGATAAGTTAAAATAGAAAGGTAAAGATGATAATAATCTTTCTTCACAACATACTATTTTTGTTCCAATAATGTGGAAGATGTTAATGTGTTTCCAATCCATGAAGTTTGGAAATATTATGTACTAATTCCCATTATCTCTTAAGACCCATCATATGTGTGTCTATATTTTTCACATTCAAAGGATTATTGAGATGGTTAGGAATTGAAAGAAAAAGTATCTTGTCTTGTGTGCATATAGTTAGTAGTTTGCGTTGTTGCTTCCATTTGAGAGTTGGTAGGTTAACATCATTTTGTGATAATCCTATTTTGTAAATTTTCCTTTTTTTATTAGGAATTGGCCTATATTTTTTGTATCCAATTAATTGATACATAATTATTCAAATGCATTTTGACTTTATTTCTATATATTTTAAGATGTTCATGCCTTATTAATTATTGATGTTTTTTGTCATTTTATGCATGGTGGAGACTATGTGTTTAATGTTATTTGATGGATGACATGGGGATGCCTTGGTTCCTAGCTAGGGTAATGGGGATAATCTATTGGTTTTAGATTTGACCATGAGAACTATATTTTAATATTTCATTTAGGATCTCCATGAGTGGGTGTTTCATGTGTTTAGCCCTGATTTATCATATGTGTTGTTTAATGACCCAATTTTAGAACAATTCCTTTAATTGTTGAGGTATTTTCATGTTAGAGTGTTCCTTTTTTTGAGAGTGACTTTAACTGGTGATTGGGTCTAGTGAACTTTTTGTAATTATCAAGGATGTTCTATCTTGTGGTGTTTTAAGTTGGTTATTGTGGTTAGTGGAATCTTGTCTTTTGGTGATGATATTAATTTGTGGTTGTCACTGTCTAATGTTTCACTATTTTAAATAAATTATAAGTGGTTTGGAGACCTATTCTAGGTCTCTATGCAAATTTTCAATTATTAGAGTGATCCTTTGGGAAATATTTTTTTGGGATCTATTATTTTTATCTCTACTGACATTAGATTTCCTAAAGGAGTTCTTTATTTTCTGTGCTATGATCTAGTTTTGGAATTCAAGTGGATCCTAAGATAAATGATGGAAATCATGATATTCATGACATTAAATAATTTCATTAAATTGGTTATCCAAATACTGTCATTTGTTGTCTATTATCTTGAAATCAATAGAGAGTCTTCTACTTAGGACTCCTGGTGTGGTATTGGTTGGTGAATCATAAATCATTCATAAGTGGTTATACTGAGGAATGGCTTGTTAATGACACATGTCCTTAATTTTATGTTTTGGGTAGTTGGTTGATATTTGAGTACTCATTAGAGGGAAGGAAGTCTTGGAATTATTGATTATCTTTAATTTTAGAAGACTTTTAGGGGAACAATTGGCACCATGGGTAGTTTTTGATACCCATAATGTCACCTTTATATAGTGGAATTTATTGGATGGATTAACCGTGGTGATCTACAATGTTACCACATTGTTTGGTTAACTATGTGGGTAAACCTTAAAAACCACCGAAAGAGAGGTATTTTTGTCCTTTATCCTTATTTTTAATAGGGGTTTCCAACAATAGGTCTCCAATTAACACCCCTCATCTATGATGCCTCTCCACGGGGTTTTCTTCTCTTCCAATCTCATCCAAGGGGATTTTAGGTTGATTCATAGGCGGTCTTTATCCGGATCAAAATTTATGGAATTCTCTTTTATTCTTCTCTTGATTTATATATTTTTTCTCCAACTTCCTCTATCCCTAGTGGGCTTGGGTGAATTATTTTATTGTTTGAGGTTGTTAGGAATTGGGTGTTTTTGTTTTTTAAATTTTTTATCCATCCATGGAGTTTTTATGGTGGATTTCATCAAATGATACATGATTCCACCACATGAGTTAGGTGTTTCAATTTTATTTACTTTTATTTAATATTTACTATAATGTTTAATTCTTTAAAAGTGTTATTTAATTAATTTAATGATGTATATGATATCCAGGGGTTTTATCAGTTTTTTCATTAACATCACTTGGATTTCATTTTTCTTGATTGGAGAAATTTTATAATTATGTTTTTTATGGAAATGACTGTTTATGCATTCTATATGGTAGAAAAAATACCAAATATTGAGTTTATTGTGAAAAAACTTATTCATTAGGTTTTAAGACAAACGGGGTTTTCAATGTGTATTTTCCATTTATGTTTTTAAAGGGTTTCCTTATTTCAAAGGTGTGGTGTTGTTTTATAATTTGAAATGGAGTTTACCTTATTTTGTTTGATTATTATTATTGATGAATATGAATTTCATTGTATTTTTTTTGGATTGTAAATTGTTCAAAAATGTGATTTCCGGATTTATATGATATATGAACATGAGCCTCATCCCAGTTGGTGAGGACTCGGAAAGTGCATCGAAGAGACCCGAGTTCAAAACCAGACGGAGACATTTTTTTTGAGGTAATGTAGAAGTATTGTAGTAGGGAATGTAGCAGTACTGTAGTAGGGATTGTAATAGTACTATATCAATATTGTAGAAAGCTCTGTAGTGGTACTGTTTGGTGCTGTAGCAGCTAGAACTATTCATCCATTTGGGCTTTCTGTCCACCGGTTTGGGCCTCGGGTCATTTAAGGCCTTCGGGACACCTAAGGCCTTTGGGCCAGTAAGGCCCTCGAGCCACCTCAAGGCCTTCGGGCCACCTCAAGGCCTTCATTCCACCTAAAGTCCTTCAGGCCAACTCAAGGCCTTCGGGAAACTGGAAATTGTACTTAAATTACTGGACTACAATTGAGGATTCAGATCAGGCACATTCACCAGAGCACAAGCTAAGCAGATTTTCCATAAAGAGAGGGTATAACATTGCCATCCGGACCAGCCTGTGCGTGCATGGGAAGCCTTTCCAAACAATCCATGCAAAGGTGGAGAGCTAATATCACGATGAAGAAGTTAGGAAGGATTAGTTCGGTGTAGTTATAGTCGTAATATTTCCCTAATACCTATGAGTCATGTAATCTCTAAGCCTACGATCCGTGTAAGGGTTCCCCCTCATATCTTGAAAGGGGGGTTATCAAAAATCAATAAAAAAGAATTCATTCATTCTATTCGGGGCTGAATTTATATGTTATATTTGATAAGATAAGGTTTGGATGGAACTTTATGACAATTTGATTTGTTTATTATTGATTGTTACTAATTTCATAAATACTTATGATTGATGTTTTTGTTGTGATTCATGTTGATTTTATATACTGGGTCTATTTCCATTGGAATCATGTGAGGTGAGAAGGGTGTGATTGTGGTCTTAGCACTTGGGGATTTGTTATTGTCATGTGATGCCATTTTATTTTTTTAAAGCTCATATATTTTAGTTATTCCATAATGAGACCTAGGTTACTAATTGAGAATTAGTAGAAAATTTCAAAACTTGTTGAGATTATGAACTAGCTAGTCACACCTCATTATGCATAATACCTAGATAGTTGGGTGTAGATAATGAGACTAAGTAATATTGATTTAGTTAAAGGATGTGTAACTATTAACCTACCTATACTAGTTCCACCTTTTCATGTATTTTAATATCCAACAATTCCATTTGATGTTACCCCATTCTATGTATCATATCTTCTTCCTTTCATTCTTTATTATAATGTGTGTTCATTATTCTTTGGACGGACTTGTTTACTCTGTTGATCTTATTAATTTTTTTCCATGATGTTTAATAGTTTTATTCCTCCCAATTATTAGTATTTTGTGTTTCCTTATATGGTTGAGTTCTGAAATAGTTAACATCATTTCCTTTATTATCTTTGATTTTTGGGGGTAAAATATTTTAAATAAAGAGGGGGAAATGGATTTAGAAATCTATTTCATGGTTGAATTTCTTCTTAAATGATTTAAACCACATGTGGGTTTAAATTAAAAATTTTGTTGTTTTAATGATAAATTATTGGATTTTGGAATTGTCTTGTTTTTGGTAAAACCCTTTTAAGGAATGTTTTACAAATTTTTCTCTTTGAGAATGGGTATGTTTTTTTTGGTTAAATCTGGTATAGTGTAAAATGAAATGAAAAAGTATTTTTCTATAATTGTTTGAAACTAGAAAATATAGTTTATTTTATATATTAATGAATTTAACACATGGTGGTATGATAATGGATTCATATCACACCCTATATAGTCATGTTGGAGGATATGTAGTCTTCATTTCTCATGCTAGTTTTTTCTGGTCTACACTTTTTGGTTGGATCCGGTGTAATCCACCTTGAGAATTAGGTGGTTTTTGGGATTGGGGTTGTGACATGAGAGTCACATTGAGATGGTGATTAGTCCTTCTTTTTATATGAACCTATTGGCTCAAGTTTTTTTCTACCCTTTTTTGTCATATGTTTTTCTTTTATCCTTCATTATAGGATTATAACCTTTGTGTTAAATCGATATTTATATGACATTTCCTTTGGAATTAATATTTGGTTATTTATTATTATGTCTTTTTTTAACGTTTATATTTGGGTTCATGTGGGTGAAACTATACACAATACTTATTTTGGATACCCTTAATGATTTTCATCAGCCTTCGAGGACTGGGGATACCCATTGAGTATGTTTTCGGCTAATTTGGGTGATGGTCATGTTTATGGCCCGAGTCGGTTTATTAAAAGTTGGTATCAAAGCCTAGGTTTCTAAATAGGGGGATATTTTTTTTAAATTCACATCTTCTTATTTGGGATTCAGTGTTAGAAAATAGATAGGACCATCAAGACTTTTGTGGTAAGTCTCTAGAAGTGTCGAGCTAGCTTTTCCTTATGTCGAATCATGAGTTTCCATGGGTGTTCATGTGTTTTATAATGAGTTTGGGTTTTTTGGTTAGTTATTATGGGGATGCTTTGATTTGTTTTTCTATTACTCTAGGTTATGGGGATATTTCAAGAGACGTCTTGGAAAATTCTTCATTTCTGAGTGAAATTTTATTGAATTCATGGGGCACACAATTAAGACATATAGTTTATCAGACCATGTGAAATTCATTATGACCATTCTGTATAACTTCTAATGTAACTCACATGATCAGGACACATGGTATAAACTTTAAATGTCATAGGAAATCATTATTAGAGGGATTTATTAACCTAACTGAGTGTTTACCTTATTCAAAAATAGTACACCCTTGAGTTCATTTAACGACATATATTGAAAAATTCCCAAAAAAGTAGAGTCATTTATTTAACCACACAATATGGATCTAAATGTTAAATATTTATTTCTATAAGCATCATATAACATAACATCTGAATAACATATTAATTTTAGATCTCTAATCAATGGATCCTAATAAACATCAATATAATTACCCTATTGTTTGGGTCTTGATATAAGAGGATAAAAAAATGTATTTTCACTTCATTCATAACCACAATATAATGTTATAATTTACAAACATAACTATCCATTTACTGTGAGTATAATTTTATATAAAATAGATTAAATCAATCAATAAGTAATGCTAAACAATTTTTTCTTAACTCCTTTCCAAATTCAGAATACTAATGATCAATTTTCGACCATTGAGGAGAGTTTTTTGTGTATCAAATTTTCCCATATTTATTTCATGTATTTTAATTACACATAAATTTCCTTGTAGTATCATCATTTCTATAATGGCACCAAAACCTTGGAATTATTGAAATGTACTATAAAAAATTCAAGGGACATGATTCATCTTTCTTAAATCAAGATATACCACACTTTATGATTTTTTTGTGTGATTCAGGGTCCTTGTGGAATAGTATACATTTTTTTAAATACATGTATTCCTTTAGAGAATATACCCATTTAATATAGCATTATTCTAGTGTCATATACCTTTCATAGAAGATCACTATCTTCTTATATCATATCATTCAAGAGAGAAAATAGTTCATTAAATCTAGTGTCACTCCATCTATTTCCATATTTTACCTTATATATATTTACTATGGATTAAAATGTTGTATATTTAGTACAAACGCCCTAAAATGCAATCATTTCATAGCTCTTTAACATTTGAAAGAAACTTTGGATAATAAAAAAAATTAATCTTCAACTATCATTATCATTTCCTCAAAATAATTCTTGTATCATTTACTTTCATTATAATAACCTCAATATGGTATTAATCATCGTTCACATATGTAATATTATTCGATGATCCATAAATGTTTTGTTATTATAGTCACTAGATTTGTTCCTTTTTTCCTATTTTTATTATAACATTTTATATTTTAATATATTCCATGATAGATCAAGTGTTCTTCCAAATCATATAGTCTTATTTTTCATTAATAATAAAAATTTAAATGTACAAAAATGATTTTAGAAGGGTCCTATAAAAGAACATTTACAAAATTTATGAACTCTTTAACCCCATATACAGGTCATAGTGGGAAGGAAAAACAGAATAGGGGGAGGGGTAGGGGTGAATTTCATTTTAAAAACTAAATTAAAATAAAAAATTTATTTTATAAAATATATGGAAATACAAGGAATAAATATATATAATCCAGTTTAAGCATATCATAAATAATAATAAAGAAATAATGTGATAGCGACGAGGAATGTAAATTTCAAAAACTATCTCAACACATGAAATTTGTTAAAGAAGTTCAAAAATAGTACCTTTAGGTGCCCCAATGTATCTTCCAAATGAGAATGATCATGAAGTTCAATATATTAAACCCATTGATTTGAATGGGAACTGAAAAACCAAAAACCCTTGGTTTTAATAGAAACCAAGAACCTCAAAAAACATTCTTTTAATGAAATATAAAGAACCTAAATCCACTAGTTTGAATAGGGAACCAAGAACAAATTTTTTTGGTTTGGATGGATAACTAAGAACTAATGAAATAGAGGGATAAAATAAATAAATGAATTTCATATTTTCAAACCCTTTATATTGAATGATCTCTACTCACTCTTGAAAGAATTAAAACAATATACAAGTAGAAAAAGTGAAGGATATAAAGTGAGATATAATGGGGTTTACCAAATAGATTCAATAAGTGTAGAGATAAATAGGCACAAGAAGATATAACCAGAATGTTGATGTCACATAGGATGAAGTTGTTAAAGAATACACCCTTGTTTATTTAGTTCCTTGATCACCTTAGTTGATTTTACCTTTTAGACGCTCTATTGAGAAAGGATGATTAGGATGGAACATTGGAGTTATTAATAGATTATGAAGCTATTGACGATCAAAGGTCATTTCACTTGATGAGAAAAATGTTTTGATAATGTTACATACAGTAGAAATACTCCTTAAATAGCATACATAGGGTTTTGGGTCTAATGAATCAATCCAAGTAAATTAAGACCCAAAATAAACATTTTTTCCATCATAAATTACTAATCAGAATACCCTTCCAAACACCATGAAATACCCAATAGCAACCACTTGGTAGTCGGGTGGATGCATGATGAAAACATTTGTTCTATCTAAAAACCAAAGGATGGGAAGTGGCCTCAATTGGATAACTTTTGGACCTATTGGGAATTTTTGGGTTCTGTCATAGGGTAATGGCTAGCCGATTGCTCTACACTAGATATCTGGTGTTTCACTAATGCTTAAGACATGGAAAATTCCATTTGAACATATTTTATATCCACCATTAGAACATATTCTTTACCATCAATTTGAATAAACCAAATCATGATATACAACATAAAATAGTTTATAAAAAATAAATTTTTATAGTTATTAAAATATCATGACGATAGTCAACAATCTTCCCCTTTTGTATGATCATAATCACATGATATAAAAATCAAGATAAAGAAGTGGAAATGTTTAAAAAGAATTATTTTACCAAATAAATGAGAAATATTGTTTCCTCTTTTGAAACATTGAAACAAGATCCTCCTCCTTGATGAAATAACAAATGAAATGAATAATCTTTTATCTTTTACCTCTATCAAAACATGTCCCCATATCTAAAATATATATATCATAAATTAATATTAATAGATTTAAAGTATTTGAGGGAAAAAGATTGTGAAAAATAATTTATTATTTGTAAAAACATTAATATGGAAAAACAATATTTGAATAAAATTTGAATAAAATTTAAAAAGGGAAAAGAATTAAAAATAATAATGATCATTATTAAAAGATATCATAATTGAGGTAAAGGTATCATAACCAAAAAACAAATAGAAAAATAAATGTTTAAAAATTAATGAAAAAATAGTGAAAATAATTTGGAAATGGAGCGGAATAAGTAATTTTTAAAAAAAATATTTGAAAAAACAAATTAAGAAATTTTAAGAAAATCCGTTTAATTTATATAACTCCCTAAATACAATAAATATTTTATAGGGAATATTTGAATTTCAAAGAAGAAAGAAAAAAGAAAAAAAAATAAGATTTTTTTTGTAAAGAAGATAAAATCTAAAAAGATATCCTCTCTACTTTTGAGAAATAAATAATAGATAAGAGAAAAACTTTTTAAAATAGATTCAATATAGAACATAAAATAAAAATGAATGAAGTACATTTTTCAATGAAGACCAATTTTCATTTCAAATGATTCTTATAGATGGATATAGCTAGGCTCCCCTATCACATGGAGTATAAAATATTAATCTCAAGGTGGAAAGTGTTGATCAATCACTTAAAGGGGTAACACACCCATTTTTTTAAAAAATAATCCACCAATCGATATATCAATCAGGTTTACTAGCATAGTCTTACAAGATATCAAAAAAAAGTTCCTTTTGGTACTAAAATATTGTGTATTTTCTGTAAAATATTAAAAGGAGTTGGTAAACACTTCATTTAGGTTTTTAGTACCACAATTTGGAAAATTTTTTAATAACATTTACATGATTATTTTTTATATAGTTATTGGATATTTTGAAACATTTCAAATATTTAAAATTTTTGTTTCATTAAAAATTCATATTATATATTCTAAAATCTTTCATAAAGGTAAAAAAGAATCATAAACCACCACATGCTTGTGTTCTTGTTAATCCATTCACATATGTGATGATATGATAATTCTTGTGTTTTGGAAAGAATTAAGTATTCTCTGATGGTGTACATTGTTTTCCTAGTGTGAAGTAGGTAACATAACACAAAATTTGATGAGTTTTTCATAGATGTTTAAATATTTAGATATAATATAAACTAATATTAATATATTAACATATTAATACCCACACACACATAGATATAAAAATACTAAAATAAATATAAACAAATTTATATATATGTTTATACTTTCACATATAAAAACAAATGAAATACACACAAACATATATATATATATATATATATAAGGAAACATTATATCTCTTATTTCTATAAAAATCCATAAATCATACTGTTCAGTCATATTAATTTCAAATATATTTACTAGTTTGACCAAATCCATAACCCAATGAATAATATTGAATCAATTAATATTAGACCCACACTTATTTAGAACATTATAAACATTGATTTCTTATTGAAAAATTACCCAAGTTATTAATTCGTCACCAAATTAATACAAAAAATTTTCATTTCACAGAACCCCATTTAATTTATAATTAATTTAAATATTAATTATTTTATTTATTTTATCATAAATCTATATCTATAGTCTATATTAAAATATAAAAATTGGAATAGCAACCCAATAATCAAGAAAATCAAGAAAGATCCTAAAGCCAAAATGGAAAGCACCCTAGAAAATGTTGATTCAACCAGGAAAATTGAGTTGTCCTGTAAAGACCCGAAAATTCTGTAAAATTTTCTTTTTAATTATATTGAATTATTACTAGACTACCAAAATTGACAGCACGTGATTTCGGGGACTAGAGAGCTTTGAACAAAATTGTGAACTTTTTTTATGGTACATTCAGTAAACGTGAAGGTGAGAATTATAATCCTTTAAACAGTTTCTCGGATTGAAAATCTGAGGGCACTATTGGAATCACAGTGCCGTGATTCTCTTAAAGGAAGTTTAATTTCGAACAGTAAGGTCCGGATGGAAAATTTAAATTTTAGACCATTCAAAAATAATAATAAAATAACTAAAGGTTAATATTATATTTTTTTAACCATTGAGAGACAGTTGTAGGACTGAAAGGTAATTGTAAATTAATTAAAAACATTAAATATCCTGTTACACTTGGTTTTGTAACCGCAATCTCAGACAATTAATTTGTTTGTTAATTTTGGTTTATTAAATAACCACATTAGTGACCAGAGAGTTAATCACTTTAACTCTAATGTTAAACAAACTGTTGGTGAGAAGGATTGGACAACCGTGGGAGAACTCGTGAAGAAGAATCAGTGGAAACCCTCTCAAATGAAGAATCAAGATTATATCCATAGATCAACAAACACCAATGAACATTTTCAAACAATGGATTCTCCTCCTTCATCGTTAGAGAAATCCAAACTGTTCATGTTAGGGGTTTTATTTATTCAAAGTGCATTATTGATTCAACCTACCCCATTCTTGAATTATAAGACGAACACAGAACAACCAACTAATGGGTTGATCCTTGATTCATTTGAATCTATAGGTGGTTATTGCATGAAAATTATATAGTATTGATTTGATTACTTTTCCATGTTAAAAAACTAACGTTGAGGGCGAGGTCCAATCTGAACAAGGTTCTGACCCTCCACTGCTCTCAGTTTTGATGTGTTCTTCATGGAAGAATATTTAACATGATGGAAACACCAAACTGAGGGCCACACAGAAACGGTGGCATGCCAAGAGGCCCATAGGTGAAGATGAGAAGATAATCGGACCACCGACACTTCACTAGTGGCCTGTAGAAGTGCTATCGGTGTGGAAACACCAGCACGACGGTGTCGGCGACCGGTTGTTGTGAGGAGGGGGTGACACCTTTAGACACCATGACAGACAAGAGAAAGATAGCCGACACTAGCCACATTGATGGCAAGTAGTGTCCCACAGAGGAGATGTTGTGGGTCTCACCATTGACCAGTCCACTGGACCGGTCAGCTTGAAGGGTGGCGCCAACCTGGTGCCGCTGTTGGAAGACCCGAATGGATCCGTATCCATTATGGGGAGCTAGGACAACACCCATCTAGTGGGAAATGCCTAGCCATCATACTAGACTAGGTATGGGCTGGTCTGGGTCTGGCCTAGTGGGCCGGGTAGGGTCAGTCTGACCGGTCGTACAGGACCCCAACCCAATTTGACCCAATTATGCATAATGAGTCATAAATCCTAAACTAGATTTCTATTTGACGAACCATCTATGGTGCTCAAAACATTGGGAAGATGCATTCCTTTTGACATAATCCACTTTATTTTTGGAAAAAGTTAGAGTACGACTAGGCTGGTTCAAACACGAATCCAACCGGGCCCTCAGAACAAAAATGCTTATTACTTACAGAACATGCATCTGATTGACGTGCCATCTGTTGATTTGAAACCCTTATGAAATGTAATTTCATCATATTACTTCTTCATAGAAATTTTTGGCAGTTGATGTATGAACAATGACTTGAGGGGAAGAACCTACGAAACTCAAGTGCACTAAGTGAGAGAATCATGTGGCTGGTTATCAAGTGTAGAGTGACCCCTTTGTGGTTCTACATTTGTGCCTTATGACCCTGTGTGGATTAGTGAATTACAACCTTGTGTGGATCAGTAGTAGAATGAACGAACAAGGACCAGACCTAGAGTGGCCCATTGTGGATCAGGGATTTATGACCCTGTGTGGATCGATGACTTACGACCCTGTGTGGATCGACGACTTACGACCCTATGTCGATCAGTGACTTACGACCCTGTGTGGATCAGTAATAGAATGACTTCTTCATGGTTCAGCATTAGAAATTCTCAATGTATTAATGTTGATTTATCTTTAAAATTAATCATCATAATTATTATTCTTTATGTTTTAAACCTTGTGTGAGCCGAGTATTTTACTTTTTTCTTTGTGACTGCGATCATTCTTTGTGGTTTCTCCTATGTTGAATTTTGAGAACCCTTCATGAGTCTTGAGATCCCAATTTGATATTGTTATAATCAACCCTATTTGGGATTCTCCCACACCTTTTTGTGTCTTGTGCAGACAACAGAAAATTTTGACCGAGGTTTGAGATCCAGGGCTAGACAGTGCATGGAGTTGATCGGTTGACGCAGAGAGCCGTAGTAATGAGATGTACCTACTTGGTTTGTACTTGTGTGGGATTATCCCACACCATTTCAATTTTTATGAATTTTATTTTAGTTGGGTTTATATTCTGGCCCATTCCTCTTTAGTTCATAGTTATACTTTTAGTAGTTATACTACATGGTTTGTACTGGTTGTGTACCTGGTCTTTGTGTTTACCCGTTTAAAGGAAATTTCTTCCCATTTTAGGTATATTATTTTCCAGTTCTAGTCGCCAACCCTTGGACTATGGAATACGGGGTTGGGGTTGTCACAGAATGGGCCCCGGGGGACAGGTCGTGACAAAGTGGTATCAGAGTAGTCGATTCTACCAAAGAATTAGGACACTAATCTTTTCAATGGGGAAATAACGTTAAGTGTTTTGAGTATGGTTTTTTGTTCGGAGGGTCTTGTATTGGTACAGTGGCCAACATATCTATACGCTAGGACCCTAAATTCTAATTTCTAACTCGGTACATGAAAACACTGATTGCATGTGTTTTTGAACATGTTTTTCTTTAGATCTCTTTTGAGTCAAGTAACCAGGTATAACTTATTAACCTTGGTGCATCTATTTATTTATAAGATTTCGCTGTGTAGACAACCATATTGCATTCCAGTGAGAGATCACAATGACGGACCACTAAGAGATGATGCATCGGTGCAGGGCCCTCTTACAACGATGGTACCTTCAGTTGGTGTACCAGCAGCAACACTACTCATAGAGTAGTAGTGGAAACCATCCCCACTAGCAGACCATGCACACAGACTGAGTGTGTTTCATACGTTCTAGAGACATAGGCCTTAAAGTCTGTGAGGTAAGAAAAATCCTTAGGTTGTCGAGGACAGGCTGGAGGCTGTGGCTTGAGTTTTCTGCCTAGTTAAGAAACCAACAAACCAGATGGTGATCCTAGCTACTAGTCTCTTTCAAGTCATAGTAGGGAGATGGTGGAGCCTGATGCTCCCATTGCATGATGAGGCAACACTAATCTGGTTGGACTTCGAGGACCTTTGTAAGATGGAGTTTGTACCAGCAACTCTACACTCTATGCGTATAGAAGAGATCCTATACATACAAGAGGGTTGTCGAACAAGGGCCCAGTACTCGACGATATTCCCTGACCTCTCACTCTACTCCACTGACATGTTATGAGACCCTTTCTTTAGGGCCCATACCTTTGAGAAGGGTATACGACAAGAGATTAGAGCGTCGATGATATCTCTCAACATCCCGACGCATACTAGAGTGCTAAGAGGAGAAATATTGGGGGAGAGCTTCCTAGCTGAGTAGGGACCGATGGTGAGAGACAACATTGGACAACTGGTGGTTGAGACATATGTCGTAGGTAGTAGGAAGATGACGTAGACGACAATGTGGTCCATAACTTCTAGTGGATGACCACGGGATGTAGGGTCGTAGATGTGAAGCTAACATGACAAAGGAGGTCAGTATAAGAGAAGATAATTCTACTCATGCGGCGGGTCGGGTCACATGGCTTGTGACTGCCCAACCTGCCACACTGATGATCACTAGACAGTCAAAGGACTATTGAGGAAGAGGCAGAGATTCAAGTTTGGAGGTTCAGAGGGGGGTGGAATTGGAAGAGGAGCTGGCCGTAGAGCAGGCGGTGGGAAACAATTTGAGTATCTACCTCCACCACCTCTATGAGGTCCAACCCTACCTCAAGGAGCAGTTGGATAAGGATGAGCTCAGGTTCAGGTAGTTGAGGCCTTCTACCACGACACTATAGAGATGATATGAGGTACGATTGATGTATACTCCACCTTAGCTGCAGTTATTATAGACACAGGTGCCCGTTACTCTTTTACTTCCATGACTCTCATTTGGAGCTCGAAGATTCCGGTGTATCCATTGGCTCAATCCTTACGATTATTGACAACTACGAGAGAGGATTGAATGATTACACACTGGTGCCGGCTGTGTGAGATTACTCTAGGAGGTGTGATCCTTGGTTGGGATCTCATATAAGCAGTGTCGAGGCCTTATGACATCATCTTGGGTATGGACTGGCTATCCACAGTCTATGCCCAGATCAAATTTTTTAGGTGAAAAGTGTGGTGTGTCTATGAGGAAGAGACCAGGTTTTCCTTCACCAGCAATAAGGGAACCTTTTTAGCTTAGGATGGACTTTCTTAGAGGAGGGTGCAGCCGATCACTCATCAGCTAGCTAGCCTTACCCTCAGAGTAGATGATGAGAGGAGTATGATCTATCCTATAATGGTGGACTAGTATGTTGATGTCTTTCCTGAGAATGTTCCGAAACTACCACCTCAAAGAGAGTTATACTTCTACATCAACATGTACCTTATTATGGCATCAATATCTACATCAACATATTTAATAGATCTCGTAGAGATTCGTGAGTTTATGGTATAGCTGGAGGACTTGTAGGGAATGGGATTATAAGGCCTAGTGTTTCTCTAGGGGAAGCCCCTATTTTGTTCACCAAAAAGGAAGATTGGATTCTGAGGCTTTGTGTGGACTATCGACGCCTAAATCAGGTGACCGTGAAGAACAATTATCCAATCCTAAGGATTGATGATCTTTTCGATCAAATGAAGGGAGCTCGATTGTTTTCGGAGATAGACCTCAGATTAGGCTATCATCAACTCAGGATACGAGATAAGGATGTAATGAAGACGTACTTCAGATGCCAGTATGACCACTATTAATTCTTGGTGGTTTCTTTTAGCAATACCATTTCCCCAGTAGTGTTCATGGTACTCATGAATAGGATCTTCCAACCTTTCCTCGATCGCTTTGTGGTTGTCTTAATTAACGACATCTTGGTGTACTCAGCATCGGAGGAGGATAACTCCTCTCATCTGTAGATTGTTCTGGATACACTCTGAGAGAAAAAACTTTATATAAATCACTCTAAGTTCTAGTTCTGGATATGGGAGGTCAACTTTCTAGTACATGTTATCTTAGATGCTGGATTTGTAGTGTATTTGGAAAATATAGAGGCAGTTCTTTCTTGGGAGCCACCCAAGAGTGTGACTGTTGTGTGGAGTTTTATGGGGTTGGATGGGTATTACTGGATATTCCTACCTAACTTTTATAGAGTAGAATCACCCTTTTTATCTTTGAAAAATAAGGGATAACCTTTCTTGTATATGTAGATATTCTGGAAGAGTTTTCTAGAGCGGAGGAATAGACCTACAAGTTCCCTCATCGTGATACTATATGAAGAGGGTGTTGGGTATGTAGTCTACTACGATGCATCAGGGACCAGAATTGGATGTGTCCTAATATAGGAGTGAGATGTGATTGCCTATGACTCATGATATATTAGAAAAAATTAGCAGAACTACGCATCCCATGACCTGGAGTTAGCAGTAGTGGTCTTTGTGTTGAAGATGTGGCAACAATACTTGATGGGAGAACAATTTACTATCTACTCAGATCACAAGATTCTTAGTATGTATTCTCATAGAAGGATATAAACCTGAGAAATTCACTCCCCTACTTTTTTAGTGAGTCAGGGAGGCTCAACATAGGGATGTTGACTGTGATACCTAACATGCTCAGAAACCATCATGATTGTCTCCTATAAAAATTTCTGAAGGTGGGGAGAACGCCATTATTTTTAGAGGATGCAACATAGTACTAGTGACACTACAAGAGGGGGTGTTGAGGGACTTCTACAGATCCCCATTGGTGGTACATCTTGGCATGGAGAAGATGTACTAGGACCTACTACATTTTTTCTGGTGTCTAGGGATAGAGAAAGCATCAATAGAGTTTGTTTCACGATGCCTCACTTATCAACAAGTAAAGGTCAAACATCAGGTTCAATCTAGCTTAGCATAGCTACTTGAGGTGCTAAAATAGAAGTGGGATGATATCTCCATGGACTTTGTGATAGGGCTACAACATATGTCCAGGGTCCACAATTTCATTTGGGTGATCATTGATCAACTCACCAAGTCATCTCACTTCCTACCCATACTGGCGTAGGGATCAGTAGAGGGATTGGGACACCTCTATGTCCAAGAGATAGTACGACTTCACAGGGTTTTATCGATGATCGTCTTATATCATGATGCTTGTTTTACATCCTATTTGTGGAAGGGTTTGCAGGAGGCATTCAAGACTCAGCTATGTTTGAGCATCGCCTTTCATTATCAGACAGATGGTCATATAGAATAGACCATATAGACTCTTAAAGACATGCTCTATGCTTGTGTATATGATTTTGGCCACAATTGGGAGGATAAAATTCCCTTGGATGAGTTCTAATACAACAACAACTATAACTCCACCACCATTATGGAACCATTTGAGGCCTTCTTTGGGAGACTATATAGATCTCCTCTATGCTAGATAGACCCATGGGAGTCAGCACTTGTGGGTCCAGAGTTTGTATGAGCTACCACTGAGAAGGTGCAGATCATCAATGAGCAGATGAAGACTGCACAGAGCTAGAAGATTTCGTATTCTGATATAAGACTAAGACCCTTAAACTTTTAAAAGGGAGACCATATCTTCCTATGGGTCTCACCTTGACGAGGTTTTCAGAGATTTGGCTGGGGCGACAAGATATCTCCAAGGCTCATCAGACCTTTCCATATTCTCACCAGAGTTGGTGAGGTAGAATACAACCTGGCTCTTCCCCCACAGATCCATAAATTGTGTGATGTTTTCCACGTGTCGTAGCTGAAGAGATACGTGCATGATTTATCATACATCATAGACTGGGGAGAGCTGGACATTAAGAATAGGGTGACATTCATTGATTTCCAAGTGGAGATAGAGGATCGAGAGGAGCGGGTCCTATGGGGGAATTCGATTCCTCTGGTGTGATTTTGGTGGCAGCATGGGAAACGCCGGGAGAGCACATGGGAGAGAGGGCTTAGATTCGTTATCAGTACCACCTTTTGTTTTTTATCCGTTTTTTGGATTTTAGGGACGTAAAGCCATAAGGTTGGGAGAATGTAAAGACCCATAAATTTTTTATAATTATTTTTAGTTATATGAAATTATTACAAGACAATGAAAATTGATGGCAAGGGATTCAGTGGCCTGGAGAGCCTAGAATGGAATTTTTAACTTTTTTTAGGGTACGTTCAGTAAAAGTGTGGGTGAGAATTTTTATCTTTTAAACCATTACTCAGATTGAAAATCTGAGGGCACCGTTGGACTCGTAGTGCCAGGATTTGATTAAGGGAACCTTAACTTTGACCATCAAAGGTTAGATGAAAATTTTAAATTTTGGACATTTAAAAAATAATAATAAAATAACTAAAGGTTATTTTATCTTTTTTGTAAACCTTTGAGAAATGATGGAAGGACCTCAAGGTAACTGGACATTAAATGAAAACATTTAATAACCTGTTACACATGGTTATGTAACCGCAAGCCCGGGAAATTTATTTGTTCATTAATTATGGTTTATTGATGAACCACATTAATGAACAGAGAGTTAAACACTTCAAATGTAATGTAAAACAAACCTTTGGTGAGAAGCATTGGACAAATGTGGGAGAACTCCCGATGAAGCATCGGTAGAAATCCTCTCTAATAATGAATGAGGATTCGATCTAGAGATCGACGAATGCTGATAAACATCTTCTAACAACAAAATCTACTTCTTTTTCATCAGTGGAATCCTACATTTTCATGGTAGGGGTTTTATATATTCAAAGTGAATTATTGATTCAACCAACCCCATTCTTGAATTATATGATGAACGTGGATTAACTAATTAATGGGTTGATGTGCGATTCATTTGAATCTATGGGTGGTTATTACAGGAAATTAATCTGGGTATTGAATTGATTACCTTACCTTTTTTAAACACTAACGCCGAGAGTGTGGACCAATTCAAACAAGGCCCAGACAATCAACCACTCTCATTTTTTATGCGTTCTTTGTGGATGAATTTCAACTTAATAGCAACGGGAAAATGAGGTCTACACAGTGAAGGTGGAATCCCAAGAGGCCCATAGGCACATAAGGGAAGAAAATCATACTACCAGAGCTTCACCGGTGGCCCACGGAAGTGCCGTCGGTGCAGCACCCCCGGGGCAGCGGTGCGAGTGACCTGTGGCCATGAGGAGGTGGCAGCGCCCGTAGGCACTACAACGGATAGGAGGCAGACAACTAATGCTGACCACATTGATGGAATGTGGCATGCCACAACTCCAGCTAGGGTGGTGGAGGACCTGCATATGTGGGCCTCACCATTGATAGGTCCACTAGTCCGATCAACTAGAAGGAAGGCGCCAACCTGGCACTGCTGTTAGATGACCCGAACAGACCCTCATCCATTCGGGGGAGATGGGACCATGCCCAACTGGCGGCCCACGCCCATCCAGTAGACCAAACCAGGACTGCCTGAGTCAGGTCATACCAAGGTCATACCTGGGTCGAGTCGGGTCGACCTACACCGGGTCAGGTCGGGTTGGTTTTCCTGGGTCTGTCAGGACGGAGACCTAGTTTGACCTAGTTACACTTAAAGAGTCAAAACTCCTAAACCAGACATTTGATTTCCGAACTGTCTACGGAACTGGAAAACTTGGGACAAGACAGTCCCTTTGAGATACTCCACGTGTGTTTAGAATAAAGTTGGTTTATGAACAGGTTGGATTGAACATTAATCCAATTGGACCCTTGGTACAAAAATGCCTATAACATACAGACCTAGCATCTGATTGATGCACTATCTCTTGCATTGGAACCCTTATGATAGGGAAGTTCTTTTGGATACATCTTCATGGGACTTCGTGGAAGTTTAGGTACAACCGATGGCAGGAGGATCATAACCTACGGAACTCAAGCGCACCAAGTTCAGGAATTTTTAGGCTGGCCGTCTATTAAAGAGCGACCCCTTTGTGGATCGACATTTGTGACCTATGAATATATGTGGATCTCCAACTTATGACCATGTGAAGATCTACAGTAGTTCAACCTGACGAGGACCTGCCATAGAGAAGCCCATCGTGGATCAATGACTTACAACCCTTTTTGGGTCGACGACTTATGACTCTATGTGGATTAGTAGTAGTGTGACACGACGAGGACCAACCTTAGAGAGGCTCTTCATGGATTAGAGATTTACAACCCTATGTGGATTTATGACTTATGACCCTGAGTAAATCAATGTCTTACGACCCCGTGTGGATCAGGGACTTATGACCCTATGGGGATCAGTAATAAAATTACTTCTTCGTGCTTCAACAGTAGAACTTCTCAATGGAATAATGTTGATTTTTCCTTATGACTAACCATAATTATTCATGTTCATTAAGTTATATACCTTGGGTGAGTTGCGTCTTTTACTTTGTGCATTGTGATTGAGATCATGCTTAGTGGGTTTTTATTTTTGGAATTTTGAGAGACCTTCTGGGGTATCAGGGTCCCTACTGAGTTTTGTTATACTCACCCCTGTACGGGTATTGCCCGCACCTTGTTCTTTCTTGTGTAGATGACCGACATCTTTGATCGAGGTTTGGGAGCAAGGACTAGAAGGTGCACAGAGGTGACTGGTTGACACAGAGGGCTGTAGTGATGAAATGTACCTACCCTTCATGTAGAATCCTTGGTGGATGACCTTAGGAGCTATTTTTTTGTTGTATTTTATTTTAGTTGGGTTTCTATTCCGCTCATTCTACTTCAGTTCACACTTTTACATTCAGTAGTTATACAACATTGTTTGTTCTTGTTGTGTACCTGGTTTATATATTTGTAGGCTTAAAGGTAATGCCTTCCCATTTTAGGGACATTACTTTCTGGTGCCAGTCACCAACCCCTGGACAATGGAAGGCGGGCTTGCAGTAGTCACAACATAGATTCCGGGGGACGGTTCGTGACATAGTGGTAACAAAGTATTAAGTTATAGTGATGAACTAGGACTCTAATATTTTCAATGGGAAAATAGTGTTAAGTGTTTTGAGTATGGTTTTTAGTTCGGGGAGTCCAATGTAGGGGCGGCGACCAACACATCCATAGACGAGGACCCGGAATTCTAATTTATGACTCGGTAAACAGAAACACAGATTGCGTGTGTGTTTTAAAATGTTTCTCTTTGGATATATTTTGAGTCAGCTCACTAAGTATGACTTATTGACCCTATACCATATGTTTCTTTACCAGATGTCTATTCATAGACAGCCAGCTAGGATTCCAGTGAGAGATCATGATGATGGAACACCAAGTGATGAAGCATTGGTGCATGGACCACTTACAGTGATGAAACCTTTGGGGGGTGTACCAGCAACACCACTACCGATAGGGTAGCAGTTGCCACCATAACCACCAGCGGGCCATGCATGCCAACTAAACGCATTGCATGAGTTTCAGAAATAGAGGCCTATAAGGTTTGGAGGAGAGATAGATCCTCAGGCAGCCGAGGACTAGTTGGAGGCTGTGGCTAGATTTTTCCACCTAGTTAGGACACCAGCAGACCAGATGGTTATCTTATCTGCTAGTCTCTTCTAGGGCACAATAGAGAGATGGTGGATCCTGACGCTCTAGATTCACAATGAGGTGGCCCTCACCTGGTTGGACTTCATGGGCCTCTTCAGGGAAGATTTTTTACCAACAACTCTATACTATATGCGTATTCAAGAGATTTTTCACTTATAGTAGGGCGACGTGATAGTGGCCCAATACTCGGCAAGATTCACTGACATATCATGCTACTCCACCAACATAGTACAAGGCCCTTTCTTTAGAGACCAGACATTTGAGAAAGGTCTCTGATGGGAGATTAGAGCGTCGATGATATCACTCAACATCCCAACGCATGCTAGAGATCTAGAGTGAGCACTATTGGTGGAGAGCTTCCTAGCTGAGCAGGCACCGACGATGAGATCCACCACCAGAGGACAGGAATTTGAGAAATCTGTAGTAGGTAGTAGGAAGATGAAGTAGAGGTACAAGAAGTCTTGACATTATGGTGGATGACCCCAAGATGCAGTGTTGAAGGTTTGAACCTCACGGTATAGAATAGGTCAGTAGAGGAGAAGACTATGCTACTTGTGCGGCGGGCAAGGTCACATGGCTTGTGAATGCCCGAACCACTGCACTGACGATCATCATATGGTCGAGGGAATACTGAGGTAGAGGTAGAGATTTGAGTGTGGAGGTATTTAAGGAAGTGGATGTGGAAAATGATTCTTCCATGCAGTAGGTGGTGGGCGGTGATTGGAGGTTCTACTGCCACTACCTACAAGAGGTCCACCCAGACCTCATAGAGCAGGTGGACTAAGACGATCTCAGCTTCAAGAAACTAAGGCCTATGACCATGATGCTCCATATATGATACGAGGTATGGTATGTTTCTACTCCACCCTAGAAAAAATTCTTATAGACACAAGTTTCAATCACTCTTTTATTTACATGGATCTCATTTGAAGCTTGGAGATTACGGTGAAGTCATTGGATCGATCCTTTGGATTAGAGACTCCTATATAAAAGGATTCATCAATTACACATTGATTACAGTGGTGTGAGCATACTCTAGGTCGAGAGAGCTTTAGATGGGATCTCCTAGTAGAAGTGCCAAGTCCTTACGACATCATCTTGGGTATGGAAATGCTATTCAGAGTCCATGATCAGATCAACTTTTTTTGGCACAGAGTGTGGTGTGTCTGCTAGGATGGGACCAGGTATTCCCTCGCGGGCGATAAGGGAACCTATTCTTCCAAGGATGGACTTTCTCAGAGGAGGGTTCATCTGATCACTCATCATTTGGATAGCCTACCCTCAGAGAAGTTGATGATAGGAGACTTGATGTATCCTTTAGTGGTGGAAAAGTATGATGATTTCTTTCCTAAGGATGTTTTGGGACTACCACCTCATAGATAGTTAGACTTCTAAATCGACATGTAACTTAGGAAGGCACCAATATATACACCATAATATTGGATGCCTCACATAGAGTTTCATGAGTTGAGGGTACAACTGGAGGACTTATAGGAGAAGTTTCTCATAAGGCCCAGTCTTTCTCCATGGGCAACCCCAATTTTTTTCACCATGAAGGTAGACGGAGTTTGAGTCTTTTCATGGACTATAGGCTCTTGAATAAGGTGACCTTAAAGAATAATTATCCACTTTCGAGGATTGATGATATTTTTTATCAGTTGAAGGGAGCTCGGTGGTTTTAGAAGATAGGCCTCATATCAGGTTATCATCAACTTAGGGTACAAGATGAAGATGTATAAAGATGACCTTTATATGTCGTTATGACCATTATAAGTTCTTGGTGATTCCATTCGGTGTGACCAATGCCCCAGTAGTTTTAATGGGACTCATGAATATGATCTTCCATCCTTACCTTGATCGCTTCAGGGTGGTCTTCATCGATGACATCTTAGTGTAATCATCGTTGGAGGAGGAGCACGTCACTCATCTTCAGATTGTTCTGGATACACTCCAAGAGCACTGACTTTATAGTAATATCTTGAAGTGCTAGTTCTGAATATGGGAGGTTCACTTTTTGGGACACGTTATCTCATATGCTGAAGTTGTAGTGGATCCAGAAGATATATAGGCTGTGCATTCCTGGGATCCACCCAAGAGTGTGACCAAGGTGTAGAGTTTCCTAGGTTTGGCTGGGTACTATCAGAGATTCATACCCAAATTTTCTAGAGTAGCATCACCCTTTTCAGTTTTGAAAAAGTAGGGACAACATTTTCTATGGACAGAGAGATGCTATAAATGTTTATAGGAGATGAGGTGGAGACTAATGAGTGCCCCCATCTTGAGAATACTAGAAGAGGTCATTGGGTAAATAGTCTATTGTGATGCATCCGGGACTAGATTGGGATGTGTCCTGATGTATGAGTGAGAGTTGATCACCTACAACTGGTGAAAGTTGAGGAAATATGAGTATAACTATGTGACCCATGACCTAGAGTTAGTATCAGTGGTATTTGAATTGAAGATGTGGTGGAAATACTTGATGAGAGAACAATTTATTGTCTACTCCGATCACAATATTCTCAGGTATATCTTCTCACAGATGCACCTGAACCTATGAAAACAGTGATGGTTTTAGTTCCTCCAGGATTATGACTTTGAGATATTTTATACTCCCAAGAAGAGGAATGTGGTGGAAGACACACTCAGCAGGTGGTCTGTTTTACAATTTCTATGTTAGGGGACAGATCAACTAGCCACATTGTAGTTGTCCTTCATGGATAGTGATGGAACAACTTATCTTCAGTCTATGACATTAACTCCCACACTCCTTCAGCATGTGTAGGAGGCTCATCTTGGGGATGTTGACTACGAGACCTCATGTGCTCAGATATCCTCAGGACAGTCACCTGAAATATTTTTTGAAGGTGGTTAGCACTTCGTTATTTTAGAGGATGCACCATGGTACCGGTGAGACTACAAGAGGAGGTGTTGAGGGAGTTCCACACATCCTCTTTGTCTTTACATACTAGTGTAGTGAAGATGTACAAGTACCTTCGACATCAGTACTGGTGGACAGGGATGAAGAAAGAAATTACAGAGTTCGTTTCACAATGCCTCACTTGTTAGCAAGTAAAGGCCGAACATTAGGTTCCAAAAGGTTTAGCAAAGCCACTTGAGGTTCCATAATGAAAGTGGGATGGAATCTCTGTGGACTTCATGATAGGGATACACCATATGTCTAGGGGCCACAATTTCATATGGGTGATCGTTGACTGAATCACCAAGTCATATCACTTCCTACCCATCCGAGAGCATGGATCTGTATAGGGATTGGGACGCCTCTATGTCCAGGAGATAGTATGGCATCATGAGGTTCCATTGAAGATTGTATCAGATCGTGACATTTATTTTACATCCCGATTGCAGAAGGGATTATAGAAGGTGTTCGGGACTTAGCTGTATTTGAGCACCGCCTTTCATCTTTAGAGAGATGGTCAGAGGGAGTGAACCATTAAGATTATTCCAAACATTCTTTATACTTACATCCTTGATTTTGGACATAGATGGGAGAATCACTTTCCCTTGGGGGAGTTCACATACAAAAAAAGATATCACTCCACCCTCAGCATAGCACCATTTGAGGAATTGTACAGGCGACCATACAGATCACCTCAATACTGGACACACCAAGGAGAGTCGGCACTTATGGGTCCAGAGTTGGTATAGGATACCACTGAGACGGTGAAGATCATCTAGGAGGAGATTAAGACTGCACATAGTAGGCACAAGTTGTATGCTAACATAAGACGGAGACCCTTGGAGTTCAAGGAGGGAGATCATGTCATCCAACAGGTCTCACCTTGATGAGGTTTGTAGAGATTTGTTCTGGGTGGAAAGCTATATCTGAGGTTCATCGAACTGTTCTAGATTCTTAGAAGAGCAGGCGAGGTGAAAACCCACCTAGCTCTTCCCCCACAGATAAATAGGGTGCACGTCATTTTCCACATTTCGCAGCTATGGAGATACGTGAAAGATCCATCACACGTCATCGATTGGGACGAGTTGGACATTAACGATGGGGTGACATTCACCGAGTTCTCGGTGGAGATAGAGGATTGACAATATAGGGTCTTACATGGGAATTTGATTCCTCTTGTGCGAGTTCAGTGGCAGCATGAGAACCTCCAGGAGAGAACATGAGATCAGGAGGCTTAGAATCATGCTCAGTACCCCCATTTGTTTTTTCCGTTTTTGTGGCTTTTAGGGGCATAAATACCTAAGGTGGGGTGAATGTAATGACCTGGAAATTTTGTATAATTTTTTTAATTATATGGAATTATTAATAGATTGTAAAAATCGACAATACATGATTTCAAGGCTGGAGAGCCTGGAATTGAATTTTGAACTTTATTTTAAGTTATATTCTATAAATGTGAAGGGAAGAATTTATATCTTTTCAACCATTTCTCAGATTGAAAATATGAGGGTACCGTTGGACTCACAGCATCACGGATTTCATAAGGGAAGCATAACATTGACCAGAAAGGGTCGGACAGAAAAGTTAAATTTTGGACCTTACAAAAAAAATAACAATAGGTCATTTCATCTTTTTTTAACCATTTAGCGATGGTGAAGGGACCTCAAGGAAACTAGACATTAAATGAATACATTTAATATCCTGTTGCACTGGGTTGTGTAACCGCAAGCTTATTAATTGGTTCATTAATTTTTGTTCATTAATGAACCACATTAATGAACCGAGAGTTAAACACCTTAACTCTAATGTTAAAGAAACCATTGGTGAGAAGGATTGGACAACTGGAAGAGAATTCTTGATGAAGCGCCGGTGGAAACCCTCTCCAATGAAGAATGAGAATTTGATCCAGAGATCAACGAACACTGATGAACACCTTTGAACAACAGATTATCCTCCTTCATCATCAGTGGAATTCAACATGTTCATGGTCGGGTTTTATTTATTCAAAGTGAATTATTGATTCAACCTACCTCATTATTGAATTATATGACCAACGAGAATCAATAAACCAATGGTTTTATCTACGATTAATTTGAATCTGTAGGTGGTTGTTGTGGGAAATTAATCTGGGTATTCATTTGATTACTTTCCCTTGTTGAAACCCAAACGCGGAGGGCGTGGGCCAATCCAAACATGAACCGAACCCTCTGCCGCTCTCAGTTTCAATGTGTTCATCATGGTCGGATGTTCAACATAATGAAAATCTAAAATCGAGGTCCATGTAGTGATGTTGGCATCTTGGGAGTCATGTAGGCATAGACGGGAAGAAAATTGGGCCACTTGAGCTTCACCAGTGGCCTATGAAATTGCTTCCAGCACGGCACCACTGGCGTGGTGGCGTAGGAGACCGGTGGTGGTGAGGAAGTGGTGGAGTCTGTAAATACTGCGAAGGGGACACCACCACTCCATCCACAGAGGGGCACCACAGCTCCAGCCGCGGCAGTAGCGGCCCTGCGTACGCGGGTCCTGCCCTTGACAGATCAACTAGAAGGGTGGAATCAACCTGGTGCCGCTGTTGGAAGACCCAAACCAACCTGTGTCTATTCGGGGGAGTTGAGACTATTCCAAGTTGGTGGGCCATGCCCATCCCTTGGACGTGAACAAGTATAGCTGTTCTGGGCCAGGGCAAGACGGTCCGGGCTGGGCCGAGTCGGTTCGGGCCGAGCGCAGCTGGTTCCGGCTGGGCCTAGTCAGTCCGGTCGGGCCCCACCAGTCTGGGCCAGGCACACAAGGTTGGGTCAGCCCGGGTCAGGTCAGACCTGGGTCGGGTCAGGTCAGTCCGACTGGGACAGACCGGACCGAGACCCAGTTTGACCCAGTTACTCTTAAAAGGCCTTAACTCTTAAACTACATGTCTGTTTGACAAACCATCTATGGAGCTGGAATCCTTGGGATGAGGTGGTACTTATGAGATACTCCAATTGTGTCTTGGAGAATGTTGGAGTATGACTGGGTTGGATCAAGAACAAATCTAACCAGGCCGTCGGTACAAAAATTCCTATAACTTATAGACTAGGTGTCTGATTGACGAGTTGTCTGTTGCATTGGAAATATGATGACATGGCGATTCTTTGGGTTACTTCTTCGTGGGATGTCCTCAAAGTTAAGGTACAACCAATGGCTTGAGAAGTAGAACCTACTGAACTCAAGCTCTGCAAGTTTGGGAATACTATGGATGGAAGTCAAGTGAAGAGTGACCCCTTTGTGGATCATCATTAGTGATTTATGACCTTATGTGGATCAACGCCTTATGAACCTGTGTGGATCAGAAATAGCGTGACCCAAAGAGGACCTGTCTTAGAGAGACTCATCATGGATTAGTGACTTATGGCCCTATGTAGATCATCAACTTACGACCCTGTGTAGATCAATAGTAGAACATCCTGAAAATGACCAAACCTAGTGTGGCCCGTCGTGGATCAGCGACTTACGACCCTATGTGGATCGAGGAATTATGACCCTGGGTGGATCAATGACTTAAGACCCTATGTGGATCATTGGCTTATAACCCTATGTGGATCAGTAATTGAATGACATCTTCATGGTTCAGAAGTGGAACTTCTCAATGGAATAATTTTGATTTAGATTTATGAGTAATCATCATTATTCCTGTTCTTTAAGTTATATTCTTGGTGTAAGCTAATTATTTTGCTTTTTTGCTTTGTGATTGAGATCATGCTTTGTGGTTTTTCCTTTGTGGAATTCTGAGAGACCTTCGGGGGTCTCGAGGTCTCTACTAGATATTGTTATACTCACCCCTGCACGGGCTTTGCCTGCAACTTGTTGTGTTTTATGAAGATGACAAACAACTTTTACCGAGTTTTGGGAGCCATGACTAAATGGTGGATAAAGGTGACCAATTAACGCAGAGAGCCGCGGTGACAAGTTGAACTTACCCTTCAAGTAGGATCCCTGGCGGACGGCCTCAGAAGCTGTTTTTCCTTTTTGTTGAATTTGATTTTAGTTTGGTTTGTATTCTGGCCCATTTTGCTTCAGTTCACACTTTTACTTTTAGCAGTTATACTACGTGGTTTGTTCTTTTTATGTACATAGTATGTGTGTTTATTGGTTTAAAGGCAATATCTTCCCATTTTTGGGATATGCCTTTTCAGGACTAGTCGCCAACCCCTGAGCTATGGAAGGCGAGTTTGGGATAGTCACAAAATAGGCCCCAGGGGAGGAATCGTGACATGGGCAATGCAAGAAAGTTATTATATAAAAACACTTTGGGGATGAACCATTACCGACAAACACATGAAGTTAAACTCAAAAAATCATGAAAAAAATAGGAAAGATCAATTGTGAATCCTTAATAACTATTTTAGAATCTCATACATCTGATTAAGGTGTTCCATTTATCACAAATAAATGAGTTCTATTATAATAGTTGAATATGAGAATAAAAATTAAAAAAATCATTAAAAACATAAAAAAATATCGACTAAAAATCATTAAAAACAGGTTCGGAATTTCATACCAACTGTTTGAGGTTTGATTTGTCCAAAAAATAACTTCAGCTGCTATAAGGGATCTTTTTCCCTGAGTACTTGAATGTAATAAGAGTAGACACAATATGTTAGGGTTTATTTTACAAAATAGTGAAGGGCTTTATGGGAAACTACTAAGAAACACTATTTAAAGATTATTTTTTCAGTTCTAAAAATATATGTGCTGAGAAATAAAAACATATCTTGTGCTTAATTAATGATGATAAAATATTAACTTTATTTGCACTAAAAAAATCTCTAATTGAAGTGTTATTTCTTAACACTTATATTTTAAGTGCTCATAAAATATACTTTTATTAGTTCTTAATTTTTAACGTTGATAAAATGAAATTTTAACATAGATTGCAAAAATGTAAAAAAAAGAATACAAGAGAATTAAAATAATAATAATTACTATAAAATTAAAAAATTAAAAAAAATTAAAAATCCTTGCGATTTAAAATAAAGAAAATATTAAATATTGAATTTTAAAAAATATATTTTAAATTACAATCTGGTTGAAAATTTAAAATTTAATAACTATATATATAAATAAGTATTAAAAATTGATTAAATTATGAAACTATTAAAAATTTGTAAATTTTAAAAATTAATAAATAGTTTTAAATGAATGAATATTAAAAATTAATTAATAAATTTGAATAAATTTACAGGAAAAATTAATTCATAATATTAATTAAATAAATTACAAACACATAATAGTTGAATAAAAATGAATCAATAAATAGTTTTGATTATATATAAAAAATGATAAAAATGATTGATATTATATATTTAAATTAAAAAATATTAAAAAAATTATTTAAATTATTTAATTATTTTAATTTAAAACATATTAAAAATATTAAAACATAATAAAAAAAGAAGAAATATAAACCATTTAAACTAAAAACATACTAAAAATATTAAAGCATAGTAATTAAATATGTATAAATAAATATTAAAAAGTGAATAAATCCAAAAAAAAATTAAAAAATAATAAAAATTTGAAACAAATAATTAATATTTAAAGGAATTATATTTCAAATTAATAAATATAATTTATTCAATTAAAAAAATATTTAAAATATTTAATTCATAAGATTAATTCTATGGATTATAAACACATAAAAATAGAGAAAATAAATAAATAAAATTTTCAAATTATATAAATAAAAAAATCAT
Source organism: Viscum album (assembly GCA_963277665.1). Taxonomy (NCBI): domain Eukaryota; kingdom Viridiplantae; phylum Streptophyta; class Magnoliopsida; order Santalales; family Viscaceae; genus Viscum; species Viscum album. The sequence continues at coordinate 1,083,359,462 of OY728131.1, read as the reverse complement.
TAAAAATTAATTATATCAACTATTTAAATAACAAAAATATTTAAAAATGAATTTAAAAAAACTAATTAGTTAAATTTACAACATTTTAAAATTTTTGAGGCTTAATAAATAAAAATGAATACATATTAAGCTTATAACTTATAAACTTATTGAAAATATTAAAATTTGGTAAATAAATATTTATAAATATAAATATTAAGAAATCAATAAATTAAAAAACAATTAAAATTTAAAAAATAATAAAAATAAGTAAATAATATTAAATGAAACAAACTTTAAAATGAATAAATAATATTGAATAAATCAAACAATAATAATTCAAAAAGTGAAGTTGTAACATTATTTAAAATCCTTAAAAACATTTACAAACTGAATAAATAAATAATATTAAATATATAAATAAAAAAATATTAGAATTGAATTACATTAACTGTTTAAATTACAAAAATATTAAAATTTAAAATTAATTAAATAAATCCATTTTATAAATTTCAAACATGTTAAAAATATTGAAACTTAAAAAATAAAAATAAATAAATATTGATCATATAAATTATAAACATATATAAAATATTAAAACATAGTAAATAAATTTGTATAAATTTTTAAAAAACGAATAATCTCCCAAAATATGTAAAATAAGTAAATATCAAAAATGAAAAAATGATATTAAATGAAAGAATTTTAAAAATGATGAATCGAATTGAATATATTAAACAAATTATTTAAAAGGTTGAATTCATATAATTAATTATATGAATTTCAAACATAATAAAAATAAATAAAAATGAATATATTAATAAATAATATTTTTTATAATTATTGATATATGTATATTATGGATTATCTATAAAATAATAATGAAATATTAAATATTATAATTTTTAATGATAAATAAAAATATTATAATTTAATTAAATGTATAAATATTTCCAAATTTATAAATAACTATCAAAATTTTATATATTATAAAGATAAAAAATTGAGAAATGTTGAAATTGAATAAATAATATTAAATGTGTAAACAAATATACACACTGCATATATACACATAGACACATACATTTTCACTTTGGTGGTGGTGTGATGGTGAAGGTGAGTTTCCAAACACAGTTGTTCTTTGTGAGGTGCAGGGTTCAATTCAAGGGAGTCCGCTTTCTGGGGGTGAGCCTCTCTCCTGGATCCATCCACCTTGTTGGGTCTCCAGGATTCTTCTGGGCAGGAAAAATGAGGTGCGACCCAACTGCTGATGGATTACTATGCTGCTCCATCGCTTCCGGGTTGTTACCCTCTAGACGCTCTGCCATCTCGGCTAGCAATGAGTCCTTCCCCAGCTGGGGAGTTGCCTCTGGGAGCTACCTCTTCGTGGGGAGGGGGTTTCTCTGTGTGGAGGGTTCGAAAAGGCCATACAGGGGAATTCCATTTTTCTAAAAAATACATAGACACATACATATGCCTAGATGTCTGTGTACACATACATACACATATACATACACATATAAGTACACATACATACCCATACATTCATATTCACATATATACACGTACACACAGGTATACATGTATACACATACACATACACACAATTACATACCCATACATACACATACATATGCATAAATACACACACTACATAAACATACACATGCTATATAAACACACACACAAACACATGTACACATGTACATACATAGAAGTACATACAGATATATATACACATACACAAACATATAGAAACAGATACACATACACACATACACACACACACACAGAGACATTATTATATCAAAATACCAATTAAGATGACATAGGAGGGGGGTGGATTGTGTCCTCTTAAAAGACTTGAATTTTTTTTAAAATACCCCTCTTGAATTTAAAACTATTATTTCCTTTAGTTAAAGACATGTAAGAAGTGGAAAAATAAATAATTAAAATAAAATGAAAATGTATAGTTATTTAGGGCACATAAATACTTTATTCCACTACACCAATGCTCTAAAACACGAGTTTGGTGATTTTCACTTGTAGATCATCTTATCCAAAGACCGATAACAAATGATTGTACGTAGTTGAAACCTTACAAAAAAAGATTCTATAGGGCATTATAGTTATTTTACAGGGAACAAATATATCCATAGCTGATTATGACCAGCTAAAACTCTAAAATAATTATGTATAAGCTATCAAAACATAAAACAAAAAATAGATTATTATAAATATTGTTGAATAACTTGTTCATCTTACAACTACACCATCATCTAAAAATGAAATGATCATCAATGAAACTCAACAAAAACAATGAAAATATTCAATGAAGAGCTACCTTTCTTCAAACAATAGCATAGAAAGCACTCAAAATATGAAAAACATGAATGTGTCCATAGTTTAACTATAATAGTTTCTTTAACGAGCAACAAAAAATTCTAATAAAGAGATATAGAATTAGTAGTAGTACATCAATCAAATAGAAACATATCAAAACATGAATATCCATAAAGTATAGATATCCAAGATATGATGTATCAATAATATTTTTTTAAAAAAATATATTTCTTAGAATAAAGAACACTTGGTATTTAATAAGAACATATGATTTTATTTAGGTCAAATAGATCCAGAAATATCTCCTGATAAAGCACGATATTAAACCAATCATCATGATTTGAATTTGAATTTGAGCTCCCAGAGAAGATCAAAACTACACTATGAAATTGGAATGATTTAATATATTGAAAAATTTCCTTTGAATTTTCCATTAAATATATTTTAAGATAAATTACTTTTGATTAAACCATTTTAGAAATCATGGAAATGAACTATAATTTAAAACTCATAGTTCGACCAAGTCAAATGCAGGGTTGCTATGTAGGGAAATAAACCTCAAAATTATTATTGAAAAACAATAATTGATTCTAATATTAGGTTTGATGAACCCTATTTTAGTTCTTCCTCCAAAACCCTAAGAATTTACAAATAAATTTAATATAGAATGTATTGCACACAACACTAAGTCTCTAGGAAACAACACTCTTTTATTGTAGTTATTTAAATGAGATAGTTATAACCTAACCGTTATACATAATTTTTTTTATGTGTTTTGAATTTTGAAAAAAAAGACATAGATAGTTGATATCCATAATATATTTAGAGTCTGATAGGATAAACTTAATTTTTTGGTGAACAGTAACTTAACCCTTCATAACAGTAATATACCCTTATGAATAGTAATACGACCCTTATGATTAGTAAATCAGCTAAATGAATATTAATATCATCCATTAGAGTATAAATAAAATTTAGTTACCTTATAAATGAAGGTATGATATAATTTTATCATTGTACAAGTAAGTGAATATTTTAAAAATTAATAATAATGTGTTGGTATTTTTGTGCGTAATAAATATTTATTTATAATTTTATAATTAATAAATTGATTAAAATAAAATAAATTTTCAAAAAATGTATTCATAAATAAATATTTTATTTTCTCGTGATTTTAGGATAATATAATAATACCTTTTCTAATTTTTCATGTTGTTATAAAATTAGTTTTGACTTTAAAAACTGTATTTTTCAAGTTAATGATGATTTAAAATAAAAATTAAATTTCACATATTTAGAAAATTATATTCATAAAATAGAGTTCATTTTTTAATTATTCACATTTAGAAATGGTTCGGGTGATTTTTTGTTATTTTTCTGAAATACTTTATTTTTTTAATAGTAAAATACTGTAATTTACAGTATAAATATATTATAATCTAAATAAACTATTCCTTGAGTCATGGGTGATGATAGAAACCTTGGTGAAAACATACACACACTTATTAAAATATTTATTCACCATAATCCACATTATTTCTTGTCTTGAGAAAAATAATAAAATAATGAATAAGATAATCTGATATCACGACTCTCCTCCACTTTAAATACCACCCCTCACCACCGCTTCTCCTCACACATTCCAATATTTTAGAATTGTAAAATTTCTTCCAAATAATATTCCGAAGATACTCCCCCATTTCCATAATCTCTTGGTCTCATAAAAACACAAGAATCGACCCCCTTAAGATGATTATTTAGGAGGGGTATTGAAGAGGTAAAATCATTTTCATTTTCATTTTATTTTCTTTTAAAGTTATTTATTTAATTATCCTCTCTTCAAATACTCTATAAAAATGATAATTATTACACCAATATCATTTATATACTGGATATACATCATTTTAATGGAATAACTATCATCAATCTCCTTACTATCTCTTTCTAAAAAAGATGAAATCATCATCCGGGAGGTGCAGATTTACAACCTTCTTGGAAAATGAACTTCCATTCTTGAATTTCTTCTTTCAAGGAAGACATGATACCATTTTATGGTTAAATTTACTATAATATATGTATTATAACCTAAATAATGTTATGGAACTAGTATATATACAAAAAACTAATTCATACAACAAAACTAGTTCGTGATGATCAAAATACCACCGTAATAATCTAAATGATTATCACAAACTATCTTATCTAATTATTCATTGTCATACCATATAAACATATGATATAAATAACCATTAAGACTTTATAAATATCATTAATGATATTTGATTCAAATTTTTTATAATTATACCCATTTTACATGAAATCCATTACTTATAAACAAGTGAACCAATCATGAAAACCAAGAAAACGAATGCTCATGAACGACGAAATTAAACACTATAACTGATAAATAAGGCCCAAAATAAACTTAATAAAACTATAATGAATTAAATAATTATAGAAAATGTTATTAAATAATTATTCAATGGATTTAATGTGATTATATAGGATGTTAAGGTCATGTGAAGAACTCATTCAGACATAAGGTAAGAGGTTTCTCATCTCAATTTTACTTCGCTGAGATTTCAATTATTTACCAAAAAATTATTTTATGTGGTGTATGTGTACTATCCATTGATGTTAAATATCATGAATCAATTTATATTCATGGTGTTTAATTTACTATTTTATGATCATTAATTTTAGGGGGTATATGGTTCGATTGATTACAAAATGGTAAGGGTTTTCTTCCCGAACCTCCATTTTCATTCGGGTTATGCTTTATTCCAACATACACCAATGTAATTCCTCATTATTTTTATTTAATTATCCAAAATTATATATATATTTTTGTATGTTATAAAATCATATTTCTACATCCATTCATTATTCTTTATGGGATAATAAATTTTTTCCATGCTTCCCTTTTTAATTCTTCCCGATAAACAAACACGATTTAAGGGAACTTCTTGAATTCTTACCCATTTTCAAGTGCACTCTATAATCAGTTTTAAGTCATAATTGTTTTTATAAAATCACACATTTTATAATAAAAACCATCTTGTTTCATTTCTATTTTTATGAAAATAAATATTTCTTCCACTTTAAAATCTCTTTAATATTTTTCTTAAACCACACTAAAATGTTTTATTACTAAAGATTCCTAAAAACTATTTTACATGATTTCACTTCAATGGGACATCATTTATGCCTCAAATATAATTTAAATTTCCTTCTATTTTGTTTTATGGTACATACATGTATATAATATTATTTTAAGAAAAATACAAATGATTTTCCAAAAGAACTATTCTTTCAAATATAAAAATTATTTTTCTCAACTCACTTTTACTTCTATGAGATATTTGACTTGTTCAACACTATTTTCCTGTCTGTGGAGTATATAATTCCCTTTGATATATTATATCATGAATTATATTATTGTCATGATATCCAAAATTTCATTTAATGTTACAATGGATTATTATTTAAATGTTTCATGGTGGTATGGGACACTTTGGAATGTTTAGAGATTATTTTCCTCAAGAATTTATTAATGATTTTATTAGAGTAATTTCATCTATGAAACATTAAATTCATATGGGATAGGTTTTTCATTAATATATCATTTATTTTACATATTAGAAAGTCATTGGACTTAGTATGTGATGTGTGGGTCCTTTTATATCCCCTCGATGCATTGGTAGGTCTCATGAGACAAAACAAAAATGGATCTTGGGAAAGGCCTTACCCATTTATTTTCAAAAGTCTTGGTCGAGGCCATGACGATAGGTTCATGATGTCTAGAATATGTATTCACTCATTATGATATTAGTAATTGATAAATCATTTGATAATTTTACTATTAGAATACCCATGGTAATACTTCCTATGATTATTTATATTCTATTATTTATTCAGATTTTATTCATGCTATATTATTCACAAGATTATGTTTTAATGGCATGTGTTATTTTTTATTCAATATGATTTAATGTTTTTGTTATATATTATTCTGTATTACATACCCTTACTGAGCATATAATCTCACCCCTTTCATATGTTTCTTTTCCCCAAGATTATGAGAGGTAAATTATGAATGACTTGCACTGTTAATCTAAGAGTTCTTGGGTGTTATTAATGGATTTTATATATTTTTTTACAATAAATATGTAATGTAATGTTAATCTATGTAATCTAGTTTCCAAAACTACTAAACTATTCAGTCCATTGCGATGTGATTTCTTGTAAACATAGCAATGTATTTATATAAGGAACCGGCTCCATGGAACTGGGGTCGGGGTATTTACACTTCCAATGTAGGATTGATTCTAAAAGTATGCTTCCTGATACATACTTTTAACATATCATAGGGTTTATGATCCATAATTTTACTCTAAACATCAGGTATAAAAGTAAATATCTTTATTGAAAGCATGGAATCAATAATTTTTCTAAATTCCTTTGAAATATTACTCGAATATTAAAGAACTAAAATATACATCCACTAGATTAAAAACTAAATTAAACCCAGAATAAACATAATTTTTCCACAAATAATTATCCTAAAAAATATATAATTTAACTTCATTAGTAAAAAATGTTTGTGTTTGTGAGAAAAAAAATCGATAATAAATTAATGAAATATTTTTGAGCAACACATGCCTAGAAATCTTAGTGGCTTACAATGCATGTATGAAGGATGTGATCCTTAGGGGTGGAAACATTTACTTCAATGATGGTAGTCCCATGGGGGATGACAAAAAAGAAGTTCAGTATAGGTTGAAGGTGATTGATGTAGGTTTCTGGAAAAATTCTGTGGTAATGGGAAATTTGGATACATGCAGGATATTGAGCGATGAAGACAATGGTGGTTGTGGGTGAACCATAGAGCATGATAATGGAACTTGTTTTGGGTGAGGGCAGAAGTTCCACAAAAAATAGGGTGTTGAAGCGATGATGGTGCATGGTTATTTGATAATTCGAATATTTTTCTAGGTAGGATGTGATGTAGCCCCATTTAGGATCACTTAATGTTCTTCAAAGTATAATTAAATGGGGTTTAATGTTTGTTAGGATAAGTCATGTATTAGGTTACTTATTTAATAAAATAAAAATTGGATTCCCTTATACCTGTTTAGAAATAATCAAATTGGAGAAAATTACTCTCAAATTAATTAACATATAATAATTTTAAAACATTATTAAATTATCCTCTATATTTCTCCCATAAAAATAAAATTACAAAGTTATTCACCCAATGTGAAATAAAAAGGTTATGTTTTTCAACCATATTTCTCTACCATTTGTGATATATTAAATAAATTTATAAATGGATTAATAAACATTTTATAAAGTAAAATTTTTCATAGTAAATTTACTTGTTTACAATGAAAGAAATTAAAAGACATAATAAGTTAAAAATATACTCAGGAGAATCAATAAATTAAAAATAAATATGAAAAATCATAAAACATTTTAATTATAAAACCTATATTACAAAAAATTTGGACTCAATGGTTTTGATGGACAATTACATAGGATAAGAAAAAATATCACGTTATTTTAAAAAGGTTATGGTGAAACTTTACACTTTAAAATATGAACATTTTTCCCACAATATATTGAACTAATGAAAACTTTTCTAATCTTGGTGGAATATTTTAAGATCTTTGATCTATTAAAGAAGTAGAAAATTATTTAACTATAATCTCTTTTAGATTATTAATATCTTATTTAGAAATAATTCCGCATTTGATCAAATATTTTTGACTTATTATATATACTTTAAGCACATAAAAATATTCTTTGTAATTTAACTTTCTTGAAAACATTGATACTTTCTATAAATAGATTAAAATTCTACTTTTGAAATGGAAGAGTTTTCCATCTCTTTGTGAGATTTCATAAACCTTTTAAGAACCCCATGTAGCCTCACTACTTATTATTTTAAAATATTAAACTGTAATACCAATTCTACAATATCAAAAAAAGATATCTATATAATGGCTCATCATCATCATCATATAGATATGTTTCAACGGGAATTCCAAATTTAACTATTTGAAAATATTGAACATCTAGTTCACCATGAACATGGATTTAATTACTTTTACTATAAGACTTTTATTTTAGTATCCTCTACAAAATTAAATTACTATTCTCCACATAGATTAGACAAATAATTATAAAAGAAACTATATTTCTTACAGATTTCATTAAAAATATACTTATCTACTTGTTATTAGGAACTATAAAACAATATTTCTAAAAATTTAATTCTCAATATTTTAAGATGACATATTTCAGATATAGAGAGCCTTGGTCACATTGAGTATCATAGAATAGATTCATTAGAGATATTTAAAATTGAATTGTAAATGAAGTAAAGAGAAAAGTTTGAGAGGTTTTAAAAAAGATTTGTTATTAGGGTTTAACGGAAGAATAAGGGATTAATTCTAAGGATTTTATGGTGACATTTCATTTTATTGACCCAAAATTGTAGTGTAATAATTTCAGATTTTATAGTTGAAAATATAGTTTTTCCTAAGAAAAAATTATGTAAGAATAATTTTAAATAATCGAATAAGACTTCTAAGAAAAAAATTCAAATAAAATGAGTTTAATGAATCAAAAAGATTAATTAAGAAAAGAAAGTGATTTTTTGTTAAATAAACCTAATTTTCCTTATACTATTTCTAAAATATTTAAAATTCCCCCTTAATTATAGGTTCTTCTAGAAATATAGTCCTAAGATGATATAATTTTTTTCAATGAAAAAACAATCCATTTACAAAGGATAATTTTTTTAAAAATAGTTTCCCATATTAAAATATTTTATCAATTTGAGCATAAACATTATACATCATATTATCAAAATAATTCATAAAATTTATTAAATAAAACAATATAGTGAGGAAATATTTCACATTAAAAGTTTTTCACCCCCTAAATAAAACAGTTGTTGCATTTAATAAATGAAATGAAATAATTCATATATTTTAATAGTTCTAGCTTTAGGGATATTTTATTTTGATAACAAACTACTTTATAGTTATTTTTCCTATTTTATAATATTTAAATATGAAATAGAAATACAAGAAATCACTATATTTTTTAAGAAACCATTTTTTGATATAATAGTAATGTATAATGGTATATACTTATAAATTATCAAATATAAGTTCCTTTTCTTATACAAATGCTTTTGGATCTGGCATTATTGGCAACTAATGATTTGGGTAACAATTTTTTTTGTTTTGATTATATATTTTATAAATATATTTAGATAACATTTTTTTAATAAAGAATATTATTAACACCATAGAATCCAGTTTTTCTAAGATAACATCCATTATCATAAGGTCCATTTATACCATAATGAAAATACTTAATATTAGACATGATTTTTCTTTTTGAACAAGGAAAAAATAATTCTTATATAATTTGGGGTTTTCACAATTATTACCAATCCAATGATTTCCTTTATTATTATATTTATTTTTCCCAAGAATTTGATTAAAATAATTTTCTCCCTAATAATCATGCGATGGATATACTTTAGAGTGTCAAATTTATCTAATTTTTCCTTCATTTTATTTTTGTAAAAGTAAATGAAATTTTTGAATGATTATATATTTAATATTAAAAATTATTTGAAAAAATCACTTTTTCAATCGAGATCAAATCATAATAATATAAAGGTTTTCAATTAATTTTTCTAAAATATTCAAATTTATCCGAAAGCAAAAAAAAATATTTATTTAGTTCATTATAAGAATTTTTTTTAGAATTAGAACTTTTGATGTAAGAAGATTATACCTCATTTTCATGATCCATAACACATAGATTTACATTTTTATTTTTATTATCATATTTAGAGTTTATAGTGGATTCATCACTTGAATCATTTAAAGTTCTCAATTTAATATTCATTAATTTATTTTATTTCCATTTATAATTATATTTCCTTGATATTTAAGAACTGGACAATCTTATCTCACATTAACTTTCATCTTTCATTCATAACATACAAAATATTTTCCTTCATTTAACTTATCCTTTCTCCTTTTATAATTTTTCCTATTATTTTTATGATTTTAATAATCTTCATTTGAACCCAGATGATTTTTATAAGAATATTAACCCATTCAATCTTCATGTGAAACTTTTTACTTTTTGATAAAAATATCATTCCTAGTTTTTTCTTACTTTTAATGTTTATACATCATTAAAGTTCCAATCAATTCTTTCATATTCAATTCCTTAACAACTGAGGATTATTGAACCAATGCACTTAGATGGTAAAACATTATGAACTTGTGAATATTGATCTAGTTCTTGTATTTGTTATCCCAAGGTTGTAACATCACTGAAAACTTCTATCAATACCCCATACATATGAGATCTTATTTCATAGTCATACATCATGAAGGTATCAAATTTTAGTTTTCCAGTGTTTCACCTTACTTTTTAAACACTATTATTGTCATGATCCAACCTCGGTCGACCCTGAACCGGTCACCCAAGCCGGTCCGCAACTTGACCCGAGAGGCGTTCCTGATCCTCCCGGGCTGGCGACAAGTGATAGGGCATCAACAGCGGCTGTGGGAACGATTTCTCCTAATATAAATAAACAATGCATCAGAAATAATAAAGAACAACGCATAATAAACAAACCAAGTAAAGTGACTAAACAAGAACAAAATTAAATAAATCTAACCAAACTCGACATCTGGACTAACTCCATGTGATCTCATGGGTCAATCTCCAACTCAATGAATCATGCGTCGCCCATGGTGTGCGTAATCAAGTTGTATCCTATACAGACACTAAAAATAGGAAAGAACTATAGGCATGAGTATTAAAATTGAGTAGGCTAGCCCGATATCTATTCCCAATGCACTAAATTTAAAATAAAAGAATCGCCATTCCAAGTTTGAACTACAATTTATAAAAGTATGTTTTTCTAAATATTTTACTCAAAAGAAATGTGTGAACCATTGGCCTTTCCCTTTCACAAATATCGGTTCATTTCATTTGTGTCAATGTATTTTTAGAAAAGGCATGTGTTGTTTATATTTTCAAACTTGTACAAAGAGGATTAAATACATTCGTTTTAAAACCATTTTTAGCAACCTGATCAAAACCAGTTTATCACTTCCTAAGGAAAACAATATAAAAATGTGCATAAATGTAAGTACACAACATAGGCAATGTAGAAATACATACAAGTACCAAATCATCACTACAAGTAACTAAAAGTCAATAGACATGGGTGAACCTAGGAGATCAAGAATAATCCATAAGACACCAATACATGAGATATCATCCCCGTTGACATATCACATACGTTGAAATAAAAACACTCAATATGCTCGATCATCCTTTCTTAGGAAGGTCGAGCGAAAAATCCCATAATAATAAACCCAATATATCCCCCTACTATGGGCCACTGGTCAGTACCATAACCTACTAGTGCATCACTCATTCTTAGAATATTCTCTCAATATGCCAGATTCCCATGTCTCAAGTGATTGTAAAGGGGGTGAGTCGACCGATGCCAACCGAGAATCCAATAATATATATATAAAGAACACCCCGAGCCACTCCAAGGGACAACCTCTTTCCTTTAAACTACTTAAGAACCCGAGAGCCTCTAAGCATGGCCTCCCAAACAATCAATTAAAACCAAGGCAGGAGAGTTATCCTAGGAGGGTTTTTATGAAAACATTTTCATCGTTTTCCATAAAGTGCCAAATGGGCATTAAATACATTTCACAATCCCCACTTTAAAAAGAACCAAAATGCTTGTTCATGCTTCAGAATAATTCATTTATCATTAAAACCAGAACTATAATTGAAATTCCATGAATTATGTATGAAATCCAAACTGAGATTCTTTCACTACTGGGTGTTTGTTCGTCAATAAAATATTTCAAGTGTCATGTTTATAATAAAAGGCTTTTTTACACTAAATAATCATTTAAAAATTAACTGTATTATATTATCTCACATTTATTAAAATTAATAAAATATTTATTTTGAACAAATAGTGTGCACAAACAACGGGAAATAATGTAACATAAATTTTAAAAAGCAGTGCAACATGAAACCTAACTCACGACCAAGTCACGACGATGGAGGAAGCTCAGAAACTAGATGCGGCGATGGCGCTCACTCGAAAAGGCCCCGCGCGGGTCCTAAAAAGTCAAACTGTCCCAAAACAAAATTTTATTAACAGAACCATTAATCAAACCAATGAAATATATATATATATATATCAAATAGAAACAAATAAACATACCAAAGAAAAGAAAATGCATCGGTAGAGGCGGGTTGGTCGGGGCAATGCCAGTAGGGGCGTCGTCGTCAAAAGAGGGGTTACATGGGATCTGCAGGCAACTGTTAGCCGACTAGAGTGGCACCAAAGAAAATTTGGAGGTGGGGTTGGGGGTGTTCGCAGCCGGAGGTGGGTATGGCTGGATAGAACACGTAGGGCAGGAGGGCGCCCGAGCGGGTTGGGGGGTCATGGCTGAGGTGGAAGGGTGCACCACATTGGGAGAAGCAGAACTGAAAACGTAGGTGGGGAAGAAAGCCTCTAGATATTGCATGGGAGAAAAGGGGAAGGGGGTGAGGTGCTGGTCTGGCAGCAGGAGGAGGCCCGGAGTCCGATGCTGGGGTGCAAGGGAGCAATAGGCGTCTATGAGAGGCAGTTGTGCAGGATGGAGTAGAGGTGTGGGTTGCACACATTGAGTGGGGAGGCCAGCAGGGTCAGGTGTTGTGTGCGGCGAAAGACTGAGTGCATAGGAGGCCTGGAGGGAGGGGCGAGCAGGGGCTTGTTTGGATGGATGGGTGCAGCGGACAGAGGAGGAGCCGGGTTGTTGTGCATGCTGGAGGGCAGACCGGTGGCGGGATGCAGTTGGGGCACTGGGTGCGTGTCAGCCGAAGACGGCACGAGGGGGTGCAGTGCACCAGACAGGAGGGCTATATGGTGCTGCACTACACGTTGGCCGAAGGCAGCTGGTGGGGGCACCGAGCAAGGTGTAGTGCAGCAGATTGGTGGGATGCAGGGTGTTGGGATACGTGTCGGCCGAAGGCAGCAGTAGGTGGCACCGAGGAGTGTGCAGTGCAGCGGACAGGAGGGCTGCGGGGTGCTGGGCTACACGGGCTGCAGCGCGAGGGAGCATGAGGGCAGATCCAGAGAGTGCAGGGGTGAAGAACATGAGCCCGGTCGCACAAGAGAAGAAGAGTTAGGGGGAAAAAACATGTGCAAATAAGGGAAAGAGAAGAAGAAAGAAAAAAAACGAGAGAGGAAGAAAGAGATTAAAAAAGTAAAATGAAATAATAAAAATTAAACAATAAAAATGTAATACTATTATAATAATGATAATATTATTATTATTAATAATAATAATAATAATAATAATAATAATAATTAACAATAATAATAATAATAATAATTATTGTCTTAATAATAATAATAATCTCGATAATAATAATAATATTAATTTTCATAATAATAATAATAACCTTAATAATAAAATAATAATAAAAATTACAAAAGTGCCATGTAGTTGCATGGGTGAAGCCGCACGGCGTCGCGCTCCGCCCGTGCATCCAGTGACGTTGAACCCAAAATGCGCATTTTTTTATCGGAAACTCAGAAATAACATCTGGGCCTCACCCCGGACCCCAAAAAAAATATTTAAATGTGAAAAAATTATTAAATAAATTAAATGCATGGGTCGGGGTGTGAAAATTCTCCCCACCATAACGCTTTCCATCACCGGAAAGCCACGATAATATCCAGCCAGTTGATCAACACCTAAGGGTTCCATACAAAATGATCCAACCTCTTAACACATAATCATACCATAGAACACCAATGCTACTTAACCCTATTTTCTGAGACAAAACACCAACAGAGGGGAGCCCCAAATGGACTCCGCACCATAATAATTCAATTAGTATTTGGACCGGGCCTTACTCAAGCTAAAAGAAACACACCACAAACACTTAAACCATTAAGTCTCGTCCTAAATGAATAAGATTGAACGGAAAACCCCATACAGACCTAAAAAGTCATAATTACAGACATTGAGTGAGGGATAAGTCCATCTCACTCTTTGTGACAAGAGGAAAATTACAACAACCAAGAAACCACAACAGACACACTAAAACTGTCTCACCATAACAATAGAGGCACAACCTTATCCTAGCTTCTAAAAATTCCCCCTAGGTTCCGGACTACGCACCAGCTTCACTCTGAGGCCTTTTCGCTGGAGATCTTATGGATGAGGCATCTTCTGCCTCATAGTCAGGTTCTGGTAATCTCAATAAGAAATAAACAAATGAAAAGACAAAATTCTAAAATAAAGTCACACTGCCATTGAAAACATGAGTTCATCAAAACCCATGACATTCCCATAGATTTCAAACCCAGAACAACACTCGTACAATATCCATGATAAAAGATCCCATACACTGGACATAAAAATACATAAAAACCATTAAATAAAATCTTAAAAACACATCACTTCTGAGGACTTCCTCCACGATGCTTTCTAGAGATGCCTTGATAGAATTATTGCAAGTGACCCAAACATCCGCAAACATGACATGGCTTAAGAGTACTTGGGAATGAAGACTTCTTGTGACCCATATTTACACACAAATAACATACCAATATCTCTTGCTCTGAAGATGTTGATGAAAGATCTTGAGGAATTTTGATTCCACGACATGCTCCATCGACTTTTGATCACTTACTCATCTTCTGGTGGGAATTCTCCCCACTACTCCTAATAATTGATGGAGGGAGGACCACTTCGATCACTCCCACCATCATGGAATTGACATGAAAATCTTGTCTCGCCACATCGGCAAACGAATTTACGTTGGACACCGACACCTTCGATTGTAGATCAGGGCGAAGACCCACGTCGAAGCGTCGAACCTTCATGGAGTCGTCTGTGGCATACCCTAAATCATAAGGGACTAGCTCTACAAAGCGCTGGAAATATTCTAACATGGATTTTTCGCCCTACTGCAAATAACACTTCTCCATCCTTTTTCTCACTCTTTCTTCTTCAGAGAAATACCGACGAATGAACAAAGCCTTGAAAAACTCTCAGGTAAGCTCTTGACGGGGCTTGTTCCGAGACTCAGACTTCCACCATATCCACAGTGAACCTTCAGTCATGAAAGTTGAAAACTTGACCTTCAACGACTCGGGAAAATCAATGAGGTTAAAGTCTCTTTCAATCATTCACATCCACTCCTCTCCTGCGAAAGGGTCTTCATGACCATAGAAGAGAGGTGGATCTAGTTTCCAAAACTCAATCATAAAATCCTTAGGTTGATCGGCCATACTATGATCACCCATCGAGGCTTCAAAGGGATAACCACTGGACAAGAAAATTCAAAAACCCAATCAAAGCCAAAAAAATAATAAAAATCCTCAAAATCAAACACTGCATAGGTGACAAGATATAAACACAAGGAAACAAGCTATCACAAAATCAAAACTTTCATTTTGAATTTTTTTTAATTTTAAACAAGATTGTTGGGTTAAACCCTCACCATTGGTATTCTTTAGAGTCTCACTCACATGAATGCCCCCATTCCACCCCATACATCCATCCTCTATACTAGACATCCATCCAAATTCCCACAAATCACTATACATGTGAGCACGCCTAGGAACACCAAGTCCAAAACAAAACAACTTCATTTTTCCAAAAACAAAACATCCACCCCATTTTCAAAAACAACCATTTTTTCTTTTAAAATCAACGTTTTCTAATTCAAAATTTAGAGAAGTCAGATGAAACCAAAAAAAACTCAAGCAGGGAACTAGCATCAGTGGGTGACTTGACCACATGGTTGGCGGCCACATGCCAAACACGTCACCAACACAGAGAGTCTATTTGGACCACGCCACTAGCTTCACATGGCTTGCTAGGCCTTGATGCTTAGGAGGACTACTGGACTAACTCTCTTTGTCATATCCAAATAACAAAATGCTCCATAAAAACCCAAAGAAAATAATTAAACCGGACTTCCCATGGAAACCCGAGGGTCAGAACGAGCAAGAGTTCGTGATGCTCTTCCCGCACCTAACTCTCAAGTCGCGACAATCCTACTCCATCCTCATTGAAATCCCAAATTACCAAGGGTACTCTGAAAAATCTAGGTCCGCTAAGATCCGACCTCCTCTGATACCATTTTTTCACGAACCAACATAGGTCGACCCTGAACCGGTCACCCGAGACGGTCCACAACATGACCCGAGAGGCGTTCCCGATCCCCCCGAGTTGGCGACAAGTTCCAGGGCATCAACAGAGTCTTTGGGAAAGATTTCTCCCAATATAAATAAATAAAGCAGTCGAAATAATACAGAACAACACAGAATAAATAAACCAAGTAAAGTGACTAAACAAGAACAAAAGTAAATAAAGCTAACCAAACATTATGTCCAGACTAACTCCATGTGACCTTGTAGGCCACTATCCGAATCAATGAATAAAGCGTCGCCCATGGCGAGTTCACTCAAGCTGTATGCTATAAAAACACTAAAACTAGGAAAGAACTATAGGCATGAGTATTAAAACTCAGCAGGCTAGCCCAATATCTATTCCCAATGCACTACCTTTAAAATAAAAGAATCACCATTTCATGTTTGAACTACAATTTATAATGTATGTTTTTCTAAATATTTCACTCAAATGAAAATTACGAACCATTTCCCATTAACCATTCTCAAATATGGGTTCATTTCATTAGTATTAATGGCTTTTTAGAAAATGAAAGTGATGTTTATATTTTCAAACTTGTACAAAGTGGATTAAATACATTCATTTGAAAACAATTTTTAGCAACTTGATCAAAAACAGTTTATCCCTTTCCAAGGAAAACAATATACAAAAATGGAGAAAATTATGTACACAATAAGGGTAATGTAGAAATACATAAAAGTACCAAATCATCACTACAAGTAACTAAAAGTCAATAGACATGGGTGAGACTAGGATATCAAGAATAATTCAGAAGACACCAATACATGAGATATCATCCCCGTTGACATGTCACACATGATGAAATCAAAACGCTCAATACGCTCGACCATTCTTTCTCAGGCAGGTTGAGGGAAGAATCCCATCATATTAAACCCAATATATCCACCAACTTTGGGCCACTGTTCAGTACCATAACCTACCAGTACAACACTCATTCTTAGAATAATTTCTCAATATTCCAGAATCCCATGTCTCAAGTGTTTGGAAAGGGGGTGAGCCAACCAATTCCAACCGAGAATCCAATCATATATATATATATATATATATATAAAGCACACCCCGAGCAACTCCATGGGACAACCTCTTGCCTTTAAACTAATCAAGCACCTGGGAGCCTCTGAGCGCAGCCTCCCAAACAGTCAATTATAACCAAGGTCAGAGAGTTATCCTAGGAGGGTTTTTTATCAAAACATTTTTATCTTTTTCCATAAAGTGCCATACATGCATTAAATACATTTCACAATCCCCACTTTAAAAAGAACCAACACACTTGTTCATGAATCAGAATAAATCATTTATCATTAAAACCAGAACTATAATTGAAATTACAAGAATTATGTTTAAAATCCAAACTGGAATTCTTTCACTACTAGGTGTCCGTTCATCAAGAAAATATTTCAAGTGTCATATATAAAATTAACAGCTCTTTTTACACCAAATAATCATTTAAAAATTAACTCTCTTATATTATCTCACATTAATTAAAATTAATAAAATATTTATTTTGAACAAATATTGTGCACAAACATCAGGAAATAACGTAACTAAAATTTTAAAAAGTGGTGCAATGGGAAACCTACCTCATGACCAAGGTGCGATGATGGCGCAAGCTCAGAAATGAGGTGCGGCAATGGCACTCACTCAGAAATGCCCCGCGTGGGTCCTAAAAAGTCAAACTATCCCAAAACAAAATTTTATTAAAAGAAACATTAATCATACCAAAGTAATATATATATATATATATATATATATTTATATATCAAATAGAAATAAATAAATATACTAAAGAGAAGAAAACACACCGGTAGAGGCGGGTTGGTCGGGGCAACGCCGGCAGGGTGCATGCCCGCAGGGGCGGCGCCGTCAAAAGAGGGGTTACACAGGATCTGCAGGTGATATTCAGCTGGCTAGAGAAGCGCCAAAGCGACTATGAAGGAGGGGGATGGGGGGGAGGGGGTTTGCAGCTAGAGGTGGTTACAGATGGATGGAACACATAGGTAAGGAGGGTTCCAGAGGGGGTTGGGGGGTCATGACCGAGGTGGAAGGGCGCACCAGCTTGGGAGAAGATGAATCGAAAATTCAGGTGGTGGACGACAGCCTCCCAGGATCATGTGGGAGAAAAAGAGAAGAGGGAGGGGCGCTGGTATGGCAGTAGGTAGAGGCCCAAAGTCCTATTCTTGGGTGAAATGGGGCAGGAGGCAGCTATGAGAGGCGGCTGTGCATGCTGGAAGAGAGGAGGTGTGGGCTGCGTGCGTTGAGCAGGGAGGCCAGTAGGGTCGGGTGCTGTGTGCGGTGGCAGACTGGGCACGTAAGAGGCCAGGAGGGAGGGACGAGCAGGGTCCTGCACAGCTGGCTGGGTGTAGCAGACAGAGGAGGATCCAGGTTGCTGTGCACACTGGAGGGTAGACTGGCGGCGGGCTGTAGTTGGGGCGGTGGGTGCGTGTCGGCCGAAGGCGGCATGAAGGGGCGCCGAGCAAGGTGCAGTGCAGCAGACAGGAGGACTGCGGGGTGCTGGGCTAGGCATCGGCTGAAGGCGATAGGAGGGGGTGCCGAGAAGGGTGCAGTGCAGTGGACAGGAGGGCTGCGGGGTGTGGGGCTACG
This sequence comes from Viscum album, assembly GCA_963277665.1. NCBI lineage: Eukaryota > Viridiplantae > Streptophyta > Magnoliopsida > Santalales > Viscaceae > Viscum > Viscum album. The sequence goes on along the minus strand of OY728131.1, from coordinate 1,083,340,242 downwards.
CGGGCTATAGCTCGAGGGAGCAGAAGGGCTGATCCGGAGAGTGCAGGGGCAAAGAATAGGAGGCTGGCTGCGTAGGAGAAGAAGAGGCAGGGGGAACAAACATGTAGAATAAAAGGAAAGAGAAGAAGAAAGAAAGAAAAGAGATGAAGAAAGAGATAAAAAAGTAAGATGAAATAATAAAAATAAAATAAAATAAAAAGTAAATAATAAAAAGGTAATACTATAATAATAATAATAATATTATTATTTAGAATAATAATAATAATAATAATTATTGTCTTAATAATAATAATAATCTTAATAATAATAATAATAATAATAGTCATAATAATAATTATAACCTTAATAACAAAATAATAATAAAAATAATGAAAACTCCATGTAGTTGCATGGGCGAAGCCTCGCGGAGTCACGCTCCGGCTGTGCATCCAGTGATGTCGAACCCAAAACGAGCATTTTTTTTATCGAAAACTCAGAAATATCGTCTGTGCCTCACCCCAATCCCCATCAAAAATATTTAAAGGTAAAAAAATTATTAAATAAATTAAATGCATGGGTGGGAGTTTCACAATTATCTTCTTTATATGAAATATAAATATCCTTCCACATATTATATATAGTATCACACTGAGATAATTTATATAATTCATTTGATCCAAATCCACTAATGATTGAAAACATAGCTTTTGATTTAAGATCGTAGTATTTCTCTTGATCATCATCCCACTTCTCTGGATCATATTTTGAAATTTCATAAGACATGAATATTTTAATGTAAACACTTATTCTAGGAATAATCAAATAAATAATCATTTGATCATTCCACCATCCATAATTATAAGCATTAAAATAAAGAGCACATATCATGGACATACATTCTCTAAGATCATCTATTGAGTTTTATCCTCATCTGGATCTTTAACTCAAAATTTTTAAAGAAAAAAATAAATAAATGTTATAGAATCTGAATTTAGATACAAATTAATGTTTTCGTATAAGAACAAAAATATTTCTAATATATTATGGCCTCTAATAAATATTGTGGGTATTTGATATAAATAGAATAGTCTTAAAGGATTTACAAAAATAATAATTTCCAATAAATCCCTTACTTTTATTCCAATTTTTGGGTTAGAATAGTGATGACAAAGACATAAGAGTGGGGGTTAATTTTTTTCCTTCTAAAAAATCTGAAAAAAATCTGAAATGTCCCCTTTTGAATTTAAAGTGACAATTTATTTATCTTAAAGATGAGTTAGTAGTGGAAAATAAATAATGAAAATAATGCATCGATTCATAGTGGTTCAATTCATATAAATCTCATAGTCCACTCCACCAATTATCTCTTTAATAATCTTGGTGATTATCTCTAGTAGGTCCTATTATCTGGAGACATCTACAGCTAAGTGTAGGTATTTGACACCTTATAATAAGGGTTTTACATGGAGTTATGGTTCTTTTATAGGGAACCAAGATATCATAATCTTAGTATAAGAGAAAAATCCCTTGAAGTAGTGTACCAGTAGTCAAAATTTCAACAGAAAATAAATTGAGATGGTGATTTTTGAATAATTGGTTCATCTTATAGTTGAACCATCGACTAAAATATGTAACGATCTTCAATAAAACTCAGAAAAAATAATGATGATATTCAAATGATGGGTCATATTTCATTAAACAACAGTAGATAAAACACTCAAAATATTATAAAAATTTATACCTCTAATGCGTAACTTTGATAAGTTCTTTGATGAGCTACATAAAAATATTAACAAAGAGATATACTAGTAGTAGGAATACATTGACCAAAAATAAAAGGATAAAAACAAATATGTCTCAAAATTGTGTATCTTCTAGAAATTATGTCTCAATATTATTTTCAAATGAAAATCTATTTATAGGAAAAAGTAATTCTTTCTATTTATCATGGACACATGATTTTCTTTAGGTCAAACCAATCCAAAAAACTCACCAGATGAAGTGTGATATCAAAACCACTCATCATTTTTTAAATTTGAATTTGAACACCCAAAGAACATAATAACATCACTAATAAATAGAAGAAATTAAATATATTTAAAAAGGGCCAATGAATAGATCTTTAAACAACATTAAAGAGATATAAATTTAAATTAGACCATTATCGAAATCACTGAAATAAACCATAAGTTGAAACTCATTGTTTGACCAAGTCAAACATAGGGTTTCACTATGAAGCAATAAAATTAAAAATATAGTAGAAAACATATGGTTTATTCCAAAATTATAGACGATGAACTATATATTACATATTCAAATATAGGGGTGATTATAAAAGCATGGTTCTTGGTCAATTATTTTACCAAAACATAGGGTTTCTAATCCATAAATTAACTCTAAATATAGGGTACAAAAGTGATTTTCCTTACTAAAATTATAGTATGAAGAGTGTTTCTATATTCCTTTGAAATATGTTCAGAATAATTAAAAAATAAAATATAATTCCACTAGATAAAAAGTTAAACACTTCTAGAAAAAAAGTTCAATAACCAGTATCCCAAAATCCACATAAAGTATCTTTATCAGTAACACAAATGTGTCTATTTTTTAGAATCAAAACCAATTAGAAATAAATGAAAATATTTTGATAAACACATGGCCAACACACATTACATAAATATATAAATAAATAAACAGATACAAGCAAACATCGATATAAACAAACAAACACACACACACCACACACATATAAACATACAACACATAAAAACACATACATACAACCACATTTATACACACTCATACACATATATACATAAAAATGTACACATACTTCCACAAAATTCCACAAACATCCACAAGCGTACATATACATAAAAATATATGTGTATATTTTAAATTATTTAATATGAATATTACTATATAAATTCAAACACGAACAATATTTAAATAAATATATATTCATTTATATATTTATATAGTTAGTTAAATAAAATATTAATATATTATATTTATATATACATTTTGTAATCAATGTATATATATATATTATAAAACATTTTTTTGATTAATATACATTTTATATTGTTTTATATATAAAATTCAGAAAATAAGGTTGATAATAATTTTTATATTATAATTTATTCATGTAAATCATACATATACATTATATTTACATTTATATGATTATTGTAACATAAATCATATTAAAAAATATATAAATATGTATCTATAAATTAAATTATTCATGGTACTTATTATCAATCCTTTTTTAGTGGTCTTAATTGGGGTTATCCTCTCTATGAAAATCATTGATGATGGGGTTTCTTATTAGCACTAAAAAACAACTGACAAAGGTTATGATTTTATCAGTAATTTTTTTTGCTCGGATAATGGTGTCCTTTATCTGTTATAATATTGGTCACCTCTCTATCAGTTATTTTTTGTTTACGACTGATAATGGTAAGTGTTTAATAAACATAGATATATAGTAGTGAATAAAAAATACATTTTAAATAAAAAATAAATTCATAATGATGGAATTCATAATGTGAGACATGTCAATCTTATGATCGATGCTTTTTACAGGGATATCATAGAGAAAAGATAAGTAATCTCCCAAATTTCCAAGCTAGTTTTTCTAATCAAACCTACTAATACATCAATGGGAAATATAATTTGGGTTCCCACCCATCAATAAATTAGTCTAATGAATTCATAAAATAAAATAAATAAAAACCGAACCTAATAATTATACCTCAATTATAAATCTGTATTAAAATAAAAAGTATACAGATAATAAAAAGATACCTAAATAATAAATAAAATTCATTTCATGGTAAAAATAGATCAATATTTATTGTATTCTCACTATATAGAATGTTGGATATATTGTTAAGTGAATAATTGAAATGGTATAGAATAAATCCATGAGATTAAAGGAAATGAATATAAAGTAGAAAAATATTGTCAAGAGAGGGATGAAGAGATATGAAGAACATAAATTGATAATATATATATTTAAATCCTTTATTACAGTTCATAGATAATCTTTTGAAATATGCAATGCATATTCCCTAGGAGTGTCAAACAAGATATATAGTTACAGTAACTAGTTGTGCACTGAGTGAAGATTGAGTTAATTTTAAATCATCCTTTTTTGTGATTATTTTCACTAGAGGCATATATGTCTAGGAATCTATTTTTAAGTATAATAGGATTTTATTTATAGTTAAATCACTACTCTATAATTTATAAAAAAATTAGGTTATTCTCTCTTTTGGATTTATTCCTTGATTTTTGCCTAATATTTTATCATTTCAATGAATTATAATAGTTTTACAATGAGAGAGAAAATGTAATATCCCACTAAAAATATATATTAAATGGATGATAAACCCATGAATTTACAATCATGAAATATATTAAAATTGAGTTTAAATGATATCAAAACTAAAGGGTTGTACTTGAAAAGAAAAGAGGTAGATTGAGAATCCTTATTTTTCTTTTTTAAATTGAAAAATTCCCTAAAATATTCTTTAAAGATTTTAATTTGTAAAAACCTGAAAATATGTATATGAATATTAAAAATTAATAATTTACATTTTTATTGAAAAATATTACATGTGTATAATGTTAAAAATGATCATAACTCAATGAAAGGTAATTGATTTATGAATTCTCATACCTTGAGTCCTGAGTCACTTGATACTTATGTTTAAACTCTTGAATATCAAAATTTAGTTTAATAAATACTTAATTCAGAACCATTTTTTTATATATTTCATTTTCAAGGTCTATTTATTAGGTTATTTCATTTATTTATAATATATTTTTTCCTTCCATTAGGAATTTGTGGCTGTTCAGTCAATTTCTCTAAAATTGCTTCTATATGTTCACCATAATAAAAAGAGATATAATTTTTCTTATAATATAAATAATTGTATAATTTTAAAGTATTTATCTTTCTAGTGATAGAATTTTTATAAAATCTCAGATATTATGAAAATTAATTCATATTTTTAAATATGTCTCAATATGCACATTTTTAGGTGATTAAAATTACTATGATCAATTATTTCAATATCAATAATTTGACTCAAAATTTATCTTTATAGAAACATAATAATATTATAAATATTATATTTATTCATTAAGTCAACTTATATTACCATCCATGTAAGTTTGTGACAAAAAAAGTACATTGTCCATGGGTACGGTTGTATTCACGTGACAAGAGAAACATTTCCTTTATTTTTTTTAAAAGTGAGTAATAAGTAGATAATAGTTATCCTATTAACATAAAAATAATTATTCTAATTATATTGATGTAATTGTATGATATTTATTAGGGTAGATTTATATGAGATAAAATAATAAAATATAAATGAAAACACAATTAGAAGTTCTGACATTAATACTTTTGATGACTACATTACTAAGTGAATTGTGACTTTAATGGTTATATTTTGATGGGAACAGAACCTCCAAGACACGGATAATAGTTTTTGGGATATGTTTTTTAATATTTTATTCAATTTAATAAACTTTATGTGAGTGTAGAGGTGGTATGGTTAAGGCGTCCTTTTATAAGTGAGAGGGGTGACACTTTTGAAAATATAATTTATTAATATAAAAAAGGTTATATTCAATTCAAGTGGATCCGAAATAAATATATACAGAGGATTGGTTGAGGATATTTTAATAAATCCCTCATATAACTATTATATATGATGTTTAATGGGATTATACCCTAATTTCAACCCATTTTACTTATTTAACCTTTATCATAGTGACTAATTGTTACAATAAATAAGACGTGATCCTTCACTTGAAATTTGAAGGAATTACTCTTATTATCACCATTTATCTTTTGTATACTCAAAGATGTCATTATATGAACATTAATATCTCAAAACTTTATAGTTTTCTTCTCAAATATTTTATGGCCTACTATATTCCATTCTATAACTACATCCCAACAAGTTGGAGTAATATATCTCTTTCTATATGGTGCTTCATATGGTGACATCTAAATGCTTGAATTGAAGAAATTATTTTATTAAAATAAAAATAAAGGTAAAACTTGTTCTCATGTTCCATTAAAATCAAGTTACCTTCATCTCAATATATATTCTAATGTTTGAACAAACTATTCATACTACCCATTAGTTTGAAAAATATTAGAGGTTCTTAAATGAATCTTAGTGTTGAGAGACTTATGAAGACTCCTACAAAATTTTTATATAAAATGAGGGTTATCATTAGATACAATTAAAATAGGTATACTATAAAGTATCACCACTCAATGTATATATATTCATGTAAGAGAATCAAGGGTTACATCTTCCCTTATTTATGAAAATGTGAGGACTTAATATGGAAATAAACAATGCCAGATATAACATTATTCTTCCTTGGATTTTTAGGAAGTCAATTAAGAAAGTATATTATAACATTTTACCACTTTCAAATTGTTCTATGGATAGGTTTTGTGACTCCTTTAGGATATTAACTTTTCAAATTTACCTTATGGGTCACTAATGAACTAGACACATATTTTGAAATTTCCCACATTATATCATTCCACCAAAAATATTCTATTAAATCCCTGTTTATCTTTTTACTATCGGGGTGTATAGAGAAATATGAGAATTGTGCTTCATCTACTTATTCAATTTTCAACTATACTATAGATGTAAGACATTGTCTCTTTCCAAACATTAACAAACCATATTTACAGGTGAAGTTTAATCATATTCCGTCGTTCACAACTTTAATTTTACTTTCTAAACCCTTATCATCCTACCAAGACTACTTAATCTTATATAGTAAAGATATATCTTCAATTACATTTAAATGTATTGATATTCCCCATTATTTAATAAATACCACCTATCATACCCTGAACGATGCTTTCATTTAATTTAATTTTTTTGTGTCATTTTTGAGCTACAGGTTGAGTTATTTTTTAAATAAGTATGGGTTCATATATGGGCATGTGTATGTATGTGAGACCCTGTGTAATGACCACACTTAATAATGAAACATTTTATTATTAAATTTTTTATTACATGAGCGCAAGAATCTGCCCGCGACTATGCACATGTCTATTCGTGGTGTCCAAACTCAATAATTAATGCAATTATTTTTGTGACTAGGTTTATTATTTTAGTTTAATTATTATTATTATTAGTATTTAAGTTAATATTTCAATTAGGTTATTATTATTATTATAGTTAATATTTTAATATGTTTTCGAATGTAAAATTAAAATATAATTATAAAATTATTAACTGATTATTAATTTTATTAATTATTTTTTTTAGAAATTCTTAATTTCCATTTTGGGTTTTATTTTATTTCTATATTTTTTTATTTTATTTCTAGTTTATTTTCATTTAATTTTTTTATATTTTTTCTCTCTCTTTTTTCAATTCTCTCCCTCTCTCTTTCTCTCCCTTCTCTCCTTGTACGGACCACTTTGCCCCTACAACCCTAGTGCAAGGCCTCCCATTCCCCTTTCTCCCTCCGGCCATCACTCTCCATCCTATCCAAAAACACCGCATGCTACTCTGCCTCTCTTTCAGACAACCATTGCAAACCCTCCTCCTTGCAGCCAGACCCCCACTTGTTCCCTCCCCTCCGGTCATCATCCGCTACATGCACCCTCCCTCCTGATTTTACACCACTGCACAAATACCTTCGAAGGTCATACCTCATCACCGGCTTCCCATCCTCCTCTGGTTCATACATCTTCTTCATGGTTTAGTTGTGTTGTTTTCAGTGCGATTTAAGTTCCATAATATTTGCACACCAAGTTGTGAAGTCTTCTATATAACAGTAAGTGGTTCCACATATGAGTATTAATTTATTAGTTAATTTGCTTTTTATTTAAATTGGAATGTTTTCTTATCAGTTTTTTGGTGTGAATTATATTTCTACTTGAGTTTTAGTATGTTTTAATGTGTTTATTAGTGGTTATATATGATATTATTATATTATTGCTGTGAAAACCCATTTTGAACTGTTTACTAGTGTTTTATAAATTAATCAATTACATTTTTAGGATGTGAAACGTGTGCAATGGTGTTCTGTGTAGCATATGTATGCGTTTTGTCTTAAATGAGTATTTTAGTAGATTTATTGTGCTTAATTCATGCGGTGTATTTTTAAATGGTTTGGAATGTTTTTATGGCAGTTTTTTAACTATAGTAATGGTCTTTTTAAGTGTGCAGGTGGTTTTAATAACTATGTATGTGATGCAGATTTTTTTCTTGAGGCAACACTGTGTGCGTGTGGTCGTGTAAGTGGGTTTGAGTTGGTATGGTGTGTAAAGAGGTATTTTTATCTTTAGAATTTATTTTTGAAAATTTGAATTGTTTTATTAAATAATTATTAAGGGTGAAAAATGGTTTTTATTGAATTATATAATGTTTTTGGGTGTTTAACGTCATGTGACATATGTAGAAATTGTTTGATATATCCTTTTGATTGTTTTTTTACTTTGAAATTTCATTCTTTGACTGTGATTTAGTTTTAATTGGATGTGTAAGTAATAAAGATTTAGTTTTGAAATATTTTTAGTGTGCGTATTATTTCAAAATGGTATTTGTGTTTGTGAGTTATAATTTGTTTAATTATAAGTGTATTTTGAAACTGTGCAGATGGTTTAATTGAGTGTGTAACCTATGAAGGTTCAGTTTTAAAAGATTTTTAGTGTCCGTGTGATTTTAAAAGAGGGTTTGAGTGTGAAATTGGTTATTATTTGTGTGTAAGTACCCTATTTGGATTTTATGAATAAATGTGACGTGTGACATTAAAATGGATTTAAAAATTGAAATTGATGGTATAAATGGTATCTTGGCATGTGTGGTGTTTTATCTTGGCTTGTTTACTTGATATTCCCCCCTTTATTAACAAGAAACTTGTTTGAGCACAAAGAGAGAAGCCCAGGGTAGAAAAGAACTAAACATATGTATGACCACCACAGTAACTAAGCATATGTATAACTAAGGTTCATGGTTTCTAAGCCACGTTTCACTAAGAAACGAAGATCTATGGACCCATTCTAACTAACACCCACGAGGCCTCTCCCAAATTTGGTGCTCCATGGTCTCTTAACACTCATTTGCGTGACACCTTGGTTATTTTAAAAGTATATGTGTGTGTGTTTTATTTTAAGTGATTCCCCTTGAAAATGTTTTTTTAATCCTATTTTCTTTAAAATTGTTCAAGTGTATACTTTTTTTCTTTAATTACAATTGAAAACGTGTTTTCCTTTTAATATTTATTCATGGAACCCTTTTCTCAGTGTCATCCTACTGGGCTCTAGGATCACACCATACATACATGTTAGGGTGTATTTAGATCATGTTTCTTTTGTATTCCAGGACAATGCATCGAGCTTAGCGATGATGGTCTGAGTTGTTAGTGAGTTTCTTGTGCTGGTTAGTTTTGGTGGCATGGGGATGCGGCTCAACATGTCACACGAAGGTTAGATTTATAATTTTTTTTCTTTATTATAATCTTTTTTGGGTTTTTAGTTTAAGTTGTAATCATTAAATATGAACCAATTTTAAGGGCCTATTTGGTTGAATGATTTCAGTTTTAATTTATTCATCTTTCAGTTTTTTATATTTATTTATTTATATAAATTAATCCCAAGTTTTATTTTTGATCCCAGGGTACTTCTGGAAGCTTGTAAGAATCCTGAACTCCCGTAGGTCCTTATCGTGGACCGAGTTGGATGCCGAGTCAGATAGTAACCTGGCATGGTTTGTGAAAAAATGGTATCAGAGGAGGTTTTTATTCTTGTTATTTGGGGTGTCAGGTCGATCAGAGATAGGACTATCAGTACTCGAGTGGTAGGTTCAAGAAGAGTGTCACAAACTCTTACACATTTTGATCCTTGAGTAACTATGGGTAGTCTAGTATTTATGTTTTTGGCTTTGGTCTGTATGGATGGGGGATGACAGTAGGAGTAAACCAGTTCTACACACGGTCTCACATGGAGTAGTGACCAATGTGATGTATGAGAGTACTGTTCAACACTCATAGTGGTTGGTGATTCCCTAAGGAATGGTTTTTAAAACCATGTTGCCAGGTTAGGCACGAACAATAGTTATTTGTCTAGGTTCTTTAGTGTTGGTTATGTCTTAACTCAATTTTTGGTTGGTGTGAAGGGGGTTTTAAAAGGAAAGTGGACTTTGGGGTTGCTCTTATTTTCTCTAGTTTTGAGTTTGAGATGATTTTCGGGGTGTGTTTCTTTTGAACCTTGTTTCTAGAATTTATCATTTGATTTATCGAAGTTGAATTTCTAAAATAACATCTTGTGTTATTCAAAATCAAAGTGAGTTATTTTGGAAATTGGAATCATTTTGAAAATTTTTCTTAAATTTTTGAAATTCTTTTGGAAAAATACATTTTTAGAATATTGGGAATGTTTTGTTTTGAAAGTGGAAGAGCCTTGTTTTGTCCATTGGTATTCTTATGGGAGTCCACATGTGTATGTGGAATTGGTTAATGGATAGTTAGTGGATCCTGTGGATGGGATCTTGAGTGGAAAAAAAATTCATATTTGTGAGGCATCCTAGAATATCAGTGGTGTCTGATTGATTAATAAGGCTGCTTCTTGTTTCATGAAAAGTGATTTTTCCCCTAAAATGAGTTTTTATGATTAAATGGTATTGTAATTGGAACATGTATTTGAGTTCATATTGAAAGTGATGTGTTTAAAATATATTATGTGATTTTTTGTATTGTGCTAAGGTTTTCAAGAGGGTGTTTTTATTTGAAAAAAATTGATTTTTTTAACATAGAATTATTGGATTTGTGTCAGGAATGAGAATTTTTATTTTTTGAGGTTATTGATTCTTTGGAAGGCTAGTTTTTTTGTTTCTTATTTGGGATATGCCCCCTAGAAAGGTCCCATGGGTTTCTTACAGGTCTCTCAGTTCTTGGATCAGCCCAAATTCCTAGTGGAGTGGTAGAGTAGGGTTTTTCTCGGTTGTGCTAACTGTTTATAGACAACGAGGTCGTTTTAATATCATTGAGTGATTTGGGGAAAGTTGGCAGTGTCTCCGATTTTGTAGGAACTCCAAAATTTGTGTGGGTGTAAGTTGTATTTTGCACGTCTGGTGGAGCAGGACTAGACCGATAAATGGGGATTGTTCTGTTTTCGTTGCAAATGGGGATGTCTTGAGAGATCCTCATGACTGGACCCATTCTTCAGTTTTATTTTAAAGAAGTTAAGGTTAGGGAAAATTGTGTATATCATAGGTTCTAGACTAGTCAATAGGTGGAGAAGAAGGTGTGTTGACCTTTCTAATGAGAAAGTTTCACTTTCAACAGAGGTTGTGTAGAACAATCTATTTAAAACTCGTAATAGTTTTTGGTATTATTCATTCTGTTGTAAGAGAATGATCCTCATCTAATGAAGAGTTTAAACCAAAGGAGATTGTTCATGGAGTGCTCCTTCCACTAGTTTTCATCACAAATTTGACAGACCGCTCAATCTTCTATCTCTAGTGTGGTTAGTCGGGAACCCTAAGTCATTCACTGCAATTCCCAATTTGTATGTTGATGGAGTGGATACTTGGGAAAGAGGAGAAGTATGTAGGTTTCTCTTCCAATGGATAAAGTTCCTATCCAAGGTGGTCATCTTATGACTGCGAGGTGGTAGATGCTTCAGACATCAAGGCTCCATCCATAGGTCTTGCGTAATGCTTGTGCGTAGTCAAAACTAATCAGATGTCGAATGGGTTTGGTCTGACGTAAGTCTGATGTTTTAGGATGGGGACAATATAAATTTCCTTATTTCAGTAATATCTTTGAAGAATTCATTTTTTTGTGAGGGTCCTGAATCCCTTGTCTCCTTGTCGTGGTCTTAATTTAGGGGATTTACTCCTGGTACTTAAAGTGGTTTGAAGAATCTATATTCCTATAAAGCTAGCGGGCAGGCTCTATGAACATTCTTGTGGTCGGTTATGGATCAAAATTATACTCGTTTTAGAGATTCTCATGTCTTGTGTGTTTGAAATGTGCATGTCTAGTTTTCTGCTAGGTTAGGGGTTTCCGTTATCAAAACCATCTGATGTGGTGGAGTGTTGTCCACTGTGGGAATTTTCTGTGCAAGTCGGTATGTGTTTGTGGGTTCATGATGAAGAGTTCAATCTGTATTGCTCAATGTAAACTGGGAATTCCCAAGTGGGTGTTGTGGTGCTTGGAAAATTCTTAAATAGTGGTGAGACCCATTATGGGTCTCACTTACATCTCTTCTTGTATTGGTTTGGTAAAAATTAGGGAGCTTGGAGGGTCATTCCAGTGTTAGAGGTTTCTCTAGGTTTATGAGTCATTTGGTTTAGAGAACCAATGTTTGTAAAGAGTCTTAGTATGGCGGGGATACCACCATAGGATGAACTTGTGGAAAAAACTCTGTTTTCAACATGCGCTTGGTGGGGTAGCCCCTTATTTCTTCTCTGCCCGACCTTCACCTTGGTAATTGTCTAGCTCGGGTTGTGGGTCTCTTAATGGGTGTTCTTGGAGATCTCAACCAGCCCTGGTGGTCCCTAAGTTAGGGTTTGGGGTGTTCCATGTTGTAGTTATTTTTAGAGGTGAATTCCTTCTTGTTGGTTGTTTTTCATGGTGATTCTGGTTTTGAGATCTATGGTGTTTCATATTATGGGTGTTTTAAATGTTGGTCTTTGAGTGATTGAGTTTTTGTTTTAAGTATCTTCATGGTCTTGCTTGGAATCTTGGGTTAGACAAGTCTTTTGGAACTTTCTGGGGGTAGAAAGAGTCATTGTGGGGAGAATTGTCACACCCAAACTGATGTTTTATTTTAATTTAATTATTTTTGGTCTCATTTTTGAGATGTTGGTTGAGCTGGTTTTTTTAAAAATAATTTTGGGTTCATATACGGGTGTGCGGCCATATGCACAACCATTTGTAGTGCCCAGCCTTAATAATATAACGTTTTATTATTAAATTTATTATTACACGAGTGCACAAATATTCCCACAACCATGCACACGTCTGTGAGTCATGTCCAAACTCAATAATTAATTTAATTTTTTTTGCTAATTGTTTTATTATTTTAATTTTATTGTGAATATTATTAGTATTTAAGTTAATATTTAAATTAGGTTATTTATATTATTATTTTAGTTAATATTTTAATTTGTTTGCAAATGTTAAATTATCATTATAATTATAAAATTATTAACTGATTATTATTTTTATTAATAATTTTTTTAGAATAGATTAAGTACCATTTTTGGGTTTTATTTTATTTTTATCTTCTTTTAATTTTATTTATATTTTATTTTTTAATTTTATTTCTATTTTATTTTCTCTATTTTTTATTCCCTCCATAACTTTCACTCTACCCTCTCTCCTCATGCAGACCTCTTCCCCCCTGTAACCCTAGCGTGTGGCCTCTCATTCCCCTTGCTCCCTCTAGTCGGCACCCTCCATCATCTCTAAAAAAGTATATGTCGCTCTACCTCTCTTTCGGAACCCTACCGTGTGCCCACCTCCTTCTGGACGGACACCCACACACACCATCCTATTTCTGGATGGAGACTCGCGCATGCCCTCCCCTCCAGTCAGCAGCCACTACGTGTTCCCTCCCTCCTGGTTCGATGCCGCTATGTTCATCCTTTCAATGGTCGTACATCCTCACCGGCGTACCATCCTCCTCCAGTGCATGCACCTCTCTTCAATTTTAGTTGTTTTGTTTGTGGTGTGATTCATGTGAAACAATCTTTGCGCACCAAGTTGCGAAGTCTTCAAAATAACTACAGGTGGTTCCACATATGAGTATTAATTGATAAGTTCATTTTCTCATTTAATTAATTTAGCATGTTTACTAATAAGTTTGTTTGGTGAAAATTTAATTTTTACTTGAGATTAAGTATGTCTTTAATGTGTTTATTAGTGTGTTTATATTATATGAGTATGTTGTTGCTATAAAACCCCTGTCGAACTATTTACTAGTGTTTTATAAATTGTGAAGTTATGTTGTTAGGATGTGAAAAGAGTGAAATTAGTGTTTTGGTGTAGTTCACATATTCATTTTGTATTAATGATAATTTTAGTGGATTTTTTTTGTTTAAGTCATGCGGCATATTTTTAAAGGTATTTGAATGTTTTTTAGGTAGTTTGTTTAACAAAAGTAATGGTATTTTTAACAATGTGGCTGGTTTCTGTAACTATGTGTTTGATACAGATTGTGTTCCTAAGGAGGTGTTGTGTGTGTGTGGTTATGTAAGGGGGTTTGGGTCGGTCTGCTGTGTAAATCATTTTTTTCTCTTTAAAATTTTATTTATCAAAATTTTAAGTATTTTATTAAATAATTATTAATTGTGAAAAAAATTTATGGTTGAATTGTGTAAAGATTATTGGTGTTTAATGTCATACGACATATGTTAAAATTGTTTAATAACTTATTTTGATTTGTTTTTTACTATAAAAGTGCTTTCCTTGACTGCGTCATAGTTTTAATTGGTTGTGTAAGTAATGAAGATTTAGTTTTGACATATTTTTAGTGTGCGTAATATTTAAAAATTGAATTTGTGTGTGTAAGTTGTGTTTTTTAAAATATAAATGTATTTTGAAACTGTGTAGATAGTTTAATTGAGTTCGTAACCTATTTAGGTTGAGTTTTAAAAGATTTTTTTCCATGCATGTGATTTTAAAAGAGGGTTTGAGTGTGAAAATGGTTATTCAGTGTGTGTAAGTACCCTATTTGGATTTTATGCATAAGAGTGATGTGTGATGTGAACAAGGATTTAAAAACTGAAATTGATGGTGTAAATGGTATCTTGGAATGTGTGGTGTTTTATCTTGTCTTTTTATGTGATGTGCACCCCTTTATGAACTTGAATCTTGTTTGAGCACAAATTGGGTAGCCCGGGGTAGCTAGGAAGGTGGACAAGACTAGTGGTATATTGATCTGGGGGTGGCTTCTGCCATGTTTCACATACTACGATTGATGAATGCAACACTAACTAAACATATGAATGGATAAGGTTCATGGTTTCTAATCCAACGTTACTGGGGGTCGTGGTTTCTAATCCACAGTTACTAAGGGTCCTGGTTTCTAAGCCTTGTGTTCTAAGGGTTGTGGTTTCTAAGCCACATTTCACCTAGACACAAAGATGTACGGACCCATTATAGCTAACACCAATGAGGCCTCTCACATATTAAGTGCTCATTGATTAATTTAAGCTCATTAGTGTGACACTATGGTTATTTTAAAAGTAAGTATGTGTGATTGTGTTTTAATTTTAGTTATTCCCCTAGAAATGGCTTTCTTTAAACCTGTTTTCTTTACAATTGTTCAAGAGTTTAATTCATTTCTTTAATTTCAATTTCAAATGTATTTTTCATTTAATTATTACTTTTAGATACCTTTTCTCTGGGATACTATCTGACACCCTATATACAATTTTGGGTGTATGTAGATCTTGTTTATTTTGTATTCAATGTCGAGGCATTAGGCTTAGAGATGATATTATGTGTTGTTAGTGAGTTTCTCATACTGGTTGCTGTTGGTGGCTTGGGGATACAGATACTTATGTCGCGTAGAGGTTTTAGTTGGAGTTTTGGTTTTCCTTTGTTGTAGTCTCTTTTGGGTTTTTAGTTCATATTGTAAACTTTAAATCTGAACCTAGTTTAAGGCCATGTTTGGTTGTTTGATTTTTGTTTTAATTTATTTATCTGGATATTTGTTTCATATTTATTTATTTTGGTAAATCTTTCCCAGGTTTTAGTTTTGATACCTGATCACTTGTTCCAGCCCGTGAGGATCGGGAATGCCCTTCGGGCCTTAACGCATATCAGGCTGGCCACCAGGTCAGATGGCGACCCGACTTGGTTAATGACACCATCTCTAATTTTATTAAATCTATGAATATAAGACCCCTATTTATCCTCATCAAGGTATAAAATCTAAGTTCCTTTCCACTAAAAAAAGAATGACCTATTTTCTTCCCAAGGATGTGTTATATTGAGTAGTAATAGTTTTTGATGATTTCTATTCATATCCATTATATTATATCAGATATTTTTTTGGAGAATATGTACTTAATAATTTTTATCCATATAAATATATATATATCAAAAGTTTCATCATAGAGATAATATATCTATATAATTTTGGAAAATATTAAAGCTTCTGACATAATATCATAGGTTATATTGTTCTTTTCAATGACCTTTAACAGCCTTGATGGTGGAAAAACCCACTATATCATTCTAAATAAGGACACATATTGGAGTTTTCATTGAAACATCACTACGCATAAAACATTATTCTTTTATTGAGGGTATATTTAATACCATTGAATTGAAAAATCTATTATTAAAATATTTAAACACTTTCTAGCATTCCACTTTTAAAGTGAATTTATCCACTTTATAAGTATACTTTGTTAATGGGTTGGCCATCCAATAAATTTTTTTAAAAAAACACCAATAGTTACCTTTTAAGAAAAGGAAACTGTGTTTCCTATTTATATTTACTATTTTCTATCACATGATTGAATTTTTCTTTGTAGGATGAATAAATATTTCCATTCTTGGATATAATATGGCTAATTTTTTTTGAAAGTTATAATTCAGACTTACTAAATTTAATATATTACTAATTTCTTTAGAGTCTTAAGAAATATTCAATAATTATACTTATGATATTAATAGAATTTAGAGTATACCAAATTAGTATTAATAAATACCATAATAAAATCATCAAGATGATATTTTAGTACATAACTGATCAAATCAATAAACACAAATGGTGAATTAATTATTGAAAAGATATTTACAATAAAATGAAAATTTTCATACCTTGAATCAGAATTACATCTTTGTTACATCATCAATTTTCACACTTAATTGATGATAACTAGAGAAAAGGAAAATATTTAAAAAATATTGATCTCCTTGAAGTAGATCAAATAAGTCACCAATGTGTTGTAAATGGAACATATTATTTATAGTAATAACATTAATTTCCTGATAATTTATACACAACCTCATATAACCATCCTTATTTTAACAAATATAACAAGGGATCCCTAAGGTGATACCCCAGGGTTTATGAATACATGTTCACACTACTTCTATAGTTATTTAATTATCACCATCATTTCCACTAGGTCCATTTTTTAAGGAGTATTTGGTATAATTTTTTCATCAGGGATCAGTTTAATGGAAAACTCAACTTCCTGCCAAGTTTTAGCTCTATGTAATTATTCTATAAATACACAAATTAATTCTTTCAGAATGAGTAAATCCCATATTATAAGGACGTATTTCCCTTATATAAATATAATTTTATCATTCTATTCTTTTTTAATTTCATTAAAGTGAGCTATTGGATGTGTATCTAGATAAGACTTAGATAATGTAGTATCTTCCCTAAAAACAAGGGATTATATTCCCCAATCACAAACAGTGTTATTATTCTCCTAGAAATAAATTATTTCATCATACTCCATGATCGATTTTATACAAAGGATTATGTAAAAATTAACCATAAGTATAACAATATAATTTGCAACTATGGAATATTATTTTTATTAATAGAGATTTCTAGATACATTCTTGTTGAAATAAGATTGACATTAGATATTTTGATTAATTACCCTGTTTTAGTTTGTAAGGGATGATTTAATGTTCATAAAAAACATTCTATATTTAAATGAGTGCATAGATCTAGAATCAATGATATCCTTATCTGACATTAATTTTATGATTAATGCACCTAATATCATAGTATTTAAAACATTCACTTTAGCTAAAGTAATGGAATGATATTGACCTTATTTTTCAGCTTATTTTGACTGGAATTCCCATTTTTATTTGGTAATTGATTCGAATAATTCCTTAACTCCTTATATTTGAATCATCGAATATTGAAGAGTCCTTTATTTTTTCATGAGGTTCGTGGCCTTTATCACCACAATTGAAAAAACTCACATTCCCTTCAGAAATTATCCATGGTGATTCTTTATAAAATTACTAAATTTTATAAAATGTGTTATTTATTAGAAAATAAAATTTTGATTCATCAAATTAAAATTTATCTGATACCACTAATGGATTTTAGGACTTCATTATATGAACCTTGATATTGGAAAAAAATGAAAGTATGATTTATCCTTAATAGAGTCAACATGTAATATAGACAAAGAACATAAAATATGCATAACTATATTACCAATGTAGTACCCTCAATATTTTATCCCTTAGGAAGTACACTTAATAATGATCACCAAAAGAGCAAGGAAATGATTTCTATCTATGAGGTATTACACCAACCTCAGATTCTGATATCTAATGAAGGATACTGAAAGCAATATAATTGGTTATAAAACCTATTTTGGAGCGATGAACAAGGATTAAGAATTTGAAAATTTTAAACAGATTTGAAGAAATCAATGTTCACAAAAGTTGGTATCAAATCACTTTATATAATTATTCCTTACGTGTTTTATTTAATAAAACTCCCCAAAAATATTCAATGTGTTTATATAATTTTGTTATAATTTTTATTTATTCATTTAGTCTAACTAAAATGAATATGGATTCCATTTAAACCATTAATATTTGATAAAACTACATGAGAAGATAAATTTACCAATTTAATATCGTTTTATTGAATATATCAAACAATATACTCATATGATGAAATTTTTTAAGAGAATAATCCCCTTGGAAGGCTTGTTTTTAACCCATCCATTAAGTGATAAATATTTATTTATGGGTTACATACATTATCCACAACATGTCTTTCTAACCTCGTAATCTTTTCCTCGAAATCAATGAAATTTAAATCCTCCTTTTACATTATATTTGGGAACTAACTCTCTATATAATCTCTATGATAAAGTGGAATGTATTTTTATTAGAATACAACATTAAAATTATTACATTTCATTCTATCTATCTCATGTACCACCTTTGTGTTTTAAGTCAATGAACATAATTGATCAGAATTTTCTTTCAGAAGATAAATATTCATAATAACCATATCTCTTTTACTACATCCCAAGATGAGATATATTTTATTGAGGGACTTAATCTATTTCATAGATACCAATGGATTATTAGTTCCATTTAATAATGAAAGAGGTTGTGATATGAATCATTTTAACATTGAAATAATATGATATGAATTGATAGGATACTCTATAAAGACACAATTATTATTCATAACCTGAACTAGCTTCACTAATATTATTATAATATACTCATATATAAATACAACCTCATTTACTTACTCTAGAAGGAAATCCCTTTATAGAATACAAGCATTTATACAGTTATCATTCCTTCTACTAGGAATTTTTTTATAAACAATAGAATACAATTAATTAGATTAAAGTATTAAGAATATTGAATCCTAATATATTATCCCTATATAAAAAAAATTATTAAAAAATTCATGAGTATATTATTGTTTTATGAAAATCTTTATACTATATAAATATGTTTCTATATATCTATTTTAGAAGGATTCTACTAAATATTCTAGGATACCAATAGTAACAACAAAAATTTTGTAACTCGTAGCCAGAGGTTATATCAATAAATTATTACAAAATAAATGATATCACATAACACATGATTTAACAGTTTTTTTTATTTTTATAATAATAGATATATACATGGATTACAATTTAAATTTAAAAACATAAAATAATACTAAATTTATTAGTGATAAAAATATTATTACTTTTATAATATCAATGAAATAATTCTAATTTATCTCATTGGTTTCTTAGGCAATGTAAAACAATTAAAAGGGTAGTGATCAGATGCCTATTAAGAAGTTGAGTATAATAAAATCTATCATATAATTAAAAATCATGATAGGCATGATAAAAATAAACCAAAATCAATTGTTCTGTAAAATGATTAACTTGATCATGGAATGTATCCATGGAAATAAAAATAATCACATATATGATGAGGAATAATTTCGTAGTGATGGAATAGATAATTTTAGATAACATAATCTTATTGTCGAGACCTTGTGCCAAGAAATCATGCATAAAAGCCTAGGAATTTGACAAATACTCAAGATTGTTGGTCTCATGAGACGTGGAGATCCATTAGGGGGATATATAATTCATAGATCCACCCATAACTCAATAATTATAATTCTTTCATCAAATGAAAAGAATGAATAAAAAGTACAAGATCATAATTCATTATTAATCAATTTTTATTTAAATAAAAATTATATATTTTTTTAATAATTTCCCAACTAATAAATGGAATGATTTTCTTGGTAAACATATTTTAATATAAAAGGTATTCATACCAAATAGAATAATGGAAATATGGTTAATAAATAATGGAAATGATATAACATTAATCGATGAGATTAAAGTATTTTCCTAAGGTGTGATGAATAAAAAAATACAAGAGGGATTGAATTGTAGTTTTAAAACATTATTATATTTTTAATCGTATATAAGTTTTATGTTGATCAGTTTCCCATATATCCAATAAAATAAGGCACATGAGCCTCAACACAGTTGGTGAGGTATCTTAAAGTTCATTCATGAGGGCCAGGTTTGAAACTAGGTGAAGGCATATATCTGGGTACTTTAGCAATACAGTAGTGGGCACTATTTGAGTACTATAGCAGTTTCTATATCTGGTACTGTTCGGTACTGTAGTAGCAAGAACTAATAACTTTGGACCACCAGTTTGTGCTTAGATTCATTATGGCCTTCGGGCCACCTAGGCCTTCGGGTCAGTAGGTATTTCGGGCCACCATAAGGCTTCGAGCCACCCCAAGGCCTTCGAGCCACTGGTAGTTACCCCAGTCAAACTCTACAAAAAAGAGCATCCCTAGAGGAAGATTTAGAGAAATCACACTCACCAGAGTAGAACTAATGGATTTGGAAGAATGAGAGGGTATGGATAAGCCATCGGGACTAGCCTGTGCTTGTACGAGAAGCTTAGGCAGACGACCATGCGAAGGTGGAGAGCTACAATTATGATGTAGATGCTGGGGAGGGGAAATTTCTTGTAGTTATAGTCTAGTGTAATTCCCTAATAACTTCAGGTCATATGTCTTTTAAGCCTATGATCCATGTAATCTCTAATCCAATAGGCCTCATAAGAGTTCCCCCTCTTCCCTTGAAAGGAGGGTTATAAAAAATAAATAAAAAATAAGGCCTTCAAGCCATTTGGGTAATAAAATATGAAATTTGAGTAACAATATTATAACCTATATGAAATATAGTTAAAATGGTGGAAATAATGTTACCTGATTTTAAATATTATCAATTAAATAGTTACAATCAAGAAAATCAAAATTAAAAAAAGGGTAGTGGTTATAAAACTAAAGTCTCCATTAGAAGAATATTAATAAAACGAAACTTTCAGAACAAAATAAAATGTGAATCTATAGACCAGGTACAAGGTATAAATATCTTTAAAAATATCATAAGGTATCCCTGATATTATAACTATTATAAGGGTTTTCATCATATTCCTATTAACATTAGGTATTTTGAGATTCATTAGATAATTGGAGTTATAGTTTACCAATTGGAAATTCCACCTATCCTCTCTAAAGTTCAAGATGTGTTCTATATATAATTATTGAGAACATAAATGTTAGACCTAATTCATGTTATCACATCTGAGGATATATAATTAAAACATAATTTATCCTACTATGAAGAGCCAATCTAGATTCTTGGCACTAGGGAGAAAGTGTTGTGGAATCAGGATACTCTCCTGATGAAGGTTATTTAGAGAAATTAGAAAATAAAAGAGGCAATATGGGATCCTAAAGAATCATTGAGTAATGATTACCCATTCGTATATAATAATTGGCATGTATCAAAATATTTAGGGTAGAATTATTTATGTGTGGGAGAATTTAATCACCCAGATCACCCTATGATAGGTAAACATTATATCCCTAGACTATTTCCCAATGCACATCCTATTATTTCATTATTCAATTATAAAAAATTCAAGTTTATATTTAAAAGTAATATTTATAAATTTTATAAAATTAATTAAATAAAAAGGATATAATATTTTTATTTAAAAGTATGAATTTATCTTATGTTTAATTATTGTAATTTTTTAGAAATAGTTGATTTTGGGTGAATAGTGGAAAATGCTTATTTTTGCAAAACTATAATATATTTAATTTTAATAAAGTAATTTCAAAGTTATATTATGTATAGGATTTTTTAAAGTAATATAAAATCCTAATGAAAAAATATTATGTGATTAATTGTATAATAATCAACATTTATTTTTTTTGGTATTAGATTTTTTTTATGTTGGAAAACAAATTTTTCTAAAAAAAATTATGTTTTGCGCACTTATATTAAAGTTAGTTTTGGAAAATTATATAAGTTGGATATTTATAAATTACTAACATGTTTTTGAATCAGTAGGTTGAATTTTGATAATGAGTTCAGTTTCATTTTTCGTCATTATTAATAGCAACCATGGTAAAAAAATGTCACCCTTGTAAAAGGGTAAAACCGGTTAACTAAGGTTAAAACACCATGATGAGGTCATGAAATCTCATATTAATTCTTGCTATATGAGTTTATTTTAAGCCTTATTATATTTTATTGAAAATACAATTTTTTATGTGTTATTTATCCACGAGTAATACATTTAAAATATTTAATAGTTATGATTAATTATAAGTGTTCCACTCACCACAATTATTGAAACTGACCCCTATCCTATATTATCAACTTTAAATCATCCATTTCTAACAATTTATATATACCCAAATACCTATTCAAAATCCCCCCTCATTTAGTAGAGTTATTAGTCTCAATAAAATACCACTTTAATAATGATGAAGGTGTAATCTAGATGAGGTTTCTCAAAGAAGTTGTGTAACACTTAACCCAGTGTTTTCTGGTTTATTTATTATTTCACCTCAATAAAATATTATATAATAATTATAATATTATAACATAATTATATTACATATAATTAATTCAAATTATTTGTATTTCATAAAAATTTATCTTCTCTTTTTCAATCATATGGAGAATGAAATCATCACTCAGGTGTATGTACGACCTACTATCACCACATAGTGGCGTAATTATTTTTTAATCCCCAATTTACTTGGATGGTTATAAATATGAATCTAATGTATATATACGATATTTATGAAAAAATAATAATTATGGAAATATAATATATCAAATACATTTATACCCTTCCACCCATTAAAAATTGATAATATCCCCCCATTTGTTTGTGTGGACTACCACCTCCATGAAGCAATATGATTTGTTTTTCATGTCTACCTATAAAATCCCGACCCAGCATACCTTAAAACCTGTAGTCGGACTAGTTTCCACAAGACCTAAAGTGTGTATCCCCATACTCCAGATGCTTACAACTAGCAGTGAGGGTGTAAAGGTATTTTATTGGTGAGATTATACCCTCAACATCAGAGTGTACAATGGTAAATTGATAGTAAAACACATAAATTAGTGATGCAGTATGAAGTAATAACTAATTAAGTAGAGTAAAATTGTAATAAAAACTGAATATAGAAAATGGAAAACATTAGTTTCACAATTCATGCATTCCATAGGATCATAAATATATTAAAGTATTAAACAAACAACATGCTTTACAATAAAATTCAAAAATAAGTGAAGACGGTAAAGCCCCACTGGCGATCTCCATGAGCATCTCGAGCTCCTACTCAATCCCTTCCTCCTAACTCCCTAGTAAAAGATAGAAATCAAACTAGACCATGCAAATATGTATTCTACTCAAGCATGAAGGTTACCCAAGTAGGGTGTGAGATAAAATCTATGTAGGATGGCACCCATCAATGTCTAGCCCAAACTAGGAAGTGAACAATAATTAAGCAGTGTGCATTTATAGTGAAGTAATAAAAGAATTGAATAAATACACAACAACCCATCCAGGTTCCTAAGGGACACCTGACGACAATACCTTGTTTGGATCATAGATGTAATAAGATTCAGAATAAGAACTATATATATACATATATATATATAATTCATAAATAATTGTTATCACATTTTCATTTAGTCTTTATCTAATCATTTTTTAACTCAAGGGTTCCCATAGAAACCCATACCATATAAATAACTTCTTCTCCAACTAGTTCCTAAAGTTTTCACTAGGTAATATTATATCTTAATACATGCTTTGAATCATGCGAGAGCACAAAGTATTTAAAGGTGATATGATATCTTATCACCTGATTTGACTCATGTTAGAGATCAAACTTATTCTCTTGTGAGACCATATATCAAAGTAATATATGGTATAAAACATCAAAATGGTCACATGGTCCCTCAAAAATAAATCTTACATGCATATCATGGGTGTAGAATGTAATTTTTATCACCCCAAAATCTATTTGTGCATGTTCAATCATAGGTGTACACATACATTTGGTGTAAAATACCATGTCTAACACCTAAAAATCACTTGTGCACATACAATCACATTTGTGCACACACACTGTATAATTTCATGTCTAACACCCAAAAATCATTTGGGAACATGTAGTCACATTGATGCACACACATTCACCAGTGTATAAAGTCATGTCTAAGCCCCTAAAAATAATTTTTTCACATGCAGTCACATTTGTGCAGATGCAGTCAACAGTGTAGAACATCATGTTAAACACCCCAAAAACCTGATAGATCTATCACTGGGATAGAAAATCATGTATAGACCTCATTCAACCATGAATGTATATCATCACCGACCTAAACCATCATGTCTATCACCCAATACATTAAAACAATTAATTAATTCAAAAAATTAATTTACCCAATCCCAATAATTAATTCAAAAAATAATTAATTAATCACATATCTTTTAACCAAATTAGAAATTGATTAAACATTCACATAATTAACATGTAATAATTAATCTTCCAATTAATTATTACTAATTTTTAAATTCATATTTACATAATCAACATGCCAAGTAATTATCCTAAATTCACATTTATCAATATTCAATCACAACCACATTTCCCCAATTCAATCCTTAATAATCAATTCATCAATTAATTTCTAAATCATCAATTCCCCAAATCCTATAATTAATTCTCAAATTAATAATATTTTTCATCAATTTGAAAGTCCAATAATTTTATAATGATCCAACATTAATTAAATAATCAATTTAATTAATTATATTTATAAATCCAATTGATAAACAATTCTAGAAATTCTATATTGCATATACATAATCAAAATCATGACTATGAGAATTGAATTTTAGACCACATACATTTAAATATTATCACATGGGTATACCCACCCATTTATTATCATTCACTTTTATTTATTTCAGATGGGTAAACCCATCCATTAATCCTACCTAAGTTCTATAGAACCATTTATCCCAAGAGATTTAATATGAAAGGGAGGAAAAACATCTCTTAACTAAGAAGACAACATTACATTAATTTAAAACAACTTCCTCTAACTAGGAAATCAAAGGAAAACCACCTATCATCAATCCAAGAAAAAATAAGAGTCTACTCACTATGTTTTTTGCTCGAAGGCAGCACACCTCCAATAGAGGGGGTTTATTAGAAAAACTTGATTTTGTACTCTAATAATCATTTATCACAAATAATTTGTTCATTATAGAATTACAGTACAATTTATCAGCAGAAATAAATGAAAATACTACATTTTTAAGTTAAATGAATGGTTGAGGACCCTGCCTAAAATAATTGCTAAGCCAACCCTTTTTAACTCAAAAAGTTTCCCACTCGCATGAATACACTTCTATATATATATACACACACATATATATATATATATACGTATACATCCTTAATCCAATTCACATATTTTTCATGCCATGACAGAATAAATAAATGGGATATATATATATATATATATATATATTCATACCTTAAGTACATGTGCGCACGCCCTCAATTGTTTATCCAAACCCACAATAACATCAATAAAAAACCAAAATTTATGCGAAAAGGACCAACACACCTCAAATGATTTACAAGTGACTCATATATCACAAAAAACTCAAATATAATCTAAGAGGTATCAAATAACAAAGTTAAAACTCACCATAAACCATTGGAGATGAACCAAATCGAGCTGAACTACAGCAACTTTGGTGGTGGTTGATGGAATCCACAAGAGTAGGTCCTGGGGGACTATTAACACAAACCTAAACCAAAATAATACTAAAATGTTGTTAGCCCCTCAAACCCTAGGTTTGGTCGTACTCGGTAAAGTGACAGAGAGTCCAAATCGGGGTCAGAAATTGGAAGGAGAAGGGAGAGAAGACCATACCTTCTCAATTAGGTGAGAAATAATGAAGAGGTCTAGGAAAGAGATCGACCAGAGAGGTAGATGCTGAAAGGGGGTCACACACTACATGGTTTAGGCTAGGGGGTGCGTCACACCTATTAGAGATCTTGGCCTGGAGGCACGCGCTGCATGGAGAGGGTTTGGCCATGGAGGGTTCATCTATGGACATGGAGAGGGAGATCAGGTCGCGTGTGCCTAGGGTTACATAGAGGGGGCCACAAGATGTTGGAAGGAGGGACCATTTGGTGGTTCTCTCAAAACATAACCTAAAACTAAAAATAATAATAATATTATTAATAAAAATACTACAAATAATATTAATAATAATAGTAATATTAATAGTAATAATAATAATGATTAAGTTATTATTATTATTAAAACCGTTATTATTATTTTTCCTTGTCTTTCTATTTTGGGTTGATAGACAGGTGACTAAGAATGTATCAGCACTTGGTTAATAGTCATTCTTGGGACTGATCACCCAACATACAAGAAATGAAAAAGTGGCTAGGGTTGGGAATTTTTGTTTATACTATTTGAGGTTACAGTTGATATTATTTCACCTTGGGTGACTGGTGTATTTTTCATGGCTGATTGATTATCGAATTTTATAAATTTTCTCTCAGCCTGGTATGGAAAGAATGGAGCATTACATGCATCATATTAGTCACATAGAAATTCACATGACATACATATGAAATGAAATGTTGTTGCATTAGTAGGATGCCTACTAATTCTGATTGTTTTACTTGATTTTAATTCCATGTTTGTTATTTTCTTTAGAATACCAACTTATATAACTTGTTTCGATGATTATATGTCATGTTTTATGCTATAGCATGTTTTTGTGTTACTAATTATGATAACATGATAGATATGTTTTTATGTGTAAATGGATGCATGGGTTGAAATATATTGGTTGCATTTACGACGGGTGCTAGTTTCAGTTGTAAGGTGTATGGATGCCTTAAAAATGGGAAAAAGTGTAACTCGAGAAATAAAACAATTGAAAAAGGGACTGCTAAATTTAAAATTTTAAAAATGAATTTATATGTTAAATTTCTTATTTATAATGGAATGTCACAGAATGTTTAATGTTTAAAGAGGAAGTTTGACATAGATTGGATGTTTTTCTCGTGGTTGTTGATTAAAAACCAAGTGCATTATTGTGAAATGGTACTTGTGGTTTTTTTTAAATTATTTGAAATATTCAAAGGTTGAAATGAATTAATGTAATGGATTCAAATTGGAACCTGATTTTGTGTCCTTTGATTAGACCCTCGTGGAAGGGTAGTTGTAATTATTTCCTATAGTTTTTCTTGATACTAAGGCATGGGTGTTTTCTGTAGTTGCGCATTCTTTTAGAAATGGCTTAGATGATCATATTTTGAGCCTAGTGACTTCTTTCAATGTGTACCAGTGTTAGGGTTCACACTTATTCTTCATGAGGGGCTAGCCTAAGGTAGGTAGAAACCTTAGATGTTATAAACCTTACTAATGTTCTGAGTTTTTTTCCTTTTGGTGCTGTTTGTGTGTTATTGTCCCTAGTAGAAACCACTTGAATAAAATTACACCCCTATCAGACAAGTGTTCATGTTCTTCTTAGCCTTTGATATGGGTGTGACAATCAAGTAATGTTCATTTCTAGCTGGTTATACATGCCTTAGGAATGGTCAGTTGTTTCATAGGTCGCTTCCCTCTCTCTTCTACCTCAAGGATTGAAATCATAGTGTTGTAGAGTGAGGTCCCAGGTTTTCTCCATATTCGAGTGACCTAGGAAAAATGAAATCAAGTTCTTCCCAATTCTCAGGATGAATTCAAAAGACTTGTGTGTTTTGACATGACCGTCAGTTTGGTTTTGGTTTTCATTCCAATTGTTTAAACATTTTTTTAGGGAGGTTCTGACCTAGCCCACTTTTTAGTGGTGAATCTATCCATTATTTTCGATGACTCGGAGACTCCTAAGTTGGGGAGTTCCTTATTGGTTTAGTTAAATATTTTTCCTTCTGGGTAGAAGGAATAGAACAAAATAATACCATTAGACAGTGGTCAGGGTGTCTTAAATGTCGTGAATATTGTAAACTTTAAATAATGTAATTGTTTTCATGGTAAAAAGACATTGGTCTGGTTGGTGGTGTATGAAAACATTGTGTAACGCCATTGGTTGTGGGTGGACTGTGGTGGTTAATATTGAGCATTCACAAAATTCTTTAGGTGGTAAAGGAATTGTGATTAGTTAATGATGATAAATCAATAGGTGAATCTGAGTTTCTTCTAAGGTATTTATCAATAGTGGTTCAGTTTTTTCATTCTTTTAATATTTAAAAAATTATCCTATTGTATTCTGGTTTAGTGAAGATAATTCCCCATATCTTTACATTGTCCTTGATCCACTAAGAGATCAATAGTCTTAACTTGTGCTAATTTATAAAAGTTGTTAGGTAATCTCTATCTGCCTACACGCTAGAAACATGATTCTTATCAATGCTGGTTTATTCTTGAGTGACCATTGGATTCCCAAGTAGAAATTCCTTGGAAAACTATTTTACACCATCCATTTCTTCTAACTTGACCACTAGGACGAGGCCTCTCTAGGCTCCTTCAATTTTTTGATGTGGGCGTCATGTCTTTGTACCAATGTTAAACTCGTAAACATGGAGTATGGACTACCTTTTATTAGTTCATTTCACTCCATTCATTCTAATTTGAGGTTATCCTGAACATTTCATCATGACTGGTGATTCTTAATATAAGGACTCAACCTTAAACCTTACAAAATATTGAATTAAATGAATAATTCACATTGAGGATCTTTTCAGGTTTAGAGTTTTAGAGAATTTGGACATAACTATTACATCTCAAAAGATTACAATGTAGACACTTCTACCCAGTTTCCATTTTTTTACAAAACACGAAATCTTGAAAAAAAGAGTCATGTCTTGTTCCAATTTTATGAAATCATGAATTTTCATTGATCCCATCCATGACCCTATTCCACATTACGTCCGGTGAAAATCATTTCAAAAACCTGGGAAGAGTATAAAAATCTCAGTAAGGGATACACAAAGAAAGAAAACTGTTACTTTTTTTTCAAAACAACATGTAAACCATGAATACATTATCATAAGAAATACTTTTCACCTTTATGATGTGGTAAATACTCTTCACTAAATAAAAGATCATTACTTACCCTTTTTTAACCAAAAGATTACCATAAAACCCATATAAAAACTACATGACATATAAAGGTAACTTGGGACATAAACATACTTAAATGGAATAACCATACGGTCGACTTACACACATATCAGTAAATGGAATAGCCATATGGCTGACTTCGATACACAATGCATTGGAGGTTATAACGTAACCTAGCATCCTGGTTTTCACGGCACTACCCGTCATTTGGTCTATCACATAACCACCTGTAAAATGTTTTAGTACCATTATAAAATCATAAGACATAAAACAAATATAAAAGAATGAAATCATTTCCACATTTCAATCACAATATATCACTTAAATATATTGACATAAAAAATCCATTATCAAAAACATTTTCAATACCAAAATACATAAAAGAGTATATAGTATTTATTTTCTTTTAAAAACATTACGACTTGTTGAGGAAGCCAAAGATAAAATAATACTCATGGAGGTAGAAATGGTCATTGTCACCACTTATGTTAAGAGAAACATTCCTTTTTTTCGTTTAGTAAAATGCTTCATAGAAAAATATTCCCTTTGAAAATTCAAGGGTCTTTATACAGCGTATAAAAGAAAGTTGCCTATTAAAAAAATATGCCTTAATGAATAGAGATTGAGACAAAATACCTTACCTCGTGTCCGACTTGACTCGATCGTTATTTAATCTCTTTAATTATAAACTGAAGTTAATTTCTACTTTCTTAAGAACCTTTTTCAAGTTTATTATTCCATTTATATCACTTATTACCATGTTATAATAATTATGTAATCATTTAAGTTAATAAGGTCCATTTTGTCGATATTTGGTACTTGAGTAAAAAATGGACTTCTTCTAATCACATGTTGTTCATGTGGTCCAAGGTTAATTATATCCCGAATGATATTCATGATTAAGATATCATACATATAATATATATCAACCATATACATGTATTTATAATAGTACATAACATTTAGAGGTAAGAAATGAAATTCACTGTTCATAGAGACGGTAAGCCGTACGTACACATGAACAGTACTTTCATTTTTATTTATTATTTTAGTGGAATTAAAACATAATGATACAGAGGTATATTATAATTCCTTTATAATTTCATATATAATATCATTAACTCCATTCTTTATACGTCCCACATATTTCATTAACGAGTCATATCACTTTGAGGGGGCCGTAGTCTGCACTTCCTCTAATGAGATTATCACGTTTACCCGTAATGGAAACCATAAAGGCATTCTATAAATGGAAATTACAGAGGAATAAAGAAAAAATAAACATGATATATATCATATATAAATAATTTCCATCATAACGGCCACCATGAGATGCGGTAGGAGATAATTGAACAATCATCGTTTCGTGAGGCGTTAGTTTTCCATCAACAAAAACATTATGTTATTCATACATTAGATGTAGCTGTGTGCAAGTGTAGTTCAAATAATTCTCATAAAAACATCCTATAATATTAAGGATAATGGTTTTGTTACCAAATAATGTAATATAATAAGTTTATGGGTTGGAGAAGTAAAATAAAAGAAAACAATTTAAGAGAAACCATTACCTTTAATTCGGTTAACTCCCTTTGGTTTGATCCAAAGGACTTCTTGAAGTGACTTTTGCTTAAGTTAAGGCTTCTATGAGGAGGATAGGGATTTAGGGAGCTTGATTGGGCAGCTTTTGGACGAGGTAAAAGGCTTTAGAGGTGGGTGTAATTGTTTAAAAGTGGCCTCCCTTTATAAGAGAGTGGAGGGGCTCTTTAGGAAAGTATGAAAACATTATTGAATTATAAACATATATTCGGTTTGGAAAGGTCCAAAAATCATTAATGTAGAATACAAGATGAGTCATATTCGAAATAAAATCATAAAATCATAATTTGACATGTTTTGGATAATATTGTATCATTATAATCTTATTTATTTAAATCATTTATTAATGAGGTAAATACTGCATCATTATTGTGTCATAAATAATTTAAATTATTTGATGTCTAAATTTTATAAAAAAATACCATGATGTAGGAAATATTTTTTTATTTCCAAATAATATTTATAGGAAAAAATATTACTTATATAACACCATAAAAAATTAATTTACTAAAATATTTTTGTTTGTGTCATTTTCGCCATTACATTAAATTAATTAATATAAAGTGTCATTATCCTTTATAAGTGGCTCAATGGGGTCCTGAAATCGACCCAAATAAGCCCATGGTCTTCCATGACTCATCAATAAGGTTTGTACAAGTGTTAAGTTAATTATGAATTATTATAATATTCTTTTTACCTTGAATTACCTTATTTACCTTTAACCATGGTAAATAAAAGTCAAAAGTTACTATTCACCAAAAATTATTTTCATCTTATTGGACTACATTTTACTACCTAATAACAACCATGTATGTTGTATTTTCTAAATTCAATTCACAGAAGTGGTAAAATTTCATTTCAATGAAAAATTCAGCTTTTTTAACTACTACTAAGTGGTTTCACTATTAATCAAAAATAGAAGTTTTTCAGAGAAATACCAAAAATTCAGCCTAATATATATGTGATATTCCAAATTCAAAAATGAAGTTTATTTTTTCAAATTCAAAACACAAAATTGTGATTAATTTATTTTAAAATTAATTATCATTGTTAAAACTACTAGCGTGTTTTTAAGAAATAATAATTATTAAAAGAATAACACTTTGTTTATGTCCAACTTCAAGGTGAAAATAATTCCAATGACCAACATTGGATTAAATGGTAAAAATATATTCTAATTAAACATTGAAACCAATTAAAAATATAATTTATCTATATAAATAAATTAGTTTAAAAGGCACTTTTGAATAAAAATACAATATTTTATCTATTCATTAAAAAATGAACTTAATCGGAAAAATCCCAAAAATTTACACAAAGTAAATTTTGAGGTCCCCATTCTAAAGAAAGATTTAATTTGGTCAATTAAAATGTATTAAAGTGACCAAAACTATATTTAAAGAGGTTTCTCCATTAAAAGGTGGTAAATCGATCCTTTTACTGTAAATTATGCTTAAAATTAGATTCATTCACATTTTAAGCCTCTAACTTTTTATTGGATAAATTTAAATAAACTTAACAATAAGTTATAAGCATATTTTATTTAGATTTTTTCATTCCCGCCAATACAATGAATAAAAGTTAATTACAATTTAAAATAATAATATTATATTATTAGTGTGCAACGTAATATTTCAAAGAAACTCGTTGTTGCCTCTCAGTTATGCTTTCGAACATAGCGAACCCTTTAAATTAAAATTAATTTTTAATTCACAAATATTAATAAATATGAATATCTCTCATTCTTCATTTACTTGGGATGTTACATCCTTCCCCCGTTTTGAAAATTGCATCCTCACAATTTTTATTCACTTATCAAAATAAGTGGGGGTATTTATCCCTCATAGCATTTTCAGATTCCCACGTCGCCTCTTTAATCATATGGTTTTTCCAAAAAACCATTAACTGGTGAATTACCTTATTCTGCAACACTTGCTCTCTACAGTCATGAATCTGAACTGGTTGTTCTTCATAAGAGAGATTCTCTTCCAACTGAACTACCTTTGGTCTCAAAACATGAGATGGATCTAGCATATACTTTCTCATCATCGAAACATGAAAAACAATGTGTACCTGGGATAAACATGGAGGTAAAGCCACTCTATATGTGACTGATCAAACATTCTCTAGAATTTCATAAGGTCCAATGAAACTCATACACAACTTTCCCTTATTACCAAAACGCATCACAATTTTCCATGGAGAAACTATGAGAAAGACATGATCACCTACCTCAAATGAAAGATCCTTCCTTCGGTTATCTGCATAACTTTTCTGTCTGCTCTGAGCTGTTCCCATATGATTCGGAATCAACTGAACTTTCTCTACCATATCTTGTACCAATTATAGTCCCATCATCTTCCTTTCACATACTTCATCTCTAAAAGTTTGAGTTCGAAAATTCTTTCCATATAATGCCTCAAATGGATCCATCTGTATACTGGAATGAAAACTGTTATTATAAGAAAACTCAATCAAAGAAAGATGTTGGTCCCAACTCCCCTGATAATCTAGTGAACAAGAATGTAGTATATCCTCTGAGGTCTGAATTGTTCGTTCTGACTTCCCATCTGGTTGAGGATAAAAAGATATATTAAAATTTAATTTAGTACCCAAAGACTTATGAAGGCCTTTCCAAAAGTTAGATGTAAACCTAGGATCATGATCAGATACAATGGAGAGGGGAACTCCATGAAACCTGACTATCTCTTTTATATACAACCAAGCATGTTGATCTAAAGAAAAAGTGTCTCGAATAGGAAAGAAATGATCATATTTGGTCAATCGATCAACTATAACCCATATTTTTTATTACCTCGAGATGTCTTTTGTAATCCACAATAAAGTCCATAGATATATTTTCTCATTTCAACTCAGGCACCGGTAAATTCTGAAGCATTCATTTCAGTAACTGCTGCTCTACTTTAACCTGTTGACATGTCAAACACTTCAAAGTAAAATCCGTAATATCTCTTTTCATTCCTTCCCACTAGTAATACTCCCAAAGATTTCTATACATCTTAGTACTACCAGGATGAACTGAAAACGGAGATCTATGAGCTACACATAACAACTCATTCTTCAACTATGAATCACAAGGAACACATAATCTCTTCCCAAACCTCAAAACACAATCATTATCAACGTTAAAATCAGGCAACTTACCCTTCTGAACCAACTCTACCTTTATCTGTAACTCACTGTCTTCTTTCTGCACTTTCTTTATTCTGTCTGATAGAGATGATTTCACTGACACCTAAAAAAAACAGAATAATTTCATGCACCAATAACTTCTATGCCAAAGTTCATAAAATCAAAAACCAAAGGATCTTGTTCTAAATGTAACATGGTTAATAAAGTATTACTTTTTCTACTCAATGCATCAACCACTTTATTTTCTTTTCCTGGATGGTAATGGATCATGCAATCATAATCCTTGATTAATTCCAGCCATCTCCTCTATCTCATGTTCAATTATTTTTGAGTGAATATATACTTTAAACATTTGTGATCAGTATATATTTCACATTTTAATCCATACAAATGATGACTCTAAAATTTTTAAAGGAAAAAACAACAGTAGCTAATTCCAAATTATGTGTAGGGTAATTTATCTCATGAGGTTTCAACTGACATGAAGCATAATCAATTACCTAATCATTCTTCATAAGGAGACATCCAAGTCCTTTCAATAAAGCATCATTATAGATAAAAAACTCACCATTTCCGGATGGTAGTGCCAAAACTGGAGCTTTCACCAATCTTATTTTCAATTCCTGAAAACAATCATCACATTCTTTTGTCCAAATGAACTTAACACCATTTAGAGTTAACTTAGTCATCGGACTAGATAACCATGCAATGTTTTCAACAAACCTCCTGTAATAACCTGCCAAACCAAGAAAACTATGGATCTTGGTTATATTTGTCGGTCTTTCCCATTCTTCAACAGCTTTTGTTTTAGCAGGATCAATAGTTATGCCATTTTTTGAAACAACGTGACCAAGGAAATAAATTAGTTGTAACCAAAACTCACACTTGCTGAATTCCCCATAATGTTTATTTTCTTTTTACGGGTTGTGATACAACCATTAAATGTCTTTCATACACTTTTATACTTTTAGAACAAACCAAAATTTCATCAATGAACAAAAACAACATTCGTCACCTGATTCATTTGATCCTTCTCTGTAAAAAACTGTTCAATTCTGATTCTGACCATCTCAAGACGATGATTTTGGAAGGTCATTTACCTCTATATGCCTTCCCATCAATACATCCCCGTTTCCTCTATGAAAAACCATTATGAATACAGAAATATCTTAGGCGATGCAACATGGTAATCTTTAAATTCTATATCATTTCAATATTACTATAAATTAATTTATCGACATTTATTTAACAATACCCTAACTTCTAAAGGTGTCTAAACCGACCTCTGATACCAACTATAAGGACCAATCCTTAATCCTTACATAATATTGAATTAAATGAATAATTCACATTGAGGATCTTTTTATGTTTAGAGTTTTATAGAATTAGGGCATAACTATTACATCTCAAAAGATTACAAAGTAGACACTTCTACACAAGTTCCTTTTTTTTTACAAAACATGAACTCTTGAAAAAATGAGTCATGTCTAGTTCCATGTTTAAGAAAGCATGAATTTTCCATGATCCCATAATTGATCCTATTCCACATTATCTCCTGTGAAAAACATTTGAAAAACTTGGTATGAGCATAAAAAGCTCAGTAAGGGATACACATAGAAAGAAAATTGTTAGTTTTTTTCAAAACAACATGTAAACCATGAGTACTTGATTATAAGTAATACTTTTCACCTTTATGAAGTAGTAAATACTCTTCACTAAATAAAATATCATTACTTATCCTTTTGTAATCAAAATATTACCATAAAATTCATATAAAGAACCCATAACATATAAAGGTAACTTGGGACATAAACATACTTAACTGAAATAACCATACGGTCGACTTCCACACATATCACTAAATGGAATAGCCATACGGCCGACTTCCATACCCAATGCATTGGAGGTTATAACGTAACCACCCATCCTAGTATTCATAGAACCACCCTTCATTTGGTTTATCATGTAACCACCCAAAAAATGTCCAAGTACCATTATAAAATCATAAGACATAAAAAAATATAAAGTAAAGAAAACATTTCCACATTTCAATCCCAATATATCACTTAAATATATTGACATAAGAAATCCATTATCAAATCCATTTTCAATACCAAAATACATAGGTGTATATGGTATTTATTTTCTTTTAAAAACATTATGGCTTGTTGAGGAAGCTAAAGATCAAATAATACTCATGGCGGTGATAAAGGTAGTTGTCACTGCTTATGTAAAAAGAAACATTCCTTTTCGTTGTTTAGTGAAATTATTTGTAGGAACATATTCCCTTTAAAAATTCAAGGGTGTTTATATAGAGTATAAATTAAAGTCGTGTATTAAAACAAAATATGCCTCAATGAAATAGGATTGAGACGAAGTCCCTTACCTCATGTCCAACTTGACTCGATTGTTCTTTAATCTCATGAATAATAAACTAAAGTTAATTTATACTTTCTTAAGAACATTTTTCAAGAATATTAATCCTTTTATATCACTTGTTACCATGTTATAAACATTATGTAATTATTTAACTTAATAATGTTTGTTTTGTTGATATTTGGTACTTGAGTAAAAAATGGACTTCTTATAATCACATGTTGTTCATATGGTCAAAGGTTCATTATATCCAAAATGATATTCATGATTTGGATATCATATATATCATATATATCCAGAATACACATGTATTTATAGTAGTACATAACATTTAGAGGTAAGAAATGAAATGCACCGTTCATGGAGACGGTAAGCCGTACGTACGCATGAACACTACTTTCATTTCTATTTCTTATTTTAATGGAATTAAAACATAATGATACATATTTATATTATAATTCCAGTATAATTTCATATATAATATAATATATAATATCATTAACTCCATCCTTTATACGTCCCACATATGGCACTAACGAGTCATATCACTTTGAGGGGGTGGTAGTCTGCACTTCCTCCAAGGAGATTATCGCGTTTGCCCATAATGGAAACCATAGAGGCATGATATAAATGGAAATTATAGAAGTATAAAGAAAACATAAAAATAATATATATCATCTATAAATACAGTTCCATCATAATTTCCAACATGAGAGGTGGTAGGAGAAAATCTAACAATCATCGTTTTGTGAGGCGTTAGTTAACCATCCACAGAAACATTATGTTCTTCATCCATTTGATGGAGGTGTGTGTAAGTGTAGTTCGAATCCTTCTCCTAAAGCATCCTAGTATATTTAGGGTACTAGTTGTGTTACAAAATAAAGTAATAAAAAGAGTTTAGTGGTTGGAGAAGTAAAATAAAAGAAAACAATTTAAGAGAAACTGTTACCTTTAATTTGGGTAACTCCCTTTGGATTGAACCAAATGAACTCTTAAAGTGACTTATGCCTAAGGTAAGGCTTCTAAGAGGAGGATAGAAATTTAGGGAGCTCAATTGGGTAGAGTAACGACAATCAAAAAGGCCTAAGATGTGTGGGTAATTGGTTATAAGTCGTCTCCTCTTATAAGGGAGAGGAGGTGATCTTTAGAAAAGTGTGAAAACATTATTTTATTATAAACATATATTCGGTTTCAAAAGGTCCAAAAATCTTTAAAGTCAGAGATAAGATGACTCGTATTCGAAATAAAATCATCCAATCAGAATTGGACAAATTTTGGATAATATTTTAATCATTATAATCTTATTTATTTAAATCATTTATTAATGAGGTAAATACTGCATCATTATTGTGTCATAAATAATTTAATTTATTTGATGTCTAAGAATTATAAAAAAATACCATGATGTAGAAAATTTCTTTATATTTCAAATGAATATTTATAGGAAAAAATATTACTTATATAACACCATATAAAAATTAATTTACTAAAAGATTTTTGTTTATGTCATTTTTTCATTTACATTAAATTAATTAATCTAAAGTGTCATTATCTTTTATAAGTGGCTCCATGGGGTCCCAAAATCAACCCAATGATGCCTCTGGTCAGCCATGAATTAGTCAATAAGTTTTTTACAAGTGTTAATGTAATTTTTAATTATTATAATATTATTTTTACCTTGAATTACCTTATTTACATTTAACCGCGGTAAATAAAATTCCAAAGATACTGTTCACCAAAAATTATTTTCATCTTATTGAACCAAATATTACTACCTAATAACAAACATGTATATCATATTTTCTAAATTTAATTAATAGAAGTGGTAAAATTTTATTTAAATGAAAAAGTTAGTTTTTTAACTACTACTAAGTGGTTTCACTATTCATCAAAAAATGATGTTTTTCAGAAAAATAGCAAAAATTAAGCCTAAGATATATTTGATATTCCAAATTAAAGAATGATGTTTATTCTGCCAAATTCAAAACATAAAAGTTTCATTAATTAATTTTAAAATTAATTCCCATTGTTAAAACAAATAGAGTGTTTTTAAGAAATAATAACTATCAAAATATTGACACTTGTTTATATCCAATTTCAAAGTGAAAATAATTACAATGACCAAAATTGTATTAAATGGTAAAAATATATTCTAATTAAAATTCAAAACCAATTAAAAATATAATCTAGCAATTATAATAAATTATATTAAAAGCCATTTTTGAATTGAAATACAATATTTTCACTATTCATTAAAAATGAACATTATCGAAAAAATCACAAAAATTTACACAAAGTAAATTTTGATGTCCCAATTTTAAACAAGGATTTTATTTGGTCAATTATAATGTATTATAGTGAACAAAACTATATTTAATGAGGGTTCACCATTAAAAGGCGGTAAATCGACCCTTTTAATGTAAATTATGCTTAAAAATGGATTCATTCACATTTTAAGCCTCTAACTTTTTATTGGATAAATTTACATAAATTTAACAATCATGTATAATAATATTGTAGTTAGTTTTGTTCATTACCACCAATAAAATGGCTAAAAGTTAACTACCATTTGTAATAATAATATTATATTATTAGTGTGCAACGTAATATATCAAAGAAACCCGTTGTTGCGTATCGGGTACGCTATCAAACATAGAAACCCCTTTAAATTAAAATTAATATTTAATTTTAAAATATTAATAAATATGAAAATCTCTTATTCTTCATTTACCTGGGATGTTACACTTAAATCCTTTAACGTCATTCTAAGTTAGGTATATACTTTGGTAGACATGTTCGTAGTGAATGTATGATAACTTGGATGAAGAAATCACATTTCTGTTTTTAAAATGTTATCCTTATAAGCCAATCATCCTTTGGAATGGTTGGGTGGAGTGGATTGACTACTTTTCTCTCTTGTTTAATGGAGTGACTAGTGAATGACCATTTCTGGCATATTGTCAGGTGAGATGAGTGCAGTTTCTGTTGGATGCGGCTTTTCATGAAAAGATGGCTCGACATGTGCTTCGAGGTCAATGTGGAATCTATTATTTTATCCACTTCAGAAATCCAGTGAGAAGAACTATAATGCTTAAGGGTGTGTCATGTGGGAAATCCCAATGGTGGAAAGTGTCATGGCTCATAATTTTTCCCATTTATAATGTTAAATTCTATGGTGGGAAGTAACTCTGGCCAAATATTTAATGAGTGGATGATATAGTTGTGTCTCTAGATAAACGGGATTAGGTTAGTGTCATCTTGGTGTTTTTATCAAAAAATGAGTATTGGATCATATCTTAATGTATTATGTGATGTTTCCCAATCAATGTTTGATGGTGCGTTTGGTATTTAGAAATGTAACATGACTATTAAAGAGAAACATCATAACCCTTATTGTTCGGGTGATGTTTTCATTATTTTCCAAGGCTTATCGGGGACAAGAATTACTAATGTGGTAAGGTTGTAACATCCCATGTTTTGAACTAAACAAAAAAGTGAAGGAAATTTAAAATTTTCCATTAGTTGGGTAGGACATTTTTAAAACCGAGCATCATAACCTTTTTTTCTAAGAGATGATGCTGTGATGTGTGTTTTTTATAAAGAAATTAAATTAATTAAATTTAATTTTAAATAGAAAATAAACTAAATTTCCATTAAATGGGAAAATAATAATAACAGTTTTAATGATAATAATAATAATTTAATTATTATTATTATTATTATTATTATTATTATAATTGTTATTATTATTATTATTATTATTATTATATAAGTTTTAGGTTATGTTTTGAGAGAACCCCCAAAGGGGTACTCCTTCTTCTAGTATCGTGAGACCCCCTCCCTATAACCCTAGGCATGTGCGACACTAGATCCCTATCCTTCTCCATGGTTGAACCCTCTCCCGACAATGTGCCTGTCCTGGCCATGATCTCTATGAAGCACAACACACCCCTAGCCAAAAACTGTCCCATGCACGACTCCCTCTCTATGGCTCCCTCTCTGGTCGATCACCTTATTGGATTTCTTCATGATTTCTCACTGAATAGATGAAGTATGGTCCTCTCTCCCTTATCCACCCAATTTATGACCTCGATTTGGACTCTTTGTCACCATAAAGTCTATTCCCAAACCTAGGGTTTGAGAGGTTCACCCGATTTTGGTTTTCTTTTGGTTTTTCATTGTGCGAATGATCTCTCGGGACCTATTCTTGTGGACTCCGTCAACTTCCACTGAAGGCGGTGTGGTTCAGCTCTATTTGGTTCACCACCAGTGGTTTAAGGGGAGTGTTACCTTCATTATTTGATACTTCTTATATTATATTTTGTGGTTTTGTGATATATGAGTCCCTGGTAAATTATAAGAGTTGAGTTGGTCCTAGAGGAATTTATTTTGGGTTACTATTGATGTTACAGTGGGTTTTGATCAACGATTGGGGGAATCCATGCATGTACGTAAGCTATGTGTATATATATAGTATATATATTTTTTCTATGTACGTATTACCTCATAGTGTGGGGAATACATGCATTGGAATAAGGATATATATATATATGGAAGTGCATGCATGTAAGAAAGCGGCTATTTGAGTTAAAAATCATTGGCTTGGCCATTCTCTGAGGTATGGTCCTCAACCTTTCCTTTAATTATAAATTGAATTAGTTGTTTATTTATTACTTTTGATAAATTGGACTGTAATTCTAGGACTAACTTTTTATTTTTGCAGAATGATTGTTATAGTACAAAATCATGTTTTTTGTAATAAAACACCTCCATTGGAGCTGTGCTACCTTTAAATTTAAAATGTAGTGTGTATATTTTTATGTTTCCTTGGATTTATGATATGTGGGTTTCTATGCTTTCCTAGTCATAAGATGTTGTTTTAAATTTAAGGAATTTTGTCTACTTAGTTAAGAGGTGTTTGGCCTCCCTTGCATGTCGATTCTCTTGGGTAAAATGATTCTATTGAACTTATATGGGATTATTGGGTTGGTATACCCATGTAAAATAAATAAAATTAAATGTTAATAAGAGGGTGGATATACCCATGTGATAATATTAAAATATAGGGGTTCTAAATTTAAATTCCCATAGTCATGATTTTGATTATGTATATGAAATATAGAATTTCTAGATTTGTTTAGCAATTGGATTTACAGATAGAATTAATTAATTTGAAAAATTAATTAATGATTGATCATTAAGGAATTGTGGGTATTTGGAACCAGTGAACAATATAATTAAATTTTTAATATATTATGGGATGTTAGGAATTGATGATTTCTAAAATTAATTGATGAATTTATTATCAAGGCTTGAATTGGGGAAATGTGGTTGAGATTTAATATTGAGAATTGTGAATTTAGGATAATTATTTGAAATGTTAATTATCAAAATATGAATTGAAAATTGGTAATAATTAGTTGGTAGATTACTTAATTCATGTTAATTATGTGAATGGTTAATCAAATGATGAATTGGTTAAAAGTGACGTGATTAATTAAGTAATTATTGATTTAATTAATGGGTTGGGATTAATTAATTTGCGAATTAATGAATGGTTATGATATATTGGGTGCTATACATGGTTTTCTAGGCCAGTGATGATATACATACATGGTTCAATGAAGTATAGACATGATGTTCTATGGTAGGGATAGATCTATCGGGTTTTGGGGTGTTATACATGACATTCTACACTGGTGACTAAGTGTGTAGAAATGTGACTGTGTGTGGAAAACCGATTTTTGGGGTGTTAGACATGATATTTTACACTAGTGAATATGTGTGAAAAAATATGACAATGTGTGCACAAATTATTTTTGGGTGTTAGACATGATGTTCTACATTGGTAACTATGTGTGCACAAATGTGATTTCATGTGCACAAATGATTTTTGGGTGTTATACATGGCATTATACAACATATGTATGTATACAATAGCGACTTCATGAAAAAACTGATTTTTCTGGTGATATACATGACATTCTAAACCCATGATATCCATGTGATATTTATTTCTAAGGGACTATGTGAGCCTTCTGAAGTCCTATACCATATAGTACTCCGAGATATGGCCTTACATGAGAATAATTTCGAACTTCGACATGTGTCAAATCAGGTGATGAGATATCATATCACCTTTCAATACTTTGAGCTTGGGAAGGAGTTGAATCAGGTATTAATATATGATATTACCTAGGGAATACTTTAGGATCCAGTACAAGAAGAAGTTAGTATTGAGGTACGGGTGTCCATGCGATCCCTAGAGTTAATAAATGAATAAATGATGAATAAATGAAAATGTGATAATAGTTATTTATGAATTATATATATGTATTTATATAGTTCATTTTCAAACTCTTATTCTGGCAAATGAGCCGCAGTAAGTATCGTTGTCAAGTTTCCCTTAAGAACCTGGATGGGTTGTTGTTTATTTATTCAATTATGTTATTACTTCACTACACCTTCACACTACTTAATTATTATTCACTACCTAGTTTGGGATAGACCCCGGTGGGTGCAAACCTACTGAGATTTTATCTCACACACTGGTTGGGTACCCTTAGTACCTAAGTAGACCATATATTTATAGGATCCAGGTTGATTTTTGTATTATATTGTACTGGGGAGATATGAGCAGAGGACTGAGCTAGAGATCAGGATGCTCATGGAGATCACCCGTGGGGCTTTGGTGTCTTTTCTAATTTTTTTGTTGTATTATAAAGCATGTTGTTTGTTTACTACTTCATATATGTATCACCATATAGAATTTATTCATTTTAAAACTGGTTTTGTCATTTTTCTATAATCATTTGTTATTATAATTTTCCTACACTCCATTAGTTATTACTTTATATTTTTTCTTCTAGTTGTCGAGTTTTACTATTAGTTTACTACTATGCACAATGAGATTGAGGGTATAGTCTCCCCACTGAACTACATTTACTCCCACTCTTCTAGTCAGTATCTTATGACTATGGTCAATGCACCAATGTTATTTTGAGGTTATAAACTGAAGGACCCCAAAATGAACAACATGAACTTAATTGATTTATTAACTATATTTGACATAGTAAAAAATTCAGTAAAAGAAATTATGAAATGAGAATAAAAATAAAATTTTTATAACCAGGTATAATATTAATATAATTTTATTTTTCCAGATTATAATTATGTATGTAGTGATCCAGACATGAGGGAAGTGGTTTTCCTATCAATTTTATTTCCATGAGACATATATCATATCCACCACTTGTTTCATTCATGTGGTTTATAGAATTCCCATTTTATTTGTTATATCATGAATTAATTTATATTAATTGTATTATAAGATTTCTTTTATTTCATTTCTTTCATGGGGTTATGATTTAAAAGTTACCAAAGTAGTAAGGGTTTAATGTTATAATCTCACTTTTTTAATTAGAGTATATATTCTCATATTTTTAATGATTAAATTATAATATATATCTCTCAAAAAATTTTATCACCATTTTATCATCTTTATTTTTCTTGAAATCAGAAGATTTCATTTCATATTACACTATTTATGTACTCAAAATCTTAAAAGAAATTTTTTAAGTAAAACCAATATTATTTCTCTCTTTAGATGAGAAAAGTTCTCATCCATGTATGTATTTTCTTTAAAAAGGTTGAGATGATGTTTTTAATATTTTCCAATGATTTATTATAGTAATTTTACCTATATTTAGTTTTATATAAAATGTTTTAAATGGAATCTTCTTATTAGTTTTTGATTGAGGTCCTTTTTTCCAATGACATGGACACAATCTTTATATTAACGTATACCACATGAATAGATTTTCAGGCCATTATGTTTTTTTAAAATATTAATTTACAATTTTCTATGTTTTTTATATAAAATAATTTTTTAGTATTCTAGAAATTTTTATTAACAATTCAATCAAATGAAATCTATATTTTTCCCAGGTTTTTAGTGAAATTTATGAACATTATTTTAATGTTTTTTTCTTCTATGTCAACATCCTTTTATGATTCTTATACATTACTGGGGATATATTCTACCTTATTTCTCAAGATATATTATGATCATGAAGTCCTATTTATTAATGGGGAAAATGTTAACATTTCACATGCTAATTTTCAATTTGAATATTTATATTGTTTAGGTGATGTGTTTTTATCCATTTC
Organism: Viscum album; assembly: GCA_963277665.1. NCBI lineage: Eukaryota > Viridiplantae > Streptophyta > Magnoliopsida > Santalales > Viscaceae > Viscum > Viscum album. The sequence continues at coordinate 1,083,295,399 of OY728131.1, read as the reverse complement.
ATTCATATCATGAGTTAATTAGACTTAGAAAGTGATGGGTGGGCCGGATATAGCCCCTTTATTAATTGGTAGGCCTCTTTAGAAAAACTAGTTTAGGTATTTGGAATATTACTTACCTATTTAGGTATAATGTCTTAGTATGAGTCCTTGATGGTATGATTATGATGTCATAAATTATGCATTCTATCAATATGAAATAATTTATTGGTATCCCTATGATTATTTATGTTATCATTACATCCATTGATATATTACCCATTTATGATAATATTTATATAACATATTTTATTTTATTTCTTCTACTCATATTATTCATGGATTATTTATTAATTGATAGCTTATATGAAATTATTTCCCGTACTGAGCATATGATCTAACTCATTATTATGTTTTCCTTTCCCCAGGATACCAAAAGGGGATCTTTGAATGATTTCATATATATAAAAGAATATAAAATAAGGTTATAACTTCAATTTTAAGTTTAATTTCTTGTTTTAAAATGTAATGTGGGGTTCTTATATGTATCTAGTATCCCAAGACAACTAAACTATTCGAACATTTAGGATTTGATCTCTTGTATCTATTCTAATATAATATGATAACTTCTAGGATCATGTTACTAGAGTCAAGGTGTCACATATTAAACATTATCATGAGGTAAAAAATTAGTTTTGTGCAATGGATGGACCCCCATGTATACCAAATTGGGATTCATACACTATATATTTGATATAATATGGGTGAAAATATTATATTGGGATTTACTCATACCTAATGTTTTGAAAATACCTAGAATGAAAGCCTTTATAATTTCATATATTTCTTACATAATCCTTTGGCCTTAGCTAATTAAGAGGTGGTTGCATATTTTTTTGATCATGTCATTAGTTGAGACTTAACTAAGACAAGATTTTTTCTGTATTATTACAAGTATAAAATTTAAACCCTCGATTGAGATAGGCTATAAAAGCATATGGTTGTAACTAGTTAAGACATGCGGTGTTATTATCTATTGGATACGGTGTATGATACATCCACATTCATAAGGGAATATTCCATGTGTTTTTCCCATCAACCACATCATTCTATACTTAGAGAGCCAGAGAACTTATGAGTAGGATATATGGGATTGACATACACTATTTAACATGTTTACCTGATGTGTTGTATAAAGGGATGATATTAAAAATCATTCTTGTATATTATAATTCTGGTGTATATAGGTAAATAGATAAATGTGATTGATGGACATCATGCTAAATCCCTTCATTGCTTGAGTAGCACTGATGCTTTTCTAGAGGTTGGTATTTTCTTAAATTTTGGAACTCAATAATTTATATTTATTTTCAATGCTAAGAAGGCCCATGAGTTCACACTTTTTGGTTGACTGAATTGGTATTAAGTATTATGAAACTCATAGAGTTTCCCAAAAATGGGTCTGGAGTATATTTAAAAGGATTTTTTAATGGATATTCACAAAATATTGATTATGATGTAATACATGGTGAATCTGATGATATATCTTCCAAAAGTGTTTTGGAAAAATTCAAAAAGTTTTCATGACTATGGTTTCATAATCTATTGTATATGATAAAATATAAGGTGAAATGGAACACAATATTTGAGGATTTAGTTTAAGAGGTAGGTTTGAAAATTCACCATGTGAGTGGGTGTGCGGTCCTTAACAAGCATCTATATAATTCTCTCACTCCTGTGAATCTCACTTTCTCCATCTCCCATTTTCTCTGAGCGTTTCTTGTATATTCTGGTAGTTTTAGAGAATCACCCATGAATTTAGTGATTAGATTATCCTCTAGATATAACTAATATAGAAGATTCCTTTTTTATTCTATAGTGTCCTTTATCAAACACTTGATTAATAAATGATAACAGTGAATCTTTGATGTTATATTCCCAATATTCATTTTTTATAAATTGTTTTCATTTTCATAGCATAATGATCTAGGGAATGAGAGTTATATTGTCTTATGATTCCTTGAAAAATGAATGTTCAATCCATAGAAACCCACCAGATAGAATTTTTTATGGAGATCATACTAGATCTCTACGTAGCATGAGTTATATTGAAAATATGATAGAGGAAGTACTTTTCTTAGGGTTATTAATTTAGAATTCATAATAATTTTCAACACCACATAATAACTAAGTTTATACAAAAGATAATGTGAATGAGGATGTGTTATGTTAAAAATTGTTTATATATAATCAAGAGAATTATTTTATTACGTATCAAAAAGTTGTTTTGGAAGATATCGAAAATAGTTTTGGATATTATTTTCCAATTTTATAAATGTTATTTAACATAGGGTAAAATGTGTAAAACATCTAGGATGCTTTAGTGAAAGTTGTAGAATAAAGGTTTTTGTATGAACTGAATTTGTATCACATACTATGATATAATTGTATCATTATATTGGATATTGTAGTGTTTCAAGTGATATGATTATATCTCTTAGAGTGATATAGTTGTAAGTTTTCTTCCACTAAGATTTATTGAATCATGGAACTAAGAGAAGTGAAAACACATCACTTAGAGAGATATGGATATGTGGAATCTACTATAGGGAGTAATATAGGCACATAATATGGTCAAAAATTCATGTGATATACGATAGCACATACTTCCAAATTGATTATTCCACGAAAAAAAAATCAAAGAGTCTACTTAATATCATAAGATGATATTTATAGGATTTATAAAAAAACATAATGAATTTTTAAGCATTAAAAATTCATGACCTTTTTTTGAGTTATTATCATATATTATAAGGGTTATATTTCTTGGATCTCTTAGGAAATTCTCTAAATACTCATTTCGCCCCTTGTAGTTTCCAAAGGGAAATTATATAAGGTATTGTAAACCAAATATATTGGTGTGTGTTTGAGATATCATAATTTGAAGCTTCATTTTTTCTTCTCCATTAATAGAAATATTCTATTTGATTATGATGTTAATGAGAAATCATACCAATAATAGATCATGATGATTATCAGAACTTGTTAATAAATTTTTAGATCATAATTAATTGTTTATCATTTGAAGATCTACCTTAACCATTATAGTGGAGGATTTACATATACATAAATATATTATTTGTGTTTTTTTCTTAATTATTTTAAATATATTGTGATAAATATTGTGACATTTGGTTTTGAAATGTTTTTCATCACATTTTGGGCATGGAGATGTTTTTCAAAACCCATCAAACTCAATACATGGATTAAGTGGAGTAAAGTCATGATAATAATTAGACCATGGATATTTATGTTTTTGTGCTAAGTGACATTGATTTTTAATTCTTTTACCCTTCATAAATTTTAGGTTCTCAATATATAACTAGCCAATGTCAAGTAACTTCCTGGGATAATATCTAAGGTTGGAAAACCATCCTAAAAGCATGATTTTTAGGTATTATCAATAGACCCCACCTAAGGATTGGAACCTGATGTATTTCCTCTAGAACTACTCTAATTCAGAATGACATTGAAGATAAAAATTGCATGAAATATGAAGATTCGATTTTTTTAGACATAATGAACTTTTTTTCCTCTACTTAGGATTTCCCCAGCCTTCCCTTTGTACATGATTTGGCATGTGGTTCTCTATGTTTTTCAAATTGTTATATAATAATGAGAGTCTTGTTTGTGGTGATTTATGATATCAATTTTTTTGTTAGAGTTTCTAGATTGGAATGTGTGGTTAAATTTTATACTAGGTAGATTACATCTAGCACCATGAAACCCAACACGAAGAAGAAAATTGCAATAAATCATAGGCCCATGGATTGACCATACGACCTGCCCCACACCCCCAAAACCTTTCCACCCACCACCAACGATGGGGCTTGTGTAGTTAGATGATAAGTTTTATAGTTACTTTTTTTATTATATATATATATAACCAAATTTTTATTTTTGTTTAAAAAATATAAATTATATTGAAGAATATTATTTATATAAATTTGTTGATATGTTTAAAAAATATATCATTAATTATAAACATGTATAATTATATTCCCAAATATTTATATCTTTCTAAAGAGATAAAAATTATATAATACCAATTAAATAAATATAACTATTAATTGAATTTATTATTAGTTTTATTAGATATATATATTTACTCATCATTATTAATTATATTTAATTTATTATATCTATTTTAAAATGGTTTTTATTTTTACATATATAAGACAATTTAATATTATAATTATATGGATAATATTTCATATTATAAAAACATATTACAAAATGTATATATATATACACACACAATATTTATGTTTGAATTTCCATACCAAAATGATATAAATTATAATCATAAAGACTATGGACTGTTACACACTCTCACAGATTAGAATATCTGATGAAACCAAAACATGAAGAATCCCTACTAGTGGGTCTGTTCTTATAATCTCTTGTCTTGAAGATTACCAAGTGTGAACTTTTTAAGATGAAGTCTCGTCTGCTTATGAGTTCTTTCACATAAATGCCTAAATACTATGCACCCTATCATTATACATTATCTTAACATATAATTATATTTAAGAATGTCATCATAGCACTTCAAGGTTCTCATCATTATAGGGGCTTCTATGACCTTTTCAATGTAATAGATAGCTAAGGACATTATTTCCTTAAATTTATGAGAAAAAATTAACAATATATAACAAGATGTATAATTATTATTCAAATCATAAAAAATACCTGTAATCTAAAGTACAAACTATTGGTTCTAGAACACCAACTGAAAAAACACACACACTTTGAGTCACATCGACCACACCGTGTCTCAGATTAACGTCCACCAATTGCTATATGTTAAAAATGTCATAAATATCATTATCCAAAAGTATCAGGATAATACGAGAATGTTTTCTTATTTTTGAGTATATTAAATGTGTTTGGTTCTAAAATATAAATTTAAAATACAAACACACACTTTTAGTCATACCAGTCACACTGTGTGTCATATTGATGTGAAAATAATTCATACACATCACAAATGACTTATGTATCATTTTTACAAATTATTAGGACATCCCTATTGAAATTTTATGGTTTTCATTCAGTGACATTAATTTTGAAATAAAATGAGACTTTTAAATTGAAACATAAACTTTGAGTCATATTAAACACACCATATATATGATTAGCATGTAGATTATTACAAAATGTAAAAAATGACATATAGATAATTTTATTAATGTATGAATACAATATATTCATGTTTTTTGAGTTTTGAGTTTGTGAAGTGTGTTTTATACAAAAATTTCAATTTTAAATAAAAACATGAAATTCCAGTAATATCTTCTACACCATGTGTTAAATAGATGTGGGAATAAATATTATAAATAAAAAATTCCTCATGGATCATTTTTCTATATAATAAAAAAATAAGAGTTCGTTTTCTTATTTTTTTAGTAAGTGACCTGAATTTTGAACTAAAATGATGATTTTAAACTAAAAACATTCACTTTTACTCATATCTATCACAACATGTGTTAGATTGATGTGAATTTTATTAATACAAGTCAAAAAATATTTATGGAACATTTTACTAAATTTTCAAGACAATAAAAGCATTTTTATCTTAGTTCATGAGTACAAAATCATTTTTGAAAATTTCATAGAAACTTGTTTTTTCTATAATCATTTTTTTCTCTTCATAAAGAAGAAAATGGTTAGAGAAGAATAAATTCTTGATAAAGTTACCACTTAAGGATATCTATTAAAATTAATTAAACAAGTAGTAGATAAACATAATAATTAATTAAACTTAATAAGTAGATAAAATTATTTAAAAAAATTAACTAAATATATATTTGGATATCGTCTCTTAATGATACGTATATACATTCTGGCACAATGCATTCTACCCACTCATTTTTTTAAAAAAATCTATTTCTTATTTTAAATACATGGACTGTCTACAATACTTGTATTACTATAAAAATATAAATAAATAAAACATTAATTAATATTTTAAATGAAATTTTAATTATCATTGGAAATATCTTTTTTTGGATTCTAGTTTGTTGATGTAATAGAATATCTTCAAAAAAATTTGAAAATTTAATAACCACAATCATTTCTATTAGTTTCTTTGGACATTGCAACACCATTGATATGAATAAGTCATTTGTTTTGATATATGTTTTAGTAATACATGTATTGAATACAAAAAATAAATACCTAGAGTATCAAAATTAATTATAATGATCAATAAATTATCTCTAAAAAAGGAATATGTAGTGAATGAAATAAAAAAATATTTTATATGATTAGATCACAGAGTTTTACCCCTATATCGTGGGTATTAAGAAGAGTTTTTCATCTGTAAGTTTATTTAAAAAAAAATATTTTTTTGTTCCATTATTTAAAAATATTTATTTTATTCCAATGACCTTTATTGTGTAGAAGTTAAGTGAGGAACATTGAGTCCAAATATTTTCTCATAGGGTTTCCCGTTAAAATAATTGTTATATATACACATGTACCAAATATTAATAGTATCTAACTTTAATTAGCATAGCAGATAAGCTACAAGAAAAAATATTATGAAAACACACCTTATGTATACATTTAAATCTAAGACTACTAGACATCAATGCATGAGGATTTCATATATTGTCTCAAGAAAGATATAGTCTATAAGGGTATCTCCATAAATTTATTCTTTAAAATTAATTATGGTCATATTACTATCTCCGTTGAAGGTTTCAGTCATCACCCTAGTCATTGAAGATAATGAAGTGGTGAATAGGATTATGAAGAGGACCTTTACAAGAGATACCATAAAGGGGAAGTGATTTTCATTCATGGAAAATTCAGATGATAATAGTGAGTATATATTGGGAAACTTCTAGTATACTATGTGGGTATTTTCAATCTACATCAATGGGAAGAATCTCGGGTTTACCAAAAATATGTTCACTTATGATTGACACCACCTTCCATTTTTATCTTTATTTTACCATAATAGAATATATAGGTGACCTTGAGAGCCTTGATGATATGGGTTTACTTCTCACTATGCTTCTATTATTATAAATACCCTTGTCTCATATAAATTTCACACATCCTAACCTTAATAAAATATAACACGGTAAAAAAATAACATATAATAATAATTTATTTAAAAAATAAACTTTTTCTCATATAAAAGATGACATAAATTTGACATATTTTATATATATACAAAAAACATTATCTCTCATATGATTTGAGATAAATATTATATACAATAATATATATTTTTTAAACTGATATTTACCTAATTCTCATGTATTGATTTCATTGAATCATATTTTAAATAATATAATGTATTCATTTATGGGATGAGATAAAATTCACACACAATATTATGTATTTAAAATTGAAAATTATATAAGTCTTGAGAAAATTTATGTATAATAATACATATTTAAGAAAATGAAATTTATCTCACGCATGTCATGATATAAATATTACTTGAAATAAAAAAAATTAAAATTTATCTTATGTGAGGAATGAAATAAATTTCACTTTATTATATATTTTAAAATTTGAAATTTATCCTAGCTATAATGAAATATTTAATGAAATTGAAATTAATTTGATGTTCATGATGAGATAAATTTCATATGGGTTATTAAATCTTTTATAAAATTAAATTTATCTGAGGTGTGATATGAGAGAAATTTTACATTATTTATTTTATTTTTAATGAATAAAATTTATATCATTTAAATTTATACGTATTTTTAAAATTTTAATTTAACTTATGTACAACATATGATAAATTTAATTTATGGTCATAAAATATAAATTATATATACAAGATGAGATAATAAAATTTGGAATTTAATGATATCCCTTTACAAGGTGAAATTTAACTCATATTTGAAATTATATAAATTTCATTAGCTTGTTATGGTTTTTAAAAAAACAAATTCATGAATAATAAAAATTCATGAAAAATTTATCTCATATATTAGACGATATAAATTTCATATAAAATGATGCATCTTTCAAAAAAAAATAGATAATAACCCAGACTTCAGTAGCCTAAAGATAGAGGTTATATTACTACATTGGTACAAAATAAAAGAGATCTCATAATATGGGATCCAATAGTTTATTAGTCTTATAATACTATATGCATATTAGATTGATTACATCCACGACCATAGAACACAACAAATGGAAAAACCTATAGTAAAAACATAGAACAAGGTACTTGGACTTGGGACTTACACCCCACGACCACAAACCCAAGCCCCCCCACTATGAATGGATGGGCGACTATATACATATATAGATTATATATTACACTAGTAAACTGAAAATACAACTTAAGCTTTCAATGAGAACTTTATTATTCCTTTTATCTTATCAATTAAATTATTTTGAGTTATGCATTAAGTTTATTGTGGAAAAGAAACCAATATAAAAGAATGAGATCAGATTCTAAGTTTGGGGTAGCTTTTAGTGAAAGATATCTTGTAATTACAAGGCATGGTGGACATGGAAGGAATATAAAATAATTAATTATTCTATAAAACTATTAACAATTGTAATGGTTGGTTCTCTAGACCAAACATGAACAATAATTTTTTATTATTATATCATGTATACATTGTGAAACTCATGATGTAAAATTACCATAATAGTGTTGATATTTCCACATCTACTATTTATATGGTAATGTCAATAGATTATTTTTCATATAAAAATGTTATAGGAGTTTTTAGGATACAATGAGAACCTCAAGGAACAATAATATTAATCTTAACATATATTTATCATATTGACTATATACATCATGCTATCATGACACAATTGATGTTTGAGTATCAGGTGTTGGGCGATCATAATCATCCAAACTTGTTATCACAAATTTATCATTTAATGATCTCGATTATAAGAGATTTTGAGGACTAGACCACCAATATAAACCCCACATGTTTCTAGTGTCATTGGTAGTTCATATCTGTGAACATGTGTAATGGTCTCTTAAATTGTGATTATTATATGTTTATACTATTTAATAACATATTTTGATGCATGTAAAAAACAATGGAATTAATTTCATAGGAAGTAATCTTGAATTGGCTTCATCAATGGTTTTATGGTATTGATTTAGTAATCAATATATAATTTTTCTCTTTCGAAATGAAGTGACAACTTAGGCCTAGTTGATAAGGATTGCAGTACCTTCACATAATACAGGGCTATGTAAAAGAAGTTAATTCCATCAAATTTTTTCATTTAATTATAAAGAAATAAATGATGATGACACAATGTGTGCATCCTACTTTATGAGATATCAAAATACAAAGAGATTATATTAATCAATGCATGTTTGTAGGAAAGGTTGTCATTGCTATGACTTTTCCTTATCTATTTATAGGCCTTCATGGTTTTCTAGGCTCCACTATTGGTATGATATTCCCTATTATCAGGATAATTAAAAATATCATCACACACATAGTGTATTAAAATGTTTGTCTTATTCTAATGAATAAGAGTTTTGGACATGGTGGGCCCCGCCACTAGGGTTTGGGGATATCTGAGAATATATAATCACCAAGTAATAAATAAATTTATATAATTTGAGTTATGAATAACTACTATTGATTTTATTTATTAATAGTATGGATGAGATATTAAGTGAACATATGGAATAGTATCATTAAAAAAATTATTTTATTATTCATGGTTCGTTTAAAATTATAGTAATGAAGAGTCTAGTTAAGGGAACTCTTTTATCAAGAAACCTATTAATTATAACATAAGAAATTGATAAATAAATAAATTTTATTTATTATATAGTTATTTGGTCATAACATATAACTTATTTTTTTATTTACTATGTAATAATTAACCGGGTGTCGGGGATCCCTCTTTGGGTATTTTAGAACCCACTATAGAAGTGAGGAGAGACACTCCTAGCATGCCCTATTCATTGCATGAATTTTAGATCTTCTCCATCCTCTCTCCCATAACATAGAGGGATAATATCTAGATATAAGAAACTGGACTATGAATCTTTCACTGATCTATGGATCATCGATGTGGTGATCATCAATATGTCAAAGGTGTAATCAAATCTCCATGATAGCACCCAAAATTTAACGAACGAAATTCACATGGAATTTTGAATCATTTGTGGATTATCTATAGGGATTAATCTTTGGTTACTTTGAGTAAAATCCACCAGTAATGAATGTTTGATAAATGAGTCTTCTGATCAAACAAGGTAATCATTCAATTTTTTGTGCTAAACAAATCTTCAAAATTGATCATCAACAGTTGTACCGGGTTGTGCTTCACCAAAAAATCTTGTTACATAAATCACTGATAAAAATTACTAAATTGATGGATCATTTGATTCCATTGAGAACCCTAGTACCAAAAAATGATGTCATAGGGATCACATATTTTTTATGAAAAATTAAAATTATGTTTGAAAAAAAAAATTGTTAGAGTGAATTACAAAATTCCCAACACCATATACAATGATACATTATGTGATCAAATGGTGAAGCTGCAATTGTAATACATTTTTCACCGGACTAAATTCCTATTTTTCAGATGTTTTTCAGGTTCCAAGAGACCAGAAAATTATTTTATTGTCAGGAATCAATTTCATTGAATGTTTAATGTTAATGAAAAATAAAATTTTTTTAAGGTTAATGGGGCTGGTCACACAGGTCTTTTAAGAGATAAAGAATTTTTTTAAAATCCAGATGGTGGGCTGCTTCTTGTAAACATGTAAAAAAATCAAAGCATTAATTGGAGGGGTATTTCTTTCCAATGAATAAGAGACCATTGTAAAAATAAAAATCCTAACCATGTGTTTGGTGAGATTTTAGTAAAATAAACGAAATGATTTGATATTTTATAATAGAAAGGAAAAGAATAGAAATGATTACAATTTATCTCCTTGCGTTCGGATCAATAACATAGTAAAAGAAAAGAAAAGATTTGGATTTCTCTCCATCTTGTTTGATGAATCCTTTTAAAAGAAAAGAAAAGAAATTCTTTTGTGATACATGTAGAAAATAGTGATAAAATTGTAATTTTAAAATATTATCAACTATACACTATCATTTCTTTCCAAATCCTCCCAATTTTGGGGTGATTTAAAAATAATTGGATGAGAGAAAACTATTTCTCTCAATTTCTCGCCATATCATTTCTCTCCCTTTTTAATTATCTCACCAAAACTGAGAAACAAATTTCTGCCCTCAATATCATTTCTTTTTTATCTGAATCGTTCCTTTCAGGAGGGGGACCGATAGTTTAAACAAATAGAAAAAATGGGGTTGGGGGATCAGCCCCCTGTCGGCTGTGCCTACTGTCATCCAGACTAGTCTCTTTCTCAGCCAGCTTCCCACACATGGATACTCCCACAATCATACCCCTTGGACAAATCCTCTATGGGCCAGATCCCACTGCATGCTGGCTCTCACAACACAACTTTATCATCGATCTTCCATAAGAAGACATTACGATAGACTGAATCCCGCCTCTACGACCAGATCCCAGCCTCCCACCTCAGTCACGGTCTACTGCAGTGGCCAGATTATAGCCACCCACTTTGATCAAAGCCTACAGTTGTGGCCAGATCTGGATTCCCCTTGTCCTCAGAAAAACCTATCGTGATCCCAGCCGCCCCCACATCTCATTCTCATGGTAGGAAATCCGACAGGTGCTGCTCTTACAAACCATCATGGTATCCCAAACCTCACCTCACTTCACGTGCCACTATTTGGGTGGACCATTTAGCTCTCATATCTTTGGATCCCTCCAAGAACTTCCCCAACTGGACAACCTGTTTTCCAAGATGGGTTGACCCAACATTGTATAGGGAGGGGCGGGTCTTGACGAACTCGGAATGTGCCAGGGTGGTTCAATATGTGTCAACTATAGGCCTAAACCCCCCTTTAGGAATTTTATTGGCTTCCATATGCCCGATAATTTCTTTATTAATATTCCAAAACTAATTTAAATTTTTTGAATTAAAATAAATTTAATTTGTGGATGGAGAGATATTATTAATTGAATTAATATTAAAAGAATTATTTTAATTCAATCAATTTATTCAACATAAATTTATCACATCTTTAATTTTATTACACATTTAATTTGTATGTCGAATTATCTTGAGTGGGGACTAACCAATGTATTTCCAAGTATCATTAATTAATTAACTATTTCATGTGGTTTTTTGATGTAATGACTTAATTAAATAGATGGTTTGTGCTTTTTATTTCCTCAGTTAATATTTATAAGGGCCTACGTTTCCACAAGAGCTATTTTATATGTGTATTACGCATTCCCTAGACCCCTAAATTATGTGTGAGTATTTTTATTATTATTATGAAAACCGAGTTTTAATACGTGGAATTCACCAATATGAGGTGGTATTCCATACTAGATGGTGATACATTGGACTAGGGTGTGAGCTACAATACTTGTCAAAGAGTACTCGAGTATTTTAACCTTAGGGCCATGATTGATCCATTAAGCATAAATGGGTCAACTAATATTGAATACTAAAGATCAATCACATTTTTTATTGAATTTATGCATTGTTTATTAATTTTTTGTGAGTATTCATGTGATCACGAACCCATTAAATAATAAACAAATAGTACTTAGATTAAATCAAATTAAGACGTGACAAATGGTTTTCTATTTACTGTATAATCACATTGTATGTGATATCACAAATAATGTGCATATATAATATATAATGATTTTATTCATTAAAAAATGAACAAATCTATCAAAGAAATATTAAGTCTTAATACCTTTCATCATCTGAATTTGAACAAAATGAAGTGTACCTGGTGCTAGTCACCCATAGTTGAGGGTGGCGCCTACTATTGGGGAGTTATTATGAGATATATGTGTTGAATTAACTAAATTTGGAATCAAAGAGGTATCCATATCTTTGTTTTTTGCCTCATTATAGGAAAATCATTGATTAAATCAAGTTTTTGATTTCTAGAAACTGGTACATCACCCAACAATTGAAGGACTGGTGATTTAATATAGTTTTCCAATGAGATGCCTACATAGAACTCTTCGGGTAGTGGAATATCCATAAGATGGACTATGAGGATAGTTTTCACAAACCAATTCCTCTAGAATAATTTAGATACTGAGTATTAATATTTTAGTAGTAAGGGATACTAGCGTTTGATAAAATAGCAGGAGACATCTAATGACTTAATTAACCATTAATATATAATAAGAAAATAATATAAAAGAAACTAACCATATTATGTTTTATTTTTTAGAATAATTGAAAGTAATACCATATATTCACTATGATACACATCGAACAATGAACGTTTCCTCACTAACACGAATTTCCAAGAGTGTTATAGGAATTGGGCATGGTACTACATTATGAAAGGAAATTATATATTCCAGAGTCGCCACTAACTACTCATCCTTATTATGAAGCAAGTGAGGATGAAAATTATGGTTACAAGATAATTATTAATTATGCAATTGATGTTTATATCATAATTCTAACATCAATGTCCAAAGAGTTTCAAATGTAACATAATGACATTGATGAATATATGATGTTGTAACATCTCTGATATGTTTGCGAGGAGAAAGTCAAGAAAAAAATCAATTATATAATTATCAAATTAATAAAATATAGATTAATAGATTGAAATTAATGTAGTCCACATATACTCTGGATGATAATGTACCTTAGACAACTATAAGATTAGGGGTTCGAGTTGAATCAATAACTTTTAGTTTATAACATTCTCTCATAATTACCACCCAGTTTCTGTAGTTTTTTGAGAGTTATCAAATGAATAGTTTGGATAAAAACTTTGATTTCTTATGGAAAAGGTTCACTAAGAAGATAAATCATTAATACTTAAGGTGAAAAATTTGGAAGATAAGGAAAAAATTCAAATTGCATGTACACTTTCAAAGTCACCTTCCAAACGTCTTTCCAAGAAACCAATGATAAATAAGAAGAGCATTGAACATGAGTATATTTTATTCACATGTGGAAAGATAGGATACTAAAAATGAAAAAAAATTAAATAAGAAATAATTATAATCTTATAATTCAATTATATGCATAATTAAATTTAACATTTCATTTTTTACTATTGAGTATTAGATAAAATATTCCTTTAAATGTTTTATTTTAAATTAAATAATCATGGATTTCATTAAACATTACTATAATCCAAGGTATGTTCTCTAAAAAGCTGATAAATGATGATACCTACATCAGTGGTGAGAAGCACATGATTCTATTTCCAAGAAAATGGTTCTTGTAAAACTATAATTGTGTATTTATTCTACTAGAAAATTTATGAATTAATTTTTTATGGTTTTTTCATAAACAAGAAGTTTATACATGATAAATATAAAATATAGGACTCTAATACCTAGTTCATGAAATATAATTATTTTTCAATAAAAATAAAAGTAGTCATGAAAGATATACCTAGTGTATTATTTATACACTTTAGTGATAAAGACCATAGGTATTGTTAACACATTTACTTATCTATTTTTAGAATAAGGAACCCTTTCTAAATAAAGGTAAGACATAAAGCATCCATAATTTTTTATCATGAGATCATGATATATTCCATGTTTAAGATTTTGGCAAACTTATATACATCATGATATTCCTTTAATGGTTTAAAAAATATATAAATATGATGTAAGAGAAATGTATGGCCATAATATATGAGTATGTTTGATCTCATATGCTGAAAAATTATTGGAAAAACATTTATCGATCATTACATTGTAGGATAGATTAATTAATAAATGCACATTTATATATACACATCAGAGTATTGATATTATGATGATGGATCTAAAATTAGTCTTCTATAAAAAAAATAGATCAATAAAATAATGAATGTAGTAACCCCTAAACACAAATTTTCATATACACATCAAATTTATGATGTGAGTAAAAGGAGCATCAATGTTTATATTTATAAGAATTTTGGACTCATCCAATGTTTTTCAAGGAATTATTCTTATCCATTAACCATATACCAACTATAAAGAAAAATTGATATCATATGACTAATAGTATGATATCAGTCCATCATTTCATAAGAACGTGTTTTTGGTTGTAAAGATATTTTTATGAATATAGACAAACTTTGATCAAGCAAAACGCAATGTGTATCTGAGATAATTATCCAAAAGGTTTATAAGGACATTATTGAAATCCATTAGATAGAAATGTGAGAGTAACTTAATAAAATATATTTCTTCAAAAGGTCTTTCATCTCTATTTTAGAAAGTGGGAGAAATATTAACTTGGATTTAGTTAATTCTAGTGATGCCCAATTAGTTGTAATACAAAAAAATTTCACAAGATCTTTTGCAATAGAATATTCGAGAAAAAGATACTATATAAGAACGATAAATCCACATTAATGAAATTACATTCATCAAAAAAGGTGAAACATTACTCATTGAGAATAATGAATCCAACAATAATCAAAATATTTAAATTATCTATGATTTAAAAGGGAATATAATTTAAATAATGGATTTCTTGTATCAAGGTACCAGTGAATTGTATTTGGTAAGTTTAAAATATTGTTACTTTAGTGGTAATCAAGAGAAATAATACATGGGAGGTATAATAGTGGAAACAATAATGATCTATTGGTTTTTCAAAGCCATCATACCTAAATCCATTATAATTTTCTACTTATCAAAGAAAATTTATATGATCATTATATTGGGAATTGGATGTCAAGACCACCTTTCTTTGTAAGTGTCTATAAAATAAAACTATAAATATTTTTTGAATCCATAATGTCCTAATAAGTGGTCTAAGTAATATAAATAATGTTTTGGATTGAAGTGAGAAACAATATCATAGAATATTCATTTAGAATGAATTTTTTACTAGTTTCAACAAGTGGTTAGTGGGAGGACAACTATTTTCTAAGTAAAACATATTAAAGACATAAGGAAAATATCTATTTGTCTTACAATTAGTTAATACTAGAATAAAATTAACACTTTAGAGAACGAACTAAAGAAGAAAACATAGTTTTTGGGAACAATATCTATTGAGGTAGATCTAAAGGGTTTCTTAGACAAAGTCAAAGTATATATACTGACATTATATAAAAAAATTAAGTTAGATGAATTCAGAAGATACTTTTAACAAATTAATAGGGAATAAATATCTCAATTAAGATATATATGGGGTAAAATAGGAGATATATGTGGTGAGTAGAAATTTATATGCTTCTATGATGGATTAATCAAATATTCCATGATATGTACAAGATATGATATTTCTAACATGGAAGGAAATTATTAGTCATATCTTGGATAATTTTACATTAAAAAGATATAAATATCCAATTGTAAATGAGATAATGCATGGCATATGTTTATAGTTCTTTGAGAGGAAGGGAAACTAGTTTAAGGGAAAAAAACAAGTCATCGTTTAGATCAATTAGTTAGAGTTAGGTGAATGTAATTAGCAAGAGAAACTAATTATAGATGTCAAGACCCCCTCCTCACAATGTCTACCCCTCCTGGGTCAGCAATGTAAGAAGGGAGATAATGACCCCCTAGTCCCACCTCTAGTAGGTCGTGGCTTGGCGATTAGCCCCGAGGGTATAGTAAACACAAAAATGGAAGGCATTACCCTCTAAGGGAACACATTTATAAGAGAGAGATAAAATAGATACCAACAAACTCCAACAGAAAAAATCAATATAAAAGAAATACCAAGTACCAATATGTAATGTCCTGAAAGAATACTAAAAATGAATGGGGAAAACTGCAAATACCAAAGGAATGTAAAAACAACAACAACCACAAGCCCAGACAGATCCTGCAACCCCAAGCTAGTGGAAACCATCTGGATCTCCAACCTATTTCAAGAGACCTAAAAAGCAGTTTATATATATACAATGGGTGAGTATAATAATATACACAATAAGATCCCTCCTAGATCCTCTCATGCAATAGTAAAGAAAGCATGCTAAAGAACAATGAACAATAAGTGAAACTAACTCGTCACCTAAACAAGTATACTAAGTTTCTAGCCTCACAATGGATACTCTCACCATGTATCACATACAAGACTATATAATATAATAAAGAATATCAAGGGCACCCAACTACTACTTCCCCACAAGTTTTCCGCTTCTCCCTAACATCGCACGTCCTAAGCCATCTCTTTCCAAAAATATTTTCTCGTAGACACCTAGACGAAGCACCACAGCATGCACCTCATGCAACAAAACCACCACGTCCAAGTAATCAAAGTAACCACGTAGTTTCTGGGATCCACCATAGCTCGCATAATGTGTATTATACGTCAGGCATTATACGTCAAGCCATTACAGCCTATAAACCGAGTAATGATTCTCAATCCATCACATTATATACACGTTACACCTATAGTAGTCCATGAGAAACTATATCCAGAATATATGTCTATGAATAACCAAAAGCCATTACATCCCTATATAGTCATATATGGGTAAAAACTAATGGTTGTTCCTACCAGTAGAAGTAAATTCCAAAAGAATAGAGCGGGGCTAAAGGGGGTTGTCAGCCATCCATCCTCCCACTGGAATGTTGGGTAAAACACCCCCCAGGGCTCAGAATCCCTGGGGTGTTAGTTTCCCGAACTGAAGGGGTGGAGTAGTGTAAAGAAACACTAAAAGTAAATAATATACTATAGCTCACAACCACACTATGGGAATAACCTAGTCTTAGAATCCACCGTATCTAACGTCTCTTGAACTCCTGGATTCCATTTCTAAGACTAGGTATACTATTAGCACACAACCATTTAAAGAGCTTGATTACATTCCTTCATTCCCTTTTTATCAGTTTCACTTTAACTTCATTAATTATTTAAAAAATAATTCACTATCAACAATTTCCAAATTAGGTTTCATTTGCATCACCCCCCAAATCCACTATTCCTTTAAATTGAAACCTCAGCATTGCATCCGAGCAAGATCAAACCCCATGGGTTAACATCATTTATTTAATAATTTATTAACGACATTATTATATTCCAATATTCCTAGGAATTATAGAAAAACACTCTATGATACTAAAAACAAGTGGGTCAACATGTTGAGTAGGTGAACTACCCATTGAGTATTTTACACCTATATCAAGAGTGTAGACCTATCCTCCCCCGAGAATCTAAACATGGAAATCACATGGCATAACCAATGCATCTTCGCCCGTTTGAGAATGAGGGTAAGAAAACCAGCTGCCTTGAGCAGTGGGTAAAGCAAAGAGTAAAAAAAACCAACAAGAAAGAGAAATCATCCAAACATTCCCATCCATCTCATTCCATCATCTCTAGTGTCCTCTTAGACCCCCACATGCATAAACGGATCCATCTCGCCACTCTATGTGTCAACTGCTTCCACAACCAATAAGCCTCTCTACCCCACATATCACAACAACCTTCCAGGATCACATCACAACACAAGAAGTAGGAAATAAAACAACATTTCAATTTGGATCTTGGCCCTTAAACAAGCAAGAGGGTAACACATAACCCTACCTGAGATTCTCTTTTATCAAACAACCAGTTCTTTAATCTATATTGAATTAACCAATTAATTATCCATAGGTTCCATATTTGGGAATCCTAGACAGTAAGCTATCACAAATTGATTAAACATGCTTACTTCATCAATTTGATTAACATCAAATTAAAACAATAAGAAACAGATTCATTTACACGCCTCCTTATCTTTGAAAATTAATTTAAAATTAATCCTAGTTTCCATTATATACCAATATTCATTGAGAAAGAAAATATAAACATAGAAGGAATAGATATCACACTATCTATAAAAAAAGAGACAAAATAATACGATTGATATAAATTTATTTGTCCAATTCAAATATTTGTCATGTAAATTCCATTGTGATATAGTGGGCTAAAACATGCTAACTCTACCATAACACCCCGATCCTAGTTACCCAGAGTGGGTGAATTATTTTAATACATTTTCATGATTATAAGGAATCAAGTCCCGATGGACCGATCGGTTTAGCAGTCTTGGAAAATAGATTACATACATGAACATTACATTCCATTATAAAATGAAAAACAACAACAACATTGTCTCTGTTGACTACATTCATATCCCTTAGACTATCCCTGTAGGTTAGTCATAATATACTTCTTTGCATCTTGGAAAAAATAAAACATAGAATGGGGTGAGCTCATATTCTTAGTAAGGATAACAATATAGCAGCAACTTTCATATATAAGCATAAACATTTAATGCAATGTATAAGACTAAAACTAATGCCTTTTAAAATTAAACATCAGCATAATATGGCAAAGATAAATAAAATAATTCCATTTAATAATTCACATGGATATTCTACTATTAGAATAATCACATGTAATATCAAGAGATAATTTTATAATGATGGAATGCATAAAGTCAGACATCATAACCACATAGTCAAGGCATCGTGCCAAGACTACAAATAAGATTTTGTCAAGGCCTTGTGATAAGAAATTAGGTTTTCTCATGAGACCTACCGATGCACCTAGGAGATATAGAGGGCTACCCCATCACTTACTAAGTCTAATTAATTCCTCATTTGAAAAGGTTGAAGCATAACATAATCATTCGTATTAAAACTAGCATACGAATTGTTAATACATTATCCATAAACAATGAGTGGTTTAAAAATAGAACATACATAGTAAAAAATATCATAACTCATTAAATACAATATGGAAGATTGAATTATAATAAATCAACCTCAATCAAGAATAATGTCCAGTAAAGGATAATGATATAGTTGAGAATGATCAGTAAAAATGTTTGAGTGAAAAACCCCTTTTTCATGAAATAATTTAAAAGTCGTACTATTTATAAAAGATGAAATTTAAAATATATTTTTGAATAAAAGTGTCCCATAATATTTTGATACTTTTGAAAATAATTAACATTTTAATACAATAATGTCTATATGAATAAATCCTTAAAATTATTTTGAAAATACGGACATTAATGAAATTGATTTAGAAAAATAAATCTTTAAGACATTTAAAATGATGATCTACTTAATTATTACCTTATATAAAATCTTAAAATATTCTCTTTAAATATAGTTTTATGAATCATGGACATGGATAATAAATAGTTCATTGTAAATAAATACAAATAAACAATCTCAGATAGTAATGAGATTGAGGAATTTACCCTTACCTTGTACTTTTGTTTGGTTGAGGGTACATTATCCTCGTGTATAATAGTTGAATAATTGTTATTAAATTATAAAATAACCACATACATAAATATCATATCATATATTATCTTCTAATATTTCTTTGTTAATAATATTTTAGTAGTATCATTTTTTCGCGTGTTAAATGATTCATTTTCCTTTATATGTTTTGTTCCAAAAGCCATGTTCATTATGGATAGGATATGTTTTATTCATATACATAATGATATAATGTTCTTAAGTATTATTTTTAATAATCAAACGAAAATTATTCTTGAATGTTCACATGGTGAATGAATCTCATCGCGTTCCTGGAGACGGTAATATGTAAATACACACAAACACTACTTCCATTTCATTATTTTATTTTAAAAGGATAGAATACCAAATGATACATAGGTATATTATTATTCTTGAATAATATAATATTTTATATACATTACGTAAGTTCATTAACACCATCACTTATACGTTCCATGTATGGTATGAATGAGTCATATCACCTTGAGGGGGAGGTAGTCCGCACTTTCTCAAATGAAATTATCGTATATATACAACATGAAAAGAATAAAAGTATGATATAAAAATATTTAAAGAATATTATAGATAAAATAAGTATCATAGATAGAGTATATAATTAAATTTCTATCTTAATGTCCACTATAATAGGTGCTAGTAGAATATTGAATAATCATCATTTTGTGAGGCAGTAGTTCACCGTCAACAGAAACATTATGTTCTATACTCATTAGATGGAGGTGTGTGTAAGTTTAGTTAAAATATTTCTTATAAAAACAACCTATTATATTTAGGATACTATTTTTGTAATAAAAACTGTAATAAAGAGAGTTTATGGGGTTGGAGAAGTAAAATAAAATAAAGGAACTTAAGAATAGATGTTACCATTAAATCGGGTAAATCTCTTTGGTTTGAACCAAAAGGATTCCTCGAAGTGTCTTCTACCTTAGGTAATGCTTCTAATAAAAATAGAGGTATGTAGGGAGCTTAATTTGGTAGAGTTTGGATGAGCCCAGGGCCTTGAGAGGTGTGAGAAATGGGTTAGAGGTGAGGGGTTTTTATAAGGGGGAGGATGGGCTCTTTAAGAATGTTTGAAAATATTATTTTATTATATAATTATATTTTGTTTATAAAGTTAAAAAACTCATTAAAGTCGAAGATAATATGACTAATGTTCGAAATAAAATTATCTAATAAGAATTTGATAGGTCTAGGATATTGTTTTAATTTTTATAATCTCATTTATTTAAATCATTATTTAATGATGTAAACACTGTATCATTATTGTGTCATAAATATTTTTTTTTATTTGAGGAATAAAAAATATAAAAAATACAATGATGTCGGAAATATTTTTATCTTTTAAATGATTATTTATAGATTAAATGATAACTTATTTAACATCTTGTAAAAATTAGTTTACTAAAAGATATATGTTTATGTGATTTTTTTTCTTTACATTAAATTATTTAATATAAAGTGTCATTATCACTCTCAAGTGGATCCATGTGGTCCCAAAATTGACACAAGGATTCCCATGGTCAGACATGTATCAAAAAATAAAAATAGGACACATGTAAGGGTAATTTAATATTATTATAATAATATTTTTTTACACTTATTTACCAGAATTACCCTTTAACCATGTTAAATAAAATAATTAATGAAGTAAATATTCATAATTTCTATAAATAAAAGTTACCTATTTATACAATTTATTCCTACTAATACCAGATATGGAATCTATTTTTCCAAATTCAAAACACAAAAGTGTCAAAAATTAATTTATAATTAATTATCGTTTTCAAAACAAAAACCGTGTTTTTAAGAAATAATAACTATCTAAATATTGATACCTGTTTATGTCCAGTTTAAATATGAAATTAGATAAAATGAGATAAATTGTATTAAATGATAAAAATATTTTCTAATTATAGTTTAAAACCACTCAAATTTATAATTTGACACTGTAAATTATTTCGATTAAAAAAGTTGTTTCTAATTAAAATTTAGTATTTTCACTGTTCATCAAAATATAAAAGTTATTAGAAAAGTACCAAAAATTTATCAGAACTGAAATTTTATTTCTCAATTATAAATAATTATTTAATTTCATTAAATTGAATATATAAAAGTGTCAAATATTGGTTTTAAAAAAGGTTCTCCATTAAAAGTTGGTAAAATTTCATTTTTTGAAAAATAATTAATTTATCTGAAAAAAAGAATTTTTTCTTATATTATGTCTAATAAATACATAATATGGATTCTAAAATTATATGGATGATATAAAATTCAAAATACAGTTAATATTATTCATAACCGCTTTTTGAATTGCTAATTTGGTAAGTCGTAGTGCGCTCGGACTCGCAGGTTATTGAATTTCTTTGAAGAGATAACATACTATGAAATATTGGGGTGTTACATTATCCCCTACTTAAATAAATTTAGTCTTTTCAATTTGAAAATTTTCTTTGAAAATAAAAGGTTAAAAATTGAAAAATTATTTTTTGGAAAACCCAAATTAGAAATTGGGTTAATGAAATTTATTCTTAATAAGAGGGAAAGAGAAATGTAAAAATCACCTCCAAATTATGATCTCTATTAGGTGAAAATTGGTGGAAATAATAGACACATAATTAGAGGGAAAACGTAAATATTTATAGGGAGTGTGATCAACTCTCAAATTTACCCAAGAGATGAAGGTGGAAAAGCCCTTGTAGTTTATCTTGGGTTATTGAATCCTTAGAGACCTAATAAGTAACCTACAGACACGTACATTCTATTGATTGTTTTTTTTATATGAAGTGGCCAACTTGGGTTTATTTTAGATTGGTTTGAGGTATCACTAATAGATTTATGTTAATTAAAATTAAGATAATGAGTTGATCCTAGGTTATCTCTTGGGGTGGATTGGATGAATTCCTTTTTTAATGATTTCAATTTCTTATATTTGATATGGGTTCATTTAAGACGATCAATGAAAATCATAAATTACTGGTTTAATAACTACATCCTTTAATACTAATCGCCTTTACAATTGAAGTATCAATGTTTTGAGAACTTCAAGGTAAAGGTACGTATTAGCACTTGAAGTGTGTGGCCTTAAATTCAACAAGGTTGAATGAGTTTAAAGATCTTCAAACAAAATTCTTCATTAAGATAAGTGATTAGAAATTAATGGAGTGATAAATAAAATCCAAAAAATCCCCTTTATACCCCCTTGGATCAACCCATAAAATAGTTATCCCTCTATTGATTCTATGGTTTCAATGGAAGGGGAAAGTAGACTCATGAGGGAGGAATTGGAGAAGTAAAAAAACAATAAAAAGAACACAATCACTCCACCATTGTGTGAAGAATATCACAAGGTATGGTGTGAATAAATTAACACCTTAAAGAAAAGAAATAAAAGTGATAATAAGAAAAATAGATTAATAGGAAAAGAAGAAATTTTATTAAGAACTAAGGTAATTCGTACAACTTGCATGAGAAAGAAGAACGTTAGAAAGCCAAATCTACCTAATAACATTAAAATGAAAACAAAGATCCAAGGTTGCTAAACTACTCTACCACCACTAAATAAAATAGGAAATTTTGAAGCCTTGGGTCAACCCTAAAATAGTGGACATCACGTTAATTAATGGTTGTGGGCCTAGGTGGGTGTAAAGTTTAGAGAGTAGACTTTTCCACCCTTGACACGAGGTAGAAGCCAGCTTACTTCCAAAAAAAGAGGTACCTGGAAAATGTTATATACGGCCTAATTGGAGTGGGCAATATAAGAAAAAAATAAATCTCATGTTGTCCCCTATCTCTCTGTAAAATTTCAGCCCAATGGAATATGTGGTTTTCTAGATATGATTATATTGCTGGGATGCTTTTATGGGCCTCAGAATCTGGCCCAGAATTTTATCATCAAAATGGGCCGCCTTAATAACCCCCTTGAAATCCGAATTAGCATAGTCTAATGAAGAATGATTAGTTCCTATATATGTTTTCTAGCATCCCATAAAATTTGGGCTTCATTGGGCCTGTGTGATGGGCCCCGTATTTTCATCAGTGGGATGGTGTCCAATCTACCTTCCCCAAAATTGTTTGCATTAAATCCCATTTTAGTGGTCTTCCAATGTGAATCCTCCAACACACCATAAGTAATAATTGTTCCCAATATAATTATAAACCTGAAAATTAAATAAGAAAGTAAAATCAAGATCATTGAGTACTTTAAATGATGTTAAAAATGTACCATATAATAGTGCATTTTAAGAAGGAATTACAATCATAATGTGAAATGATGTTCAAAGTGTAAAATGCACTAAAATTGTGTTTATGAATAATAAAGCACATTAATATTATATATATTAATAATGAATATTATCCTAATTTAGTTTCTAATCACACCCCTAAATTGAGTTTTTCTTGTCCCAAGAAAAATATATCTCAACAGTATGAAATTCAAATTCCCTTTTCCAAAAACATTATAATACACAACGATCAACAAAAACCCTTTTACCAAACAATCATGAAACCCATAAAAATATTTTAATACATGATTGTTTCATAAGAATATCCCAATCCCAATCCCATTATTTTGTTCAAATCCATTTCCATATTTCATCCAATATCAATTAAGAGTGATGATGTATTATGCATCACATTAGACATGGGGGTTTATCTTTATTCAAGATGTAAATGATAAAATCACTAGGTGAAACCACATTTTAAAATTAAGATGGGTATTCAATTTTTTTTATTTTTTTTGTTGAATTTTTTTTGCTATTTTTCTATGGTAATTGAAATTGCACTCAAACGAGTCATCCCCTGTAGAGATACATTGTCGATATCTACCAAGATCAAAGACCTTAGGGCACCAAGTGAATCCCACATACTCGGCAATCATCTCGAGTTAACTCAGTCAAAAACAAATTCAAATTACCAATAATAGAGATAAAATTACAATCTCTGGGCCATACAAGTATGAAGTCACGATCCCCAAGTGCCGAAAGCCACACATTAGGTCATTTCATTGATCTACGTGCAAATTTATTGTTTTCTTAATTTTTTATTGAATACTCATATTAAAACTAAAATGATCACCAAACCTATGCTATTTATTTGTGGTACCCCATGAACTCAAACTAATACCCTACTATCTAAAGGATGTGTGTTGTGTTTTTTTAATTTTTTGAAAATATAAACCATGAAATATCACATTAGACAACCATACTTTCCAAAATATATGCTCATGATATTATATATGGTTTAAAATTAAAATCAGGGCATGCTAAATTATTTGATATTCAGTTTTAAAGAGTACAATGTCTATTGTCATGTTCAAGGTAAAATAATTTTTTCCTTCTATTAAGGAACACTCTTTTTTTTCAAATCATTCCTTTTTTGACACAAAAGAAATTATATTTTATCTCCCCCCACATTAAATAACATTGACCCCAGTGTTTAAGGAAATGAATATTTAGAAGGGGGTAGAGGTAGAGAATGGGAGTTCAAGAAGGAATTTGGAAATGAGGATCATGGAATGAAGTCACCTGGTGGTTGAAGTTGAAATTCTTCTTTCTCCCTTTTAATCCCCTGATCGCAATGTCGCTCTAATAATTCCCTAGTGGAAAAAAAGAAAAAATCAAAAAAACTATATATATATATATATTTATATAATGAATAAAGTAAAATATAAGTACATATATAAAAAATATATAATAAGGAAGCACAATAAGCCGTTGGTCAGTGGTAAGTGCACACCCCTATCTCCCTTCAGTCCCAGGTTCGAGTCCCCATGGCTTCGCTAGTTGTAGCGGGGTTTTCCCCATGACTTACGATGTGGAATTTTAATTTTATTATTATTATTATTAAATTTTTTTATTTTAAACTATAAATGTAAACTGAACTGATGATAAATTGTTTTATTTATAATTTTATGGGGAAGGTATTACTCAAGGATAACACCACGTGACCCAGCTGAATGTGGCGCTTCTCTTTCATACCCATCCATACTCATAAAAAAAGAATTAGTCTATAGTCTATTTTTTTAAATATAAAAATGATTCATTAATCCTATTTAAAATATAATGTTTATTAAAACAACAAAATGATTGGAAACTTTAAAACCATGGGTTACATCCCATACATCACTTTGTTTAATGTCTTTAGCCCTACATGGATCCTAAATCTATCAATTTTTTCCTGGTTCATTGGTTGGCTCAGTTTCCACAACCTCTGTTTTTTTGTTTATAGAATGATTCAATTAATAGTTTTATTCTTTGACCATTAAACTTGAAAATGTAACCACTTGTGGGATCTTTAACCTCTACTACCCTATAGAGGTACACAAGATTCACTAAGAAAGGACCTAACCATATAGACCTTAACTTTACCAGGTGTAAATGAAGTTTGGAACTATACAAGAGTATGAATTTTTCTGGTTCAAAATATTTGACTTTGATATTCCGAGATTGGTAGGATTGAAATCTAGATTTATTAATCCTTGAATTTTTATAAGCCTCCATCCTTAGTTCCTCAACTTCATTGAGATCTAATTTTCTTTTTGTTCCAGCCAATGAGAGTTCATAATTTATTTTCTTAATTACCCAAAAATCCTTATGCTCAATTTCCACAGGAAAATAGAAGGATTTTCCGTAAACCAACCTATATTCTGACATTTTTAGGATGGTTTTTTATGATGTACAATATGTCCAAAGAGCATCTGAGAGTTTCTCGGACCAATCTTTCCAAGAAGAATTGAATGTTTTTTCAAGAATATTCTTAATCTCTATATTTGATAACTAATATTTACCATTGGATTGAGGATGGTATGAAGTGGAAAACTTGTGAGAAATCCCATACATATACATGAGTGAAGAGCATATATGGTTGTATAAATGGGTTCCTCGATCTCTGATTATGTCCCTAGGAATTCCAAATCGAGAAAATATGTGCTCTTTCAGAAATCAGATCACAACATGATGGTCATTATACTTGGTGGGAATGGCTTCAACCGATTTTTATACATAATCAATAGCTAATAGGATGTAGAGGTATACACTAAATTTTGTGAAGGGACCCATGAAATTGATTCCCCAGCAGTAAAATATTTCAATCACTAAGATTGGAGTGGGTGGAATTTTATTCCTTTTTGTGATTGACCCGAATTGTTGAAACATAGGACAGATTTGACATAATTTGTATTAGTCCCTTGAAAGGGTGGGACAGAAGAGACCACACTAAAGAATCATAGCAGATGTTTTTGTTGAGGAAAAGTGACCTCTACATGCTTTACTATGACAAAATTTAAGGATGGACTCTTGTTCAGATTCTGGGACACACCTCCTAATGACTTGGTTAGGGAAGAACATATAAAGGTATGGATCATCAAACACATAATTCCTAACATCAGAAAGGCATTTTCATTGAGCTTGAGTCCCTAATAATTTTGGAATTACTCTTATAACTAAGAGATTGGCTATTTTATCATTCCGAGGGATGTCGCTCACAGAGTATTGGTGTTCACTAGAAAATGAATCAAACTCAAAAAGGTGATTTAGGTTGTCTTTTAATTCCATCCTAGAGAGGTGACTAGCTACAACTTTTTCAACACCCGTTTTTCCTTGATTGTGAGGTCAAATTCTTGTTAGAGAAGGACCCACCACATTAGTATAGCCATGGCATCTTGTTTTTGGAAAAGGTATTTTAGGGATGAATGGTCTGTGAAGACAACGATGTGTGATACTAAGAGATAAGACCTGAATTTCTCTAATGCAAAGACAACATCAAGAAACCGTTTTTCAGTGGTGGTGTAGTTGATTTGGGCATCATTTAATGATTTTCTTGCATAAGAAATGACATCAGGAGTTTTATTTCAATGTTGTCCTAACACAGCTCCTACAACAAACCCAACTAGAATCACACATAAGTTTAAAAGGAAGGTTCCAATTTGGAGATTTCATAATGGGAGGAGAGGTGAGAGAGGATTTAAGGGTTGATAATGAACACTCACAGCTTTTGTCCAAAAAAATGGAGCATCCATTACTATGAG
Organism: Viscum album; assembly: GCA_963277665.1. Lineage (NCBI taxonomy): Eukaryota > Viridiplantae > Streptophyta > Magnoliopsida > Santalales > Viscaceae > Viscum > Viscum album. The sequence continues at coordinate 1,083,267,048 of OY728131.1, read as the reverse complement.
AGCACAAAGGGGATGGGGGATTGAACTAAATTCCTTGATGAATCATCTATGGAAACTAGCATGTCCGAAGAAATACCTCACTTCCATAAAATTTCTTGGTGACGGAAGGTGAAAAATGATGTCAACCTTTTCTTTATCAACTTCAATCCCCCTACCCGAGACTATATAGCCAAGGACTAATCCTTGTTTTTTCAGGAAATGAAATTTTCCCAGTTTAGGACCATATTTGTTTCTTAACATCTGGTCAAAACTCCCTCTACATTCCTAAGACATCCATCAAATACATCCCCAAAGATAAAGAAGTCATCCATGAAGACCTCAAGAAAATCCCCTACCATGTCTGAGAATATTCCCATCATGACCCACAGAAAGGTTCCAGGGGAATTGCATAACAAAAAGGGAATGCGTTTGAAGGCCAAGGTGCCGAATGGACATGTGAATGTAGTCTTCCCTTGATTCTTTAGGGATACCTCAATTTTATTATACCCTGAGTACCCATCTATGAAATAGTATAAGGCATGACCTTCCACTCTCTCAAGGACATGGTTAATGAATGGTAAAAGTAAATGGTACTTGTTGGTGAATGAGTTTAGCTTTCAATAGTAAATGCAGACCATCCATCCACTACTCATCCTATTTGGAATAATCTCTCCATCCTTATTGGTTATCACTGTGATTCCTGCCTTCTTGGGAACCACTTGGATTTTGCTGAACCACTCACTCTCAGTTATGGGATATATGATACCATCTTTTAACAATTTTAGAATTTCTTTTCTCACTACTTCCATGATATTAGGATTTATTCACCATTGAGTTTGACATCATGGATTTGAATCAGATTCCAAAACAATCGGATGAGTCCTAATAAGTGGGATAATCCCAAGAATACCAGACAAGGTCCAACCAATGGCTTTCTTATGTTTCCTAAGGACATCTAGAAGAATCCTCTCATGATTTTCTTCAAGATAAGAAGAAATGACAATAGGATGTGTTTGATTGACCCCTAAAAAGTCATACTTGTGTGCAGCGAGAAGTTCCTTCATTTCAAGATTAGGTTGATTCGGAATTTTAGTAGAAGATTGAGAAATTGGAACAAGATCAATTTTGTTTCCTATAGATTTAGATAGGATTGATTACCCACATGTAGAAAGTTCAACTACTAGATTGTCTTGATCAGATTTAGGGAAGGAAGAAGGAGTGCTCTCCAAGAATGTGGTTTCCTAAAAGCTTTCACTGATTCTTTGACCTAAGAATTCATCATTAGAGAAATTTGAAAATGATTGAAGCTAATGAGATAAACTTCTTTCATGAGAACAAAGGAAGTCAATCTCATCCTGACTTAAATATCCATCAAATATTCCTTGATGTTCTATGGATTCATTATCAATTCTTCCTATCATGTTTACTTCATGAATTTCCTCATCATCCCCAATTTGTGAGCTTGAATTATAGATGTTCAAGTCTAGACTCATGTTTCCAAAGGTGATGGACATGTTCCTATTTTGTACTCAGATAATAGAGATGATTATTGCAAGAAAATGATGACCAAGGATGATTAGGGTTTGTTCCTTATTTCCTATGTTCGGATGGATGTCATGGACAATGAAGTCAGTTGGGCAGATGAATTCTTCACCCTTTACTAGAACGTATTTTAAAATCCCCTTTGGAACCCTGATGCTACGATCAGTAATTTGAAGTGTGATAGATGTGGGTGGAGCTCTTCTAGGTCAAACTGACATTACACATCATAGGGAATGATATTGACACTAGAACCTAGGTCACACAAGTCCTTGACAACATTTCTCTCTCCCAGTTCAGCAATGATGTAAGGGAAACCTGGGACTTTCAACTTTGGAGGAATGGTCCCTTGAATGGTGGTACTCACATTAGTTGCCAAAAGGACTTGGTTTTTATGTGAAAAAATTATTCTAAAAGTGAACAAGTCCTTAAGGTACATTGAGTAGGCAGGTATGGTTTGTATTTCATCAAGAAGGGGAATGTTAAACTTGACTTGTGAGAATATTTCCCTCAATGTTTCACTCAATTAAGAGTTAGTTTTCCCTTCATGCATTGAGGAAATGGGGTAGGTTGGGGGGTTGTTTGTTAAAGAGTTGTTTTGTTCACATTGTTATCAGTTTCCTCAGTTTGATCTTGTGGTTCATTTTATTTTTCATTAGAGATTGATGCTTCACATGGTTTCTGACTTATTTTTTCTGGTTTCTCAATTGATTTCCCACTTCTTAAAACAGCCACACCCTTTAGTTGTTCCTAACTTTTTTGAGTACAACATGAATATCCCCTTGAAGTTGGGGATGATACCACCTAAATAGGCATGGATTCCTATCAAATTTTGATGGATTGACGTTCTTGTTTTAGGGAATAGACTTCTGTGTACATCCATTCTATTTTTTTCATATTTGTTCTAGTAGGATTTGTGGAACAATATGGGTTGGTGCTTGTGAAGATTGGTTTATCCCAGGGAGATATTTTAGAGGTTGGATGGTTTATTAAAAATGGATCAGTGGATGTTGTTATTGTATAGGTTGGGTTTGGAATTGGTTATGGGTTTGGTAGTTCTGATTGGGGTAAGGATTTTGTCCCTATGGTTGGCTAGGTTTCTGGTTATCTTTCCAGATAAAGCATGGGTGGTCATTATACCTTGGGTTGAAGGTGTTTTGGTATTGAGGCTTATGAATGTTCAAAGCATTTACTTATGTAGGGGTTCCTCCTAAAAGAACATTTTTTATGGATGAAATGTTTGGGAAATTTTGTATCTTATGGTCGTGTTTGTCACAAATTTTGCAAATAGGGTCTACAGTTTTGATTTATTGGACATTCCTATGGTCTATCTATTCAACCTTCCTAGAGAGTGTTGATGGTTTAGACCTAAGTATTTCTTAATCTCTATGTGTATGAGTTCCAATTGTTCTTTGTGGCTTTTCAAAATAACATGAAGTTCCCCATGTTTGGTTTTGTTTAGAAAGGCTTTCCAGATACTCGTAAGCTTCATTTGGGGATTTGTTTTTAAAAGTTCCATTACACATCATGTCAATGAATTGTTTGTTCCCCGAACCCAAACGTTCATAGAAAATTCTCACTTGTTCAACAATATAAAAACCATGGTTTGGAACCATGTTTAGAGTTTCCTTGAACCTCTCCCATGTTTCATATAATTAATCTCCCTCTTTTTCAAAAAAGTTTTGAATGATCTTTTTAAGTGCAATTGTTTTGTCGAGGGGAAAGTATTTTTTGTATAATTCTCTTTATAATTGGTCCCAAGAATTTATGGATGATGGTATCAAATTGTTTAGACAATTTTTAGCTCGATATTTTAATGAAAAAGGAAATAGCCTCATCTTAGATGATTCTAGTTGATTTGGGGGACACATGGTTTCAAAAATGTCATTGAACTCTTTAATGTGAAGGTAGGGCATCTTGGACTCCATTCCATGGAATGTGGGAAGATGGTTTATGAATTGGGGTTTAAAGATGTAGTTAGAATATCCTAGGGAGTTGTGTCTAATTCATGAGGGGGCATTGGTCTAGGCAGGTGTGAGGTAGTCATTCATGGTTTGATCAACTACATTCCCCATGTTTGGGATGCCTCATTTGGGTTTTTATTTTGGTTCCCACCTGGGTTTATGAGTTGGTTTCTTTGAATACCGTCCATTGAAATAGGCTCAATTTTTTACTCTAGAGTATTAGAATGATTATGATCTAATGGAATTATTTCCCTTGGTGTACTTGACTCCCCAACCCCATGACTATCCACCCTAACTAGAAAGTTTGATTGATCAGGAGTGTAGGCGGACATGCACCAAAAGAAAAAAATGAGAAAGGGAAAAGATAATAGAACATGGGTGAGAATAAAATAAATGGAGGAGAATAAAATGAGTGTTGAGATGACATAAATGGGTCCCCAAAAACGATGCCAAAATTTGATTCATGCTCAAATTTACCCAACAGATGAAGGTAGAACAGTCCTTATAGTTTAGCTTGGGTTATCAAATCCTCAGAGACCTAAGAAGTTACCTACAGACACATACATTTTATGGATTATTTTTGGCTCTGAAGTAACCAACATGGGTTTATTTTAGATGGGTTTAAGGTATCATTAACAGATTTAATTCAATTCAATTTATGATAATGATTTGATCCTAGGTTATCACTTGGGGTGGATTGGATGAATTACTTTTTAAATGATTTCAATTTCTTATATTTGAGATTGGTTCATTTAAAAAGATCAAACAACATACTTACTTAATGGTTTAATACCTACAATATTTAATACTGATCACCTATACACTTTATGGATCAATGTTTTGAGCACTTCAAGGTAAAGGTTCATATTAGCACTTGAAGTTTGTGGCCTTAAATTCAACAAGGATGAAAGAGTTTAAAGATCTTAAAAAACAATTCTCAATTAAATGAATTGATTAGAAATTAATGAAGTGAGAAAAAACATCAAAACCAGCCCCTTTATAATCTCTTGTATCAACCCATAAAAGTGTCATCCCTCCATTTATTCTATGGTATCAACGGAAGCGGAAATTAGACTCATTAGGGAGATATTGGAGAAGTAATAAAACAATAAAAAGAATGAAATCACTACACCGTTGTGTGAAGAATATCACGAGGCATGGTGTGAATAAATTAACACATTAATTAAATGATATCAAATTGATAAGAATATAAATAGAATAATAGGAAAGGAAGAAACCTTTTTCAGAACAAATGTGATTCGAACAACTTACATGAGAAAGAAGAACGTTACAAAACCAAATCGACATAATAACATTACAATGAAAACAAAGCTCCAAGGATTCTCAACCCCTATACCAAAACTACCTTAAATAGTCAATTTTGAAGCCTTGGGTCGATCCTAAAATATTCTAAGTCACCTAAATTAATTTTGGTGGGCCTAGGTGGGTAGAATATTTAGAGAGAGTAGACGTTTCGACCCTTGACCCGAGGTGGCAGCCGACATGATTCCACCGAACAGAGGCGCCTATAAGACCTTATAGATGGCCGAATTGGATTCATCCATAGCATGAAAAAATGAATTTATTTATTTCCCCTAGATCAATGTAAATTTTCAGCCCAATAGAATATGTGTTTTTCTATATAAGATTAAATTGGTGGGATGCTTTTATGGGCCTTAGAATTTGGCCCTAAATTTTATCTCCAAATTGTGCTGCCTTACTAACCACCATGAGGGACTAATTTGCACAATCTCTTGAATAATTACTTATTCCTATATATATATTTTATCACCCCATGAATTTTTGGATTCATTGGGCATGTACGTTGGGCCCCACATTCTCATCAGTGGGCTGGTTTCCAATCTGCCTTCTCGAGAATTTTTTGCATGAAATCCCATTTTAGTGGTCTTCCAATGTGAATATTACAACACTTAACAAATATTAATTGTTCCAAATATAATTATAAACTTGAAAAGTAAAAATGAAAATAAAATCAAGGCCATTGGTTACTTTAAATAATGTAAAAAAATCTATCACATAATAGTGAATTTTAAGAAGGAATTACAATCATAAGGTGAAATGATGTTCAAAGTGTAAAATTCACTAAAATGGTGTTTATGAATAATAAATAACATTAGTATTATATATATTAACAATAAATATTATCCTCATTTAGTGGATAATCAGAGTGATTGAGGTCATCAATCACAAAAAATTGTAAAATTGAGGGCCGAAATCCATCAATCTATGATGATTTAAAATATCACCGGTTCAACAAAACATAAGGTATTAGGATAACACATTTTTGGTTTTAATATTACATCAATAAAGTTTAAGAATTAATTTATTAATAGAATGAGAGGAAAAAAATATACTTGACAAGTAGAGCTTCATCCTTCAACTAATTCCTAACACAAACTCATCTTTCACTCAAAAAGATAAAAAAATTCAAAAAAAATTCTATTTATCCTAATCGTTTAGGGTTCCAAAAATAATGAATTTATAATTCATTTGTAAAACTATTTAAAAATACTACATTATACAAACTAGTATATCATGTAATATAGTTGTAGGTGATTACCCTTGCCGCCCTTCGGTTGCGAGTTCAGGTCTTGCAGCATTTCCAGAAGCAACAGGTTGCCGCCCAACGTCCTGGTTGTCCTTTTTTTTGACAATAAAAAAATAATCTCAAGAGATGATTTAAACTTATAAATATTATCCAATATAAAAATTATTCTATTCCAACCTTTAGACTTATCCACAATACTTCTGTCCGAACTCACAATCCAGAATTTATAAGGAATTTCACATAATATACAAGTGAATACCTTCATCGTGTATTCTCTTAAAATATGGTAATTAAATGAATTTCAAGAAAAACATATTTGAATAGGTATGTACTTCATTTTTTCATTATATAAATCATAGAATACTGGATATACTCTTAAAATTAAAAAATGTTGTAATCACCAAGAATGATGGAATAAGAGACCCTTAATTAGTTCTAATATAGTCAATAATATCCAATATAATTTATCAAAATTAATAATCTCTTATTCCAAAATCAATACCAGAGTATCAGGACCATATTAAAGTTTATCTTTCCTTCAACCATGTATTTTCCAAATATTTTCACTTAAAATTGAGTCACTTTTATTAGTAACAAACAATCTCAAATCCATAATGAAATAATACTACAGTACAATCTTTATATACTATATAATTATTATAACTAGTACATTATTGATACAACACACAATTGATGTAATTTTTTAATATCAACATAACAAAACTAGACATTACTATTCACATGTGGTTATATAATAACACGATTATTATCCAACATCATCATTTGTGGTATACTATGATTATTGGGACATTGATTTGTGTAGTGTCTCAACTCCTTGCAGATGAAGCATTGTACATTTGAAACCGTTTTCTTACCCTTGCAATCACGTACTTGGTGTCCTTTTCTCCATACATATAACAAACTCCCATTCCCTTCAAAAATTTACCAAGGTTATTCTTTCCACAATTATCACATATGGGAAAATCTTTCTTTCTCTTATTCCCATTTATTATTATTTCACTCTACCATCCTTTTCTTCTCTAGCTTCCCTTCAAAGCCATATGACTTAGAGAATTGTTTACTTATCATATTAAAACAGGATACAATTACTTCATATGAAGATAATACAAGGGAGGATATTTCCATTCTAAATATTGGATTAATACCATGAAATATATGATCCTTCTTACTCATTGGATCACGCATATTGCTGGAGTTCTCATTCCATTTACTAGACACCATTTCTAAACAATGACATACACTATGTTAGTTTTAGGAATCGTAATGCATAAATACAAATATGTAAAATACCTAACATGAATTGAAAATATTATACATATAATATATAATCATAAAAAAATGTTTTCTTTGAGGAAGTATTTGATCTTAAATTCTTCATAATGACTTGTAATGAAAATGTGAATTATCTTCAGCATATCTTCCAGGAGTGTCGTAACCAATAGTCTAACAAGGCCCATGTTCGTGCACCGGGATACCCCAGATGAAGCCTAAAACTCATTGTTATAGTTTTCACTCCTAGGTACATTTTTACCAAATCCGCCTCTACCTGCTCATATCCAGACTGGGATTTATTGTTGGGAAAATTCACAAAATCTCTATATTACGAAAATTGTAGGATGTTCCTCTATACTAATCCTAAAAGTCTTATTTAGGGTAATGTTCTCTAATCAGAGTTTTTCTAAATCTAGTTTCCAAGGTTATTACTAAACATCCTTGATACCAACAATAACATCCTGACACTAGTTACCAAGATTTAGTGCATTATTTTAAAAAATTTGCATGATTACAAGGTATCAAGTCCCGAAGGACCGATCATTTTAGCAGGCTTGGAAAATAAATTATATACATGAATGTTACATTGCATTATAAAATGAAAAAAACTACATTATCTCAATTTAACACATTCATATACCTTATACTATCTCTATAGGTTAGTCATAAAATACTTCTTCACGTCCAGGGAAAAATAAAACATAGAAAGGGGTGAGCTCAGATGCTTCATAAGGATAACAATATAATAGAAACTTTCATAAATATGAATAAACATTTAAGGCAATGTATAAGACTAAAATAAAAATCATTTTAAAATTAAACTTCAGCATAATATAGAAAAGTTAAATCAAATAATATCATTTAATTATTCACATGGATATTCTATGTGTTGGATAATCACATGTAATATCAATAGCTAATTTCAAAATGATGGAATGCATATTGATTGATATCATAACCAAATAGTCAAGGCCCCATGCCAAGAATATGAATAAAATATTGTCAAGGCCTTATTCCAAGACACTAGTTTGTCTCATGAGACCTACCAATGCATCGAGGAGCAATAGCGGGATCCACCCACCACTTACTAAGTCCAATGAATTACTCATATTAAAAGGTCGAAAAATATCATAAACATTCATATTAAAACTAGCATACAAACTGTTAATATGTTAACTATAAAACATAAATGGTATAAAAACAGCACATCCATAGTAAAACATATCATAACTTATTAAATACAATATATAATATTGTATTATAATAAACCAACCTCAATCAAGAATAATATCTAGTAAAGTATGATGATGTAGTTAAAAATGATTAGTAAAACTCTTTGAGTGAAATACCTTTTTTAATGAATTCATTTAAAAGTTGAACAATTTATAATGGATGAAAATTGAAATATATTTTTGAATCAAAGTGTGCCATACCACTTTGAAACTTCGGTAAATAATTAACATTTTAATACAATTATGTCTATATGAATAAGTCCTTAAAATTATTTTGAAAACATGGACATTAATGAAATAGATTTTGAAAAATTAATCATTAAAACATTTAAAAATGGTGATACTGATAAATATTATCTTCCATAAAACCTTAAAATATTTCTTTGAATGTATTTTTATGAATCATGGACATGAATGATAAATATTTCCCAGTAAATACATACAAATAAACAATCTCGGATAATAATGAGATTGAGGAATTAACTTTTACCTTGTACTTTTCCTTGGTCGAGGGTACATTAAAATCTTATATAATAGTTAAATAATTGTTATTAAATTATAAAATAACCACATACATTAATATGATATCATATATGATATTCTTATATTTCTTTGTTAGTAATATTTTAGTAGTATCATTATTTCGGGTGTTAACTGATTCATTTTCCTTTACAAGTTTTGTTACGTAAGTCATGTTTTTAATGGATAGGATGTATTTGATTCATATACAGAATGATATAATGTTCTTAAATATAATTTTTAATAATAAAATGAAAATTATTCTTGAAATGTTACGATGGGGAATGAATCTCATCGCCTTCGTGGAGACGGTAATCCGTCTGTACGCACAAACGCTACTTCCATTTCAATTTTTTTATTTTAAAATAAAGTAAGACCAAATTATACATAGGTATATTATTATTATATTAATATATAATATTATATATACATTATCTATGTTCATTAACACCATCCTATATACGTTCCATGCATGGTATGAACGAGTCATATCACTTTGAGTGGGTGGTAGTCCACACTTCCTCAAATGAAATTATCGTATATATACAACATTGAAAGAAAAATGTTATGATATAAAAGAGAATTAAATAAGATTATAGAAAAAATAAATATCATAAATATCATATATAATTATAGTGCCATCATAATGCCCACCATAAGAGCAGGTAGTAGAATATTGAACAATCATCGTTTCGTGAGACAGTAGTTCATCGTCCAACGAAACATTATGTTCTATACCCATTAGATGGAGGTGGGTGTAAGTGTAGATTGAATAATTATCACAATAAAAAACTAGTATATTTAGGATAATTTTTTGTTATAAAATAAAGTAATAAATAGAGTTTAAGGGGTTGGAGAAGTAAAATAAAAGAAAAGAACTTAACAGGAGATGTTTCCATTAAATCTGGTAACTCCCTTTGGTTTGAACCAAAAGGCTTCATTTAAGTGACTTATACCTAATGTAAGGCTTATAAGAAGAATATTGTGATTCAAAGAGCATAATTGGGTAGAGGTTGGATGATCCAAGGGGCTTGAGAGGTGTGAGAAATGGGTTAGAGGTGAGGTCTTTTTATAAGGGTGAGGAGGGGCTCTTTAGGAATGTTTGAAAATATTATTTTATTATATAATGAGTTTCAGTTTATAATGGCTCAAAATTCATTAATGTATAATATAATATGACTCATGTTTGAAATAAGATCAATCAATAAGAATTGGACTGTTTTTGGATACTGTTTTAATTTTTATATTCTCATTTTTAAATCATTCTTTAATGAGGTAAACAGTGCATCATTATTGTGTCATAAATAATTTTATTTATATAATGTATAAAAATTATAAAAAAATACCATGTTCTAGTAAATTTTTTCACATTTAAAATTAAAATTTATAATTGAAATGATAACTTAAATAACCCCTTGTAAAAATTATTTTACTAAAAGATATATGTTTATCTCATTTTTCTCTTTACTTTAAATTAATTAATATAAAGTGTCATTATCACTCTCATGTGGCTCCATGTGTCGAAAAATTGACCCCAGGATGTCCATGGTTGGACATGTATCGAACCATTAGGAATAAAACAGAAGTTAGGGTAATTTAATATTATAATAATAATATTTGTTTACCCTTATTTACCAAATTTACACTTTAACCATGGTAAATAAAATATTTATTGAAATAAATATTCATAATGTCTAAAAATAAAAGTTACTTATTTACACAAATTAAACCTCCTGATTCCAAATATGGAATCCATTTTTCCAAATTCAAAACACATAAGTGGTATAAATTAATTTAAAATTAATTCTCGTTGTAAAAATAAAAAGCGTGTTTTTAAGAAATAATAACTATATAAAGATTGATACTTTTTTATGTCCAGTTTAAATTTGAAAATACATCAAATGACATAAATTATGTTAAATTATAAAAATATAATCTAATTTCTCTTTAAAACCACTCAAATGTATAATTTAACACTATAAATTATTTCGATTAAAATAGTGGTTTTTAATTAAAATGTAGAATTTTTCATTATTCTTCAAAATATGAAAGCTATCAGAAAAGTACCAAAAATTTATCCTAACTATAATTTTATGTTATGATTATAACAAATAATTTAATTTCATTAATTTGAATATATAAAAGTGTCAAATATTGGTTTTAAAAAAGGTCCCCCACTAAAAGGTGGTAAATTTACATTTTTTGAGAAATACTTATTTAATCTGAAAAAAAATTTGTTCTTATATTATGTCTAAGAAACACATAATATGGATTCTAAAATTATGTGGAGTATATAAAATTCATAATTTATTTAATACTATTCATAAATGCTTTTTGAACAGCTAGTTTGGTAAGTTGTGGTACACTCGAACTCGCAAGTTATTGAATTTTTTTGAAGAGATAACGTACTATGAAATATTGGGGGTATTAAATATACAGTTTCACATAATATAATAGAGAAGCAACAAATCCCCTATATCAAACAGTTCTTAACACTCTTTATACGAGAATGATCAACACAACAGATCACGATCGCCTCCTCCAGTGACAACTGCATCTACCCAAGGATGTCGCAGTTCGACCGCACCAACAGAAACCCAAGAAAACTCCATTAGAATCATGGAGATCACATACCATTAGATGTTAAGGAGAAATAATATAATATGGAACCAAACAAAAAACATACCATATATCATTGAAGGATCGACACTTATTGCTTGCACCAAAACAGGGGGTGCACATGTAGTAGGAAGAAACATCAAGGGGAAATGATCCAAGGATTATGATTCGATCACACCACTCCAATGGGAAGAAAGAAAGGTTCAGGAATATATCACTAGGTAATAAGAAGTTATAACAAGGGTGTAAGATATATCATCCCATTAGATGATTTATAAAGAAGCAGTTTAAGATGCGCAGGATTTTCCATGAAAAGCAGGTCGTATTAAACCACATGGATTGACCATGTAATGGAACTTCTGGACTTAAGAAAATTAATATAGGAGTTATGGAATTTGATTAAGCCTTATATCCCTTAAAAAAATTCATTGAATGCATTTTACGTCTAAGAAAACGTCAAAGGGGAGAAATTGTAGCAAGCTGGAAACACTGTACATGATCCAGGAAACACTGTTCAAATAATGACTCACCGATGTCGATGGTACTGTTCATAGAATTAATCATTGATGCTGATGATATTATTCCCCAAAGTAATCACCAATATGATGGTACTGTTCACATAATGAATCACCGATGCTGATGGTACTATTCATAGAACGACTGACCGATGCCGATGGTACTGTTCACGGAACGACTCACTGATCTGATGGTAAGAATCATAGAACGACTCATCGATCCGATGGTAATGTTTGATGAACGACTCACCGATCTGATGGTAATATTCATAGAACGAATCACGGATCTGATGGTACTATTCATAGAACGACTCACCGATCAGATTTTACAATTCATAGAATGACTCACCGTTAGAACTTTTCACATCCGTCTCACCAATGGAATTGTTCACATTTGTCTCACTGATGGAACTATTCACATCGGTCTCATGGATGGAACTGTTCACATCAGTATCACCAATGGAATTTTCTATATCAGTCTCACCAATGGAATGGTTCGCATCAGGGTCACTGATGGAACTATTTGTAGAATTGTAAATTTGGGAAAGTGTTGGGGATAAGTCACATTGACCTCCCAGAACACCTAAAACACAAGATTTTTGCTGAGGAATGGACCTAAGAGGTCCGACCTATTACATCAGATACCTCTCCAAATATTCTCATCCTCTATAATTCAAAACCCACGTAAATGGAAATAGAAACAGGGTCCAAACAACCACCCATCAAGATAACTCTCAAAAAATAGAAAGCCATAAGGAACAACCAAAGAAAGCTATCTCATAAACACGAAAGGTCTACAACCACAAAGCGAACATCGTCCCATGAAAAGAGTTAAACATCAAACAACTTGGGGCTATTGAGCATGTATCTATGAATCACATTACCAGGTACTCTCCTCTAGGCCACTATGTCTCCACAATACATGAACCAAGGGGATAGAACACCAGCACAACACCAACTCTTTATGGTCTTGGATTTTTACCAGAAGCTCCTCGAAGGTCGCAACATCGCCAACACCAATCTTGCTTCAATCGATGATGTGTGAATCATCATGAAGATAACAATGAATATGTGATACATGGAAAACATCATGTATCCGGCTCATTTGTAGAGGAAGTGATACTCGATATGCCACAACTCCAAAACAGGCCAACACCTCGAAAGCCCCCACAAACTAGGGAGAAAACTGACTCCTATGACCAAACATTCACTCCCCATCATGGGGAGTCACCTTCAGAAACAATGGATCCCCATAATTAAACTCCAAAGGTCTCTTACTTTGATCGACATATGATTTATGATGATCATGTGCTATCTTCATCCTTTCACTAATCACATAAACCATCTCTGTTGTATTCTACACTATTTTCGATCTGAGAATTGTTGACTCTCCAACCCCAGTCTAGCACAACAGAGAACGAAAAGGTCAACCATATATGGCTTTAAAAGATGCTATACCGACAGTTGAGTGAAAAATATTATTGTAAGAAAACTCCACCAATGGTAAGTGCATCATCCACGAACCTCAAAAATCTAGAACACAAGAGTGTAACATATCTTGAAGTGTTTGGATAGTTCGCTATATTTCACCATCCATCTGCGAATGAAAAGCAGTGCTAAGGCATAATTGAGAACCAAAGGCATGATGGAGAGAAATCCACACCCTAGAGGTAAAATGATGATATTGATTAGAAATTATCATCCTCAGGACTTCGTGGGGTATCACCACCACCTCCAGATATTGCCTTGAAAAAACTTCCACTATGTTCGACTCATTGATTGCTATAAAGTGGGATGGTTTCGTTAAACGGTCCACTACCACCCAAATAGCATCATGTCCTCCTAAAGATCGAGGTAAACCAATTGTAATGTCCGTTGTGATGTCCTCCCACTTTCACTGAGAAATATTTAATGGTTGTATAAAAACACCAGGGACACGGTGCTCATCCTTGACCTTCTGGATAACCTAACATCGAGATACAAACTCCACAACAGCATTCTTCAACACAAGCTATAAAAAATAACTCCTTGGGGGTCAGTACATCTTTTTCTCACCAGGATTCACTGCTAAAGGAAAACTATGGAACTCTATGAGAACCATCTTACACATGGCCAAAGGAACAAATAGTATTCCCTGATACAACACTCATTGTTGTTCATCCTCAGACCAACCATTAGAGGCCTCTCCACAAACAACTCGGTCTCCCCAGACCTCAACCTCAAGATCCCCCGACTAGGATTTTTCCACCCTCTGCATTAGAGATGATTGCACTGTATTCTAGAAACGACAACCTATGCCACCTAACTTGTCCCATATTGAGATGTAATGATGATAGTTCTTCCATAACTCTCTTGGAATCACCCGATTCATGCACTTCATCACCAAATGACTTCATACTCAGTGCATTGGCTACAACATTCCACTTCCCAGGGGTATATGATATCTCCAAACCTATTCCTATAAGAACTCCATACACTGAAACTGTCGCAATTTTATGTCACACTGGGAGAAAACATACCTCAGGATATTATGATTAGTGAAAACCACAAAGCGCTCGCCAATGAGGTAATGTCTCCACAACTTCAGAGAAAACACCATGGCTACTAACTTGAGAGCATGGGTGGCATAGTTACGTTCTTGGGGATGTAAATTCTAAGACCCATAAGAAACAACTAATCTCTGCATCATCCTATCACAACCTAACCCCAGATACGATGAATCACATAAAACATCAAACTGAACTCCCTCTGCTGGAAGAAAAAGAACTGGAGCACTTACTAACTTCTCCTTCAGATACTCGAAAGTTTCCTGATATTGATCAGTCTACGCGAATGACTGATATTTCCTAGTCAATGCTATTAGAGGAATCACAAACCAAAATAAATCATCTACGAACCTCATGTAGTAGCCTGCAAGACCAAGGAAACTTCGTACCTCTGCCACTGTATTGGGTAATTCCCAAGACACAAGTTCTTCTATCTTTTATGGGTCTAAAACTAATCCTTTATGAGACACAACATTCCCCATGAAACAGAATTATAGAGCCCAAAACTCACACTTCAACAACTTCCAAAACAGCTGATGTTGACGAAGATCTCCCAAAACAGCGTGTATATTCCCTTTATCCTCCTCCTCAAACATGGAGTACACACAGATTTCATTAATTAAAACCACCAAAAACTTATCCAGGAATTCAAGAAACACATCATTCATCAATACCATGAAATTATCTAGAGAATTATTCACACCGAACAACATTACAAAGAAGTCTTAATGCCCATGACGATAATAGAAAGCAGTCTTTGGGATATGCTTATCCTTCACATGCATCTGATGATATCATAACCACAAGTCAATCTTTGAGAACCAACTTTTACACTTAAATTGACTGAACAAATCATCAATCTACAAAATAGGATAGTGATTATTCACTGTCACTTTGTTTAAGAGACAATAATCGATACACAACCACAAACTGCTATCATCCTTCTTCATGAACAAAACCGGTGCACCCCACGGTGACACACTCGGCTGAACAAAACAGAACTGTAATAGACAATCAATCTATATACATAGATCTCATAACTCAGAAGGGGCCATCCTATATGGATACATAGAGATAGGATATGCTCCTAGTTGTACCTTGATCCCAAACTAGATCTCTCGTTGAGGGGGAAATGCAACAAAATCCTCTGAAAAAACATTAGGGTAGTCTTCTACAAACCTTGGAAAAGACAACTACGGATCCTCTAAAGAACTCCTCACTAGTTCAGCCATCATGGGTGATACAGATGGTACAAGCCTCTGACCCATACGAGGGTCTCACTCGCCAAAAAACACCACTATCTTTCAACCCCATCAAAGAATACAACCTGCCATCTAAAGTAATCCATGATATCCGGCACTAAATACTACCAAACCATGCCAAGGATGAAAACATATGGTTCTATCTGTAAATATATAAAATCTCCCCTAGAATGGCGCTACCCCACCACTAGCTCACAGTCTCTACATACTTCAAACAATTCAACTCAACCTCCAACTAGCATAGTCAACACTAAGGGCACTGAATGCCTCTCTACCTCAAGTCCCAATGTATGGACAAGGATAGGTGATATGAAGGAGTGTGTTTCTCCTGAATCAAACAATGAATACACCAAGGAAGGAAAAAATAAAACGGTACCTCGAATGACATCTAGCTCGCTTGGCGCTGACAACGCTAAAGAATGAAGCTGACCACCACCTCCTCCATAACCTCTATGACCATGCAGAAAACCTCCACTATGGTTGTGCTCTACTCTCTAAGGATGGGGAGCTTCATAGGGATGTCCTCTGCTTTCCCTATCTACCCTCTGCTGATCCAAATCTCGTGTAACCTACTGCAACTTCCTTGGATGGAACTACCTCAGTGGAGGACCCTTGAGCGGAACACCTGGTGCACGATGAATACTTTTAAAGTTCGGGCACTCTCATAGCTGGTGACCTCGACCACCAGAACAAAAAAAGTTCATGATCCCTTGGTATAGGCTTGAGAGCCGCTACCCCTAGAGAAATGAGATGATGAGGGTTGAGACCAACGCCCAGCCAAATAGAACCTCTTCTACCCTAAAAACCAGGAACCCCAAACCACAACTCTACTTCAGGAGTAATTCTGACAACTCCCCTCTCACGGCGATCTGGTTCTAGCCATTTTCCTCTCGACAACCTCTACCCTCACCAGCACCTCAAGATATGTCTTTAGCAAAAAAAGGGTTACCTAGCATTGGATCTCTGGATGCAAAGCCTCCTCGAAATGCCTCTCCCTAGCATGCTCATTTGTAAATAAGTTATAAACATATCATAAAAGGTTCATGAGATGGATTACAAACTCTCTCACACTGGATCTATCTTGTCGAAGGGTTAGAAGCTTCTAGAGACTAAATGCCTTCACAGTAGAAGAAAGATCCTTGACTCTAAACATGCCTCATAAATCCCCCATGAGATCACCGACTCCTCTTGATATGTGAGGAATAAGAACCACCACTTCATCACATCCCCATGGAACATCTTCACAAATAAGGACACCCAATGATCCTTCTAAGCGCAGATCGAACTGAAGTCTATCTCGACCTCCTTCAACTGGTCTTCCATGACACTATCTGAAAAGTAGCCCTCATACATCTGCATACACTGGTGTTGAAACTCGTGGAGTGTCTTCCTCTATATATCATCGTCGTTAACCTCTACCCTGTGGTGATCTGCTGGAATAGCATGCGGGACATCTTTTATGAAAACCTGATGAAGACATCGACCAGGATCCATACCTAAAAACTAAAAAATAGTTAGATCTCCTAAACCCTAAATATGGAAGACTCAATATTAATTAACTAATTTTTTTTATTCATTTTTGGTTAACCTATCCCAAGGGTTACCCATTAAATCACAGGCACAAAGAAGAATGATGCATGATCCTTTCCTAGGTCTCCACCCTGCAAATAGTATCACCTCATTTAGAAGCCATTGAAAATTTAATGGTCCAGGTATTAGATCATAGGGGGGCCTAAATGCCTATCTCTCTGTCGGTCTCTAGTGTTTACATCACATTATAAACATGACTGACCCTGTTTCCCAACCAACCAATGAAAACTCACCTGTGCCTAACACCAAACTCCATCCTATCCCTCAACCAGACCTCTGATAAAACTCTGTCACGACCCCCTCCCCACAAGGTGTACCCCTCTTAGGTCAGAAATGTGAGAAGGGAGATAATGACCCCCAAATACCACCTGTAGTAGGACATGTGTTTAAGACGAGCATGTAAAGTCCCAAAAATTTCAAGGAATTAGTTTTCTTAAATAATTTGGAATTTTATGAGTTTTTGGCTTCAGAAGGCACTTGATTCTGAGACCCAGTGTGCCCGGAATCAATTTCCGAAGTTTAGCTCAGGTACGTTCAGTAAACTAATGAGTGGGGTTTTCTATCATTTGAACTGGTTCTTGGAATTGAAATCCTAGGGTACCGATGAACTTGAAAAGCTGGTAATTGTTTAAGGGGACCATTACCGTAGTTTCATTTGCAGAGGAAGAGAAGTTAAATTTTTTTGGATTAAATGAGAAGTGAATAAAATTGTGGAACAATTTTATTTTTATATCTAAAGTGGTTATATCCTACATGGGGGATTTGGGATGGGACCCACAAGCTTCTAACTACCCATGTAAGGATATTTGTGAGGTGGGGACACATGAGCCCCAACCATTCAGATTCCCATAACTCTCATAAACTCTCCCTTTAAACATGTTAACTCCTATTTAATGAGGCCTCTTACTCTCCCTCTCTCACTCCATTAAAACATGACAACCTATCACTTAATTAACTAAAAAATTCCTGATTTAATTAATTAAGTGAATTGGAATTTGAATTTTGAGTTTTGAAATGCATGGATTGTTTAATTAAAATAAGGGGTGGCCTTATTTTATTTTGGGTTGGCTTGTTATGTGGGGATTTTCTTGAGAGCCATTGTGTGAAAGAAGAAGGAAGCTCCTCCTTCATTGAAGAACGTCTTCCTCTCCGTGAATAATGACACCTCTTGGATGTAGAGAACCGAATCCATGAAGAAGAACGACGCGCAATCCTCTTCTTCTCTCCCTGAAAAAATTGGAGATGCCAATTCCTCCTCGGGTGCACTCCAACGTCGCTTGCGAAACCTCTCCCTGCGACGCCATCTTCCGCGACTCCTGACGAACGACATTTATTATCGAGGTAGGGGTTTATTCTTGAAAGTGGATGTTTACCTACCCCGTACATGTTGGAAATCGTGGTTAAATATGGCCAATTTCTATCATTTTATGCAGAGGGTGTGGGCCGAACGAACACGGCCCGACAAACCACTGTTGTTCTCATTTATTATTTTAGAATTGGAAATTGATGGTGGAGGAAGCACGACACCGTCGTGCCATGCTGGGAACGAGACAAAGGAGGCCGGCTCCATCGCGCCAGTTTTGCAGGAGGAACCACAACCTGCTGCATGGGCCGCTTCGGCGGAAGAATCGGTCGGCCTGTCAGCCGGCCCGGTGATGGGAAGCTGCGACAATAGGAGGGCTCCACGTTGGAAGGAAACCTGCCAGCCCGTCAACTGGCCGGGAAGAATCGGAAAGCGGTTCCAGGAGGGCGCCACGCAGAAGAAGAACGACGGCCTGCCCGTACGGGTAGCATGTGCCAAAAGGTCAGTCGGCCTAACATGCCAGTTTGGGAAGGGAGGCCCCGCTTTGCGCCGTCGGTGCAGATAGCCCCCCACCCCCCAAAACAGATTAGCCAGCTAGCCGAGCAAGGTGAGCCGCGCACCTATCCGGGCCACGCTGGGCCGCGCCCAGCTAGGCCGCGCTGAGCCGGGATGTGCCAGGCCGAGCCGGGCCACGCCACTTCGGGCCGGGTTACGCTCCTTCGAGACAGGCCACACCCCTTCAGGAAAAGTTGTGTTTTCCTTCAGACCGGTCTGATACCCCTGATGAGTCGGACCCATCACACTAGTTTAACCAAACCCATCGGCCCACTAGACTAAACGGGAGAGACCCATTATTCAATTATGCTTGAATAACGTAAAGAACGCGCGTCCGATCGACGAGCCGTTAGCGGCACATGGACCATTTCGACGAGGTGGTCCTTTTGCGATACTCTAAGTGAGTTTTGGGAAACCTTGGTATATAGCCAGGTTTGGATTGAGCATATTTCCAACCGGTCCCCCGGAAAGAAAACACCAATATCTCTCAGGTCGGGCGTCCGATTGACGCGCCGTCTGTCGCGTTGAGTTTCTTTTGATGAGATGGAACTCCAGGACACATCAACTTTGAACATCGGGACAGTTGATGTATCGTCCCCCTTTACTTGAGGACTAGAACCTCTTGGAATCGAGTACGTTGTGTGCGGGAACCCTAAATCTGGTTGCTACTACAATGACTACCGTGATGGGATCCTCTGTGGGTTCGACGACGAAGACGACTTTAATTGGATCCTACGTGGGTTCGACAGTGAGGACGATTGTACATGGATCCTCCGTGGGTTCGGCAGCGACGACGACTCTACTTTGATCCTACGTGGGTTCGGTAGCGATGGTTACTGTACTTGGATCCTATGTGGGTTCGGCAGTGACGACTAATGTACTTGGATCCTACGTGGGTTTGGAAGAGGAGATGATTCAGAGACTAAATCTAATCATCTCTACCCCTCTTCCTCAGTAGGATACCTGTGTGAGCTGAATCTTGAGTTTCAATCATTAACATCAAAGTGCTTGACTTGCTTCCCTATGTGGACTGGGTTGTGATTTCCTATGTGGACTAGGTTGTGCTTTCCTGTGTGGAATGGGTTGTACTTGGGGTCATGAGTTGGAGCAACACTGGAATTGATGAATTAGGTATATGTATGTGCATATACCTAAGTAGAGTTGGTTGATACTTCGTGTTTGCATCTTTCCATTGTGGTTTATCCTTTGTGGATTTTGGGAGACCTTCGGGGGTCTCGGGGTCCCTACTGAGTATTGTATACTCACCCCTGCACGGGAAATGCCTGCATCGCGTTGTGTTGGTTGCAGACGACGGACAACACTGATCTTGATCGAGGCTTGTAGAGATGGATGGTATTCGAAGGTGGACCACCTGACGGGACATACACGGAGCGGAAGGACTGACCTGAGGTACTGATGTGACTATGTTTACCAACCCATCCGGTGGTATTTCATGAGGACGACTCGGTGGTTTCTACTTTACTTTTTTTCTCTTGTACTTTCATTCTCAGTTGTACTATACTTTCAGTTGGATTTGTATACTGGCCCATTTACTTTCCAGCAAATACTTTTGTACTCGGTTTACTTAGTGTTTACTACATCTTGCGTACTCTTTTGTGTTAGTTTACTTAAATAAAGGCAATTCCTTCCCTTTTATCGGGATTTATGCCACTGGTGCTAGTCTGCAACCTCTGACCTATGGAAGGCGGGCTTGGGGTAGTCACAACACGGGCCCCGAGGACGGGTCGTGAAAAATTGGTATCAAAGGAGTCGGTTCTACCACAGAACTCAGGAATCTGATAATTTCTTCTATGTGAAGTAATAATGTATAGGGTATTGAGTGTGGTTATCAGTCCAGGAAGTCCAGTATTGGTGCGGTGGCCGACATATCCATTACCAGGACCTTGAATTCTGATTTCAGACCCAGTGCTCGAAAACACTGATTGCATGTGTGTTTCAAAAGATTTCTTTGTGATTACCTTTTGTCAGCTCACCAGTTATACTGTTTGACCATGGCGCACCTGTATCTTTTCATGATGGCCCCACGAAGGTGGTAAGTAAGGTTTCCTAGTTATTTGTGAGATGGAATCCCACCAAGTGAGGAGGCCTCAGTGTGGGGACCCATTACAGCAGAGGCACCAGCAGTACCTCTACCCACTGGGCCACTGATACCACTAGCCCCAGCAGCGGAGTGTGCACACCACCTAAGTGCGCTACACGAGCTTCAGCGACAGAGGCCACCCAGTTTTCACGGAGAGATGGACCCTCAGGAAGCTGAGGATGGGAAGGAGGCTATCGTCCGAGTCTTCAGATTGTTGGGGACACCATCAGATCTTATGGTGATCCTTGCGGCGAGTCTACTGCATGCAGTAGCAAGTAGATGGTGGAAACTGATGCTCCAGGTGCACGACGAGGCATTACTACTTTGGACGGACTTAGAGAGCCTCTTCTGCTCGGAGTTTGTTTCGGCCACCCTCCATGCGGTGTGCATCCATGAGTTACTATTGCTGCGGTAGGGCAGTTTGACAATAACCAAGTACTCTGCCAGATTTACCGACCTATCGCCTTACTCCATAGACATGGTATAAGACCAGTTCTTCTGGACCCGGACCTTCGAGTAAGGAATAAGGCATAAGATCAGGTCTTCGATGATCTCCCTCAGCATAATGACGCAGGTAGGAGTACTAGAGTGAGTGCTTCTTGTGGAGAGATTTCTTGCTGAGCCTACGCTAGCAGCAAGGCCTACCGTAGGGAGACACGTAGAGAAGTATTCTGTAGCCCGCAATAAACAGATGTCGCGGAGGTCCATGTGTACCAATCCATCAGGTGGGTGATTTCAGGTTACTAGTTTGGATGTGCGGGGCACACGCAGCAGAGCCAGTCATACGAGAGGCAGGCAGTGTTATGTATGTGGCGGGCAGGGCCACATGGATCGTGACTGCCTGACCCACCATGCAGTGGAGCAGCAGACGGTTGAGGGACCACCCAGTCAGAGGTAGGGCTTCGACCGTGGCGGTCCGCAGGGAGTAGGCGGATGAGGTAGAGGAGCTGGCTGAGCAGCAGGTGGTGGACGACATTTTGAGGCTCTACCACCACCACCACCAAGAGTTCCACCCCAACCACGGGGAGCTGGTGGACAGAGACAGGCTCAGCTTCAAGAAGTGGAGGCCTACAACCATGGCGCACCCGAGATGATTCGCTGTACTATATGTGTCTACACCACCCTTTATGCAGTTCTTATAGACACCTGAGCGAGTCAATCTTTTATTGTCGCTGCCCTTGTTCGGAGCTCGGAGATTCTGACGGATTTGTTGGCTCAATTTTTTTGGCTAGAGACTCCTACGGGAGCAGAATCGACGATTACACACTGGTGCTGGCAGTGTGAGATTACTCTAGGAGGCAAGAGTTGCAGCTGGGATCCTCTTATAGCGGCATCGAGGCCTTATGATGTCATCTTGGGTATAGATTGGTTATCTACAATCTATGCCCAAATTGACTGTATTAGGCACAAAGTGCGCTGTGTCCACATAGATGGGAGTAGGTTTACCTTCACCAGCGAGAAGGGAGCTTATGCAGTGCAGGATGGACTTAAAAAAAGAAGAGGGTAGCCGATCACACATCATTTGGCTAGTCTCATCCTTGGATCGGTTGATGTGCGGATTCTGAGTTTTCCTGTTGTGGTGGATTAATATGTGGATGTTTTCCTTGATAATGTTCCAGGACTACGTCCTCTCAAAGAGATTGAATTCTACATTGACCTACACCCCGAGACCGCACTGATATCCACTCTAGAATATCAGATGGCTCCCGTCGAGCTTCGTGAGCTGCGGGTACAGCTGGATGACTAACTGGTAAAGGGATTCATCTGACCCATTGTTTCACCCTGGGCTTCTCCAATTTTATTTGCTAAGAAGGCTTATGGGAGATTATGACTATATGTCAACTACCGTCTCCTCAATCAGGTGGCCGTAAAGAACAAGTATCCACTCCTGAGGATTGACGACCTCTTCGACCAGCTCAAGGGAGCACGATGGTTCTCGAAGATAGACCTCAGGTCAGGCTATCACCAGCTCATAGTTTGAGACGATTATGTGCAGAAGACGACCTTCAGGTGTCGGTATGGCCACTATGAGTTCTTGGTTATGACTTTTGGCATAACCAATGCTCCAAAAATGTTCATGAGTCTCATGAACATGATATTCTAGCCTTACCTCGATCGATCTGTCATAGTCTTTATCGACAACATTCTGATTTATTAGACTATTGAGGAGGAGCACACCTACCACTTGCAGGTTGTACTAGACACATTCCGAGAGCACCATCTTTAGGGTAGGATCTCGAAGTTCCAGTTCTGGATACGAGAGGTACACTTCGTGGGGCACTTCATCTCTAAGGCGGGAGTTGCGGTGGTTCCTACAAAGATTGAGGCAGTACTTTCATGGGAGACACCCAGGAGTGTGATGGAGGTGAGAAGTTTCTTAGGATTGGATGGGTACTATTGGAGATTTGTGCCAGACTTCTCCATATTTGTAGCACAGCATTCATCTTTGACGAAGAAAGGGAAACCCTTCGTGTGGTCAGATAGATATCAGCAGAGCTTCCAGGATCTAAGACAGATATTGACCAGTGTGCCAATCTTGAGGCTTCTGAAGGAGGGAATAGGGTACATAGTTTATTGTGATGCATCAGGGACCAGACTCGGGTGTGTCCTGATGTAGGAGCGGGCAATGATTGCTGATGGTTCACAACTGTTGAGGCAGAATGAGCAGAACTACGCTACCCATGACCTGGAGTTAGCATTAGTGGTCTTCGCCTTGAAGATGTGGCGGCCCAATCTGATGGGTGAGCGCTTTACAGACTACTCTGACCACCAGAGTCTTAGGTACATCTTCTTGTAGAAGGACTTGAACCTGAGACAGCAGCAATGGCTCGAGTTCCTCTAGTAGTATGACTTTGAGATAGTCTATACTCGTGGGAAGGGAAACGTTGTGGCTGATGCTCTCAGCAAGTGGTCGGGCATTCAGCTACTTGGAGAGGTGACAGAGAAGTTAGCCACTTTTCAGATATCCTTCATAGATAGAGATGGAGCAGGATTTCTACTGTCCATCACAATCACACCTACCCTACTTCTGCGGGTCAGAGAGGCACAACGTGGGGACGTTTACTGTGAGATGTGATGTGCTTAGATTTCCACAGGGCAGGCACCGGATGGATTTTCGGAAGGAGGAGAGCACGTCATCCTCTTTAGGGGACATACCATTGTACCAGTTACACTAAAGGTGGAAGTGCAGAGGGAGTTTCACACTTACCCTCTTACAGTACATCCAGGAGCGGTTGAGGACTTCATAGAGCAGACAGAAGTCCTATACTGATAGGAGGTAGAGACCATTGGAGTTCGAGGATGGCGACCACATTTTCTTAGGGGTCTCACCTCGACGTGGATTACAGAGATTTGGTCGGGGAGACAAGTTATCTCCACGCTTTATCAGACCATTCCAGGTCCTCAGCAGGGTAGGCGAGGTGGCTTACCACCTGGCCCTTCCACCTCAGTTGCAACAGGTGCACGAAGTCTTCCACGTATCTCAACTAAGGAGATACATGCACGACCCAACACATATCATTGTCTATGCGGAGATGGACATAGATGACGGGGCAACATTCACAGAGGTTCCGGTGGAGATCGAGGATCAACAATAGCAGGTCCTACCTGGTCGGTTGATTCCATTGGTTCACATTCGTTGGCAGTACGAGAACCTCCAAGAGAGAACATGGGAGAAGGAGTCTCAGATGCATGCTCTGCACCTACATTTGTTTCCCTAGTTTATGATTTAGCTTTACGGGGACGTAAATCCCTGAGGTGAGAGTAATGTAAAGTCCCGAACATTTTAGGGAATTTTTTTTCTTAAATACGTTGGTATTTTATGAGTATGTGGCTTCCGACGACACTTGATTCCGAGGCCCGGAGTGCCCGGAATCAATTTCTGAAGTTTATCTCGGGTACGTTCAGTAAACGAATGAGCGGGTATTTATATCTTTTGAACCGGTTATCGGAATTGATATATGAGGTCACTGATGAACTCACAACGTCGGTAATTGTTTAAGGGTACCTTTATCGTAGTCGCATTTTCACGGGAGGAGAAGTTAAAAATTTGTGGATTAAATGAGAAGTAAATAAAATAAAGGAACAATTTCATTTTTATATCTAAAGTGGTTATATCAAACATGGGGGAGTTGGGATGGGACCCACAATCTTCTAACTACCCATGTTAGGATATTTTTGAGGTGGGGCCCACACAATCCCCAACCTTTCACATACCCATAACTCTCATAAACTCCCCCTTTAAACTTGTTAACTCCTATTTAATGAGGACTCTTCCTATCCCTTGCTCACTCCATTAAAACTTTCCATCCTATCACTTAATTAATTAAAAAACTCATGATTTAATTAATTAAGTGAATTGGAATTGGAATTTTGAATTCTGAAATGCATGGCTTGTTTAATTAAAGTAATGGGTTGCCTTATTTTATTTTGGGTTGGCTTGTTGTGTGGGGATTTTGGAGACAACCTTTGTGTGAAAGAATAAGGAAGCTACTCCTTCATTGAAGAACGACATCCTCTCCATGAAGATCGACACCTCTTCAATGTAGAGCACTGACTCTATGAAGAAAAAAGATACACAATCCTCTTCTTATCTTTGTGACAAAAGGGGAGACACTGCTTCCTCCTCGGATGCACTCCGACGTCGCGTGCGAAACATCGCCCCGCGACGCCATCTTTTGCGACGCCCCGCGAACGACATCGATTATCAAGGTTGGGATTTATTCTTGAAAGTGGATTTTTACGTACCCCGTACCAGTTGGAAATCGTTGTTAAATATGGCCGATTGCTAACGTTTTACGCGGAGGGTGCGGGATGAACGAACACGGACCGAAAACCCTCCGTTGTTCTCATTTATTATTTTAGAATTGGCAATTGATGGAAGAGGAAGCACGACGCCATCGCACCATGCTAGGAACGTGACAATGGAGACCGGAGCCATCATGCTGGTTGTGCGGGAGGAACCGCGGACCACTGCACGAGCCGCTTTGGCGAAAGAACCGGCCGAAACTTCGGCTGGCGGGGTAGAACCGGATGGTAGTGCCAGGAGGGCATCGTGCAGAAGAATAACGGCGGCCCGCTCGTGCGGGCCGCATGCACCAAAAGGCCGCCCAGCCTAGCTGGCCAGTTTGGGAAGCGTGGTGCTCCCGTGCGGACAGCCGGATGGCCACCCCCCTCGGACTGCTCGTACAGCGGGCCGAGCCAGTAAGGCTGCCCGCCCGGCCGTGCCGTGCCCCGCTGGGCCGGACCGCGCCACTTCGGTTAGGGTTGCGCCCATTCAGGCCATGCCTCACCCCTTTGGGTCAAGTTGTGTTTTCCTTCGGACCAGTCCGAAGGCCCTGCTAAGTCGGACACGTCAGACTAAGTTAACCCGAACCGTCGGCCCACTGGACTAAATAGGCCAGGCCCGTTATTCACTTAAGCATGAATAATGTAAAGACTGCACATTCGATCGAAGCCACATCTGCGGAAAAGGACCTTTTCGACGAGGCGGTCCTTTTGCGATACTCAAAGTGAGTTTTGGGAAACATTGGTAAACGACCAGGTTTGGAAAGAGCATATTTTAAACTGGGCCCGCAGAACGAAAAAGCCAATATCTCTCTGGTCAGGCGTCCAATTGACGCGCCGTCTGTCACATTGAGTTCCTTTTGAAGAGACGGAACATCGGGATACATCATCTCTAGACTTAGTGACAGTTGATGTATCGACCCCCTTTACTCGAGGAGTGGACCCACCTGGAATCGAGTACGCTGTGTGCGGGAACCCTAAAGCTGGATGCAACTAAGACAAATACTATGCTAGGATCCTCTGTGGGTTCGATGAAGAAGAAGACCGTACATGGATCCTATGTGGGTTCGGTAGTGAGGAAGACTTTACTTGGATCCCCCGTGGGTTTGGCAGTGATGGCGACTCTACTTGGATCTTACGTGGGTTCGGTAGCGATGGATAGTGTACTTGGATCCTACATGGATTCGGCAGCGACGACTTCTATACTTGGATCCTACATGGGTTTGGCAGAGGAGATGATTCAGATGATACATCTAATCATCTCCACCCCTCTTCATGAGTAGTGTACCTGTGTGAGCTGAGTCCCGACCTTCAAACATTAGCATCGAAGTAATTGACTTGCTTTCCTGTGTGGACTGGGTTGTGCTTTCCTGTGTGGGCTGGGTTGTTCTTGGGCTTGTGAGTTGGAGCCAAACTAGAATTGATGACTTAGGTATATGTATGGGCATATACCTAAGTAGAGTTGGTTGATACTTCGTGTTTGTAGGTTTCCTTTTTGTTTTTATCCTTTGTGGATTCTGGGAGACCTTCGGGGGTCTCGGGGTCTCTACTGAGTATTGTATACTCACCCCTGCATGTGCAATGCCTGCACTACGTTATTTTGGTTGCAGATGATGGACAACACTGATCGTGGTCGAGGCTTGTGGAGCTCGATGATACCCAGAGGTGGAGCACCTGGCAGGACATAAACGGAGCGGACGGACAGACCCGAGGTACCAACGAGACTATCTGTACCCACCCTTCAGGTGGGCTTTTCGGAGGACGACTCGGTGGTTGTTTCTTTAATTTACAGCTGTTGTACTTTCTTTCTCAGTTATACTGTACTTTCAGTTGGGTTTGTATACTGGCACATTTTATTTCCAGCACTTACTTTTTTACTCAGTTTACTTAGTGTTTACTACAGCTTGCATACTCTATTGTGTTAGTTTACTTATATAATGGAAATGCCTCCTCTTTTATTGGGATTTATGCCTTTGGTGCTAGTCGCCAGCCCATGGCCTATGGAAGGCGGGCTTGGGGTAGTCACGATACGGGCCCTGAGGATGGGTCGTGACATAACACCGAGGGTATAATGAAACCACAAATGGGATGCATTACCATCTACAGGAATACATGCAGAAGATAGAGATAAAATATACACCAACAACCTCCAACTCTGAAGAAAATATAAAATAAATCCCAATTACACATATGTAAATTCATGCAAAACTAATACAACTGAAAAATTAAAAAATGAAAACAGCAAATGAAAGTAAAAAGAACAACAACCATAATCCCAAACAGCTCTTGCAACCCCAAGCTAGTGGAAACCAGTTTGATCTCTAACCTACTCCAAGTGACCTAAAAAATAGTTTGTATATATACATAGGGTGAGTATAATAGTATAGTTAGTAAGTTCGTCCCCATAACCTCTCATGAAAATGTAAAGAAAGCATGCTAAAGCACAACAAACAACAAGTAAAACAAACTCATCACCTAAACATGTATACTATGTTCTCAGCCTCACCATGGATACCCTCTCCAAGTATCACATACAAGAGTATATAATATAATAAAGAATATAAAGGGTACCCCGCTACTACTTCCCCATTGGTTTTCCGCTTTTCCCAAATGTCACACGTCATAATCCAGATCTCTCTAAAAAGTCTTGCCCGCAGAAACCTGGGTGAAGCACTACAACATGCACCTCGTGAAAAAAAACCACCATATCTATGTACGAAGAGTAACCAGGTAGTTTCTTGGAGCCACCAAATCTTGCATAACATGTATCATATGTTGACCATTATTCTTCAAGACATTACATCCAACACACTAAGTAAGGACCCTCAAGATATCACAACCTATACATGTTACACCAATAGTAGTCCATAAGATACTATATCCAGAATATATGTGTGTGAAAAACCACAAGAAATTACATCCCTCTAAACACATTTATGGGGAAAACATACCGTTGTCCCTACCATCACATGTAACTGCCCAGAGAAGAGAGCCGAGCCAAAGGGGGTAGTCAGTCATCCATTCTCCCACCGGAATGTTCTGGAAAACACCCCCCAATGATTAGAATCCCCGAGGTGTTAGTTTCCATAATTGATGGGGTGGAGTAGCATATAGAAACAAAAAAATGACAGAGTATACTACAACACAAAACCACCTTATGGGAATAACAAAATATTTGACTCAACTGCAGCTAACATCTCTTGGACTCCCGACTGCCACTTCAAAGTCTAGGTATACTATAAGAATACAACCATTTAAAGAGATTTATTACATTACTTCATTTCTTTTTTATTAGTTTCACATTATGTTCATTAATTATTTAAAAATTAATTAACTGTTAAAAATTTTCAAATTATATTTAATTAGCATCACACCCAAAGTCCACTGTTCTTTTAAATTTAAACCTCAGCATTGCATCCCAGGAAGCTCCAACCCCATGGGTTGACGTCATTTATTCAATCATTTATTAACAACATTATTACTTTTTCATGTTCCTAGGAAGTCTAGAAAAAACATTCTAAGATAATAAACACAAGGGGATCAGCAAGGTCGGTAGGTGAACTACCTCTCAAGTATTTTCCACCTATAGAATGAGTATAGACCCATTCTCCATTGGGAACTGAACACGGAAAGCAGATGGCGGACCTTGCGCGTCTTCACCCCTTTTGGAAGGAGGGTACGCAAACCAGCTTCCTTGAGATGTGGGGAAAGTAAAGAAGATAAACATCCAAAAAGAAATAAAAACTATCAAAACATTCCAATCCAACCCATTCCATCATCTCTAGTGTCCTCCCTGACACCCACATGCACAAACAGATGGATCTTGCCACTCAGGGCATCAAATGCAACCAAAACCAATAGGCCTCTCTGCCCCACATATCACAACAGCCTTCCAGGCTCACATCACAACACAAACAACAAAAAAATAAATGTCATATCAATTGGTCTCCTGATCCTTAAACAAGAAAGAGGGTAACTCAGAACCCTACAAGGAATTATATTTTTTCAAAGTACTAGTTCTTTAATCTCTCTTGAATTAACCAATTTATTATTCATAGGTTCCAACATCTGGCATCATAAATAGTAAGCTATCACTAATTGATTAAACATGCTTACAAAATCAATTTTATTATCATCAAATTACAACAAGAAGAGAAAAAATAATTTACACGCCACTCTATCTTTAAAAATTAATTTAAAATTAATACCACTTTACGTTCTTTACCAATTTACATCAAGAATGAAAAAAACAAAATAAGGCATAAATATCACACTATCATGAAAAACAAGAGGCAATAACATCTGATCAATATCAATTTATTTATATGATTCAAATATTTATTATGTCAATTCCATTGAGATCCAGTGGGATAAAACATGATAACTCTATATTTTAATGTAAAAAAATAGAGAAGTAATGAATCCCATACCTCAAATGGTTCTTGATGCACTTTATATGAGAACGAACCACATAACAGATCATGATCACCTCCTCTAGTTAAAATTTGATCCACCCTGAGGATGTCGTGGTACGATCGCACCAACTGAAACACAAGAAAATTCCATTAGAAGCATGGAGATCACATACCATAAGATGGAAAGGAGAAACCCGAGAAGATGGAACCAAATGAATGAAAAAAACATCCCATATATCAATGAAGGATCCACAACTGATGCTTACACCAACACATGGGTTGCAGATGCAGGTGGAAGAAACATCAAGGGGAAACGATCTGAGGATTAACATTTGAGTGCACCCTTCCTATGGAAAGAAATAAAGGTTTGAGAGTCTCTCACTAGGGAAAAAGAAGGTTGAAAATGGGAGGAAGATATATCATACCTTTATAATATTTACAGAGTAGATGTTTAAGATATGCTAGATTTTCCATTAAAAATAGATCGCATTAATCCAGACGATTTGACTAAGTAAAGATATCCCTGACCTTACAAAAATTAATATAGGAGTCATGGGATTTGATTCGGTCTCAAATCCCTTAAAACAAGGCCTTTGATGTAATTTACGTGAAAGAAAACATCAAAGGGGTGAAACTATAGGAAGCGAGAAACACTGTACATGATCTTGGAAACACTGTTCACAGAACGACTCACTAATGATAATGGTAGTGTTCATAGAATGACACACTGATGCTGATGGTACTCTTCACAGAATGACTCATCGATGCTGATGGTACTGTTCAAAGAAGGACTCACTGATCTGATGGTACTGTTCACAGAACGACTCACCGATGCTGATGGTACTGTTCACAGAAGAACTCACCGATGCTGATGGTACTATTCAGAGAACGACTCACCAATCCGATGGTACTATCCATAGAACGACTCACCGATCTTATGGTACTATTCATAGAATGACTCACCGATCCAATGGTACTGTTCACAGAACAACTCACCGATCTGATAGTACTGTTCACAAAATGACTCACTGATAGAACTGTTCACACCAGTCTCACCGATGGAACTGTTCACATCATTCTCAGCGATGTAACTATTCACATCGGTTTCACCGATGTAACTGTTTACATCTGTCTCACTGATGGAACTGTTCACATTATTGTCATTGATGGAACTGTTCACATCGGTCTCACCAATGGAATAGTTGGCATCAGTCTCACCGATGGAACAGTTCGCATCGGTCTCACCGATGGAACGGTATGCATCGGTCTCACCGATGGAACAGTTTGCATCAGTCTCACCGATGGAATAGTTTGCATCAGTCTCACTAATGATACTATTTGCAGAATTAGAAATTTGGAAAAGTGTTGGGGATAAGTCACCTTGACCTACCAGAACACCTCAAACAACAGATTTCAGTAGAGGAATGGACCATAGAGGTCTAGGCCATTACAATAGCAATTGGTATCCATATTTATAAATACTAAGTTCACTGTGATGCAGTTAAAGAAGGAGTGTTGGTTGCAAAACAATTTGTTCTAGATCATGGAATCACACATAATAGATAATGTTTTATCCTAATATATGTAAAGATAATTCTACTACTAATACTGGAAAATATGTTAGGTTTTTAGACTGTAAAAAAGGAATATACATATGTATATCATCTATTGAGGAGTCTTTCTAAAGGAGGTGGAGTCACATATAGCTGAATAACCACACAATGGAGACATGGCAGACCCAATGAATATATCTATAAATCAATAGGAGTATAATATTACCATATGAGTTCTAATAAGGTTAATTACTAAGTCGTATCTAGTTCAAGTGGGATAATTGTAAAAGTGGGTGGCCTAAAACCAACTTTAACAATACTTTTCAATTTCCATATCATGCATATAGTGAGTTATTCATGATGTAAACATACCTTAGTAGTATTGATATTTCTAATTCTATAATTTATATGGTATTTTACATATATTATTTATCATATCAAAAATTTTATAGAAGTTCTAGAGATATAATGATAAAATCAAGATACTATGACATTAATCTTAAACATATGTCTTATGTTCTTGAAAAATCACGATAACTGTTTATAAATGATGTTTGAATATTAGGTGTTGGGGGATCATAGCATTTGGAATTCCTCTTATGAAGTTTGCAGTTGGTGATGTCTAGTATATAAGATTATGAGTACTGAACTGCTTAGAGGAACACCACATGTTTTAGGTTTCCTTGGTAGTTCTTTTCTGCAAACATTTAATGGTCTCCTAAAATAAGATTACTATTAATCTAAACTATATTATCACAAACTTTTATTCATGGTAAAAAATATGGAATTAATTTCATAGGGAGGAAACTTGAATGGGGTGGATCATTGGTGTTATTCCATTTATTGAATACTCAAGATAGAGTTTGTCTCTTCTAAAAGGAAGTGATATCTCATTCCTAGTTGACCATGATGGAAGTAACTTCACTAAATCCATGTCCGTTGTAAAATAAGTTAATTTCATATAATTATTTAAATGAATAATAATATAATAATTCATTATGAAATAAAGTGTGCATTCTCAATTTATGAGATATCTCTAAAAAATATATTATATTACACAACTTGTGTTCGTAGGAAAGTTTGTTGTTATTGTTAGGAATTTTCCCTCTCTCTCTTTAGGGGCCTTGATGGGTTGCTAAACTCCATTCCTAGTGTTTGAATAGTATTCACTATTATCAAGATAATGTCCTAGTGTGTTACACACATATTATACACTTATTTATTTCCTATTCTGAGGAATGTATGTTGAGGACACGTCGGGCCCCACCACAGGGGTCTAAGGATGCCGAAGAATATATGATTTCTAATTAATATATAAATTCATATTATTTGATTTTTGAACAATTAGTACTGAATTTATTTATTTATATTATTTATGGTATATTAAGTGAATATTTGAAAAATATTATAGAAATGAGTGTTATTTTAATGGTCAAGGTTTGTTAGTTATTTGTAGTAATGAAGAGTCGAGTTTATGAATCATTTTTATCATTTATTATATTTATTATATTATAAAAAAGTGATAAAATAAATAAATGTTATTTATCATATTTTTTTTTCATAACATGTTGTTTATGGTTTATTTTGTGGTTAATAAATATCTGGGGGTTGGGGAGCCACCTCTGATTATTTAAGAACCAAACTATATAAGAGAGAAGAGGCTCTCATTCCAAGTACATTTCATCACAAAAATTTGAGAGCCTACCTCTCCTCTATCCCACATATTAGATAGCGAAGATATTGATCTAAGTAATTAGACCAAGGTATCCTTCAGGAATTGAAGTAGCATCGATGCAGTGATTTTTGCGATGTCAAAGATATCTTAAGATCTTCAAGCAAGCACCAAGAATTTAGAGAACAATGCTTCTAAAAACATTCCATGTGTGAGTAGACTATCTTGAAGGATCTAAATTAAGTTCATTTTTGCGATGAACATTATTTATGAGAGGTTAAAAAATGAAGCTTCATATTGAATTAATTAATTTCTTGTTTTAATTTTGTGATAAAAATTCTTTATCTGATATCCTCAGCAATTATACCGAGTTTCAATTCTCAAGTGATAACGTAGTTACATCAATCCCTGGTGAAACATTTTATATCCTCACCCCTTATTATTCCACTAATATCCCCATTAACATAATTAACACAATCATTGAATATATAAAAAGCAATCAATACTATAGACACAAAATTTAACTGCACTAGAAATGGTCATCATTAGTGTTAAAAAATCATTGATGTTGTGAGAACCATTAAAAGTCATAGGCTTTTAAAAGTGATAAAAATAAAAAAGATAAAAGATTCATTTATTAGAACTAAAATAGACATATATAATCTTGGCCCTATATCAAAAATATAGTGTTGATAAAGTTTTCCATTTATCAGTGCTACTTTTAATGATAATAAAACATAAGTTGTTGTAGTGTGCTACTACAATTTACATCACACTACAAAAATAAATTTTTTAAAAAATTTTACATTAAAATATATAATAAAAATTGTACAATGATTACAAAAAATCCAAAAATTGGTATATAAAATTACATTGGTATGTAAATATTTATAAAAAATCTCAAAAAATTCAAAAATTGCTTTGTTGTCTTCATACCATCTTCCAAGAATCTAAACATGAAACAACCATAAAAAAACCCCTTATTTAAAAAAAACTTTCTATGTATAGAAAAAAATTCATATGTTATTAATAAAATAGAGTAAGAAATTAAAAATAAATATGATACAACCAATTTATAAAATGTATTCTTAAATAGAAAATACATACATTGATTCATATTGGGAAAACTATGTATTAGATTAACCTACAGTTCTTTTTTACATATAAAAAATGACATATGGATTATTTTTCCTATAGTATAAAGACAATATGACCATGTTTTGTTGATTTTGATTATGTGATGTGTGTTTTGGACATGAATATTGATTTTGGATAAAGACATGCACATTCGGTCATAGTTTTCACACTGTGTGTCAGACTAACTTGATGTTAATTCATACATGTCATAAATAAATTACAGATCATTTTCATAAAATTTTAAAATAATATGTTTGTTTTTTCAATGTTTTTAGTGACTGGAACTTGTTTTTGAACTAAAATTCCACTTTTAAACTAAAAACATGCATTTTTAGTCATACTATGTACACTCATCTCAGATTGATGTTCATTTGATTCATACATATAAAAAAGTAGTATAGATTACTATCCATAATTTTCAAGATATTCATAGTGTTTTTCTCTGTTTTGAGTATGTTATGTGTGTTTTGAATTAAAATGTGATTTTTAATCTAAAAACATACACTTAGAGTCGTACTAGGAACATAGTTTTCCAGAGTGAAGTATGGTTAATTCCAATACATCAAATATAATTTATGGATTAGTTTCTTAAACTTTCATAAAAATACCAATTTTCTTTCTTTGTTTTCAGAATGTGATGGATTTGTTGAACTAAAAGTTTACTTTTAAACTAATAAAAGAACATTGAGTCATACTAGGAACATTGTGTGTTAGATTGACAAGCATTTGATTCGTATAAATCACAAATGAATTATGGATAATTTTCTAAAAGTATCAATATTATCCATTTATTTTTCCTTGTTTTTTATTATTTGATGTGTATTTTGAACAAAAATGTATCTATAAAATTTAAAACACAACCATAGAGTCATACCAGAAAAAACATGTGTTGGATTAACATGTGACTGATTTCTACACATAAAATATTATTGATGGATATTTTTCATAAATTAATAAGATAATACAAATGGTTTTTTTGGTTTTCAATGAGTGATTGATGTTTTGAAATAAAATATCCCTTTTAAACTGAAAAAACAAATATTGAGTCATATCGAGCACAATATCTGTCAGATTAATGTGTAGTTGATTTGTACAAACCAAAAATGACTTATGGATAGTTTATTATAAATTATCATGATAATATAAACATGATTACTTGGTTTTGAGTATGTGATGTGTGATTTAAAGTAAAATATTATTTTTAAATAAAAACCTGCAATTTCAATCAAATTAGACACAAAATGTGTCAGACTGAAGTGATATTAATTATTAAATTTTAAAATGACTTATAAATCATTTTCAAAATGTATAATGACAATAAGTGTGGGGTTGTCCGGTTTTCAATGAGTGAGACACATTTTGAACTAAAATGCAATTTTTAGACTAAAAACACATTGTTTGATTAAATACAGAGCACATTATGTGTCATATTGATGGGTGGTTGATTCCTAAATTTCATAAAGCATTATGGATTGTTTTTTTGAATGTATCAAAAAAATAATAGTGTATATTCTTGGTTTTTTGTGAGGGACACACATTTTTAATCTAAAATGCCACTTTTAAACTAAAAACACTCATTTTGAGTCATAGCAGCCACACAATGTGTTGGATTGACATGTAGTTAATTCGTACACATCATATGTAAATTATGTATAATTTTTTTAAAAAATATATAATGAAAACCTGAGTGTGTTTTCACATATTTGAGAATATGATGTGTGCTTTGAACTAAAATACAACTTTTAAACAGAAAACAAACACTTAGAGTCATACATTTCACACCATATGTTTTAGTGTTGTTTGGTTGATTCCTTCATTTAATAAATAATTTATTTATGTTTACCCTAAAGTATTGGGATAATCCTTGTTGGTTTAATTGGATTAAAATAAGTGAGATGCATTTTGAACTAAAATGTCACTTTTAAATTAAAAACACAATCTTTTAGTCATACTGTAGACATCGTTTTGCATATTGAAATGTGGTTTATTATAAAACATCATCAATGACTTATGGATCATTTTACTAAAGTATCAAGATATTCTAAAAATGTTTGCTCATTTTTTAGTATGTGGTGTCTAATTTGAAATAAAATGTCCATTTTTATTAAAAACACTTTCAATCATATCGACCACACTGTATATTGGAACGATGTGTGGTCGATTCCTATAAATTTAAAATGAATTATGAATAATTATAATGATTTATTAAGAGAATAAACATTTTTTATTTTTTAGTGAGTGATTCGTGTTTTTAACTAAAATTGTATTTATAAAGTAAAAACATGCATTTTGAGTCATACTAGTCACATCATGTATTAGATTCACATTTTGATGATTGATAGACATTAAAAATGATTTATATTTAATTGTTTTAAAATATAATGGTAATATAAGTTATTTTTTTATCTTCTTATTGTGAATGGTAGGTTTTTAAATAAAATTCCATTTTAAAATGAAAATATTCTCTATGATTCATACGGTCACATCATGTATCATATTAAAATGTGACATATTAATAAACCTCAAAAATGACTTATTGATCATTTTACTATATAATTAAAATAATCTAAGTGGGTTTACTCTATTATCAGTGGGTGACACATTTTTTTAAATAAAAATTAACTTTTAAAATGAAAACATGCTCTTCAAGCCATACAAATTACACTATGTATTAGATTGAGGTGAAACTGCTTAACAAAAATCAAAAATTATTTTCGGATTTTTTCCTAAATTATTATGTCATTATGATATGGTTTTCTTATTCTTAAGAATCTCGCAGATCTTTTGAACTAAAATTTGAATTTTAAACTGAACACACACACTTTGACTCATAAGGGCCACATTGTGTGTTTTATTGAAATATTCCTAACTCCTAAATTTTAAAAATGACTTATGGATAGTTTTTTCAAAATTATCAAGAAAATATGAGTGTGTTTTCTTAGTTTTGAGAATGAGAAGTGTGTTTTTACAGAATGTTGATTTCAAGTAGTACACACATTTAGTCATATTAGGCAAACAATATATAAAATTCATGTGTAACTAATTCGTATATGTCACAAAAGACTTAGGAATAATTTTCTTAAATTATTAATACAATATGTATTTTCTTCATGGTTTTCATTCAACGAAACTTATTTTGAACTAAAATGATACATTTAACTGGAAAAAATGTTTGAGTCATACCAGAAACACAATGTATTAGATTGAAGTGAAAATGATTCTTAAACATAAATAATAATATATGTATCATTTTAATAAATTATTAAGAAAATTCAAATATATTTTTTGGGTTAGGTGTACATGATGTGTATTTTTAACTAAAATGTCGATTTTAAATAAAAACATACACTTTAAACTATTCTGGACACACCATATCTTCAATTGACATGGAACTAATTATTATATGTAAAAAATAAATTGTGGACCATTTAATAAATTATCATGAAAATATGAGTGATTTTTCTCATATGTTAGTAATTTCTATTTGTTTTTAACAAAATTGTTACTTTTAAACTAGAAACAGGCACTTTAATTTATTCCAGGCACATCGTGTGTTAGATTATTGTGTAGTTGATTCATACACTTTAAAAAAATATATATAATTTTCTCACAAATTGTCATGAAATTCAGAGAAATGTTTCTTGGTTTCAATTATGTGGCATGTTTTTTGAATTTATATGTCAATTTTAAATCAAAACACACAATTTCAATCATAACAGTAACACAATTTATCAGAATAATGTGTGCTTTATTTGTACACATTAAAAATTAATTAAAAATTATTTTTATTCAGTATCAATAAAATATATGAATTTTTTCACTATATTGAGTTTGTGACACATATTTTATACTAAATAGTCTATTTTAATCAAATACATGCACTTTGAGTTATATAATCACATCATGTGTCATATTATTATTTTTTCAATTACCACATATCTCAAATTCCTTAAATATCAAGTAATTTAAATATCAATATAATTTTTGAGTTCATTTTCTATTTCTAGTGAGTGACACATTTTTTAAAATAAAATAAAATATCTAAATAATTAACACATTCTCTGAATCATATCTGGCATACCATGTGTTAAAATGATATGTGGTTGATTCCTACATGTCAAAAACAGTTTAAGGATATTTTTAAAAAATTATTATGATCTTCTATTGAATTTTTCTTTGTTTATAATGTGTGACACATGTTTTGAACAAAACATTCACTTTCAAACTAAAAACGCCCACTTCAAGCCATTTTGGATGCATCATGTGTCAGATTGACTTGTGGTTATTTCATGTGTGTCAAAAAAATATTTATGGATCATTTTAATAATGTATATGTAAAATCTGATCATGTTCTCTTAGTTTCAGCAAGGGACACATGTTTTGAACAAAAATTTCACTTTTAAACTAAAAATGTGTACCATAAATCATACCAAACCCCCTATGTGTTAGATATATGTGAGGTTTATTCCTATATTTAAAAAATGACATGTGTGTCATTTTACTAAAGTATCAATGGAATTGGAGTGTGTTTTATTACTTTTTTTAAAGTGACATGTATTTTAAACTAAATACCTCTTTTAATTAAAAACATGAACTTTCAATCATGCCAATGACACCTATTTTAGATTGATGTGAGACAGATTCCTATATATAAAAAATAAATAATGGTTCATTCTTCTTATGTATTAAGATAATCTAAGGTCTCTGCCTTATTTTTTATGAGTGAAAAGTATTTTGAGAAAAAATGTTACTATTAAATTGAAAACATGAACTTTGAGTCTTATAAGGTGCATCATGTGACAGATTGATGTACATCTAATTCCAAAACATCACCATTGATTTATGGGTTATTTTCTTAATTCATTAAGATACTTAAAGAATTTTTGACTGGTTTTTAGTGAGTAATAATTGTTTTTATTTAAAATTTCATTAATAAAATGAAAACATGCACTTTCCGTCATCTGTAAACTAGAAACACATACTACTCAACATAAATATATATATCAAATAAATAATAAGTAGCTTTATAATTATAAAAAATATTAAATGAGTGCATCATCCTTATCTAAGACTTCATTATTAATTGATTACTCTCCAATCATTTTTTTTCTTCATAAATCACGAAATGGTCGGGAAAACTCAATTCCAGAAGAAGCAACCACTTCATGATATCTGTGAAAAAGAAAAAAATATAGTATATGAAAATGATAATAAAATTAACTAAAAATAAGTATAAAAAATGATAAAAAATTACTAAATAAGTAGTATTAAGTCAAATATTTATGATTTTTATATACATTCTAACACCATTAATTCTAACCACACATTCCAAGAAAAATATATTTACTCTTTTGAATATGTGAACTATTGAAAATCATAGTTATACTATATAAAATATATGTAAATAAAATATTAATAAATATTTTAAATGAAATTGTAATTATCATTGGAAATAATACTCTTTGGGGATGCAAGTTTGTTCATGGAATATGATATCTTTTATAAATTAGAGAACATAATAAATACAATCTTTTCAATTAGTTTTATTCATCCACTACTTCAATAAAGGGAAAAATATTTATTTTTTATATATGTTATGGTAGTGAATAATTATTTTAAATACCCTAATAATTATCTAGGTTTAGAATTAGATAGGCTTATTATGCTCACGGAACATCCTCACACAATGATTTTGATGATATTTAATAACTTCCTTATCATAACAATATTATCATTAGAAAATAATATAAAACATATAACATGAAGTTTATTTTAAAGAATTTAAAAATATTATATTAAAAATTGATAAACTTCATCATTTAAGTTCAATTTATGTGAAATCCACACATTGAATATAAAAAATAAATCATTAGAGTATCCATATTTTTTGTAATAATCCATCAATTCTCCCTAAAAACAAAAAAGGAACTAGTAATGAAATAATTGAAAATATATATTATATAATTAGAATTTAGATTGTTACCCCTGAATCTTAGGTAGTAAGAAGAGTTATTCTTTTGTAAGTTTATTTTCAAACACTAAGGTCAATTGGTCCAAAATTTATAAATATTATTTTTCATCCATTGAACTTCTTTGCGTATAGGTGAGTGAGGAATAAATGAGTATAAAAAATTTATAAGGTTTTCTTGTCAAATAGAGTTGATATATACTCTAGAAAAAATGAATATTGTTTAACTATTACCAACATAGTACATCAACTATTAGAAAAACAAAATATGAAAATTCACCACATTTATACATTTACAACTAAGACTCCCATATTTCCATAATTGTGGGTTTTATCTACATTCCCAAGTCCAAGATAGACTTCAATAAACTATCTATACATTTTTTATTCAAAACTAATGGTGTTTATATTTCCATCATTGAATGATGCATCTGTATGAACTTTTAATATTATTAAATTTAGTAGTTGAACTTGTTATGTAAACATACTTTCTAAAGGTTTTTTTATTTATTATTTTTTGATTTATATGTTCTTATTCAATGTTATTTTCTCTATTAATTTTCTCCATCTGTAATAAAATTCCTTAGTTCATGTGTTTTTTCACTAATTAAAATTGTTTTTCATAAAAGATAAATTTTTAAAGGCCACACCTCATTGTAGACATTTATTTTTACAAGATAAAACGTTCATGATAAGAATTCTCCAATAGCATGTCTGACCATGATAACATATAGATCATCAAGGGGAATAGGTGGCTTGGTGATCAACTCATGAGAAATGTAAATCCACACTCTCACATTATATATCAGATGTTTTTTTCATTTATAATATCTCCTTAGATATAGTACATTATACCCCTAAGAGAAAGTTGATGGGTCGGTGCTGATAGAGATAAATAAAAATCAATTTATCCCTATAGAATATTATTAAAATAAAGGTATCCATATCTACTTGATTCATATTTCATAGAAATTATTGTATCATACTTACACATGATTCACATATTCTATTTATTTTTTCATCTCAAATCATTCTATCTTTATTTATATGATCCTACTACTATAACACATGAGTATTACCTTTGGGGGTGGATCTTAATAAAGTGGTTATTATTGTGTTGTTTCTTCTTATTGATTCATTTCTTTAAAAATATATAACAAATCAGACTGGTAATTAATTTTTCTTTTAGAATATTTATTCATTCATACATCTTTCTAATTTTTTATCTTTATCCGCGTTTTCATTAATTTTCTCAAAATATGTCGTTGGTGGCACTCTAAAAATCAAACCTCAAATACAACCAGATTTTTTTGGACGCTTTAACTCCACTAAAAGTAGTCATTCAGAGGGTTCAGACGATGATGATTATTGTGTATAAAATAAATATAAATATAGAAAAATAAGTAGTCATTAATATGAAATAATAATTTAATGAATATTTTTTATGTCATACATACACATGATTCCCATACACTTTTGGTGTTATCTTTTATTAGTATTGCACATTTTTTTAAATTAGGATCCTTCTATAGCACATCATATGGGATGGAAGTGGCTTAAATTTTTTATTCGTAAATAGATACACATAATGAATATAATTTTTTTTATTTCATTATATATAAAATTATTAAATGAGATTTAAAATAAAACCAATTTTTTTCAAGTGATGTATACCTCATCCTTTCTTTGCGGTAGGGTGTGTTAGTTTTGATGCACATTGTTTATTTTGATCGCTGAGTTATTATTTCATAAATTCAAAATTCTTAATAAATGTAGTTAATACATGTATTTTTAAGTAATGTCTTAACAATCCCAATGCACCTGAAATGATCTATCCTCATGATGTATAATAAAGTTATTCAATGTTTCTTGGTTTATTATGTGTTCATATATTTTGGGTGGGTGAATTTTTACTTTTCCATTATTATCCATGAGATAATGATTCATAAACATTTTTTGAAAGACTCTATGAGCCTTTTTGACAACTATTAATGTTAATTTCATTCAATATTCATCTAGTATTAATACACTCTGCAAGTGATATAGAAGAATGAATCAATATTTAAATATTTTATTTTTCTAATAAAATAGAGAAATTATCTGATAATGCTACTCTTATATCTTTCCAAATAACTTCTTTTATCATGAGTATAACACAATTCCAAAAATACACATAAACTAGCATGTGAATTCGTGTATTAATCATAATGTTACTAATGAAATTATACTTTTTGGGGTTAACAAGAGGGTTGCATCCATTAATTCTAATCTTAAAATTTATGTCACTACATATCAAATTAATAATTTTTATAAATAATGACTTGATGTGACACTCCTATTTTTTATTAGACATAGGTCATTCTCCATATACCATTTCTTCATTTTCAATATTTTGTTCCTTGGGATTGTTAACATTTGAATGTGGGGAAACCTGTTATTACTATGGATTGGGAGAAACAACATGTTGAGAAGCCTAATGTTCCACAAGATTGGGTTAATCAACATATGGAGAATGAAATATCTATATAAGAGGTTGAATATTAAATTTATATTATATAAATATAGTATTGAACACATAATTTTATTGGGTAGCACAATGTATAATAAAAATTTTAACTTGATTATTGAACTATCTTTTTTTCTTTAAGGATTAAAGGGATTTTACCCCTCTATTGTGTATCCAAATCCCTGCATTATGGTCTCCTATAACATATTAGACCCAATCCACCTTGGGACCTCAATGAAATGATTATGACATCCCAATTAAAGGTTATTATTTAATAGATTTGACATATACCACGTAGTGGTTTTTGTCAATAATATAAAAATTGATCACCTTCTATTTATAGGATCCAAGATATTGAATACTTGTACTACCCGTGATTCCATTATGAATGATTCATCATTGAACCATTACTTATTAAAATTTATTTTCATGAATCCCAATTCATTTATTTTAACTATAGTACAATTATTAGCTAACATGCATTGAAAAAATAGTCAAATAGAATGTTGTAGAATAATACTCCCATATTAATTCAATTATGACAATGTATAACATATTCTTGTAAGTTGGATTTCTGTCCTTGGTGTCAGATATATGCATCACCTCTACTAGAAGAGTAACTCCACTATTGTGTATAGTACTATGTTCATAATGTTAATTTATATAGAACATATAACACTTAATTACATAACCATTATAATAACACACACACACACACACACACACTTGGCCCTATGGATATCCATCTAAGTCATTCTAAAAGTTAATTCATATTCTTTATTTGAATTATTAAAAACATTGTATAAAAAACATATAATTATCTATAAATTATTTTTATTTGATATATAGATTTCATCCATTGATCAATTAAAATGAATATGAACTAGATTGTGGGTTTCAACATATGGGACAAACTTTAGACTATTATTTAAAATATAAAGGTTATATTTCACCTTTTCTATAATGGTAACTACATCAAAATATATTCCATAAATTCCTCCACCGATAATTCACCCCCTCTGATGAGATTCTAGTATACCAATGCTTCCC
The DNA here is from genome assembly GCA_963277665.1 of Viscum album. Classification (NCBI taxonomy): domain Eukaryota; kingdom Viridiplantae; phylum Streptophyta; class Magnoliopsida; order Santalales; family Viscaceae; genus Viscum; species Viscum album. The sequence goes on along the minus strand of OY728131.1, from coordinate 1,083,222,376 downwards.
ATATCAAATAGATAGTCGGTAGAGAATTCATTGGCTTCCAAAATAATATACTACTCTACAATAAAATATCCTAGCCGACATATATTTTTGACATACCCATTTATAATCATTATATACCATTTAATGAGATACATGCATCTATAATGGTAGGACCACATAGCTAGATCTCTCTAACCAGGAAAACCATCGAGTCAACCGTCATATTAAAGAATGACAGTAGGATGTACATCTCAAATTCCAATAATATGATAGTAATTTCATTTAAATCATATATCTTTGAAAATGAATTAAATCGTGATTAAATTATGACAAATTTTTTTAATAAAAACAAAACATAAAGATACTTCAATTAAATATTGCATCATAACACAACAATCATGTGATTTTGGGAACTTTTTCAATAAAACAATAATTTACACAATATTCATTATATTTAATGAATACCCCTATAGAAAATTAAAATCATTCAAGATGTTTTAGTAATTATCTCTCTCTTTCCCAGAAAATGTGTAATTAGCTAGAAGAAGAAAAGTCCACCTTTCACTGTTCACTGGTGCTAAATATTACCATATCCCATTATCAATAATATTAAACCAAGACTTAATTCCTTCTTTTATTTTTTCACATGAATTTTGTGACATTCCAATGACATTATCACATATATTTTATTCTACATGCATGAAATCAATAAAATGTATGACGTACAAACATTTCTAATATAGTAATTCAAGAAAAACTAAACCCTTTTTCCATATGTTTTCATAAGGGTTTTTGAGAAGGTTTAACGAAATTGATGACCATATCCTTTAAATTATCAAATAGTTGATCAACTATTGTGGAGATGGTTTTGTAAATTCTTATGAATTCCCATTGAATGATTTCATCCAAGATAGGTATTTTTGTTCTCTAGGATTTTTTTTTGATTTCTTAAAAATATAGTGTTTGAAGAATGTTGCAACCTAACTGATTGTATACCTTAAGAAAAAAATGGGGAAACGTTAAATTATTTTAATCTTATATACAGATAAAATTTCATAAATATGAAATTCATTTACCAACCTATAAAACATGGATCCAAATGTGAAATATTCATGTATATAATCATCATAAAACGTCAAACATGAATCCTAAATTAATTTTTTATCATGGGTCAATGGATCTAAATAGCCATAAATATCATTACTTGGGTTTTTGGTCTTAATATAAGAACATAAATAATAATATATTCTCACTTCATGCATAGAAATGGTGGATATTTATAATTTAGTCACACAACTATCCATTTACTATGAGTGCTAATTTTTACACCAAAAAGATTAAATCTATATATAGATTGTGAAAAAACACAGGTTTTTTCAACCATTTATAGATTCAGAAAAAAATGATCAATTTTATTCCACTAAAGAGAGTCTATTGTGTGATGATGTTTTCCATCTTTATTTCATGTATCTAAATTCGACATCAATTTCTTGAAGTCTTCTCACCTCCATATAGAAAAATAAACCATAGAATGATTAGAATAAACCATAAAAAATAAAAAAAATTATTTATTGTTATTTTATCTTGATTAAACACAATTTGGAAATTTTTAAGTGATTCATAGTCCTTTAAATATAGTATACAATCATTTAGATAAGAAGGTATTCTTTATGAGGCCATACCCATTTAATATAGCAGTCATTTTGTGTCATTTGTTTGAAAAGTAAGATCATTATTATTTTGATCATATCATTAATGATTTAAAGTAGTTTAATAAATCCATTTTCAGTCAGTTTTTTTCTATATTTTACATTATATATCTTTATTAAGTTCAAAAATTTTGTGTATTTAGTATAACCACCCTAAAATGGAATCTTTTTGTAGCTCTATAACTTCTGAAATGACTTTAAACAATCATGAAGATCATCTTCAACTAACAATATCATTTCATTGATTGAATATTCAAATTTTTTTATAAATATATTCATATCCTCAATATGATTCTTATCAACATTTACAATTGTAATCATTTCAGATGTTCCACAAAATGTAGTCTAATCTCAATTTCAAAAACATGTCGATGTTCCCCATGTTTAGTGTAAAATTTATAACTATGATCCTTTCATGATAGATCAAGTGTTCATACAAATCCTCTATACTAATTAGTCATGAATAATAATAGTGTAAAAAAAGAAAAATTAATTGAAAAGGTTCATAAATACGATTGTTTTAAAACTTGATGAACTCTTTAATCCCATCTATAGGTTAGAGTGGGAATGTAAAATGGAAAGAGGGGGGTAAATTGATTTAAAAAAATACAATAAAAAAATGATATAAAATATATGGATATATAATTAATAAATTTATTGGGGTAAAATAAATAGATGACTTGAATAATTGTAAGGCCTTTTCAATTCATAATCATAACTCACTCTTGAAATAATGAGAAGAAAATAAAAATGGAGAGAGTGAACGATAAGAATTCATAACCAAGGGTTTTCTCAAACTAGTGGCAATAAAGGTAGATAGATATAGGAATATGAATATGGGAATAGATTATTGATTGCTTTTAGGATTAATTAATTTAAGAATAATCTCTTTTCAATTCAGTTCTATTATCTCGGTGGATGATTCTTTCTTTGAGATTCTCCTTTGAGATTGGATGAGAGGGATGGATTATTGAAGATATTGAGATATTATGAAGTTGTTAATGATAAAAAATCATTTCACATGACACGCACAATTTTTGGTTAAAGTTATATTCATAACAAATCCTTTATAAGTAGCCTCCATTAAATTTTTGGGTCCAATTAATTGATCAAGGATAATTAAGACCCAAAATGGACATTTTTTTACCTTAATAAATTCTTTATCAGAATAAACGTTCAAAAAAATGGATATCTGATAGTCATCACCCAGTAACAAGTGGAAAATATTAAGAAACTTACAATACTTCTTCTATGAAATTTTTTATGTAGGCCTCAACCATTTATTCAGTAGTTCGTATAGTTTTCTCTTGTTTATATCTTATGTTACAGACTAACGAGTTGGACTTCACTAGCTAACTAGTGCTTCACTACTATACAATACAGGTAAAATTCCCTTTGAACCTATTTTGAATACATCTTCAGATTTTATACCTTACTATCATCATTAATTAACAAAAAAATATATAAAACCTGAAATATATTAGAATCAAACAAATGTGTTTTGATTGTTAAAAAAAATATCAAAGGGATTCAACAGTCTCCCCATTTTTTATGGTCACAAAAACTTAATATAAAAATAAAGATATGGATGAGAAAAAGATGAAAAAGAAGGAGTTTACCAAATAAATGATAATCCATGTTTGCTTCATTGATAGTTTTAAAAATTATTATCATACTTGAGGAAATATCAATTGAATTAAATAAACATTTTTCTTTTATCTCTATCAAACACTCATCTCCCTTCAAAAACATCCCTCCCCCATTCAGATTATCATTCGAAGTATGAGGGTTATAGTGAAAATACAAGATAATAGAAATTGAATAGAATTTTAAAACAAACATGCTTCATGATATATAGATTAAAAAATCAATCTCAATAATCCATGTAGAAAGATATTCATGGAATTAATAAATGATTTAATGACAATAGGAAATGGCGAAAATACAACGTGATAAAAAATTTAGAAATTATTTTAAAAAAAATATTACACACAATTAGATTAGAGAGAGATGAGTATAAAATATCATTAAAAAAACTCCCTTATATAAAATCAGTAACCATAAAATATGATTGATAAAAGTAAAAACATTTAGAGAAGAAATAGAGATAAAACATTGAATATATCCCACAAATATTAGATAGAAAGTAATTATTTATAAAGAATTTGAAAAAAAAACATTGAGAAAGGAAAATAATTAAACGAAGTAGTTCACCCCCTAAAAATATTGAAAAATAGAGATAAATGGGTTATAACCCAAAAATAAATATAAAAATAAGATATGAAAAAAGAAATAAAAATAAGAGAAAAATAAGTTTTGACTAATAATTTAAAAATAATTTAAAAATAAATTTTGACAAACAATTGAAAATAGAATTAATAAATTTTGTTATTTTTTTTATTTCCATAACAACATAAATCACACAATGACTATATAGACAGATGGGAATGTTTTAAAAAGAATTAAAACATAAAAATAATAAGAAAAAATTTAAACGGAAGTGAAAATTTGAAAATATATCCCCATATATTCTAAGAAGTAAATAATTTATTAGATAAGAGATTTTTAAAATATATTCAAGGGAGAACATTAACTAAAATTGAAATTTGAACCTTTTTTGAAGAAGATCGTTGTTGATTTCGAAATGTTCCATGGGAATGAAAGAGCTATCCTCCCCCTAACTTGGATCATGAAACACTAATATTAAGGATGAAAGAGTTGATAAATAAATTCAATGGGTATTAAAACATTTTTTTAAAGAATCCACCATTTTATTGATTAATATGTTTTAGTTTAAAATAACTAAAATATATAAAAAAAATTCATTTTGAACTTATATTTTTGGTTTGAAATTGTAAACTAATAAAAATTGATAAGGTGAACCAATTTTTGGTCCAATAAGATTAAATAAAAGGGATTTTGGAGCCTAAACTTTTTTAGAATATTATTTAAAAAAACAATATAATAAATATGGATATTTTTTGGTCTACTATATCTTTAATTTTTTAAATTACATTCATAATTTAAACAACCATGTTTATGATAAAATATTTAAAATTTATTTTGAGAAGTACCATTCATAAAAGAAGTATTATTTTGAATAAGTTTAATTATTATTTCAAAAACCTAAATAATTATTTTATCTTTAAATTCATGAGACCCAAGGACCATATTCAAATATTCTTCTCCTTGGGGAATGTTGAATGTGATCTTTTGATATCTATGATTTTAGACTTTAAAACTTCGACAATGGGTGAAATTTTTAATTTTAATATAAAACCTTCCTTTTATATTAAATGATTATCATTTTCATTTGAAAGTGGATTTTTATCATTATGAAAAAAATTATATTTACTTAAAATAATTTAATATTTTTAAATAAATTTTTGAAAAAAATTAAAAATATTATTTTCTGAAGAAGAGGATAAATAAGAAGAGGATCTTGTAGTAGAATGTATAGAATTTAATTTTATACATACCTCATCATCCACTAGAAGACATTTCAGACATAAGTAGCTTGAGGAGTATGAATTTATGGAATAAATAAAAGAACTACATGTTAATACACATTGATCATTCCTCCATTAATTCTTATATTTAGACTGTTATTTCAAATGATAATCTATCTTGATGTGATTGAAACAAGTAACATTAGAAACTTAAATTTCATCCTGAATTTTTTCATACTGCCTGATCATATCATTACCATTAATTTTGGAAGATTTCTCATCGATGGAATTAAAATTTTATGGTATCTTTTAGTTCCTTGGATTCCATGACATCATTTATACCTTGACAAGATATTTTTAAAAGTTTCAAAATTTCATAAGATTTTATCATAAGGACGTACAATTGAATTTAATTATATTTAATCTATAATATAAAATATGAATTGCTTTGATATAAAATTTTAATAAGATAATTGTCTTTGGGAGTCCAATTGTCCATTGAAATATTTCAAAGTTTAAATCATTGGATAAAAAATTAATAAATATGATAACCAATAGATATAAAAAATTAGACAAATGAGTTTTCAAATAACTATAATTATTACCACATAAAATAGACTACAACTCGCAGAGTTTTTTTGGGAATACCATGGGTGTTTGAAAAATCATTTAAAAAAGAGATCTTTACATGAAATAATTGGTTAAATATTTTTAAATTAAAAACATTAACATAATTTAAATAAAAATTAACCAAATCAAAACACCTTTGGTAAAATGGAAAAGGTGGGGGGTGAATTTACCACAAAAAAAAACAAAACAAAACAAATGATGTTATAAATGGTATGATGACACAACAAAGAAATAGAGATAATCAAATTTAAGCATAGAAAAAACAACATTAAGGTAATAATTCAAAAGGGATGTGAAATGTAATGTGAGGAATGTAAATAGACATAGGAAATTTGTTAAAGATGGTCATAAATATTACAAAATGGTTACCCTACATTGTTGAGTCAATAAGGTTTTCCTTATGACTTTTCCATTCCTTCTTGTTTTGAAAATCACAAACACCTTATCTTTAAGGAAAATCGCTTTTGTAAGGAAAATTGCTTTTATAAGGAAAAATGTTTTCTTAAGGAAAAACGCTTTTATAAGAAAAATTTATCCTTATCATATTTTCATTAATATTTTTCTTAAGTATGAAATTCGGATTCACTTTCTCGGAATCATTAAAACTGATAAAAAGCATTCTGTTTTAGGGTTCGGATTCTGGACAAGAACTATAAGGAAGTTTCACTCCGAATTCCGGTTATGAATTCTGACTAAGTTCTATTCCAGATTCAGGATACGAATTCTGAAGAATAATTCCCATTACGAATTCTAATGAAGAATTCTCATTACGAATTCTCATTACGAATTCTGAAGAAGAATTCTCATTACGAATTCTAATGAAGAAATCCCATTTCGAATTCTCATTACGAATTCTGAAGAAGAATTCTCATTACGAATTCCAATGAAGAATTCTCATTACGAATTCTAATGAAGAAATCTCATTCCGAATTCTCATTACGAATTCTGATGACGATTTCTCATTACGATTTCTGATGAAGAATTCCTATTCCGAATTCCTATTCCGAATTCTCATTCCGAATTCACTCATTAAACAGAATCTGGATATCATTGTTTTATACACTCTGAATTTGTTCACTCCGAACTTTCACTCCGAAATTTCTATTCCGAACCTTTATGTTAGGTTTTAAAACAATGTCGTACTTTCTGTTACACTTACTTTGTTATAAAACGATGTCGTCCATTTTGTTATAAACTAACCGTTGTCTAAGTGACACGTGTACAGGTCCCTCCGAACTTTAAGGGAAATATGACCGTTGGAGAAGGAGCCGACCTCACCTATAAATAGGAGCTCATTTGAAAAAGCTCACAACGAACGGATGGATGAACATTTGAACTTTGTGCATACATGCTGTTGAAGTGATTTCTAGAGAGAGAGTCTCTTATTAACTCTCAAAGCTTCGTGCGACTCCGAATGTTGGTGATTACATTCGAGGACTTCTGGGGATAGGAAGACAGAGGTGCCGACTACCTTAAAGATCGAGGGCTTTCTTGCTGAGAAAGACAGAGGTGCCGACTACCTTAAAGATCGAGGGCTTTCTTGCCGAGAAAGACAGAGGTTGCCAACTACCTTGAAGTTGAGGGCTTGCGGGGATAGCAAGACAGATACACCGATCTTCGTATCGAGGGCTTACCCTGGTGTGGGTAAGACAGACTTGCTTGAAAGTATAAATCAAGGGACCTTTATCCAAGGTTGTTGGATACCCTTCTCTTTGGGTTAAAAGACTATCATCTTGTTACTAGTAGTTCTTCTACTTGTACTTGTTTTATTCCGCTGCATTTTGTATCTTAAGGAAAGTATAATTTTCTTATACTTCCCTACTTACTTTGATTAGTTTAGATTCTATACGCTTTAAGGTAGAATCTCATATTGTAACTTTTGTTAAGTTTCAATTTCCGGAACCATATTTCCGGAACCTTCTTTTGGAATCTCTTTCCAAGTTTAGTTCGGTGTTAGAGGTGTTGTGAATCAACTTAGTTTAACTTTGTTAAACTTAGTTCTTTCCTTTTCTTAAGGAAACTCTAGTTATTCATAACTAACTTTAAAGGTTCCAAAGGAATTTTTAAAGTATACAATTCACCCCCCCTCTTGTATATTGAGCATCTCATATTATATTTCGATCCTACAATTGGTATCAGAGGTTGGAAACCTCTTACTCTATACCATTCTTACATTTGGTATCAGAGCCAAGGTTACTGAAATACTTGTACTCACGTTCAAGTTTTTCTTGCTCACTTTTCAATTCCGAACTTTTTCATTCCGGATTATCCATTCCGAACTTTTCCTATTCCGAACTTTTTAATTCCGAATTTTTGTTATTAACAAGTTTGTTTCCAAGTTATTTTCAAGTATGGCAGGAATGAATGTTGGTTCGATAGACAATTTGAATCCTACAAGGCCACCAATATTTGATGGTAATGATTATGAATACTGGAGAGATCGTATGAAGACGTTTGTTATCAATACTGGAGTAGATAACTTTGTCATGCTTACTGGTGATTACAAAATTCCTGACAAGGAAGTCAGAACCTTTACTAACCAGGAGAAGCAAGAATATCAACTCAACTACAAGGTACGCAACACTTTATTATGTTCAATGACTAGAAATATATATAGCCAAATTTCTTCTTGTGAAGCAGCTAATTGTATATGGAAGAAGTTAGAGGTTACTCATTTTGGGACTTCTAAAGTGATTGAGACTAGGAGAGCTATGCTTAGAGCTGAATATCATGGCTTTAATTTTCCTTATGGAGAACCTATCTGTAAAGTACAACAAAGATTTATGACAATCGTCAACAGTCTACAGTCTATGGGAGAGAAAGGTTTAGATGATGAAGCTCTTGTGGACAAGATAATTGACATTATGCCCAATGAGTGGGAATCCAAGAGAACAGCTATAGATGAGAACAGGAAGGTTACTCAAATAACTCTTGATGAATTATTTGGAACTCTTCTACAACATGAGACCAGAATGAAGAGAGATGCTGACAACATCAAGAAGAAGAATGGAAATGGTACTGTTGCTTTTACTACAACTTCGAATCAGATGAAAGCTAAGACTCCTGAGAGAGTAACCAGATCCAAATCGAAGAAAGTCATTTTCCAATCCGAATCTAGTGAAAGTGAAGTTTCAGAAAATGAATTAGCCAATCTTGCTCGAAGGATGAACAAGATAGCTGGACAAAGAAACTTTCAATCCAAGTATAAGAAGAAGGATAGGAAAGATAAGAAAGATGGAGAAGTTACTTGTTATGAATGTAAGAGAGCAGGACATATTAGACCAGATTGCCCTATGCTCAGAAAGAAAGAAAGAAAGGAAAGGCATTCAGACAGGAACAGGAAGAAATATTACAAAGCTAAAGCTAAGAAAGTTTTGAAAGCTAATGACACCTGGAGTGCCAGTGGTGGTGACTCTTCAGATGAATCTTCTGAATATGAATCTTCAGGACAGAAGAATCTTGGTCTTATAGCCAGATTACCTATTGATAATCATTGTCTTATGGCTAAGGTACGAAATGCTGAATCTTTGACCAATGTTTCTTTAAATCCTAATGATAGTAAGTATTATAACTCTTCTGATGAAGAATCATCTTCTGATGAGGAAAATACTTTACCTACTTTTGAAGAAGTCTCTAGATTTGCTGAACTTCTTGAGATTGAGAATTCCAAACTCAACAAGAAACTTGATAAGGCAAATTCTAGGAATTCTATTCTTACAAAAGAGATATCAGATCTTTCTAAAGATCTTGATAAGAAAAATGCTGATTTTGAAAGTATTTCAAAAAATCTTGAGGAAGTAAGTTCTGAGAAGAATAAACTTTCTAAAGAGTTAGAAAAAGTAATTTCTAATAAAAATGTTTTCGAGCCTAACTCTAGTTCCAAAACTAATGATATTGAAGATAAAAACTTGGTTGTAAAACTCAAGTCCGAAATTTTTTCCTTAAAGAAGTGCTTATCAAACTTTACCCATGGTAAGGAAAATTTTGATAAGATGTATTCTCAAATACGACCTTTAAGAAATAAATCCGGATTTGGTTATACCCATGCAAAACCTGTTTTCAGCAACAATTATTTTGTTCCTCAAAGTGCCCCATTTTGTACTAAGTGTCAATGTGGTGGTCACTGGGCAAGAAATTGTTCCTTAAACAAAACCCAATCCTTAGGTTTTCATAAAGCTTATTTTTCCAAGAAAATGTGGGTACCTAAGATTTTATTGTCTAGAAATCTCGGATCCAAGCAAGTTTGGATTCCGAAAGTCTAACTTTGTTCTTAATTTCAGGAAAATAAAGAAAGTTCCAGCAACAATGTTTGGTACATGGATAGTGGATGTTCCCGGCACATGACTGGTAACAAAAGCTTCTTTGAAAAAATTATCAAGACGAAAGGAGGAAAGGTAACTTTCGGAGACAATGCTAAGGGAGAGATTGTTGGTATTGGTAATATTGTTCTTTTAGGTAAAACTTTGATTTCAAATGTTCTTTTTGTTAAAGGTCTTAAGCACAACCTCATTAGCATAAGTCAGTTATGTGATGAAGGTTACCTTGTGAATTTTAGGAATGATAAATGCTTAGTTCACAATTCCAAGGAAGAATTTATTCTCTCAGCCAACAGGCAAGAGAATGTTTACACCTTAAACTTAGAAGACCTAAGAAGCCAAGATTTACCTTGCCTAAGTGCAATGGAAGATCATTCTTGGTTATGGCATAGAAGACTAGGACACTGTAATCTTAGAAACCTATGTAAACTCTCTAAGAAGAAACTAGTTAAGGATCTACCGGAGCTTAGATTTGATTCTTCTAAAGTTTGTGATCCTTGTCAATATGGCAAGCAACATAAATCTAGTTTTAAGTCAATCGGTGAAGTCTCAACAACCGATGCATTACAGTTGGTGCACATGGATCTTTTTGGTCCTACACAAACTGGAAGCATTGGAGGCAAATACTATGTGTTTGTTCTAGTTGATGATTACACTAGATTTACTTGGGTCTATTTTCTAGCAAGGAAATCTGAAGCTTTTTCTTATTTCAAAAGTTTTAGAGCTCAAGTTAAAAATGAGAAAAACCTTCCATTGAAAACTATTCATAGTGATCATGGAGGAGAATTTCAAAATTCTGATTTTGAAACTTTTTGTAGTAAGAAAGGTATTACTCACAACTTTTCAGCACCTAGAACTCCTCAACAGAATGGTGTAGTTGAAAGAAGAAATCGAATTCTTCAAGAAATAACTAGAACCATGTTGAGTGAATATTCTATAGCTAGACATTTCTGGGCTGAAGCTGTAAGTACTGCTTGTTATACTATAAATCGAGTTTTGATTAGACCTTTTCTTAATAAAACTCCTTATGAGTTATGGAATGGTAGAAAACCAAGGCTTTCCTACTTCAAGGTTTTTGGTTGCAAAGTATTCATTTTGAATACTAAAGATAACTTACATAAATTCGCACCAAAATCAGACGAAGGAATTTTCTTAGGATATTCCACAACCTCTAAGGCTTATAGAGTTTTTAATAAAAATACTTGTACTGTTGAGGAAACAGTACATGTGAAATTTGATGAGTCAGATCCTTTTGTTTTTAAAACCTCCCAACTTACATCTTCAGATGTGTTTTCAAAAACTGATTGTCAACCTTTGTTAGAAGAACCTTCTGATAAGGAAATTGTTCTAGAAGATACTTCTGAAACATTTACCCCAGAAGACTTTCTACCTTATGTTGATGAACAGGTTTTACAAAACTCAAATCAGATGTTTCTTAAGAATCATCCCAGTGATAGTATCATTGGTGATGTAAATCAACCTGTAAGGACTAGAAGTTCCTTAAGAAATGAAGTAGAACATCTAGCATTTCTTTCCCAACTAGAACCTAAAAGCACTGATGAAGCTTTAGGTGATGATGATTGGATCAAAGCAATGCAAGATGAGCTAAATGAATTCGAAAGGAATAAAGTCTGGACCTTGGTTGAAAGACCTAAGGAAACTTCTGTTATTGGAGTAAAATGGGTCTTCAGAAACAAATGTGATGAAAATGGAGTCATTGTTAGAAATAAAGCTAGACTTGTTGCTAAAGGCTATAATCAGCAAGAAGGAATAGACTATGAAGAAACCTATGCTCCAGTAGCTAGACTTGAATCTATCCGTATTCTACTTGCCTTTGCAGCATTCTTTAATTTCAAACTATTTCAAATGGATGTGAAATGTGCTTTTCTTAACGGTTATGTTCAAGAGGAAGTTTTTGTTGAACAACCTCCTGGCTTTGAAGATACAAAATATCCTGATCATGTTTTTAGACTTACCAAAGCTTTGTATGGCCTTAAACAAGCCCCAAGAGCATGGTATGATAGACTCACTGGATTTTTGCTTCAAAATAACTATGTTAAGGGAAATGCAGATCCAACCCTTTTTATAAAGAAAGATAAGAAAAATGTTTTGATTGTACAAATTTATGTTGATGACATTATATTTGGTTCAACTCAGCAATCTTTGACTGATTCTTTTGCTAGTCTAATGAAATCTGAGTTTGAAATGAGTATGATGGGTGAGTTAACATTTTTCCTTGGTTTTCAAATTTCTCAAAAACCAGAAGGAACCTTCATATCCCAACATAAGTATATTAAAGATCTTCTTAAAAAGTATGGTTATGACAACACTAAGAGTATAAGTACTCCTATTGGTACCTCAAACTCTTTAGATCTTGATGAAGCTGGGAAACCAGTAGATCAAACATCTTTTAGAGGTATGATTGGAAGTCTACTTTACTTAACAGCTAGTCGACCAGACTTAATGTTTTCTGTATGCTTATGTGCAAGATATCAATCCAATCCTAAGGAATCTCACTTAAAGGCAGTTAAAAGAATTTTTCGCTACCTTAAGGGAACCATGGATCTAGGATTATTTTATACTTCTGGAAATGATTTTGTTCTAAAAAGCTTTTCTGATGCTGACTTTGGTGGTTGTAGAATGGATAGAAAAAGTACATCCGGAACTTGTCATTTCTTAGGAGATTCATTAGTTTCTTGGTCATGCAAGAAGCAACATTCTGTTGCACTCTCCACTGCTGAAGCTGAATATGTAGCAGCTGGAAGTTGTTGTGCACAAGTGTTGTGGATGCAACACACACTTACAGACTATGGCTTGAGTTTTACTAAAACTCAAATTTTGTGTGATAACACAAGTGCCATTGCTCTAAGTAAAAACCCTGCACATCACTCCCGTGCAAAACACATAGATATTAGGCATCACTTTCTTAGGGATCACACACTTAAAGGAGATATTATTCTTCAGTTTATCGGAACGCAAGATCAACTTGCTGATATTTTCACAAAATCTTTACCTTCTGATAGATTTGAATATATTAAACAGAAGTTAGGAATGATAACCGTAAGGTAATCTTCCTTAATTAACTTTCTGTTGGAAAAATCTTCTCACAGTAATAAACTCCTTTTCATAGGGGGAGTACATTTGTTTGTTTATTTAACAAAGTTTTTTCAAAATTTGTTTTCAAATTTTTCGGAACGAAATTTTCCGGAATGGAACTTCCGGAACTACAATTTTCCAGAATGGATATTTCCATACAAAATACTTCTGGAATAAAAGTATTCGTATTGAAAATTTCCGGAATGGAAAATTTTCGTACTGGTATTTTCATAATGGAAAAACTTTCGTATTGAATCTTCCATATCAAGTTTTTCGTATCAAGTTTTTCGTATTGAGTTTTTTTTTCGTAGTCGTCTTTACATTACCCATTACGAATAACTTTCCTAAGCTAATCCGAAAGGTATGACTTCCTTACTGAAGTTTTCGTAATCATATTTTACTTGCTGGCATTTTCTTATAGCTTGTTTTCGGTTTTTTGAATTTCTTGAATTCTGTTTTAATAAAACCTCAAAAAGATCGGATTCAACCTCTCAACCGTCAGATCTGATCTCAGATCATTCTAAACCGTTAGATCAACCGAGGAAGTTGAACCGTCATTCCAAAGCCTATATAAAGGGGACCCTATTTTCTCGTCCCACATCGATCTCAAGCTCTTGCGTGCTGAAGCTCTGTCTCTCTGATTTAAGGCTGTTCCGAACTACAGTTTTCCAGTTCCGAACTTCAGTCTTCTCAGTTCCGAACTTCTCAGAGACTTCTAATCCGAATGTCTGCAGAGTTAGCTTCTCAAGAGATGTCTTCAACAAAGCCCATTTCACAGTGGTTAGTCTACAGAGAGCGGTTAGTGCATCCGAATTTCTTCAGCAACTATGATTCTATTATATCAAAGAATATCAAGCTCAATGGCTGGGAAGATGTTGCGATATCAAAAACCGGCAACCAAGATGAAGTTTACCCAGACTTGCTTGTTGAGTTTTATGAGTCGGTTGCTTTCTTCGTGGAAGACAATAGAGAAAAATTTTCCTTCAAATCGTATGGCAAGACTTATAAGCTATCTTACACCAAGGCTGCAAGCTTGGTAGGGTTGAATTATGAAGGGGAAGCTGAGTTTATCTCGCATGTTCTGCCAGACTCCTTGGGTAGTTTCAACAAGGAGAAAGCCTTAGAAATTCTCGGACTGGATGATGATAAGGCTTCGAAAATTGCAACCCTATCTACAAACTTCCGGATTCTGGAGTTATGGGTGCAAGGGCTTATTGTACCGAGAAAAGGAGACAAGGACAGCTTGAAGAAGAGTGAGATATACATCTTAGATTTCTTGATAAATCAAAGGAAGTTCAACCTGATGAAGCATATCCTTCTTAATCTTGAGAATTTAAAGAAAGGGAATCTGAGAGCTCAGATAGTAATGTACCCGGCAATATTGTCGAAGCTGATAGTTCGGTGCCTTGAGTCCTTCAAGGTTGCTTGCAGTTCTAAACCGAAAGTTTGCAAGATCATGTTGCTCAGTGATGCAACTCTTAAAAGGATGAATATAGCTTTTGACAAGAAGTCTGGCATGTTTATTGATCTTCCTCCTCAAGAAGAAGTGACTCCGAAAGTGGCTGATCCGGAATCGCCTAAGCCGGTAAGGAAGAGGAAGCTGAAAGAAGTGGTAGGTGAAGCTGAAGAACCTAAGTCTAAGGAAGTCCATTCCGCACCTCCTAAGCCTAAGAAGAAGAAGACATATACTGATGAGGTTGCAGCGAAGTGGAGAGCTGACAAGGAAAAGAGGAAGGAAGGTGATCCGCAGTTCGGATTGGATCCCGCAGAGGCTAAAGCTCTGAAAGAAAAGGCTGCTGATGAGCTCGAGAAGCAAGCTAAGGAAAAGAAGCTGAAGAAGAAGTTGTCAGAAGCTGAGGCTGTGCAAGTCTTGTTGAAGTTTAATGAAATGGTTTCAGCAACCATTCCCGTTCCGAGAACTTTTTCTTTGGACTCTCTACCTGAGACTCCAGGAAGAAATCTCGATGATCCGAAAGAGGCTGCTGCTAAGAATGCTGAGGAAGTAGAGCTAGTGGAAGAAGTGGAAGAAGCTGCTGAAGGAAGTGGTGAGATAGGAGATGTGCTCAAACAAGTAGATGAATACAAGGGAACTCCTTCGGAACACCTGTCGCTCCGAACTTCTGAAGCCGAATCTTCAAAACTAGTTACTCCAGTAATAGAAGGAAAGGAAGGAGAGGAAGAAGTTTCTTATCATGGAGAAGAAGAACATCTTTCACTTGATGCTGCTCAGAAAGAAAATATAGAAGTTGTTGATGAGGAAGATTTGGTTGTTCAAGTTTCTGACAGTGAGAAGAAATCTCCGGAACAGGTTTCTATTCCGAAAAAAGATAAGGGGAAACAAGTTATTGCTGATACCCCGAGTTCAGAAAAGAGTATGAGGAAGGAAGCTGGTAGTTCTTCAAAGAGAAAGTTGGAGCTTATTGAAGAAGAAAATTCTCCTAGCAAGATGTCAGATTCGGAATCATCTTCGTTGGGGCACGATTTTGTTGTTCAATCCTTGAAGAAGTTGGTGGGAACCATTCCGACTTTCTCCAGTATTGATTCTCGGTGCCAGATGCTCCAACATACGCTGAATCAGAAAACCGATTCCGTATCCATGGTAATGGATAAGTGTGTTGAGATAGAAGCCCAGTTCAAAAATTTCTTCATTGGTTACGAAGCCCATAAAAGATCTTGCAAAAGGATGACTAGCTGGTCGAAGAAGAATGTGGAAGAGATGAGGTTGCTGGATGAGTTTCAGGAGAATGTTAAGGATGCTTTTCAAACCGAGGATAAGAAGTTTCATGAGATGACTGCATCATTCGATGAGAAATTGGCAGAGGAAAAGAACATTCGGAGTCAGGAAGTAAGAGATCTGAATGGAAAGCTCAACTCTGTTAATCAAAGTTGGAAATTTGAAAGGGATCATCGGATCAATTTTCTAGAAAGGATAAAGTCTCAGGAAGAGAAAATGGAAGCTCAGGAAGAAAAGTTGAAGGCTCAGGAAGAAATCATTCAAGCTCAGTCAGCAAGAATAGTTGCCTTAGAAAAGCAAGCAGAGGAAGATCATAAGGACCTCAAAAAGATCAAGACTATTCTCAAGGGGCTTATGTCAAAGGAGAAAGATCCGAAATAATCAATCCGATCTTTTTGTTGTAATCTGTTTTTGTTGCTGACATTTCAAATTTAATGAGAATCGTGCTTGTTGTTCTGTTTTGTTGTTATTACTAATCTTTCAGGTACTTTGTTATTTTTTCCATTCCCTCGAAATTCTTTTTGAAAATCACAAAGGGGGAGAAGGAAAAGATCCTTAAGAAAAAGAGGAAATCTAATAAGTGCTTATCAAAGGGGGAGAAAGAAAAATACCCAATGAGATAGAACTCTAATAAGAGTTTGTTTAAGGGGGAGTTTTTATCTTAAAGAAATATCACTCCGGAAATATGAATACGATCCTTAGAGATTCAAAGCCTAAGGGGGAGTTAGTCGTATTCATCTATATTCTTAAACCAAGGGAGATAAGCTTTATTGTGTTTCTTTCTTCCTAGAAATAGCTTTTTCGTAAGGATGTTTGTGCTTTCCAAAAAGGGGGAGATTGTTGAGTCAATAAGGTTTTCCTTATGACTTTTCCATTCCTTCTTGTTTTGAAAATCACAAACACCTTATCTTTAAGGAAAATTGCTTTTGTAAGGAAAATTGCTTTTATAAGGAAAAATGTTTTCTTAAGGAAAAACGCTTTTATAAGAAAAATTTATCCTTATCATATTTTCATTAATATTTTTCTTAAGTATGAAATTCGGATTCACTTTCTCGGAATCATTAAAACTGATAAAAAGCATTCTGTTTTAGGGTTCGGATTCTGGACAAGAACTATAAGGAAGTTTCACTCCGAATTCCGGTTATGAATTCTGACTAAGTTCTATTCCAGATTCAGGATACGAATTCTGAAGAATAATTCCCATTACGAATTCTAATGAAGAATTCTCATTACGAATTCTCATTACGAATTCTGAAGAAGAATTCTCATTACGAATTCTAATGAAGAAATCCCATTTCGAATTCTCATTACGAATTCTGAAGAAGAATTCTCATTACGAATTCCAATGAAGAATTCTCATTACGAATTCTAATGAAGAAATCTCATTCCGAATTCTCATTACGAATTCTGATGACGATTTCTCATTACGATTTCTGATGAAGAATTCCTATTCCGAATTCCTATTCCGAATTCTCATTCCGAATTCACTCATTAAACAGAATCTGGATATCATTGTTTTATACACTCTGAATTTGTTCACTCCGAACTTTCACTCCGAAATTTCTATTCCGAACCTTTATGTTAGGTTTTAAAACAATGTCGTACTTTCTGTTACACTTACTTTGTTATAAAACGATGTCGTCCATTTTGTTATAAACTAACCGTTGTCTAAGTGACACGTGTACAGGTCCCTCCGAACTTTAAGGGAAATATGACCGTTGGAGAAGGAGCCGACCTCACCTATAAATAGGAGCTCATTTGAAAAAGCTCACAACGAACGGATGGATGAACATTTGAACTTTGTGCATACATGCTGTTGAAGTGATTTCTAGAGAGAGAGTCTCTTATTAACTCTCAAAGCTTCGTGCGACTCCGAATGTTGGTGATTACATTCGAGGACTTCTGGGGATAGGAAGACAGAGGTGCCGACTACCTTAAAGATCGAGGGCTTTCTTGCTGAGAAAGACAGAGGTGCCGACTACCTTAAAGATCGAGGGCTTTCTTGCCGAGAAAGACAGAGGTTGCCAACTACCTTGAAGTTGAGGGCTTGCGGGGATAGCAAGACAGATACACCGATCTTCGTATCGAGGGCTTACCCTGGTGTGGGTAAGACAGACTTGCTTGAAAGTATAAATCAAGGGACCTTTATCCAAGGTTGTTGGATACCCTTCTCTTTGGGTTAAAAGACTATCATCTTGTTACTAGTAGTTCTTCTACTTGTACTTGTTTTATTCCGCTGCATTTTGTATCTTAAGGAAAGTATAATTTTCTTATACTTCCCTACTTACTTTGATTAGTTTAGATTCTATACGCTTTAAGGTAGAATCTCATATTGTAACTTTTGTTAAGTTTCAATTTCCGGAACCATATTTCCGGAACCTTCTTTTGGAATCTCTTTCCAAGTTTAGTTCGGTGTTAGAGGTGTTGTGAATCAACTTAGTTTAACTTTGTTAAACTTAGTTCTTTCCTTTTCTTAAGGAAACTCTAGTTATTCATAACTAACTTTAAAGGTTCCAAAGGAATTTTTAAAGTATACAATTCACCCCCCCTCTTGTATATTGAGCATCTCATATTATATTTCGATCCTACATACATATCCTATCCATGAGTACAATCGTGTGTTTCAATATATTAAACCTATAGGCCTGAATGGGATTTATAAAACAAAAAAACCCATGGTTTTAAATGAAACTAAGAACCTCAAAAACAATCTTTTATTTGAGTAAAAAAGAATCAAGAAATTTTTTTAAAAGGAGAACCAAGAACCAAAATACGAGATTTGAATTCATAACTACGAACCAAATAAATATAGGGAGAAAATAAGTAGGTGACTTCATTAATTGTAAGGCCTTTAAAAAGAACAATCTTCATTCATACATGAAAAAATTAGAATAACATAGAAAATAGGTTATTGAAGGACAGGAAGCGAGGGACAAGGATTTTTACAAAATAATACCAATATGAAGAGAGTGAAATAGGCATTTGAAGATAGAACAAGAATGTAGATGGTTCTTAGTATGATGTCATTGAAGAAAATGACCTTATTGATTCATTTCCATCGTCTCCTTGGATGATTTTTTCTGGAAAATTCTCCTTTGATAAAGGATTAGGAGGATGGATCTTTAGAGATATTGATAGATTATAAATCCATTTAAGATCTAAGATAATTTCACTTGACGCAAAAAATGTTTGAATGATGTTATATTCCCCACAAATCTTCCTCAAATGGCCGGAATAGGGTGATGGGGTATAAGGAATTGAGGCAAAGAAATTAAGACTCTAAATAAAGACTTTGACAATAATTAATTCCTCATTATAGTGGACTATCCAACTCAGCCGAATAACTAGGATCCTTTAATAAGTAGCTGGTGGGATTATAAAGGAACCTGTAATATGTCTTTTACCACTAGATAGCAGGTAGTCTCCACCTAAAATCCAATGGACTATCTATGAATTTTTTAGTTCTGTCATATACTTATAGTTAATTGGTGATGTACTATAGAAAAAGACATAGAATGTTCCATTTGAACCTATTTTGAATCCATATTTAGACTATATTCCATCCTATTATAAGACTAAAAAACACTATATTCAACATTAAATTTTTTATAAACAAATTAATGTTTTGTGATCATTTAAAAAGAATAACAGGATTCAACACCATGCTTATACTCTTTTGTCATCAAGGTCATAGAATCTATTAGTGGTCTCCTTGAAAAACAAATATTTATAAAAAATTTGGATGCTTTAATGTCTACATATAATATGGTGTATTTTGAATTTTTATACATAAAACTTTTCTAATTATGAACGCTACTGTTTCTAGAACATAATCCCTATTTTATATAAGAATCTCAATGTTAAATCTTAATTGGATGAATCACATTTAATGATGTTTTTTAGTAAACCATTATATTATGTTATTTAAAAATGACTTGGTTATGATACAATACCACATCCCATTATATATTTGGTAAAATATTTACTAAGTTATTCACTCACACAGTTTGGTTACAATAATTTAATAGCATTCCAATGATTATTTTTTTACATAGTTATTGAAAATTTTTAAACATATCAAAGATTAAATATTTTTGTGTCATTAGGTATACAATTTTATATATACTAAAATCATCAATGAATGTAGAAACATATCATAAACCACCAATTTATGGTTTAATTTTTTATCGACAAACATATGTTATGATAAAATAGTGACTTTTTTTGGAACGAATTACGTCTTCCCTCTTGGTGGGGACAACTTTCCTAGTGTAGAGTAGGTAAATTCATGCACAATGTGACGACCTAATGTGATGGTTTTTATGGAAGTATAATGATATAAATGTAATATAAACTATTATTGATATCAATATATATACACACATAAGGAAACAAAGATATATATACTCAAACACACATAAAAAAAATATATATATAACTTTATACTTATGCATATAAACACAAATGAAATGTGCATGCACACACACACAGACAAATAGATATATATATATATCTATGAAAACATTATATCACATGAAATGTTTCAATAAAAAACCATTAATCATACTCTTTGATCATTCTCATTTCAAATATAGATACTGGATTTACCCAAACCACAACCAAATGAATAATTTTAAATCCACTAATATTCATAATGCCTACATTTATTTATAACATTACAAACATTTATTTTTTATCTAAAAATTTTCTAATCTATTAATTTTCCACCTAATCAATAAAAACCATTTTCATTCCACTGAACTTCATTTAAATATATAATTAATTTCAAATCATAATTTCTTTTTAAAATTATTTTTTGGGAAATTCATATCTATAGCCTATTTCATTCTATATACATAGGAACAACACCAAAAGAATCAAGAAAGATCGATTGTTTTTAAAACACCATAAAAGGGATGGTTCATAAAAAAATTCAGAAGAACAATGAATAAAGCCGATTATTGATGAAAATGTAGTGGGATAACAGTTATGAATAAACCTGGGAAGAGGAACAGAAAAAAGATCAGGAGAAGCGTGTGAAAAATTCAACAATGAATCCCTAAAAACATGTTTAGAATATCATACATTTCATTAAGATGTTTTATTTTTCCATAATAAA
This sequence comes from Viscum album, assembly GCA_963277665.1. NCBI lineage: Eukaryota > Viridiplantae > Streptophyta > Magnoliopsida > Santalales > Viscaceae > Viscum > Viscum album. Next base: position 1,083,201,344 of record OY728131.1, on the reverse strand, counting down.
AATGATTATTTGTAGCAAAAATAAATAGAGAAGAAAAACTCAAAAAACCTGAAAAACACTTGAAAGATCAATTGATAATACTTAAAAACATATTTTGAATTACATACTTATGGTTATGAGGTATGGTTTGTCTAAAAAATATCTTTGACTACAATAAGGGATCATTTCTGTGAGATTTTGAGTGTAGTGGGAGTGGAAGCGATATGTTAGGGTTTATTTTAAAATGGAAAAGGTGTTTTGTCAATACTTGTTGAGACACTTTGATAAAATTATATTATATCAGTTCTAAACATATTAGTAGCTAGAAATATCACTTTTGTGAGATGTTTTTTAGTGATGATAAATTAATATCTTTTTAAGTGCCAAAAAATCCATGATTAAAGTTGTATTTCTCAGCACTTATATTTTTAGTGCTGTTATAATACACTTCTATTAGCACAAAATTTTTATCATTAATAAAATGTACTTTTATCAACATTTAATCCACTGTCAGAAAAAGGTTAAAAAGTAGAATAAATAAATAAATTCATAATATTAATTATTTAAATATTTTTTTTAAATAATGAATTATATTCACTATTTAAAATATAAAAATTTATAAAAATTTATTTAAATAAATTAATAATATAAATTATAATAAAATTGAAAACACTAAAACATTCTAAATGAACATGTATGAATAAATATTAAAATCAAATAAATTCTGGAAAAATTAAAAATTAATAAATAATAATAATTAGTAAATAACTTTGAATGAATGACTATTAAAAATTGGTAAAAAAATTTGAATAATATTTCTAAAAGATTAAAAAATTGAATTCATAATAATGATTACATTAAATAAAAACTCATAACGAAATGAATAAAAAATAGTAAATAAATAATATTAATTATATAAATAAAAATTGTTAAGAATGAATTATATTAATTATTTAAATTAAAAATATATTGAAAAGTAAAGTAAAATAAATAAATTATATAAATTTAAAATATATTAAAAATATTAAAACACAGAAAAAAATGAATAATTTGTTATCCTAAAATTTATAAAAATAATGAAAATATTATACCATAGTAAATAAATATATGTAAATAAATATATAAATGATTTGATTCTGAAAAATAAAAACTATTAAATATTAAAAAGGAACAAATAATATAAAATAAAAGTATATTAATAATTAATAAATAAAATTTAACAAGTTAACAATTTTTTTTAAAAAGTGAATTCATAAGGTTATGTGTATGAAATATGAACAAATAAAAATGAATAAAAATGAATAAATTAATACTTTAAATTATGTAAATACCAAATATTTAAAAATGAATTTATTTAACTACATAAATTACAAAAAAATATTATAAAATGCATTTGAATAAATTATATATATAAATTTTAAAAAATTTAAAAATGCCAAAACATGATAAATTAATATGAATAAACATTAATAATATATATTAAAAAATATTTACAATATTAAAAATTACTAAATAAATCTGTATATATAAATATTTTAAAATGAATATTTTTCAAAAATAAAAAAAATAATAAATAAAAAAATTGATTAAATAAAATTAAATGAATGAATATTAAAAATAAATAATTTAAATTGAATAAATAAAAAAAATATATTTTTTAAAAAATTGAATTAATAACATAAATTATATGAATTAAAAACAAATAAAAATGAATGAATAAAAAATATTAATTATACAAATAAAAAATTTATTAAAATTTAATTCTATTATATATATAATTACAAACAAAATTATAAGTAAAACATATTTAAATAAATAAATTATTCAATTGTCCTAAATAATAAGAATATTAAAACTTAATAAATAAACATGAATAAATATTAATTATATTAATTATAAACATATTCAAAATATTACAACTTAGTAAGTAAATATGTTAATATTTTTTAAAAAAATTAATAAATTCCAAAATTATTAAAAAAATAGTAAATATGACAAATAAAAAATTAATATTAAATTAAAGAATATTAAAAATGAATAATAAAATTTAATAAACCACATAAATATTACACAAAAGTGAATTCATTACATTAATTGCATGAATTACATACACATAAAAATTGAATAGAAATAAATAAATAAATATATAAAATTACTGATAATTGTTGATGTATGTGTTGGATTAATTGTATATAAGAAACATAAATAATAATAATCCTTTATAAATTTTTAAAATTAATACATATATTATTATTTATTTTAATATATACATATCTTAAAATGTAAAAATAATTATCGAAATTGAATATATTAAAGCATTATTAAAAATTGGGAAATATTTAAAATGAATAAATTATACTAAATTAATAAAAATGCTTGAAAATTGAATACATACAAATATAATCATACATACATATTGTCATACACGTACACATATATACAAATACAAATACAAATACACATACACACATGTATACACATGGATATAGACATAATTACATACACATATATACACAAAAAAACATACATACACATATATTCACATACTTTTTGATTTGGTGTTTTAGAACCAACGTTTTGTTCATTTATTACTTTTACATTCAATGTTGTGAATATTAACAAAATATTTTGTAACCTATTGTTTAGTTTTCTGCATGAATTTGACGTAATAATGTCTTGGGGAATATATCTCATTGATAAGGTCATTGTTGTTCTCCACTATAATGTAAATATTGAAGTGGAAAAAAAATTATTACATATAGTTATGTATTCAGATAGCAAACTAAGATAGGGCATATAGTGTAATGTGAAACATCTGCTCACTCTATAATCACTACCCAGACCAATTATCCACATGAACCTTTGCACGCCTACCCATATTCTAGAGGCTTCCAACTAGTGGATGATATTTAAGGTGGTACTATGTGGAGACTACTCCCCATATATCATAGTTTTAAATAAAATATAAATAACCAAATACCATATATAGTCATAAATAATCATATTATGTAGAAATAATTGAAAAAACAAAAATAATATATGAGATTAATTAAAGAACCGAACCACCATATTATACATACAATATTATACCCACTCATCGAGTCTCATATACATACCAGAATAAAAGAACTGAAATAAATGGGATTTATAGCATCTCCAAGCCAAACCCCATCCATTATCTTTGTACCATTTCAGCTATCATTCTCAACTATGATATCTTAGTATTTATCCCATCCTATTACTTTAAACAAGATAATTTCTTATTGGTCACCCTAGTGAAGTGGAATTATGATAATGGTTTGAGTAAATAATACAATAAGACACCACCAACGAAGTCCCATACTGACCGACATATACAGTGATATGTGCATGTTACATGCCCAGTTCAAAATAAATGGAATCTCTGAACAAGAAATTAATGATCATCCTTATGTATCTGAACCCAATCGACCATACTTGTTTTAGAGTAATGTGAGAGTGTATCTGAGCATTCCATGATTACCATGCTTCCAAAGAAACTTCTAGCTCCAAATCCACGACAACACTATGAGGTCTTCATGACTCTGTGGATACATTCTATGGTTTTCTGATCAAATCCCTCGACTTCTTGTATATTCCTCCTGAAAAAGTGTTATCATATTATGAGGCATTCATGACATTAAAGAGACATCCCATTCAAGTATGATAAGATTCATCAACTTGGGGATACACCTCCACCCTAGCAGTCTTGTCATATCCTGAGGTCTTCACGACTCTAGGGATACACCCCATGATATTCCAATCAAATTCCTCAACATTAGGGATACACCCCAAAGAATTACTATCATATCAAGAGGTTTTTTGACATTAGGGATTCATTCCAAAGTAGTCTGATTAGATTCTTTAAATCTGGGGATACACCTCCACTCACCCCAATAGTCATTTAATACTAAGATGTCTTCATTACTACAGGGATGAATCCCATGACAGTCTGATCAGATTCATTCACTCTAGGATACACATCCCATTATAAGTCCTATAATATCATGTCATCCTCAAGAATGTATGGATTCATTCCATGGTATTACAATTAAAGTTATCTACATTAGGGAAACAACTATCCCCCTCGATAGTTCTCTCATATCATGAGGTCACCATGAATTCGGGGATGCATTCCTTGGTATTCCAATCAAATTCCATGACATTGAGGATATAACACCCCTAAAAATCTTGATATATAATGGGGTATTCATGATTCCAAGGATGTATCTCATGGTAGTATAATCATATTCTTTGATTACGAGGATTCAACTCCCCAATTATAGTCCTTTCATGAGCTCTATATATGTGGTAGTCCCCCTAAGGCTCACCCGTCTACTATGGGAACCTAGGTGACACCCATATCTCTTTAAAATACACCCATCAGAGTAGTTTTAGTAATGAGGAACCCTTTTCTGTGTCCTTATTCAATGTCACATACCTATTCAACACCTAATTCATTAAGGCATCACATCCCATGAGATTTTTATAAGGGTTGTATGTCCTTTTTGACTACATAGGGTCTTACAACATTTATATCGGTAAAGAGATGGTTGATAGCCCATATTAGTCCACCAAGTTACATTGGGTCATTCCACTCACCCAAACCTATTACTAATCATCCTATGAGCTATACACCTAGGATTGTTCACATCAGTTGGAAGGGGTCCGCTCATCCTATCCTCATCTTGATGACCTTAAATGATTTAACATCCTTAATGGAGTTCTATAATGCCTCTAGGAACTATACATGGAATATGGGTTCCATGGCATAACATAACCTCATAGGAGTTCTAGAGGATAATTGATATATCTAGGTGTCTACATCACCCATTAGTGGATGAGGTGTGAATCAAGCACACATGGGATGTTTGTGACCGTTGGATTCCAACTATTCAAATTAAGAATACATGAATTTTTTAAATCATTAATTTAATTACACTTATCATATGGAATCATAAATAATTAAATTCTCAAATGGTCTATAAGGGAGTTCTCTAGTGTCCCAAACTCACCTCACATGAGATCTGGAGTCCATAAGGTCATAAATCCTTGGCCTTAGTCATATGTGTCATAGCTATCATGCAGTTACACTAGGTTTTTCATGAGTTCAGGAATACACCCCAATCAATTTTTAAATTATTTTTAATTAAAAATAGTATTTAATGAAATTAACTATTTGAATATTCCTCAATGGTTTTCTCAAAAACCCACGTGAAACATAGAAAAAATAAATTTTTAAGGAAAGTACACAATCCACCTACCATAAATAGAGATTCTCCACTTCGATGCTAAGTAATTGTAGTAGATTCCAAAGAAATTTAAGATTCTTAGCCTTTATCTTGGTCAACCAAACCTATCTTAGAGCCTACAGCTCCAAATTCACACCAAGAAACACTAATTAATTTATTTTATCAGATATAATTAATTAATTAATTCCAAAAAATGAAATATTTTTTGTTAACTCACTATGGTATTCCATTGCACTAGGACCATCAGTGAAAAGGTAAATTACACTCCTGATAATCACTATATTTTGGATAGAAAATCCAAAATTAATTTAGTTGATTCTATAGTCCAATAAAATTTATCTATGTTCAAACCGCTTCCTAAAATTAAAATGGTGACATACCTCAATAGAATGATGTGGAAACATAGGCAGACATCGTCTTGGTATTCCCTCTTTCCATGATTTAATAAACATCCGAATAAATTTAATTCTATCATCATTATTAAATAAAATATTCATTTTAAACTAAAATAAACATATCAAAATTTAGAGATAATGAGTGAGAATCAATGAGGATGGAAGAAGGAGACAGAACTTAACCACTAACGCCATCTAATGACACCCAAGAATGCCAAAAATGTGGAAGATCAGTAGGGGATATGTTTCAATGAACCCCTCCAATGTGTGCTACATTCACCTAAGAAACGTTCATTTCAAGACCTATGTTCAACCCTTAAAAAAGAGCCATAATATTCAGAACATGTAATCGTGGTTCATTCTGTGAATTTTCAAGGAACCACCTCGCCTCCCATTCCATACCCTGAATACCCCCATCTGTACCCCATATTACCAATTCACATCATGAGTATCTATTCACAACATGAATGGATACCTATAGCTACTTTTAGAATCCCAATGCTCTAGTTAATCATAATTTTATTTCCCAAACACAAATGTATTCCATTGAAACATAAAATATTTTCCAAACTCTATATTATAGTGTTCAAAGAATCAAATCCTTGTTATGATTCATTAATTTCAAAAAACCAATCCATCGATAAAAAAAATTAAAATTCTTTCTGAACATTTTCTTCACACAGACATAGGTTCTTATAATCTTAAAACCATAAAAATTATCACCCCAAATATATCCCATTTGGAATTCACTAGATGAAATTTACTTAAAAGGGTCACTAAACCATGATCAAAACACAATGTTATACTCTGTAAAAATAAAATATATTCCACTATGAGAATCCATATATAAGAAATGTAATTTATAAAATCCAATACACCAATTTCAACCATCCCTAAACCCTTCGATAAAACTTCCCCACACATTTATTTTTTGAAAAAAAACTATATCATGAAGAAACTCATCACCCATAATTTTGGTTCTCCCTAGGATTTGGTTCTAATTTCAAAGATAATTCTAACTCATAATGCTCCCCGCTTTTAGGATCACCTAAAAAACCAATTCCCAATATTCTAATGAACATTTATACAAAATTTCTATCCCACTATACCTGAACATAGAAAAACCATATTCTAGAGATGTATTACATTATGTATCCTATTTCTAAGATGAAATAAATAAGTATCCAATACCCAAACATGGGACACCACATATGCCAATATCTCCTAAAAATGACCTTTAAAAACCTCGTAATACTATCATTACAACCAAAATGATGTACATGAACCACGATACCAACTCCCCAAGATTTCCCAATAATTTCTCCAAAAAATTCCCCTCTCACAATTTTAATCACATGTTTCACCACCTAATATATTTCATGAAAAATTCCATCACATGATTCAAACCATGTACCATGGGATGAAATAAGGATTTACCCCTTCGAGTAAGAAATGAATTTGGTTTTCCCTCTAAAACAAGTTATAAAAAATTTCATCACTTGATTAACCCATTATACCATTGGAAAAATATGATACACCCATTGAAGCATGAAATGAAACTGTTTCACCCCCAAAATAAATTTAAGAAATGGGGCCCCCATTATTCAACATTCGATAACACTATAACATCATGAGGTCTATGTTATCACACCAAATCCATCTCATATCTCATCTAAATTTTAAATATGGTGTTTTAACATAACAGGATAAATCATAATTTATAGCTCACTATTCAGGACCTGACCAATCAGGGCCTAACTAGCTAGTGGAAGGCAAGGACATGACAACCCCAAGCCCACCTTAAGTAGGTAATGTTCTAGATACTAGCACTGAGAAGGAATAAATTAAATGGGAGGCCTTTTCCCAATTTATCTATATACACACACCCATACCATCCCCATGAAATAGTGTAGAGGATTAATAATAAAATGAATACAAAACCAAGAGGATAAACAAGCCTAAAAAAATACTGGGAATATATTAGAGTACCGTAGTATAATCCAAATTAATGAAGAAAAAATACACACACATCAAGAAAAGAGGTCCCAACATAAAAAAACTGGAAAATAAGAAATCTAAGAGTGATCAACTCAAAATATCCATGCCCACCGATTGTAAGCAGTTATTTCACCCAAGTATAGCTATGCTCCACTAATGTCATCACGGTTCTATTTATCATCTACATAAGACACAACATGTGCATGAAAATACCATGTAGGGGTGATTTTATGCATACCCAATAGGATTGCATGAAAAATGAAGAGGGAGAGATATAAAGATACAATAAAAGGTCATCTCAACCCATAATAGAGGGAAAAAACCGAATAATGAAATAAATAAATAAATAAATATACTCATAAAAAATCCTAAATGAGAGAGAAATAGGATATCCATATCATATAGTGACCAAATTAGATCAGTCTACTCGAAGATACAAATTTCCATTGTTGATGCCCAACATCAAATAGAAATTCACTAGAATATGATTGAATGATCCCACTCCTCAACATTGTGCTATGTTATTGAGGGATCCAAAACACCCATGGAGGACCTATACCCCATTGGTGCTTGAATATGGGTAATTACCACTACATAGAAATTGGAACCATTCCTAATGTAGGGGAGTACCATATCTATTTATATAATGAGTGTGGGGAACCCATGACCTAGTAAAATACATGAGTATGAACCTTGATAACTATCTAATGAACCTTCCCTGATCACTACCATAATCCAGAATCACCTAAAAAATCATAATTCTTAGAATTACTCAAATCATACCTTTAGTTACACAATAAATGCTACCATTATGTTCTGTTTGGTAAACTACTCTGTTTAGGCTACTCGCAGGCCAATATTGGAGTCCAAACAAAGGATATATGAGAGGTATGACTCCTAGGAGGGAGTATATGATGTTTATGGGGGTCCACACAATATGTTATCCCACCTCATTTCCCGAACATGTTTTTATATAGACATGACTTGGAATCTATATCAACATACATGGCATATAATTTACATAAATGGTGTGTATCTTCCACTTGGGACCTAAGCATGCATTTTTAGATGTTCCAATGAACATCGAGTCATTATCGTGTACCACCTGGCCATGGATAGGAGCATACTCATGGTCAATTACTACCAGAGTACATTAGTTATCATCCCCCATGGGACGCTAGGCATTTGTATTTGGCCCATGATCTGAATTCCTTGGTAGGGTCACATGGTGTGTCGGTCTGGCCACACAATGTGTGATCATTAACATGGTTGAAAACCTTAACCACCATGAAATTTGAAAAACACACCATGTGTTCATCCATAATACACGGTGTATAGTCATAATTTTCATAGAATCCAAATATTCTCCACGTATTCTCCATATCTTCTCTCATCACTAAAAATTTCACATGTTGACTACATGAGGTTGAAGGAAAAACACATTCGACCATTGTTTCATAGCCTCCAGTGGTTTAAAATAGAATTCTATCATCCATTGGAAGTGTTAAAAAATAATTATCTTTTTTCAACAGGAGTATATCTATTGGTAAAAGTTAATTTTTGTATAGGTAAAACATTTTACCGACAAAAATAATCTTGTCACTAAACCGTCGATAAAAACTCTATCGCTAAATGTTATTATGACAGATAAAATAGTTTTGTTACTACAATAATAATACCAATAGATAATATATAAATATATATATATATCGATAAATGTATTTAGCAATAAATTCATATGACAAATATATCTTTTGGTAATAATATTACCAATATCTATTATCTGTTTATAAATTAAATTTAAGAAAAATATAATTTTTATTGCTCTTAAAATTTCACATTATATTTATCAATATATTAGCTATAAAATGCTTGTTTTAATTATCAATTCGAAGAATATTTTCACACATGTTCAAACATAGAAAAGGATTAATTATATTAATAATGTAATTTAATGAAAAATGAACTAATACATAGTTAAAGTTGATTGGTAAGACCATAAAAACACAAAAACCTATGATCTATCTATATTGTTGCCGCTGTCACATCCCCCCACCCATGTCGTCTTTTGACTGCAATTCTCCATCACTGTCATCCCTTGAATGCAATCCTCCAGCACCCTTCATGGTTGAATAATTTTACTTCCTCCAAATATCTTTCATCACCCCCATTTAGGCCACTAGAAGAAACAAATCAATTTAACCCTAGTACCATTGAGGAACCTCATGTCAATATAATGCCACACCCTTTAGCTCTGAGATCTACACCACACACAATCAAAAATAATTTGCACAATTCAGAGAAAATATCAATATCAATTAAAACCAAAAAAGTAATAAAGTATAAAAAATGAATGCCATAGATTTAAGAAATTGTGAAAGAAAAAGGGTGTAGAAAAGAGACAAAAACTCCCCTAAAAAGTGTAGTTTTTTTCTCCTCATTGATCCAACAATACATCAATATTTATCTTAAAAAAACAACCTGTTTTCTTACTTCAAATCACCTACATAGATGATCATTGAAAATAATTAATTATAACAATAGTATTCTAATAAAATAATTAAACCATGTTGAAAATTAAAGGGGAAATAATATCCAAAAAAATCAAAGTAGTATCCAAGGATTGATCACAGTAGTTTGAACCATCCGATTCATTACACAATTCTAGTATAAAATCATTTATTTGGGTTTTTCAAGACATATAAAAATTTGAAAAACATGAAGATCTTATAATGTGAGGGAAGATAAACCTTGACAAAAAATGTGGAGAAGAACAAAAATATCACAATCATTAAAATAACTTCACAAGAGAATAAATTTTATTGAAACAATTAGTTAGAATGGGAGAATATAACTAAAGAAACCAGTTGGCCAATAGGTAATAATGCGTTAAGAGTTTACTAAAATTTACCTAGAATAACGGCTTGAGTATTCCTGGAATTAATTTCTGTTCACTTTTAGCTTCCAATACTATTACATTTTCTTCACCCTATGAACAAATTATCCACCTTCATATGCTTCCAATTAACTCTATATTAGAAACATCCTATCCATGTTGATTTTTCCATATTCACTTCATTCAATTAAAATTACAATTTGGATCAATAGACCAAGGATGATTCACCTCTCAAAAAAATTGCTTGATTCAGCATCATACAACTTTGGCATTAACAACAAGAGTATACTTTTAATACATCATCAATATCAGGCCTATTATATTTATTCTGTAGTAAAAACATTCAATCTTGAACACATAATGAATATTTTCTCAAATACACATCGCAATCAGTGTTATCAATTTTCACTAAACCGTGGTATCTTTACACAAGGCTTCAAATGTAGACTCAAGATAAAATTCTATTTATTACAACACATAAACATACCATACTATACCTACATTGGCTCAAAATATATGAAAACATGAACAATAAAAATATACATATTACCACACACTCTCTCTAAATATAAAACTACTGATGACAGTCACCTACAACATAAAACAAAAATTTGAACCCCTCTTAAGTTTAAATCTCCATTCTCAGAAGATAGATCCAATAAACCACCAACAACTTCACAATATGTACCATCTATGATAATACCCCTAATTCTAAATAAGAACAACCATCCCAAACTCTTTCTCTGGATATGAACTTGAAAAGGAAACCAGCAACAATCAATGCCATTGATCCACATCTTCAATGAAGAGAGCTACTGATTTGTAGATGAACCCATCACATCCGGCTTCAAACATGGAAAGAACCAACACCAAATAAAATATGAAATTCATCCAAATCAATCACTTTATCCCTTTGATCATCAGCAAACAACTGATGAAAAAGAACTCCAAGCTCTTCGATTGAATCTTATTAGAATGAAAATTCAGTTCTTTTATAATGGGTTTATAGCCTTTAAAATGATAGCAAATACACCTCTTCAACCATGGCCATGACAGCATCTATGATTTTGTTCTATGGATTTCCATGTAAGATTAAAGCATAATGTTGCCACTACTTACAGAAATCATGGAGGGATCACTGGTCCTATCTGCTTTATATTTACCCTTCAAGGACACCTTAATTATGGTTGAGGGGGATGAGAACACAAGTTGGTGGTGGCCTCAAAGGCCAACTGGTATTTCATTATCTTATAACTGGTTTTTCATTTTAGTTTTTTAGGGTATCAAATTAGGGAGGCTCCTTAGTTCAGTAATTTGAATAGAAGTATGTTTCTTTATTTCCATTAAATTAATAAAGATAAACAATAACTTCATTTAATTTGAAAAAAAATTGTAAAAAAATATATATTATTCATATGCATCCATTTTATTTTGATTTTTTAAATTAAGAGTTTGTATTATTTTTTTAATAATTTGTTGATAATTTTATATTATATATATATATTTCATGGAACAATATTAAATTATTAATAGTATAGTTCAAGTTATAATCATTTTTTACGAAAAAAATACAATTTACAAGTAACTAAGTAATAAATATATATTAAATAATTACTATATGATTATTATTTTAGATTATTTATTACAATATATTTTTATAATGGTAAAATATTTGTAACCCAACCTTTAAAATAATTAATATAATGGATTGATTTTTTGGAAAAAAAATTTATTATATTAATTTGATAAAATAATAGATTTAATTGTTAGTAAAACATGTGTTGGTATTGAATGATTAATATCAACAGATATAGTTGATGATATAAACAATTGTTGTTACCTAAAAAAATACCAATGAAACTTATTATCTGTTGTAATTACTCATTTATACCCACAAATATGTTATATATCAGTAAACTCATGTTGGTAGAAGTTGATAATTTTGTAGTGAATCCCCATCGAACATCCTGTGCACCTCACATCACCCATCATAGCTTGAGATCCCAAATCCACGAAGTTTCACCCACAATTCACTACAATCATTCTAAAAAAACAATCCATTTTTCATGTATAATACTAACATGAATTTACGGGTTCAATCGTGCTTGAACCCATGCCAAAAATTTCGAATTGTGTCCTTATTGTCAAATGATGAAGAACATGAATAATTGGTGGGGTAAAAGTAAAAAAAGGGGTCACCGTCATTGGATGGGTTATCTTTTATAATGATCTCAAAAATGGGAAATCAATGGAGAAAAGCATGGTATATCAAGATTAAATGATATATACTAATTAATCAGGTTCATGTGAAGGGAAGATAAATTCATATCAAAATAAGATAAATTATCCATGCTTAATATTTTAATAAAAAGGCTAACGATAAATTTTTTTGAGTCATATGCTGATTTGGATCAATTGTTGGTGAATAATGTGTTCTCTAGTGATGGAGAAGTCCTACTTCATTTGCAGCCTCTTTATCCTCCTTGATCTGATCACCTGTCATCCTCTGATGCAATATTCCAATGAAAACCCTCAAATATATTCTAAATTCTCCTAGGATTTATGTGGGTAACCCCAAATACTTTTAAAAATGATTTATTTATATTGGTAATTTGTTCATGGGAATTTAAAATAAAATAAATAAATTATTATTTTTATTTAAATGAACTGTACCACGAAGCATTGCCTCAAACAGATATCTATTGATGACCAAACGTAGGTTTTACTTAGGTTAAAACCCACAATATGAAATCTACTATGATATTAGTGTTTGTATCTATGACTCTATTTGGTATTTATTCAACTATTTCCATAATACTACACACATGTGATATTAATATATATATAATATTTTTATAATATAAATTCTAGGATCACCAAGACTCATAATCTCAAGTTGTCTTAGTTCTTGGATCAGAATATAGTCCTTAATATATGTCAGTGTATTATAATGAAAATAATGGGTCTCTATATTCTACCATCATTCAAGGGTTTTGACCTGGAAAATAAAATGTAGAAAAAGTTGGTATATTGATCCACCATATGGATCCCTTTCTCTCAAGAGTTCTCTCACATGATAATGTACTAACACAAAACATAAACCAATATAATGGTCTATGCTTATAGGATCATCTCTTGATGATACATGATCTCCATTGGGTATTTTGTGAAGGTTTCTCCATCCTCGTTGTGTAGATGGACCCACTCAATTACATGAATAGGGTTATGCACGTATCACCTCAACAATAATACATGGAAGATGTTGTGAACCGACTCAAACTATGGGGGTATGTCATGATGGTAATAAACCTTGATAACCCTTCATATATTTTTAAAATTCCCAAAAAACCTTGGGGATAACATGCCTCCCTGACCAATCCATTTCAATTGTCATCGTGGGGACACTCTTAGGAAAAAACAACCTCCTTCATGGACTTCAAGGTTCTATAATGTCAATCTTCATATCATTTTTGTCAGCTCTAGGATGTCGTCATGCATTCTAGGATCACATGAACCTTTTCTTTCATCACATGTACCATCAATGGATCAGAAAGCGATGTCACAATAATCTCATTCCAACACAAGTGTGACATTTAGGGTCTTCCATATTGGTCCACAAAATCTTCCATACTAATAGCAGAGTTATTTCAATTATTATTAGCATACTCTACTAATGGAAAGTGATCCTCCAAGCCATATCCAAAATACAAACACACAATAAATCAACATATCCTACAAACCATGGATAATATTATCGGTCTTCCATCCATTTGGGGGTAAAATTCCATACTCATCTGTAACTAGGTACCAAATGCCTCCTACAAGACTCTCGAGAAACATGATGTAAACTATGATTCATAGTAAAAGATAATAATCGAGGGTACCATATGGAGTCTAATGATATAAAACACATATAACTATCATAAAATATCCAATGAATGCTTCTCCCTGATAGAAAATAAGTGCACCACCATTGTAAGTCATCCATCCATCACCCAGATGGAATATTAGACTCTCATTTTATATAAAATCCATGTCATAAACGTCATGGATATGAATTATCATTTTCAATCTAGGATCTAAATAGGCTACATAGAACATGTCGGAACCTGGTTCTCATGCATTAATTTCAATCCTATGAGACAATGAGAGATGAAATTAAGGATCCTTTATCTCTTATTAGTACAACAAAACTTCAGTTGAATTTCATTATACCTATTTTTTACTCTGATATGTAAAAAAATGAGAATTATAAAAAAAACCTCTTCACTTCCTCTTACATCACAATTAATACTACCATTCATCCCTATAAGAGGATTTTGTGATTACCTCCTTAAGAGAATACATCGGGTGCATCTCAAATAGATATCTAGTCAAGAAGAACCTCACGATTTTCATATCAGAACTAATTCTCCCATAAATGTAAGAGGATCGAAGGAGTCAACACCACTTATTGATGAAAGAATTCTCCCCTCTCTTCTACTGGGGTCTGTTATCAAGTAACCTACTACTCAGAAACCTCCACCACTAGGTGAGAATGGGAATTCCTTCTAAGTAATTATTCCCTAAAATCTATATTTCTTGATATTTATTTTATATTAAATTCATATTCATACAAAAACTCTAACCATATCCTCTGTATCAAGTTAATATACCTTAGTGTAAAGATATAATTGAGACTTTAGTGGTCTGACTAAACAATACAGAGCTTTCCTAGATGATATTTCCTAAACATCTTCAAAGTGAAGACTACTTCTACAATATCTAGGTCATGATTTTTGTGTTTTTTCATGTTATGCATCAACTGAATCAATCCATATTGGATATCCGGCTTCCACTACATAAACATGCAACTTATCTATGATCTTGATGAATTGAAAAAGACTATGTACTCTACACCCTCCATTAGTAGTCTCAACACTTGAATACTATTTATCCTCAGCATAAACTGCTCATATTCTCCCTGAAAATTGTTGGTAAAGATAAATGGATACCCATTCTATGTATGGGTTGTTAAAGGGGATGATACATTGGAAAAGAAAGGTAAACACCTCCTACAGTACCCCTTCGAGCCATGAATGATCCACACCTCTATCACACTCTTAGTTGAATCCCAATTAATTGTTGTATGAATCTTATGTATTTCCATAGATAAATTGTTCTTAGAAATAACATTCCCCAGAAAGTGATCTTCATAGATGAAAAATTGGCACTTAAATAGATTATCATAAAGCGAGTTCCCGAGGAGTAATCCTTGGACCATCCTCAGATGCTCCGCAGGATCCTCCACTAAGACATAGTAAATTAATATTTCATCAATGAAGTCAACCACAAATTAGTCTAAGTATGTTTAGATAATATAGTTTATGAAAGACAAAAATGTAGTAGGGAATTCATCACAAAAAACCCCCCCTAATCTCATAGTGTCCTAGAAACATTAGATTGTCATCTTCAAAATATCAGTGTCACAAACCCTCAACTAGTGGTTGTTGGACCTAATATCATTATTTGAGAACCTACTCACACCTCAAAACCGATCAAAGAGGACATAAATTATCAAAAAGGGGTACTTGTTATTTATTTTTAAATATTTCAGGCTATGTTAGTCAATAAAAGTCTCATGATCATGTCTTCCTTTTTCAAGAACAAAAATAAGATTCTCCAGGGATGAACTAGGTCTGATAAATCCATTCTATTAAAGGTAATATAATTACACCCTCAACTAATAAATCTTGATAGGGGTAATCAAATATTCCATTGAAGATATTGGTGTGTTCATGGGGTGAATGTTGATGTATAATTCTATATTCTACCATGGAGGTAGTCCACGAAAATCCACGGGGATGATTTCCATATATCCCTCCACCAATGAAGGAAGCTATATGACTGAAGAGCCCATTGTGATAAGGGACACGATCACTAAATTATGGGTTATAGACTGTATCCTCATAATTTAAAGTCTCACTCGCTCAACCATGATATATCTATCATCCATAAGGGACAATTTCATCTCATCTATATGTAGAAATATAACACAAATGAGATAAAAGTTAAAATGGGACCAAATTGTGGAAAACAAATCCATACCCAAGATAATGTTGTAAGGTTTTATCTTGAAGATAAATTTGTCCCCTGAGAAACTCTCTCCACCAAGTGATCACGGACACTACTAGAAGATAAAAGATATTGAATAAGTGTTCCCCATTGGTTCCCCTAGCCACAACTTCTAGGATAAAGTCCCAAATGGGAGATCTTGATCATTCACTATGAATAAGGTTGTCGAGGAATGAATCAAAGCTATGTATACGAGTACTGAGTAATGAGTAGGATAAACATAGATTGTACCTTGAATCATCTCATGAGTAACTTGTTCATTACCGTTCATGGACGAAAAATACCCATGACTCTGTCCTCTATCTCCCTAAGCCTAACATGGGACACTTGGTGGCGTGGTATAAGTAAATTTTAACATCTCCCTCCACAATCTGATCATCCTCCTAGAGCCCTGACCACTCTTATTCTAGAACCACCTCCCTGTGGGTTATGATATACACATCCAGGAAGATCTCTGATCATAGTTTTGCCTCTATAGTGGGGGTCCATCTACTGTATATATATCCTACTCAACATAATGGGCGCAGAAATCATGATACTATTGAATTCCCCCATCCCAATCATAACACCCCCTCTCTAGGATGACTAGATCCTTTACGCGGTCCATGAGCAGTATACCCATGTGTGTGAGTCTAGTTATGAGTATGCCTCATCTAGAGAGAACTTAATATCTTAAACTTTCTTGATGTTGCTGATGAATTTTCCATGTGATATTCACTATTGGTATAAACTTCATGGAGTATCTCTACTAATAATATATCCACTAATAGATATAACTTCAGTACTCCATCATAGGCAAGAAAACACAAGAAAATAATTATAGAACACATTTATTAGAAGATCCCCTACTTGAACTTCCTCACCCAGAATAATCCGTGACATGTTATATTGAGGCAGTATTGAATAAGGTCAACGAACCTCATGGAATACTCAGATACATTCATATCATCTTTATATTTATCAAGAACCTTCTAGATCCAAACTAAGCCCCAGAATGATGGGTAAGATTTCTACTGAAATAGATGTTGGAAGTAGTACCATGAGATATTTGTCTCATCATGAGTCTATGAAACTAGACTCCACTAGTTCTTGACTACTCCATGGAAAAGAATGACAGCTATAATAACCATATGATATGTTGGCATCTGAACCAGTCTGAAGACCCAAACCACCGATTTTATCCATTCTTCCACTACCTATGGATTTGGATCTATAAAAATCCTCAATGGTATATGATTCTAGAAATCACATAATGTTATCATCATGTAAAAATAATCTTCCAATAATACTAGAAAAAACTACTAGCCGAAAAGTGTGGCTCCATCTACCTTCCCACCTAGAGGAAATACCTCATGGGATAACCCCAGAACTAAGGTCTCATCACTCCTCAAATCATAATAATAAATTGGTAACTTGGATGGATGTCTTCACAAAGGTATATTGAAAGAAATCAAGATGTACCATAGTCAGGTGAAAATATATATGGGGATTTGACTCAGGAAGGACAGTAAAAGGACTCGATACAATATGATGCATGTACCATTGTTACCTATAATCAATGTATCGATATGATGAGTTGAAAAATCAGATACTCAGAGTCTGGGTGTATGGATATGTCATCCAAAAACCTTAAATTAGTCCCCAAGACTAAAATCAGAACTGGATACACATTGACACCACTTCTATAATTCCTAGAAAATCCTAATAAAGGGATAAATCCAGAAACTATCCAATGGAATGAACTTATCTAATACCACTCTATCAAGACTCGAACCTCTAGGTACCCTATGGAATATAGAAGTCCAATATATAACAACCCCAATCCCATCTTCATTAGGCCATGGGATGGAGACAATTTCTGTGTAGAAATAACTAGAATGGGAGATCTTTTCCTAAAATATTTTTTCACATGAAACCATACCATAACCATGTAATAGTATAGAGGAATAATGATAAAATGATTATACTATCTAGAGGATAATTTCTCATGAAACAACTCTATAGAATAAAAAAGGGTTCAACAGTATAAACCAAAATAAGGTTGTAAAAATAAATGACCACAAAATAAGCAAAAACAAGAAAAAAATTAGAAAATATAAATGTTGAGATAGACTAGCTCATGATCTCCTAACTTGAACACTATAAATGGACAATGAACTATGTTTTCACTATACTTTACCAAATTCATCGCTAATCTCTCCATCTTCTATACAAAACACAACACATGTGGGAAAATCCCATGTATGAGTGAGTATATAAAACCCCACAAGAACAGCCTTAAAACCAATGAGGGAGATAAAGAAATATTCAGTAGAAGGTCAAATAAACCCATCAAAGAGAGCAATAAAACCCCATAGATATCTATATACTCTTAAAGAAAACCTATCTAAGAGAGAAATGGGATCTGCATCTCATATCTGGACCAATGTTGATTAGTCTTTCAATACCTCCAAAAGTAAATCTTTGATACCCCACATCAAATGATACCTCACTAGAATATGTGTGGAGGGGCCCACTCCTTGATACTAAAATCCACAGTTGAGGGAGCTACAACACTTTTATAAGAACAACACAACAACATATCTCATATAAGGTGGAGTACCTATATAAAGATACAGAACCATCACCCATTACAATGTAGTTCCATCTCTATCTATATAAAGCGTATGGGGAACCCACACCATGGTGCGACAAAGGAGTTTCAACCATAGAAACTCTACGATGATCCTTCCTTGATCACTACCATCATGAATTATCTCTTAAAGAAGTTGTATTTCTAGAACACCTCACATAGTATCAAAAATTCCAAAAAAGGTCACCATCACATTATATATGAATAAATACTCAGGATAGGCTACTCATTGGACAAAATTCAAGTCCAAATAAAGGATATATGAGTGTAAGAACTTGTAAGAAGGAGTATATATAGTGATTGGTTTCCCACAAAGTGTTTCATCCCAAATTGTTTCTTGTACATGTTCTCTTATAGAAATGGATTGGTTGATGTCATTATACATGGCATGTACAAGTAACACATGATGTTTCTCAGCCTCTCTATACTTTACCGTGTCCTCCTGGTCATAACTGTGTATATCGTCATGTGCCTGTGTACCCAGTTGTGTGCAGGTGACTACCCATTCCCTGATATATCCAAAGTACCAGAAATGCCATCCCTTATGGGATCCTATATGGGTGTAGTTGGCACATGTCCTGGCTTCCCAAGTAGGATCACATGGCATGTCGGTCCTACCACATGGCATGCGATCTGTAACTCAGTTGGAAACCATAACTACTATGAAATCTAATGAACACAATATGTGTTCTTCCACACTAAATGGAATGTAGTCTTTTTTACATAGAATAATCATATTCTAAACTTAGTTTCCAGATCCAATGTAATTGTTGAAAATAATTCCTTTCTTCCACCTATGGTTGAAGGAAAACATCTTCGTCTATCACATCCCAACATTCGGTTGCTGAAAAAAGGAATCCCATCATACACTTGAAGCCCTATTGAATGTCCCATTCACCTCATGTTTCCCATCACAATTCATGATCCTATATCCATGAATATTCACCCACAAATTATTTTTTTCATTCAACAAAAAGACAAGTTTTCCATCATGCACACACCCACTATGAATCTGAGGGTTATATCATGCTTGAACCTACCCCGACAATATGAAATCATGGCCTAATGGTTTAATGATGAAGAACATGGATAATGGTTGCGGAAAACATAAGAAAAAAGGTATAAAAATATTTGGAAGTGTGATATTGGTAAACGATCTTAGAAATATGAAATCTAGGGTGATAAGAATTATATATCAATAATTACTGATATAAACAAATTAAACAGTCTCATAGGAAGGGAAGATAAACTTAGATCAGAAGTAGTTAAAATATCCTAAATCAATATTTTAATCAAAAGGGAGAAAATCCAAAATTTATGAGTCCTACCTCAATTTAGATTGATCATCAGTGAAGAATAAATTATCTAGTGAAGGAGAAGTCATGCTTCATTCATTGTCTCTTGATCCACCTCAATCTAATCACTCATCATCCTCTGATGTTATCCCCCAAAAAAGAACACTCAAAGATCCTCTAAATTCTCCTAGGTTATTTGAGACTAACCTTGGATAATTTTGTTAATGATATATTTATTGAGGTAATTATTTTGTGGGTGTTTGAAATAAATAAATAAACAGAACATTTTTTAATTAAATGCATTTCCAATGATTACTTAAACCAATATCCTAGGCTGACCAACCGTAGGTCGCACCTATGGTAAACCCAATGTATAAAAATCAACCATGGTCTCATATTTTTGATTTTATAATCCTTTTAAGAGTTATTAAACTATTTATTGAAAAAATAAACCTGTGTGATATTAATATATTTAATATATTAAACATATCAATTCATGACACACAGGGCCTCAAAATCTCACATCGTCAAACTTTCTGGCTCTGAAAATATTCGTTAATATATTTACATGTTATAAAAGGTAAAAATTGGGTCTCTATATCACTGAACACCAATTTCACCCTAACCATCTAATGGTCAATCCATCCAAGCCAATAACCCTTCTCATATGAGGTCTATCCCCCAATAGACAATGGTGGTGTCCCCACCATATGATTTTTCTTACAACACATACAGGGTAAAACCCTATGGGGGGCCATTAATCCAAACCGAAAAGACATTTAGATGAATTTGGATTATAACTGATGGTATCCTAGCACAATCTGGATGATTTCAAGATATTTTCTAGGATCATCTCTAAACTGAGAGTATAGAAATATGTTGTCGAAAATTACCACTAGAACCCCTTCAAAGGCCTCAACCTCTATTCCCACAAGAATCTCACCAACTACTATCTGTGATTGATGGAATGATTCCCAATGGAAACATAAAGGATCCAAACCACCAATTCCATCATGTTCAGTGTAGATCAGCTTCATTTCACCAAAATAAAAATGCTCTTACTCATAATCCACCCATTCACTTATTCTAAATAACATCATGCATCCCTAAAACATGAGCACCATCTACACCTCCCACATGGTTTATGTCCAACAATAAGTCCATCCATCACCCTATGAGTCATTCATATATCAAAAGAATCCATCCACACTCTATCTTCCCTTGAACCACTCAACCAAGGTCAAAATTGATTCCCACACTAAACAACATTGTATGCATGGGGTTAGGCATCCGGATGATCATCCCCCTCAAAAATGGTGTCAATTATAACCATAAACACTCAATTTGAACCACTTAGAAATAAACCAAGGCATATACAAGCATTTTATAGAAAATAGATGGCCACAAAATGTGCATCGATTTTGTAGACAAGACATTCACAATATTGAAGTAACCCCTGTAATGGGTCACCATCGAAAAAACAAATAAAGTGACATGTAAGGTTCCAAGTCAAAACTAAGGGCCTACAAGTCTCCCACCTAGTCTTACCAATAATTTTGAAAATTAGGGTTCCAACCCATGGGGTGTCACCCACACTCGCATCTCAACTCATGACATGCACATTTTAAAACACATACCTTGTATAGGGCACCAATCCTATCTGAGAATCTGTAAACCAAACTGATCCCTATAGGATCTCATCTCATTGGGTTACTAAACAACCTATGCATGAGGATTGGGTCATTATCATCATTCCTGAATCTCTCTCTATAGATCCCCATGACCTTATATCGGAATAAATTCTATATATCATTCGACCGATTTGAGTAAAATTCCACCATGTATATATACAAGAAACACCATATGAGAAGTTTTTGATACTTTAACAAACTATTCTTCTCCAATTTACAAAATCACACACTAACGAGCCTATATGTCTTGTTAATACTACATGCCTAATATTATGCATGAGATTCCTCTTGCCTCTATAGTGAAAGAGTCAAAATCAACTCATTGAACTCTTGAAAATGGTACAAGTGTTAGGTGTCCATTATAAATAAAAAAGATCCAAATTATATGTGCATCACCAGATTATAAAATCAAATTCAACCATAATAACACAAATTAGAACAAAATCCCCATGCCCTAGTAACCTCGACAACCTACCAGAACAGGATTTTTTGACAAAACAGCTCAACATCCATCATAGGATCTGATATGTTCTTATATAACCCATATAAAAAATTCAAAAATCGTAGGATAAAATAAAATGAAACACTTTAGACAACAATTTTTCATGAGACACTACTATTGCGACCTCAGTTGAAACTACCTAAATGGAGGAAATTGAAGTAGAATGAATGGCACACACTGACTGCTCTAAATGGTTGAGAACTCCTGTCATTGATTACCTAGACCTACCCAATAAAAACATAAGTATGAACCCTTATAATAGTTTTTATAGGCTCCTCCTCTAGAGAAACATAATGATGAGGGATGGTAACTACCCTCGGTTGAAAAAAAATCTTATGTTCTAACAATTGGGAACACCAAACCACAGCTCTCCTTAGAGAAAAAACATGATGACTCCAAAATCATGAGGACTTGGTTCAGGCTTTCATCCTCTCTATAAACTCTACTCTCAGTAGCACATCGAGATACGATTTCAACATAAATGAGGTGACCTGGCAGTTGATATCTAGATGTAAATCGTCCTTGAAATTCCTCATCCTGGACTCCTCATCTAGCAAAAATTCATTAAATGGATCACCTAAAAAAGGTTAAAAAACTCACACACGCTTGGGATCCTTTACTTAAGGGTAAAAAACTCTTAATAGGTCTTAGGTAAAAATCATATCATAGAAGGGTCCTGAAATAGAACCCAAACTCTCACACATTGTGGCTCCCCTACTGAAGGGGAAATAGCTCATGGTAAATGACTGCATTCATGGTTGAAGAAATAAATGATGATATAAACTAGTCTTATAACTTTTCTAAAATGACTATTAAATCTTTATGATCCCCATCGAATAAGAACCACCACAATTACATCCCTCCACATTGCATCGTCTTGGCCAACAAAACCCCAATTCTTTTTCCTGGCATAGATCATACTAAATCAATCTAAACCTTGTCCAAACTATCCTTTGTGATTACTTCTAAAAATGAAACCCCATAGTTTTTTATACTTAAGAATTGAAACTCTTGAAGATTCCTCCTCTAGGATTCATCGTTGATGAACTCCACTCTGTGGTGATCTGTTAGAACATTTTTATGAACATATTTTGTGCAAACCTGATAAGGTTGTTGACCTGGATCCATGCCTATAAGGAGAACAAACATGTTATAATTATAAAGATAGAATGTGTAATATTTAATTTTAATTAATTAATTTTTTATTATATAGTTAATGTTTTATCCTATACCAATGTCTACCCATTTAAAACATAGCAACAAACAAGAATGATGGATGAACCTTTCCTTGGTGTCTACTTTTCAACTAGAATCACCACCTTTTGTAGGCTCAGTAAACGTAAAGGTTTGTATGATAGATCATAAGGGGGCCTAAATTCCCATGTCTCATCCAGCATTCTATATTTATATCACATAATAATCATAGCTGACATTGTTTCAATACCAAACCATGCAACCTCACCTATTCCAAAATCCAAACTACATCCTATCTGTCAACCTATATTTGATTCCACTTTTTCACAAACCCCTCCAAAAATGATACAGTAATGAGGGGAGAGAGATAGTGACTACCTGATTCCCACCTCCAGTAGGGTTTGGGTTGTTTATGAGCACCAATGGAATAATATATATGAAAATGGAAGGCTTTACCCAATATGATAAACTTGTGGAAGTGAGAGATAAAAATGATACAACAACCAAAACTTTCCCAAACATACATATAAAAGAAAACCTGTATGCAGAATTCCACATTATACTATACTACAACACTGAAAGGAAAACTACAAGTACCAAAAAGGTAAGGATGACAGTAGCCACAAAGCCTAAACTGATCCAAAAAAACCCCGAGCTAGTAATATCCATCCCAATCACCAGACATCTCCTACTGACTGGAAACTTTGTTTTTATATATATAGAGAGAGTATAACTCAATACTCTATTGTATCCTCCCTGAATCCTCTTATAAAAAATATAACGAAAGAATGCTAAATCAGAGTGAACAATGGTGAAGCTAACTCATCACCTAAATAGGTATACAATATTCCCAACCTCAACATGGCTATCTCTCACCATGTAACGCATACAAAAGAGCATATAATAAAATAATTAAATATTAGTGGTACCCCACTCCCACTTATCCACTATTTTTATACTATACCCCAATGTCGCACATCCTGAGCCTCATTATTAAAAATTATGCCCTTGAAAAAACACTTGCGATGGGCCTTAAAACATGAAACTAAGGAATCACATAACCACGCCATCCAATATCACAAAAAATTTATCAAATTAATTTCTGGGAGCCACCACAACCTTAGAACTTATATCAAACATCAGGTATTTCACCTCAATGCATTACATCTCATAAACCGAGTAAGTACCTCAAGCCATTACAAATTATACACATCAAACCTATAATAATCCATTCGATACTATATCTAGTAATAGTTTTTTGTGAATTTACCACAATCCATCACATACATGTACACACACATATATGAAAAAAATTAATTATCATTTATACCAACACATGTAACTACTATAATAAGAGAGCAGGTCCAAACGAGGTACTCAGTCATCCATCCTCCCACCAAGATATTAAGGAAATTTACCTCCCAGGGTCCACCAAGAATCATTTTCCATAAACAACATTGGTGGGGAAGCATAAAATATCACAAAGTAAATATGATATAATATATCTCACAACCGCACTATGTGAATAACCTGATCATATACTCAACAACAACTTATATTGCTCGGACTCCTAGATGCCAATACTAAGACCAAATATCCTATGTACACAAGCATATAAATGTGTTACATTAAATTCATTATTTATTTTTATTATTTCCTTCTAAAAATGTAGTCACTATACACTAATTAGCTAGTAACTTTTTGTTCATTACATTACATTGAATTTTATTACATCATCAGAGTAAAGCCCATGCTCTCTAAGAATAATAAAAACCGAAGACTTGGTTTATCATGATTAACATATATTATAATTTTAATTCCATCTTCAACCATCCTTGTGGGTTTAAAATTTATTCAATTTATCATCATAATCATTCTACATCCAAGTATTCTAGGAAAACCATCCTAAGATACCACTAGGAGAACACATGCAATCAAGAATCTCCAACTACCTCAAGTTGTGGTGAAAGTAATTCATATAAAAAAAGCAATCTTTCCATCATCCATTAAACATATTCTCAAAAGATCATACTAGCCCTTAACATCTAGTCAATGTGTATGCCTATCATTAACCCATTCTATCACTTATGGTTCCATCCCCAACACCCAGATGCATATACCTATACATCTCACCATCACTAGAATCATCTTCTGCCACATCATCCACGCCTACCTACCCACATAACACAATTTCCATCTTAGGCTCAGACATCCCATAATCACTTCACATTTTTACCTCCACAACCCATACCACACAGACCTCCAGAATCAGCTATACCAGGCTCACATCCTATAGTAGACGGAAACAAAAAAGCATGCAATTGGGAACTTGGCCTCAAAACAAGGCATTCAACCTTCTCATGAAAATGAGCTCTCATAGATCCAAAACAAGGCAGTTGGACTTCTCAAAAAAATATTAAAATTAGGAACTATAAAAAAAAATTATCTTTATCAAAAAAACTAGTTCTTATTCCATCTTCAATTAGACGATTCATTTATTAATAGGTTCCACCTACGGGAAACCTAAAAACCTAGAGTTAATAAGCCATCATAAATTAGTTAATCAATTAAATTAACATGATTCCAAACATATATTCTAGGTTAAACAGACTTAATAATTTTAAAATATTAACATGCCTTTATTATTTTATCAATAGGCATTACCATACCTCAGGTTCATTAACCAATTCAATTAAACAAGCATAATTTCATCAATTTTATTATCATAAAATTACAAAGCTAATTGGATTCTTTAAAAATTTATATTTAATTATTCATAATACATTTAATTGTAAATTAATTACAAATTTAAATTATTTACCAATTCCTATCAAGAACAACATGATAAAAAATAAAGGTATAGAGATCACACTATCTAACAAATTAATAGGAAAACCGCAGTCACAGTAGAAAGAAAAAACATCACCGACAAGGGATCTATAAAAAATTCTCTAATCTTGTTTGATAATTATTAGTTTAATCCCATATTTATCCAATGGGTTGAATCATGATCAATTTATGATGGAATATAAATAAAATAGAAGCAACAAATCCAATACCTCAAATGTTGTCAACATTATTCATATAAGAAGAGACCATGTTGTAGATATTTAATCACCTATCAAGAAATAATTGTATCCATATGAGGAATTCATGGAACTACCACCCCAACAATAATCATGAGAAACCCCAATATAAACATGAGTTAGAAAATTTCAAATCATCAAAAGAAGATACTGGATGAAATAGAATCAAACGGAGATAAACCGCTGGAAAAAGAGGTAGAAATCACCTTTGTTCATATCGGATCACCAAGGATAAAAAATAGAATCCCAAGGATCAATAACCTTTAAAGGGAATTCAAAACACCAATGGTGAGGATTTTCTTCCACCTAGAACAAGTGTGGGAGATTTTTATCGTACCATGATTCACTGTTTTATTTCACCCTTATACAAATGTATTAAACTAATTTTGTATTCAAAATTACATTTATAATAATAAATTTCACTCCATTTTTGATTCAATTATTTTTTGTTTAAATCTTTTAAAAAGGTAAATTTTACTTGTTTTCATAATTATATTGTAGGTGGAGGTGATTTGGAGGACCTATTATGAAGTCCATGAAAAATGGGCCATTCTGCACATGATCCAAGAACATCAGTAGACTAAAACGCATGTGATACTAATACATGAATTCAAATGGGATGAAAATTTGTGGGATGGTCATAAATTTAATTAGAATCATTTCATAGGAAGTAATAGAAGCCCAATTAATCCATTAAAAGGCCCATACAAGCTGATCTGTCCAATAATGTGGATCTGCACATGGTCAAAACATTGCCTCTGTATTTTGGCAATATCTCTTATTATATTCTATATCTGGCCAAAATATTTTACATGGATGTATAAAAGCTCTCGGCCAAAACATCTATAAGTTTCTCCAACGTTAGTTTTTCCTTTCTGGCTAGAAATAATCATGGACCATGTGGATTCGTGAAATTAGGGTTCCCAAATCCACTTCCCTATTTGCCTGTAAATTGGCACCTTGGGAACCCCATTTTGGAGTTCGAACCAGAGGAAAGATTCTAAAATTTTGGAGTCCCAAAGAGGGTTTTTAATCATCAATATAAGTTCTAAAGGATATGGGAAGTTCTAATTCAACATCTTCTTCTTCCTCCCCTCCCATGGATTTCTAAACCCCTTGTGATCACCTGGGGATGAGCATGATGTAAATCCCAATCTTCATATTTGTAATATTTGAATGATATTTTTAATTCCAAGTTTTTGTGTTGATTTTAATCATCCTCTATTCTTATATTATTGTTTTATATACTGGTATGTCATGACCAATTCATATGATCATGTTTGGGGGTACCCATTCATGTAATGTTTCACACACCGTTCACCACTTTCTTTTCCCCCTTCCAATTGCGGTGTTTGTGTGGTTCATATTATTCAATTGAACTCACATAATCACCGTCAAGGTCATGAAAAGTTTTTTCATGGTATCACAAAAAAATAAAATACAAACCCGGACAACACATTGAGTTATTCGTGTGTTTCCTTGGTGAGTTTCAGTTATGATGTCGAACACAAATCACCCAATCATCGGTGGTGTCCGGTGAATCATTGTGTTTTTTTGACTGAAACCTAGGAGTTATTCTAGAATAAAATCAATAAAATTTTGGTTCTAGGTGTTACAAACCAGGGATTAAAAGATCATAACCCTATATCATGAAGCGATGAAGGATGAACATCATGAGAGTACCCCGGGTTGATCACACTTAATTAATCTTGTTCATTTCAACTTTGTTTTATCACTTTAATTTTCTATTTTCATATTTAATAAAAAAAACCCCCAAGTTTTACTAAACCACATTCCACTTATAATTTCATAATCAAAATTCTCTTTTTAAATTAATGATATAAGGCTCCGTCGAGAGACGACCTAGGGTTGCTGCTATACTGCAGAAATTCTAGTCAAAATTAATTACTAATTTGACGCACTCGAAAACGCTATCAAATTTTGGATCCATTGCCAGGGATCCAATATTATTTCACTTCATTATTTCCTTTTATTTATTTTAATTCTTAATTAGTACTCATTTCAATACCCCACCCCATTTTATTATTTTAGTTTTGGGGTTTTCTCTTTATTTTTGGTTGTTTTTGGTGTGTTCTTTCTCTCTCTCTCTCTCTCTCTATTCTTCTTATTATTCTCTATATATCTCTCTAAAATTTTGTATTATAACATTATATTATATTTTCACCATTCTTAAGTGATTTTATCAATATTAAAAAAACAAAATTCACAACTTATTTTCACGACCCGATCTGGTAATGAAACACTACTTGAATTTGACCCTGAAATTGAAAAGCCACTTCACACACAAATCAAGGAATCTAGATAAGGTAAATCCAATAACATTGAGGAACCACTTTTGTAACCACAAGTGGTAATAAAACAATAAAAAATTTAACCCAATCGGATCCAAGAAAACATGGATGCAAATAATTGAACATTAAAAGAACTGACCACCCCTGATGTGGAGTACCAACCTGCATACATCCAATATCCCAAGGAAGAAAACAACATTGAGCTGAGATCAGGTCTCATCCACCTTTTTCCTAAATCCCCTGGTCTTCCCAGTGGGGACCCTCATAAACACCTTAAGGTGTTTCACATAGTGTGCTCCACCATGAATCCCAAAAATGTGTCTGAGGACTTAATTATATTTAGGGCCTTCCCATTATCCCTTTATGGTGTAGCTAAACACTGGATATACTATCTGCCAACCATAATTGGGGGCTGGAATGACCTTAAAAAACTCTTTCTTGAAAATTTTTCCCTACCTCCCGAACTTCATCAATTTGGAAAGAAATATGTGGAATTAGGAAATCACAAGGAGTGACCCTTCATGAATACTTGGAGAGATTCAAGAGACTTTTCCTAAGGTGCCCCCACCTCCAAATTAGTGAACAACTGTTAATCCAATACTTATATGAATGACTTGTCCCTATGGATAGTGGAATGATAGATGATGCAGCGGGTGGTGCCCTAGTTGATAAAACTCCTTCCACCGCTCGCGACATAATGGCCAACATGGCTCAAAATGCACAACAATTTGGTACCTGAGCAATTGCACCAACCCGAGGAGTGCACGAGGTAAGTCATTCAGCCCTAGAAGAAAAGGTAGATAATAAACTTGATGAGATTCATACCCTTCTAAGGCAATTATCTCAAGCACATGGTAACTCAAAATATCCTTTTTTTCCATTACATTTTGGTATTTGTTCAAACAATACTAATTTTTCTAACGAGTGCCCACAACGTCAAGATTCACCAGAGTCTTGTGCAATTGTGTTCCTAGGGCGTCCATTCCAACAAGAACCTCCCTTCAAGTAGGAACAATTCTGGCCAAATCCAAACCATGGGTGGAAAACACAACCCCAGTACTGACAAGTTGGAAACTGAAGCTACCCCAATAAGAATTGGTATCCCTAAGGCCAAGGTATGCAACCTTCTTATCCTTCAAATTTTCAAAACAATCATCCTCATCCTCCCAAATCAGAACCAAGCATCGATGATATGCTGAAACAAATGGAAACCCAGAACCTCCAGTTCTAACAGACCACACAATGAGAAATTCAAGACCAACGAACTCAATTGGGACAATTGGAGAACACCATAGGTGAGCTTAAGATGCAAGGTTCTGGATAACTATCATCACAAACCATTTCCAATCCAAAGGTAAAAGGTAATTTATGTGCAATTTCACTTCGTAGTGGTATATATGTTTCTCCTTCTACTGATTCTACGAAAACAGTATGTCCCCCTCTTGAAAAACTATTTCTCCACCCATAAAAAATTCCAATGGAGAAAAACAAAATAAAAAGGGAAATCAAATTATCATTAAGGATTCCCATGAACAATCCATTCCTCTTACTTTCCCTCAAAGACTCTATTAATCTATCAATAACATTGCTAATGAGATTGAAAATGAAAAAGTGGAAACATTTAAAAAATTTCATGTTAATATTCCATTGTTGGACGCAGTCAAGAAAATTCTTCATTATGCCAAATTTCTTAAAGAACTATGCTCCCATAGATGAAGGATGAAGGGGAATGAGAGGTTCAACTTGGGGAGGAATGTCTCGGACTTGATTCAACCATCGATGCCAACAAAATCCAAGGATCCATGCACATTCAGAATACCATGTACCATAGGGGAGACTTTCTTTTATGATGCTATGCTAGATTTAGGTGCTTCCATTAACGTAATGCCTCAATACATGTACACTTGTCTATAGGTTGGAGAGCATCAACCAATGGGAATTGTCATAAAACGTTCCAGCTGAAGTACTATGCATCCAACATGAGTGATTGAGGATATTCTTGTAAGAGTAAAGAATTTCATCTTCCATGTTGATTTCTACATTCTTGGGATGGAAGATACTCCAACCCAAGTACACGCTCCTCTCATACATGGGAGGCCATTCCTCAAAACAGCAAAGAAAATCATCAAGGTTCACAATCGTACGCTGTACATGTAATTTGGAGGGGAAAAGGTCAGTTTTATCATCCTTAAGTCTATGAAACACCCTGTTGAAGAGCACTCCACTCTTCCTGTCTATTCGATTGAAGTTCTCTCAAACGATGCACACACACAGAATTCCATCCTCAACCCAAATTCTGATTCATTTTCCTTTTCATAACCCTTGGATGATTTGAGTTTTGAGGTCATGTAATGAGTGTTGTATGGGTTCTAAAAAGTGTAAATTTTGTACTTTAATTGATGAGTGTTTTCTTTCTGAGGTACCCATGAATGTCGATGATTCTACAAATCTCAATTCAATAGATTCTCTATCTTTAGAGAATAAACATGAGCTGATAGATAGTTTGATGGACCTCAATCCCCCTAAATCCCCTCCCATAGTCTAAAAACTCCAGGTGTTGGAATTAAAACCACTTCCATATAATTTAAAATATGCCTATCTTGACGGTATTGACCAAATGCCCATCATTATTGCCGATAAACTCTCTCAACAGAAGGAATCAAAATTTCTTGATCATCTGAGAGAGTGTAAAAAGGTAATAGGATGGACATTGGCTGGTATTCCCAGGATTAGCCCATCTATTTGTATGCAACATATACTTTTGGACGATGAGGCTAAGCCCGTAAGATAATCTCAACGCCAGTTGAATCCCACTCTCCTTGAAGTGGAAAAATTGTAAGTCATTAAATTACTTGTTGTTGGGATCATTTATCCTATATCTAATAATAGATGGGTTAACCGAGTTTAAATTGTGCCTAAAAAGAAGGAATAAAAGTTGTGTCAAATGAAAGGAATTAATTGGTTCCAACACGTGTGAAAAACTATTGGCGAGTCTATATTGACTACCGTCGATTGAATCAAGACATGCGGAAGGACCACATTACTCTACCTTTCACTGACCAAATGTTAGAATGATTGGCTGGTAAGTCCAATTATTGTTTCCTTGATGGCTATTTGGGTTATTTATAAATCCATATATAGCCCTTGAGGATCAAGAAAACACAACTTTTACCTGTCCATTTTTCACATTTGCATACAGAAAGATGCCTTTCAGTCTTTGTAATGCTCCGGGTACTTTTAATCGTTGTATGTTGATTATATTTTCAGAGTACCTAGAAAATTTCATGTATGTTTTTATGGATGATTTCAATGTTTATGGAACTTCCATTGATGATTTTTTTTTCGCACCTATGTTATAACCTCCATCATTTCATAGAGAAATATATTGTATTAAATTACGAGAAATGACATTTCATGGTTGAAAGAGGGATATTTCTTGGGCATGTTATTTCTAAAAGGGGAATTCAAGTGGATAAATAAAAAATTGAATTAATTTCAACCCTTACATATCAAAAATCTGTTCGTGAAGTGCGATATTTCTTGGGTCTTGCTGGTTTTTACCAACAATTCATTAAAGACTTTAGTAAGATCACACTTATCTTGTCCTGGTTATTAAAAAATCATTCTGAGTTTTTGTATAATAAAAAAGGGAGGGTGTATTCAATTCACTAAAAAGAAGTCTCATGTCATCTGCCATCATCCAACCTCTATGGTGGGATCTCCACTTTGAAGTTATGTGTGATTCCTCTAACATTTCAGTTGGGGAAGTTTTATCACAAAGTGCTGAGAAGGCTCCTCATGTCATTGCAAATGCCTCACGTACCCTTGTCCCTACCAAGGAAAACTACACGACCATGGAAAAAGAACTTCCTTCTATTGTGTTTCCTTGGAAATTTTTTTTTCATATTTTATCGAGTAAAAAATCATTGTCTTTTCTGATCATGTTGCCATTTGTTTCCTCCTAAAGAAACCTGAAGCTAAGCCCCACCTCATTCGGTGGATGCTCCTCCTCCAGGAGTTTGACCTTGAGATTAGAGATAAGAGAGGAGTGGAAAATGTTATTTCTGACAACATTAGTAGGATTTCCCCACCATTGGACCATCATATTGACTCACCTATCCCCATTGGATAATTCTTCCCTCATGAGACCCTTTGTGATGTTGTGGACCTTACCCCTTGGTTTGTGGACATTGTGAATTTTCTAGTAACATCCAGGGTCCCCACTGATTTTAGAACATCAAAATTCTAGATACATAAGTATGATTATTCTGTGGTACATTAGGGATGACCTATACGTGTGGAGAATTTGTAGTGACCATGTAGTTCATCGGTGTGCCCCCGACCATGAGTTCACCTCTGTTTTGACCTTCTGCCACACCTTGGCCTATGGGGTCCCCATTGGCTCTCAAGGTATAGATCGAAAGGTTCTTGACCAAGGACATTATTCACCAACATGGTATAGGTATGACCATAGGATTTTCAAGTCATGTAGTCATTGGAAATTCACAGGGAATATATCCAAAAAGAATGAATGATCCAAAATCCCATGTTTTTCTCTGAAATTTTTGATGGATGGGGCATTGACTTCACGGGGCCTTTTCCAAATTCATTTGGATATTTTGAACATTTTATTGGCTATTGAATATGAATCTAAATGGGTGGAAAAAATCCTAATAAGACCAATGACTCTCCTGTGGTTATCGATTTTTTGAGGTCTATGATTTTTAGTAGGGTTGGTTTACCGAGATTCATCATTAATGTTCAGGGTTCATATTTTTGCAATCACAACATGAAATGTTTTCTTCAAAAGTATGGGGTTGATCATAAATTCTCCACATAATATCACCCCAAACTAATGGACACACAGAAATCTCCTATTGGTAAGTTAAAAAAATCTAGGAAAAATGGTAAAACCCAATAGAAAAGCTTAGAGTTTTCACTTGGATGATGCACTTTGGGCATATCGTATAGCTTTTAAAACCCCAATTGGAATGTCAAAATATAGATTTATATTTGGAAAGTATTTTCACCTCCCAGTGGGGGCAGAACACCACGCATATTGGGGTGTTAAACAATGTAATATGAATCCTTCAGATGTAAGTGCGCATAGGAAGCTGCAGATTGAAGAGTTGGAAGAAGTTCGACGTGATGCATATGAAAACTCCTGAATCTATAAAGAGATGAAAAAGGAAATCCAGGATAGCATGATACTTCAGTAGATGTTTTATAATGGCGAGAAGGTTCTCATGTATAATTCCAGGCTAAAGCTCCACCCAGGTAAGCTTTGATCTCGATGGCTCAGTCCTTATACTGTTACTGATGTTTACCCTTTTGGTGCTATACAGGTTTTGCGTGAGAATAGTGGATAAAGGATTAATGTCAATGGGTAGAGGCTCAAACACTTCTATGAGGATTTTCCATAGAATATTGTTGATGAAATCCAACTTATAGATCACACATATGACACCATTTAGTTGGTTGTCCCTTCTCCCCACCTTTATTTACTTGCCTATTTATTTAAAATACTTTCATTGAGGAAAATGTAACTTTTAGGTGTGGAGGAGTTGACTTTTCATAGTTAGGAATAAATAAAACAAAAGAAAAAAAATTTATTTAAAAAAAATTATTTTCATTTTTGGTTTCATTTTACTTATTCTGTGTTTTAAGATAAAAATTGATCTTAAAAAGAATATCCAAAATCGTTTTTCATGATTGAGTAGATTATGTGGAAAATTCCATTGTTTTTGGAATTTTTTTTAAAATGAATGTTAATGAGGAATCATTTTCTAGAATTTTTATTTTCAAATCATTGTTAGGTGTTTAATAGATTTTTGAAACCCATGCCTCATTAGCACTGGACAATATTTTAATCCCTTACCCAAGAGATATTCTACAACCTTTATTTTGTATTTTTACTTTTAATCACATTCTTGAGAGTCTCGAGTCATGTAGGGAAACTAGATCATTCCTTGATTATATTTAAAGCTATATGATTCAAGTATTCTACATTAATGATAGAGGCAATCGTCCATTGAAAATCCCTTTTTACAATTATCCTCCATTTTCGGCCACCTTTACATTTTATCCTTCTTAAGCCTTAGAGACCATGAAATGCCTATTAGGTAGCCACATTACTTGATAATTTATCCCTACCTACACATATCTTGTGTATATTCTTGTTTTATTTTCAGAAAGTGTGGGAGAGAGTGTGTTTCCATGGGAATTCTGGGGAGAGAATAATTGTTATGGGTTGATATAAAGTGTGACTACATTCTCCTAGGGAAATGGGTTTACAAGCCATATTACAGCATTGTTTTAAACATGTTTCCCTCTTTATCATAAAAAACTAAAATAAATAGTTCTTTAAATTGAAAAAAACATAATAAATGAAATAAATGGAGAAAAGAGCATTTTATTCATTATTATTCAACGCTTGGTTGTGACCCACAAAAATGAAAAAGGGGGAGAGTCAGTTGGTGGTGATATACTTTGTGAGGGGTTTATTGTGTACATTTGTTGTGAATACTTGCTGAATTTTGACATGTTTTGTATATAAGAGATTAAAAACTCTTCTTCTGCCTCATATTTTTAATCATTAAATCCTACCAACCCTTGAACCACAAAATAACCTGTTGGAAGTCCTCTTGAGTAGCACACTAGTTTATACTAGTATGGAAATGAGATTTTCTGAAAGCATATTGTAAGATCACATGAACCCTGGGAAAAGAGCATACATCTTCTTTCATAAGTTCCTTGAGTGAAGAGGGAAAATTTTTAAGGTGAGGAAGGTTGCGACATGTTGCATGGGTGAACAAATGAATTTCAACAAATTTTAATGTGAGAAAAGAAAAATGATAGGAAAATTGATTCTATAGAAGAGACATGATGAATTTAATTTAAAAATAATCATTCATATTTTAACACCTTTTATTTAGGAAGGGGACATTATTAAAATATTATACTTTTCCAAGGAGTGAAAATGTTTAGCTGTGGGGGTGTTATCGTACCACGATTCACTGTTTTATTTCACCCTTATAGAAATGTATAAAACTAATTTGGTATTGAAAATTGCATGTATAATGATAACATTCACTCTATTTTTGATTCAATTATATTGTGTTTAAAACTTTTAAAAAGGTAAATGTTACTTATTTTGATAATTATATTGTAGGTGGAGGTGATTTGGAGGACCTATGATGAAGTCCATGAAAAATAGGCAATTCTGCACATGATCCAAGAAAACTAATAGACTAAAATGCATGATTCTACAAATCCGTGCAGCACAATGGGCGGAAAATTTTTGGTATGGTATTAAATATAATACGATCCATGTCATATGAAGGAATGGAAGCCCAATTATTCCATTAAGAGGCCCATAGAATCTGATGTATCTAATAAAGTGGATCTGCACAGGATCAAAATACTGCCTCTGTATTTTAAAAATATCTTTTATTATACTTCAATTTGGGCCCCAAAATTTGACATGGAGGTATAAAAGGTGTCTTAAAACACATCTTTAGTTCTTTCCAAAGATATTTAAGGCTTTTGACCGGCCACAACCATGTACTAAGAGGATTTGTGAAATCAGGGTGCTCAAATCCATTTCCCAATTTTCCTATAAATTGGCACCTTGGGCACCCCATTTTGGAGTTCGAAATAGTGGAAAGGTGCTGCCATTTTGGAGTACCAAAGAGGTCATTTAACCATCAATAGAAGTTCTGGAGGCTATGGTAAGTTCTAATTCAACTTCTTCTTCTTCCCCCCCTCCCATGGATTTCTAAACCCATTGTGATCACCTGGGGAGGAACGTGATGTAAATCCCAAGCTTCATGTTTGTAATATTTGAATGATCTTTTTAATTCCTATTTGCAGTTTTTATTTAATCATCCCATATTTTTATATTATTGAGTTATGTACTAGTATGTCATGATCAACTCATATTATCTTGTTTTGGGGTGCCCGTTCATGTGAGGTTTCACACACCATTCACCACTTTCTTTTCCCCCTTCCAATTGCATTGTTTGTGTTGTTCATATTGGTCAATTGAACTCACATAATCACTATCAAGGTTATGTACATTTATTTAATGGTATCAAAATGAAATAACATACAAAATTTTACAACACATCGAGTTCTTCATGTGTTTCCTTGTTGAGTTTTAGTTATGATGTCGAACACAAATCACCCAATCACCGGTGGTGTCCGGTGAATCATTGCGTGTTTTAGAGTGAACCCTAGGAAGTATCCTAGTATAAACTAAGTAAAATTATCGTTCTAGGTGTTGAAAACAATGGATTTAAAGATCATAACCCTATATCATGAAGCGATGAATGATGAACATCATGAGAGTACACTGGGCTAATCACACTTAATTAATCATGCTCATTTCTACTTTGTTTTATCGTTTTCATTTTCTATTTTCATATTTAATCATCAAACCCACAAGTTTTAAAAAACCTCATTCCAATTATAATTTCATAATCAAAACGCTCTTTTAAAAT
This sequence comes from Viscum album, assembly GCA_963277665.1. NCBI lineage: Eukaryota > Viridiplantae > Streptophyta > Magnoliopsida > Santalales > Viscaceae > Viscum > Viscum album. Next base: position 1,083,163,479 of record OY728131.1, on the reverse strand, counting down.
TAATGATCTAAGGCTCCATCGAGAGATGAACTAGGGTTACTGCTATACTGTAGAAATTCTGGTCAAAATTAAACAACTAATTTGATGTGCTCGACAACGCGATCACATCTTTAGATGCAATGTTATGAATAAACCAAGATGCTAAAATTGTTTATAACAACAATAAAATGGGTAATTAGATGGGGTTTAATCCCTTTTGACTTCATGTAACTAAAATAGTTATGTTGACACTAAAAATAAATCACCTTATTATTATTTAACCCAAATTAATTGAATGTTGTGCACCTATCTTGAACAAGTCGTGAACTACACATACACAGTGCGTAAGCTTTACACATAGTGTATTTTCCTTGATTCCATAATTTTCAGTATCCAACTCTTGTGGAATTTTTACAATCCTTCCACAAGATCCCCTAGACTTGGATACTCGTAAACGGTTTGACCTCATGGGTTTGGGACCTTACAAATTTGTAACATTCCACCCCGACTCACTCTATAACTAGTAGTCGGATCAGAACACCACAAGGCCTCAGACATTCCTTGTAACACCCGGATATTTTTAAATAAAAATATTGGGCTTGACAGAATATATGACACAAAATGAAAATATTATATGATAATGTAACACCATCATACTTTATGATTTATTTTAAATAAATTTGATCACTTTGATAGCTTGTGGAACGAGCAACATCTAGTCTAGATGAACTGTAATATATTATATGATTATAATATAGATATTTAATCATAGGGTATGAATAGTAGTACATAAATTATAATAAATATAATTTTAAAATAGGTATAAAAAATACATTGTTTATATATTGATTATAAATAAAATAAGAATATTTTTATATAAAAATAAATATTTTTTCAAAACCTGCATTTTTCTTAAAGACTATTTAGTCATGGTCTACAGACATAATCAATTTTTTAACAAATTTATAAAATTTATTGGAAAAATAATTTAAATTTTTAAAAATTACGTGTCAATATTTTATTTGGTTGAATCATTAATAATTTCCTGAAAATATTAATTTTTTCACGAATGGTGATAAAATTTTGATTTTTATTGAAAAATGTCTTTTCATTTAAATTATTATCAAATTTTAATTATATATTAATGTGGTATAAAAGTTAAATTAGTACAATCATATTATAATTTAAATAATTTATGTAATTGAAATCAATTTCATATTGAATTTTGATAGTAAAACATTCTATACTCGTGAGAATTTCCTCATTAGAAACCCTCTATTTCTTTGCATCTTTGAGTACAATCTGAAATTGGATTATTCCACTTATGTGAATTGAATTTTAAAAATTGAATTCCATATTAAGAAGAATAATTATAATTTAATAAGGTTACCATAATTTTTTACCATTATGAATAGTATCCTAAATAAAAATTAATTATTATGACTAAGGAGAACACTAATTTATCAGGGGTTTTAACTAAAATTTTAAGGGATAAAATGACAAGAAAAATTATCCAAAATCCTTTTTATAACAATATTCAGAACTTATAATATTTAAGGTTAAATAATTACCTATTTATTTGTCTTTTTTCTTGATGAAAATGTTGTTGTAATTGATTATTTTCAAATATTCCATGTACGTCCTCTCCCCGACATATAAAAGGACACCCCTGTCCTCTAATATTAACACTTACTAGGAAATTTTTATTAAATACCTACCCAAATAACTTTTTTAATCATCTAAAACATTATATATCCTATTATTTTATCATAAATCCATCCTAGGAATAATTCTGGTGCGAACCTAAATAAGTTGTCTGAAGAAGAGGCATCATTCTGTAACAAACATTTTTATTTTGTTTCTTCTTCCACATATTTAAAATTTTATGAAACCATGATTATATAATAATATCAGTATATTAAAAATACTTAATTTTTTTATCGCAATTAACTATATCAATCCACACTTCCATCAAATGGGAAATGAAACTGTCAATCGTGTGTACGGTGTACTATATCCTAGTGAATTGATATGATTTTTTTCTATCACGACCTTCAAAGAAATTATATAATGATGTATTTAACACATGTATATGATATTTATGATATTAATATTATTTTTTAATTTTAATATCACATATACCTTTTTACATTCTATTCCATTTAAAATAATATAGCATCACTCGATTGTATGGTGGACTACCACCTCGTAAAGTGATGTGATTAATTTTTCAAATAGGCTTTACATGTAAGTTAATAAGTATAATTTTTGTGAATATACTTGATATATATGAAATTATATTGATTTTATTAAATTAATATATATACCACTTACTCTTTCACCCATTAATAAATTGATAATGTCACTTGTGCGTACATACAACATACCATCTCCACAAAATGATTTTATCCATTCTCCATGTTGAAATTACAATAATGAATAAAAAAATTATAAAGAAAAAATTATATTTATAACATTAATTTAATCTTTATGATGATGAAACTATATTATACTCCAAATAACCAAAAAATTCATTACAAAACACTCATGATAAAAAAAGGAAATTGACACATGAAAGAATGAATATAATGAAATATTATTAACAAATAGGTGGAAAATTTTATATTTGTATCATTTATGAAACTATACACATTAATTTGGTTCAGGTATAAACTAATAACATAATTAAGACCATTATATAGTATTTTTTGTCATTTCCATCCAAAAGGAAGTGTGAGTTAAGTGACTTCATGTCAATTTCCCTTTCTTAAGGCATATTGTAATGTTATACCTCTATGATGGTTCACACTAAGGGTAAAAGGTGTCATATGTGGATGAAGCATATATTTATATAGTTTCATATCTTGAGATATTTTTCTCAAAGTGGTGACGTTACAATGATTAGTGTTTTCATAAAGGATAATGTAGATGGCCCCTTGATTAGAGCCTTAACATAATAGAAACATGATCATCATGTGAGGTCTAGTAGAATGAAACTCATAGGTAGATTGATCTGGTCCAAGTAGGATTTTTTTGTATTTGGTGTTCAAGAACTAACTATTAGTAATTTTATTACATGAATATTCAAAATTTATATTATTAATAAAACGTTCTATTATATATTGTTCATTGTTATTTAAGACTTTGATTTAGTAATGTCTTAGGGTGTATATTGAATTGATAAGGTCAAATAAATTCCATGCTATGATGAGAAACATGACAATATATGAAAATAATATTGAATATAGTTATATAGTCTATTAGGATACTATTAATGGGAATATAATATGTAGATTATTAGGTCTGAGTACTCATAATTGGTTGAATCTTTATCTCAGGAGGTTTACATAAGGTATTCTCTAAAAAGAGAGATTATGGGAATATAACCACGAATAGGAATTGTGTATGTTTTTTTGTCATCAAATATTCATATCTATGAGTGTGTATAATGGTCCCTAAATTTTAATATTATCATTGATTATTTTCATGGCTCATAGACTTATATTTAGTGACAAAAACTGTGATGTCGTATGTTCTTGGGAAGTAGGTTATGTTGGGTGCATCATGAATGAGATGTTATTAATGGATAATTTAAGGAATTATTTTTACCTTACAAATTTATTAATATTGATATCTTAGCCCATTTATTAGAATAGAACTATCAAATTAAATTCTATGTCCATTGTGTAATGATAAGTTAATTTTAGACAGTTGAAGAAATACATATCAAGAATATAGGTTGATGAAATATATGTGGAACCTTATTGATGAGATATTGTGATAAAGTAATTATATTACATAGTGAGAATTTTTATATTGTTTTCAACATTGTGAAATTAAGTTCATTATTTTGAGTTCCCTGACCCATTTATAGATATAAATCAAAGAATTTACGTGATTCCACCTAATTCTAATGAGAAAGAATCTTAGAGGGTTACAAAGTAATGTGTTTCAATTTATAATGATTAAATTCTATTTGAATTTAATAAATGGAATATATATTAATATCAAGAATAAGGAATAATTTTATGTTTTTTTATTAATAGAAAATATTTATTCAAGTATTCAATAAATGTATGAGAGTTTGAATGGAACATGATCATGTTCGATGATTAATATTAACTAGAATGCTGGTAAAATAATATTTACCATTGAGTGAGATATATAACCCATTACATATTAGTATTATCATTATTATTTTTCATGGTATTTAATAATAATAATTATATTATTTAAGGGCCAATATTGTGACACCCCATTGTGACTATACTTTCTATTTAATATTATTTCATCCTATCTTGATTTCTTTTGTGTTTTGGTGGTTTACAACATGAAATTTTTATGTTTTAAGGATTTTTTGGAGAATCATAGTATTCTCACATGGCTTGGAGTTACTTTCTGGTGTTTTTGAAAATGGTCTTATCAAGGGGGACAAAAAAATTTGCATGCCTTCTGCATGGTTTGAAAAACTATTCAGAGATCTCTAGAAACCATGTGGAATTATTATCTTATAAAGTGGATAGAGCATGGTTTCCCTACTATTTTGAAAAAATTGTTACCAAACCATGATGGTTACAAGTGTTTAACTAGTGGGTTTCACATGGTTGGGGAATCGTTTAAAAAACTATGTGGTTAAATCATACAACATATCCTTGTGTTAAAGTTTTTGGAAATTTCCTAAAATACCATCTTGAATTAAGATGGGTTTTACCCCTATTCTCCCCCAATTCCATGATCTAACCCCTTGGGATCCTAGAAGGATCTCCAACCTCCTCCTTTATTTATCCTTGGTCTATCTTTGGTGATTTACAAGAGTATTTGAGGTATTTATTTCTCTATTTCCCTCTTATTTCATTTTCAATGTATTTTCTTGTGGATTTGGTTTCCCTCAAAAACCATATAAATATTGTGGTAAATATTATGGTTATAATTGGATATAATGATGGGGTTTTGATTCTTGGTATCATTAGATGATATATCTATCTTGGTGGATGTGTTCACTATTGTAGGCAACGCATTCTAAATTGTTTTATCTCAGTATAACTTCTCCCAAGTAAGTGTTACTATGAAATTGGTTCATTTTGGAATTCAAATTTTGATTAAGCTTTCTAAATTAATTTTTATTAAAACTATAAATATATTTTATATAATTGTGATGATTTAAAACCATGTATTTCTGTTTTGACCTTGTAATAAATTATTTTTCATAGAAATTACATGTTTTCATGTGTGAAAGGAAATGGTTTGGTAAGGAATAAACAATAGCTAATCCCCTTTTTTGGTCATGGGAAACAAGGTAAAAATTGGGATATCTAATTTGTTATTCTAGTTGGTTTACTTTCCACTAGTGGACCACCAGTACTACTATGAACAATGTCCTTATAGGGGGTCTTCAATGTAATGAGGATTTTGTGGACTAGTTGGATGACTTGTAGTTTGAACTTCAACATGTGATGATAACTAGTTTACATGTTTGTAAAATCTTATACTCTATATTATTACTGTATTATAAATCATAGGGTGTATCCCATGACACGTTCGATTTCTTAGTGGGATTTTGACTGCGAGAAATTGGATTTAGTTCTTCATGGTATCATGTCAACTGATTTCATTATTATTGCACCATTTCTCATATACATTTGGTTTCATTCTTTATGATATATAGTTTATTATTTTTTACTAGTATCATGCATGTGTTGGGTCATTTCCTTTGGAAAATGAGTTTTTAAAGATATTTGGAAAGCATTTTTTATATTTAAATACTCTTTTGTGATTTTTTAATGTTGAATTCGAAATGGGAGTTTTAGTGTAAAGACATATTTAGATAGTGTAAAATTTTAATTTGAGTATTTTCATTTAAACAAAACAAGTTGTTTTATATAAATTTTGATAGGAGTAGGTTTTTAAATAGATTATTCTAGTGGAAATGTTTTCAAAACATGATTTTCAATTTTGAGATGAAAATGTGAAATGTTTTTAAATTTGAATTTGGATTTTTTTAGTTTTCTATGAGATATATGTGAAAATATAACTTTATAGTTTATGTTACAATTATCATTGATGAATTTACTTATAAAACATATTGTATAGCTCTGATGGGTTTTGGATACTGACATGTTATTTTAGCTCATGCCTATATAATTTAGTTTTTGTGTTATCAATTTGATCCATCCTTCTTTCCATGAGACCGACGTGGCATGATTTGGGTGGTGGTGAGAAATTGGATGTTGCATGGAGTTGTTTTCTAGATATTCTCAAGTTGGTTTTTAGATTATTTATTTATAGTTATTATTGTATATATTTATCATTTTTGTGTAATTTTGTTTATGGATGGTGGTTTTTATGAAAATCGGATGGACCAGTTTTGTGAGTTACGACATGTTTTAATTGTTTATTTATTTTGGATCTTGTGTTTATGTTTTATATATCTTTTTATCTCTAATATTGGTGAAATTTATCCCAAATGGATTATTGTGATGTGTAGGCACTGGTTATCAATCCATGGGGATTAGGAAATCCCTTCGTTCCTTGTGATGGGTCAGGTTAGGTGTCGTGTTCGGTGGCATCCCAGGACAGTTCATTAGAAATGGTATCATGGCCTTACATTATATGTGATACATATGTTTTAGAGTTCCCAAGTTATGATAGATAATTTGAAGGATACTCAAGTGGCCCCTTATTATTTGGTAATATCTTGGTAGAAAGGAGACTAAGGGTGTTAGAGTTTCATAGGTAAGGGTAGTAATATTCTAGATATCTCTTGCCCATCCACAACCAAAAGAATTCAGGGGAAAGTATATTTTGAATTCTATCTTATGGGTTTTTGCTGTATTTTCTGATAGATTTCATTATAATTGATGTTTTTTATCCTCATTGAGTATATAATTTATATTGGTGGTCAAATATTGGGTTTGGTGTGGAAATGGGGAAGCACCTGAACTATAAAGTTAGTATACACAGTGTGGGAAGTATTGTGGTTCTTATTTGATTGGGTCTTCCACTTTTACAGGGTTTGTTACATGGCTATAGCATGGTTTCTCAACCCATGTGGTAAACCCATGAACATTACTTTTCCTCCCCCATTATCCATTTTCAAATCCTCTCAATTTCACATCTCATTAATGTTTCCCTCATATATAAGAGTTGGAATGGGGAGTTCTTTTTTTCATTTTTATGTGGTTCTTATGAACATTGTTTGCTCGTTTGTGTGGTGAATTTATTTTTCTTGTATTTTAAAACCATTTTTAAATATATGGATTTTATGAAATATTTTTTTCAAAACCTAGTATTATTGAAATTTCGATATTTTAAAAAAAATCTAACATGAGTTTTCCTATAGGGAATTTATTTCAAGAGGGAGTTTTAAAATTACTTCAATATAAAAAGGATATTTTCTTGTGAAATGATTTTGAAAGGTATAATGAGTTGGGAGAACACCATTAGGGTGATTAGTTTTCAAAATAAGATGGGATTTGGATAAGGAGATTTAGGTTTTTACTTGTTTGGGAGATGCGTGTTATGTATAGTTTGATTTGTTTTTAATGATCATGTTGAATTGGTTTTTTTGGAAATACCTCAATTGAATGTGGTTTAAGATTCTTTCATGAAAATTCTAGTTTCAAAATAAATCTTCCTTTGGTATGAATGTTTTGTGCCTTATTTGTGGTATTTATATTTTTCGTTAATTTCCATCCTTATTGAAGAATTGTTTTGTTTTTGTTTTGAGGAAAGGTATGATGTTGTTAATGTCTCTTATTATTTGTATTATGACTTCAAGAATGGTGAAAAAATATCTTTAGTTTCCAAGCCTACCCAAAATCTGAGTGGAGTGGTAGAAATGGAACATTTTTTATTCTCTATCCCGATTTTATAATTATTGAATCATCATTTTCCTTTGTTTGGTGTTGAAAAAGGTTTAGTAGAAGTAGTGGTGTGGTTAGAAGAGGTTGAATTGATTCTCAATTATCTATGGATACCAAAATCTTCATAGGTGAGAGTCGTTAAGATATTTTTTTTTTCAGTTTTAGCCATCTTTGGTGGGAGATGATGGTATCTTATTAGTTGTGTGAATGTATATCTTGGGAGATATTCATGATGTAATTTGTTTAGGGGGTCTTCTATAAGGATTTTATGGTTTAAATGGATATTGTTCTTCTGAGACTTTATTAGGGTGACCAATCAGTAATGGAGTACATTGATCACTTTTCAAGGTCGGTAAATTTTTCCCTAAGCTAATTGTCAGTGATCCTATGAAAGTTTGTTTATTAAGAGGAATGCTTCACGCATATTTTGGTTCAACTATAATTTTGTCTAGCATGAAATATTATTCAGAGATTTTCAAGGAGGCCATTTGAATGGATGATGAAAAATCTATGCAGTATGTGCTAGGAGTTGCCTTATTTCCATCTTATATGTTAGATAAGCATGGTGGGTGTAATGGTAACCTAAATAGGATATATAATAAGTAGGATGAGCTAGATGTTTAGGAAAAGATTCTTTCCCATGATAATAAATGATCTATCTTGTGCTTAATTTATGGTGCTCTAGAGCATGATAATACATCCTATCTTAGGTCAACTATAGATCTAATCCATTATGTTCATTTGGTTCATCTTTATATTTTTTCAGTTGGTATTTTATAATAGGTATCAATTATGATATTTTAGTGGATTTTTGTTTTGTTTTTGGGACCTTTATATTAATGGTTGTAATCTTGGGATAATACTTTGGAGATTTGGATTTGGTTGTGAAAATTGTTTGGATGGTTCCTTTTTGAGATTTTTCTTTTGTATGGTCTTCAATATAATTTTTTGTGAGACCTATTTTTTATAATAGAATACTCCCACTCACTCTTGGGAAGTGTTTATGGTTATTTTCATGTTTTTACTCGTTATTTATTTTTTCCTATGAGTTTTTTGAGCCTCATTATTTGGGTGAAACTTCCTCAAGCGTTTAGGTTGAGCCTATTATTTTGTTGTGCCTTTGAGGTTCTCATTACTTGCACATGAGAAAAGACATAAGTTCATGTCTGGGTATTTAGTGTATGTGATTCACTTTTAGTGTTTAGTATAATAACTACGGTTTTGATATGGCTATTTAAGATGCACCATGTTAGAGTGATCCAGTTCTTGAACCTTGGATATCCGCCTATGTTGTGACACGAGGAAAGAGATTATGTCATTATCTTGAGGTTTATTGTATTTGTTATTCTTTTTATTGGTTTTGGATGTGTTTCTAGATTTAGAGTGATTTTATCTCATGAGTTTTTGGTTGTTTGAGGATACATTATTAGTAGTTTTTATTTGGTTCTATAGTGTAAAATAATTTTAAATAACAGGGAGACCATGTTAGGTCTCATGTGCTTCTTAGGACTTCTTGTTTGAGGTTCAGTTCAATTAGTGATTTAATATGTTTAGAATAAATATTTTTTGTTTGGTTTGATCATTTTAATTATTTTTTTGTCTTTGACATTGAGAATTTATTTTTCCTTGTTCCTTTTTATATCTTTCATTTTATCACAATTTTTTATCTGATCAAAATTTCATTGGGACACGTGGAAAAATGGGGAGTTTGTGACACCGACCATGTCATTGTATTATATAATTTGTATTATTTATTATTATAATGAATGGTTTGGAGTTAAATTAGTTGGGAGGTGGTATTTTTTTATTTTCGGAGGATTTTTGGAATATTCAAAATATTCTTATGGCGATAGATCCATTTTTCATGTCTTTCATATTGTTTTTTAACCATGAAGAGATCCCAAGAAACCATGTGGCCACATTGGTCTTGGTGGAGGATGGAACATGGTTGGTGAATGGTATGGAAAACCATTTGAAAAACCCATGTGGGTTTCTTGTGATTATCTAGTGGGATGCATATGGTTGGTTCATGATTTGGAAAACTGTGTGGTTAAACTATGCGACCATTCCATGTGTTTAATATTTTGGTAATTTCCTAAAATTCTATTATGAATTAAGAGTTCTGTCACCCATATTATCCACAATTTGTGTTTACCAAACCCATTGGGATCCAATCAAGAACCCCAAACTCCATTTAGTTTGAGCTTTATCCTCTCTTTGGTTATTTCCAAGATGATTTGAGGTAAATATTCCTCCATTTATCTATTAATTCCTTTTTTGTCTATTTTATATTTGATTTGGTTCCCCCACAGACCCTAGAACCCTTATGGTGGATTTTAGGGTTTTATTGGGATCTAATTTGGGGGGTTTTGGTGTGTAGGGATATTAGATGGTGTATCTATCCCTATGGGTGTGGTCAGTATTGAAGGCGCCATGTTCTAAAGTGTTCTGTATTAGTTTCCAATTATTTTAAGGATGTGTTACTATGAAATTGTTTCATTTTGGAAATAAAAATGTTCTTGTGATTTATTAATTTTTTTTATTGTAATTATAAATATATGCGATACATTTATAATGATTGAAACTATTTTTTTATTTTTTGGTATTGGAATAATGTGTTTCTCTTATAAATTCCATGTTTTCAAGTGTGGAATAGAATGCCTTACTCTGATATTTTCAAAAAAAATTATGTGGTTGTTGAATTGGTTTTAAATTAAATTTTGGTATTTTTATCAGGTTATAGTTTTTAATGAGTGAAAATTGTATTTTAAAGGTAATTTGGTTTTAAAGCTAGGTGTTGTCCTCAAAATTATTTATGAAAGAGAATATTCATTTTATTTCAAATGCTGGTTTGAAATGTGTGTGTAGTTTTCCCCAAGTGAAGATTAATTAATAGATTCATTATAATGATTTGATATAAATGGATGGAATTTATTCTTCTTTGGTATTTTAAGGAATATGTCTCATGTTTTATGGGTTTCTTTGAAATGTTTTAAAGGTGTGGTGTTTTAGGAAATAAAAAAGGGATTGGTATTCTAAGTTGTGTTTCAGTGTTTAAGGTTATGTTGAAAATTTAGTTTTAAAATGGTCATGGTGAAGAAAACTCTTTGATTTCCCCTTCATATGTTTATCCATAATTTTGTTTCATTATCACTATATTATTCTTGTGTACCCATTAAATTTTATTTTTTATTCCATGGTGTATTTTTTATATGAATGGGGAATTTTATTTGGGGTTTTGGGAGTGAGGTTTTTCTATTTTTTGTTCCATGCATGTTATATTTTGACTTTTATCATTAATCCTCACTTCCCCTTGTGGTCATGGGAAAATGGGTAATATGTGGTATATATCATTTGTTATGCTAGTTGGTTCACATTCCATAGTGGCCTACCAGTCATTAGAGAAACAAAGAAATTGGAGGGTGTTATTTTCACAATGATGCTTGTGTGGGATTGTTGGATGAATTGTGGTTTGAAATTTACAATCTATAAGTAGATGGTATGTATGTTGGTATTCTCTTATATGGTCAGATGCTTCATAGATTAATAATCTGAGGGTAAAGACCATGACACATTTGATTGCTTAATTTTTTATTGATTGAGGGAAGTTTTCTCTCATGATTATTTTTATCATTTCCCCTAAATTCATTGTTATGGAACCATTATTCATTAATATTTGTTTGAATACCTTGTGATATTATGTTCCCACTTCATTGTACTTCTCCCTTGTGTGTGTTGGGTAGTTTCCTTTGTAAAATGAGATTACAAATATTTTTAGTGAGTATGTTGTTAATATAAAGAATCTTTTTTGGGATTTTAAAGTGGATTTAAAAATGGGTGTTTTGTTTAATGGTGGATTTTACTAGTGTGACTTTTTAAAGTGACTATTTTCATTTAAATATCACATGTTGGTTGTTTTTTAGAGATGTTAATGAGAGTTGTTTATGAAATAGATTAGGCTGGTGGAAATATTTTCAATTCATGCCTTTCAATTTGAGAAAAAAAAGTGAACTATTTTGAAAGATGAATATGGATTTATTTGGTTTTAGATGAGATATATGTAAAAATATTACTTTATATTTTATCTTTAATCAATAATTAATGAATTTATTTTTGAAACTATTCCGTAGTTTTAGAAAGTTGTGGTGAACAATTGTGAATTATTTTTCACACGCATATGTTTTAGCTTCTATATTTTCAATTGGATCTTTCCTTCATTCCTTAATTTTGATATGGGAAGAGATGAGTCGTTGTGATAAATCAAAAGTTTCATGCAGTTTGTTTTGGGCTCGTCTCAAGCTGGTTTCTAGTATTTATATTTTTATTTAGTGTTGTATCTATTTTTAAATATTTTATCTTTCTAATTATGGATACTTCATTGATTATTAAAATGGACTAGATCAATTTATTTGTTTATGTACTATTTTGTTATAACCCACAATTATATCAATGGAATTTTCATTATTATAATTATGTTATAAAACACATAAATCAAACAAAGAACTAAATAATATCATTATTCTCATTTTGAGGAATGATAAATTAGTTATAAAATAAATGTATGATAATTACACATATTAAATTGAGACAATAAATTTAAAATAATATAATAAGGATGAGAGAATTTGGATATGCTCAATCCACTATAACGAACACACTCATGAAAAACGCATTAGAAATAATACATAAAATTAATAATATAATATTAATTTTTATGATGTAAATATATAACCTTGAGAGAAAATAGAAATTAATGAAGAATTAATGAAATATGTTGTATTATTAGAAACGAAGTAACCTATATGACTGTTGTAAATCTGACCATTAGAATAGTAATTTGAATGTTAGGAATAGTAATTTGGTTGTTAGAATAGTATCCTCACATATAAAAGTATAAAATAAAATTTATGATTCTTATAAATAAAAAATGACAAATTTATACCATGTAATAAGTAGATAAATGATTTAAAAATGATAAATTATTTGTTGGTATTTTTGTAAAACATAGATGTTTATTTATAATTGAATAATTAATATAATTATTTAAAAGAAAATTTATTTTCATAAAATAGATAAATAAATAAATATTTTATTTTATTATAATTATAATTTAATTTAATGTGACCTTAATTAACTTTTCAAAGGGTCAAGAAAATTTAATATAATATTTAAATTAGTATTTTTTGAAATAATTATGATTATATTTAAAAATGAAATTTCTCATATTTAGAAAACTATTTTATTAGAATGGATTCAGTTTTTAAAATCTGCACATTGAAAAATGGTTATGATTAATTTTTTAAATTTTTCTAAAATAGTTCAATTTTTATGAATAGTGAAATACAATACTTTACAATATTTCACATTATAAGCTAAATACATGAATTTTGGAGTCATTGATGATATAATAACACATTATCTCGAAACCTTATTCACTATTTACTATATTTATTTAGATTAATCATCACTATTGATATTCTTTAGCCAAAAAAAAACAAACTAATGAATTTATTATTCAAAACACCCCTCTCATCCATCTATAAATAACACCCCTCACTACACCTTCTCCTCACACATTATAAGACTATTACCTTGTCAATATTCTACCCCATTCCCTTACCATTCCTCTTACACACATCTGAGAGAAATTTGTATCAAAAAAATACCAATTCAAAGTTCCTTATGGGGTTGTGCAAGGAGGGGATATTCAAGATGTAACTTTCTCAAACCTTGTCTTTTATTTTAATTTATTCATCAACCATATCCTCACCTCCATCATCCAAAAATCTTGTAAACTCTAGTATCATGTATAATAGAGAATGTTATATTTCTTATTGAATATATTCCATCCACCTCTTTTCTCATCTCCCCTTTTTCAAACAGTCGAAATTGTTGTCAATATTATGGATGTTTACCATTACCTTGGATAAAAAAATTTTGTTTTCCATTACTACCTTCATGGATGATCATAAAAACATTATTATAGTTAAATAAGATTTTAATATGTATATAATAACTTATTTATTGTTCTGTAAATAATATATAAACATTAAATTCAATAAAACAAAATTAATTCTTGATAGTTAGAAAAACCGCCAAAAATAAACTTAACAATTATCATTAAAATCTTATCAAATAAATTATCATCATACAAGAAAACAAAATCAAATATGGGAAAATTAAAACTTATCTAATTGAATTAATACCATATAATTCTACATTTGTATAACTATTCCCATTTTATAGAAACATCTATAACTTTATAAAAATGAAATGACCATGAAAGCATGAGACGAGCGCTCCCAGAACGACAAAATTGATCAATATAAACCATCAAATTCGCCATAAAAGAACTTAGTAAAATTATAATAAATCAAATAAATCAAATAAATAAATAATAAGTTTTTAATTTAGTAATTAATGAACATAATTTTATTATTTAGGACACTAAGTAAAATTGAATAATTAATTTGGACATAAGGTAAGGGATCTCTCTGAACCTAGAGATTTAATTTGGGTTAGGCTTTATCTCCCATTACCCCGATGTAATTATACATTATTATTATATAAATATCAATAATTATATTCACATTTTCCATAAATATAAATTTACGTCAATTTCTCTTTTTTAATGTGGAAATATATGTTTTATAAAGCTCACTTTTCAGTTCCTCTCGATAAGAAAACACGATTAAAGATATGTTCTCTGTTTCTTACCCATTTTGATGTAAAATACATAATATATTTTAAGCCTTAAATATATTTATTAAATCACTAGTTTTATCATAAAAAAAATATTTTAGTTCCTTTTTATATTTATACAAATAATCATGACTTTGGACTCTTTAAATACTCTTTACTATTTTCCCTAAAACCGCACTTAATTGGATCATTTCTAATGTTACATAACCACTGACTTTATTGTTTTCAATTATGTTGGTCATCATTATTAAATATATATTCCTATTTTTTACTTTTTTAATTACCATTAATTATTTAATCCCTTATTTCATGGACTCCATTATCCCACACCCTTTGGTTTTTCTATATGACATGATTACAAAACCCATTACTTTCTATGGTTGACCCTTATGTTTATTTTATATTTTTGATTCATTATGTGTAACACATATACATGAACATGTTATGATGAGTGCTCTGAAAAAGTGATAAATTTTATTTTGTAGGTTTTTCTCTCATGAGAGGTCATTTATGGGATTAGGGAGTAATCATAATCCATTATGGGACTTTTTTCACCTAGTGATATTGTCTTGGTAGTTATCTTTGACTCATGTCTATGTCATGTAAGGTATTGCTACCTCATCCCAACATTTAGATGATCATATGATTCCATGTTAAATATTTTATACTTTATTATGTATATTCATGAGACATTCCTTTTATGTTATCATCTTATGCATTTTAACTGATGTGTTATTCTATATTCCCATGTTTATTCCCTTAATATGTTTTTTATCTCAACCTTTTTTCTATCTATTCCCCATGTTATCCAACATAGTTATAGAAGATCAAAGGGATTTGGGATCTCCTTGTGGAGATTAATAAAATAATGTTTTATTCTAGATTCATTTTTTCTAATTATATTTCTAGTGTTCCAAAAATGAAAATTTTTTTATCCTTGGTTTGTATTTAATAGTTCATTATTCTTAAAATCATATAATAACATCTGTAAAAGGATAGGGTCATCATAGTTAGTATTTGAGGATGATCTGGTTATTTTTGGGGTTCAGGACTTGAAAACATTACCAAGAAATCTGGGGATGATTCTATCACCATAAATAACCTATGATGAAAACATAGGGAATTATATTTTAGAATATAGATATAAATAATAATTTATTTCGTCCATGGTTATGGTTTCCATTTTATATTCCCATTAGAAATGTATTAAGGAACCCTAATTGTTTTTCTATTCATTTAGTTAATATATGGAAATAGGATAACCCATTATAATAACCAATGTGATAGTCAATGTGATGATTTCCCTAATAAAATTTCTATTATAATGAGAATAGAGGCTCAGAACCTCATGATTATACTAGATAAAATAAATCATGTTATGAATAATAACACGAATCATGTGGAACACCATCATTATCCTAAGAGAGAGAAATTGGTGGTAAAATTATTTGTGAGACAAAGGCCTCCTATATTTATTGTATCTTATAATCACCTCATCACATAACATTGGATTAAATCCATTGAGAATATATTCTTTGTCCTTTAATGCTCAAAAGAAGAAAAATCCATACCTGAAGTTTATCATTTTGATGGGATAATGATTAGTGATAAACACTAATCAAAAATAGAAAGTATAAATGGGGAATTGATTCCATGGATTGGTAATGATTCAAGAAATTTTTCTTCAATAATTATTTCCCCCCAAATCTACCTCTTTATATAGAGAGGGAGTTAATTAGAGTGAATAAAAAGGAAGAAGATACTATCAATGCATATGAGGTAAAATTTACAATGATATCATGGAATGACTCCATATTTTTCATGAACACAAAAATTAATGTAGATCACTTCATTATTGGATTACAACTGAGTCTCTGAAAATCCTTGAAAATCGTAGACTTTGACTGCTATAAAAATATTTTTTTTATTCCCTTAATGTTGAGGTGGATATTTTTTACTCATAGTGGTATCATGTAATCAGGAATAAAAAGCTGAAATGGAGTTTAATTTGGTTGGATAAATACATAAATCCCTAAAAGTATGGGAAATAAAACATCCCACATGTAACAAGTTTGGGAAAAAGCATCTCAGGAACAGTATAAACAGAACCAAGTGATTATATAAATGTGAAAGAGTGGGGAATTAGTATAATTAATGCTGAAGGGATTTTAATAATATGAATAAAGGAAATTTTAGATCAACACTCAATAGGTATGGTAGTGTTTATAATATAAGGAACATGGAAATTATGTGTGTTAATTCCCTAATCCAAGGGTTTTTTGAAATAGTAAATGAAAACAACATCCAATGTAGTAAGAAAGGGATTATTTTATCACTAATACTAAGGTTGATCCCAATAATTATTTGGTGACATACACGATAGTTATTCATTCCAGAATAGTGAATTCACTATTTTATTATGGTCATATGAATTATTTTATATCTCTTATTTTTTGTAGAACTATTTAAACCACACCTCTAAATATGAAGGTTGGGTTATCTGTGAGAAGAAAAAGTTTGGAAATTATTGAATCAAAATTATATAACTCCTCCTTGGTTATTGTTTATGGGTCGAAAATCCCATAAAATATTGTACTACTTAATTTTGAGGAATTTGATGCTATATTTGGAATTTATTGACCCCTCATTATATAAATCCAATAGAAATAATTAGGAAAATGGATATTACTATTCACATCCCAAGGCTTCCTCTGATTCTATACATGTGTAAGGAGGAGAAAGAGTCTCTTTTATAATCATCATCTCAAATGTAGATATTATCATTTTATGAGCAAGCATATCTATCTCAAAATATTAATACAAAGGAGTCGACCATACTCAAAGATATTCCCATTATAAGGGACTACACTACTTTTTTCCTTGAAGAATTTCATTGTCTACATCCTGATTGATATGTTTAGCTCTCAATAGATCTTATACCTAAATATATATGAAAAAATTTGAAATATTTTATAATGGAAAACATTGAGTAGGAAGAAATTAAGAATAAGTTAAAAGAGAATATGTAGAAGGGTTTTATATGAACAAGTGATTCATAATGGGGTCTTCCATGCCTCTGTATCATTAAGAAGGATGGATCAATACGCCTCTACAACGATTATCGTGAGCTCAAAGAAATCATGATAAAGAAAAAGTATCCCCTTCCATGGATAAATGACTTGTTCTATCAACTATGTGGGGCCATTTACTTCCCTAATATGGAACTTCGAACAAGATATCACTTGTTAAAGGTGAAGAAGGAAGATATTCCGAGGAATTCCATTATAAGGAGATACAGATACTATGAGTACATAGTGATTCCCGTTTGGATCCCTAATGCTCTATCAATATTAATGGTATTAATGAATATAATATTTATTGATTACCTTGAATATTTTTTGATAGTCATTATAAGTGAAATTCTGATATAATGTATGTGCAAGGAGGATCACGAAGAGCATTTGAATTCAATGTTTTAATGATTTTTAAGGGATAAACTATAGTCAAGGTACAATAAATATGATTTATTGATATAGGACGTATAATTTTTAAGTCATGTGATCACCTGCAAAAGAATATCCATAGATCCTTCCATGAAAAAGGTAATCATAGATTGGCCCATGCAACATACCTAAAATATGTAATTAGGATATGTACTGATGAAAAATAATAAAATTGACAGCCCACACCGTAAGTAAATAGAATGTTCGTGAGAAAACTATATCACACATGATCGGGTGTTGGAGACTATGATCATCACATTGAAAATTTGGTTGCATTATCTATATGGGAAAACTGTGAGATATGTACTAATCATAGGATCCTAAAATATAATTTTCACACAAAAGGATCTTAATAAGCCCCAGTGATGATGGTTTGATCTGATAATGTATTATGACTTCTCAATCCACTATAATCCTGGTAAAGGAAATAAAGTATAAAATTCTCTAATTAGAATGTATCTTGAAACTTTATCAATGATGATAATTGATAAGGAACCAATATTCATATTCTTTCAAAGGATAGACATCAGAACCATAATGGAAGGTACATAATCATTTATTTCACAAATGATTTATCAACTATCCATTTTAGAGGAGATCAAGGATTCTCTAAGAGATGATGTGGAAATTTAGTAAAATGTTGAGCTATAAATAGTGGAAATCCTAATAGTTAAAAATTGATGAATATTGAGTTGTATGATTTGGGTTGTGACTATATGCATCATCAATCCTGGAGACAAATAAGGTTCTTCTGATTGATGCACACAGTTCAACCATCTCAATCCACCTAGGGTGCACAAATATGTATCAAGATATTAGAGAGTACTTCTGGTGGTACAATATGAAGATAGAGATTTCTACTGGGATGATGTAACCATTTCCATACCAATATGTAAATAGTAAAACATCGCCATGTAATTCATCACTAGACTTCCAAAAACATTTATAGGAAATAATGATATATGTGTTTTTTGGATAATATTATAATTTTTTATTTATTTATTGTGATTTGAGAGGACATCTCACTTGACCAACTTATATAGATATATATCAAAAAAGTGGTGAGGCAAAATGGAGTATCATTATCAATTATATATGATTGATATATTATATTCCGAACCAAGTTCTATAAAAGTCTCAAACATTCCCTAAAAAATGAGTTGAATATTATAAAGGACTATCACCCACAAAATGAAGTCCAGTAAGAGAAAAATATTCAGACAATGGAAGATATATTGAGAGCATGATCGATGGACATCAAAGAAGGATGTGATCAAAATATACCTACTGTTCAATTATATTACAACTACAGTTTCCACTCAAGCCTAAAAATGGATCTATATAAAGACCTTTATGGGAAAAGATGTAGAACCCCCACCTTCTAGGATGAAGTTGGTGAATATATTATGCTAGAACGTAATATGGTCATGGAAATGGCCTAACATTTAAAGACCATATAAAAGCATATCTGAGATACCCAAAGTCTATAGAAGAGATATGTATATAATCACCAAAGTGACATATATTTTGTGGTTCGTGATAAGGTATTCCTTTAAATATATCTATAGATGGGGGTCATGTGATTTGGGGAGAAATTAAAGTTATGTCAAAGGTACATCATCCCCTTCAATAATCTTGATCATGTTAAAGATGTGGTTTACTGACTAGCTCTTACACCAACCATGTCTCACGTCCAGGATGTATTCCACATATACCTATTAAAGAAGTACATACTAGATCTGTAACAGCCCGAGATTTTATGAAAAATATTCTCTTTAATTTTATTAATGTCTTGTGTTATATGCTACACCAAAAGGAGCTTGCACAACACGCATCCTTGACTTGCCTTGCATTAAAAGCAATCGAAACCTACCTCGATAGCGTGTGTATTACGCAATACTGAGTTTCACGAAACAACGATATGCTATTAAAATATTATTAAAACTAGCCGTTATGAATAGTAATAACCACTTTTTAAATTTTAGAAAATTTAGATCTCAAAATGGACTTCATTTTTGGATTCGGAGTATCGAATTTAGCCTAAGGTGAAATTTTGGTACTTTTCAGATAACTTTCATATTCTGATGAATAATGAAAATTACTAAATTATAAATAAAAACAATTTTTTTTAATCGAAATAATTAATAGTGATAAATTATTAATTTGAGTGGTTTTAAAGTATATTTAGAATATATTTTTATAATTTAATACAATGTTGGTCATTGGTTGTAATTTCACATTTAAACCAGACATAATCAAGTGTCAATCTTTTGATAGATATTGTTTCGTAAAAGCACGCTATTTGTTTGAATAGCGGGATTTAATTATAAAATTAATTAATGAAACTTCTATGTTATGAATTTGGTAAAATAGACTTCATTTTTGAATTCGGAATGTGAAATATATCTTAGGATGAAATTTTGGCATTGTTCTGAAAACATCAATTTTTGATGAATAGTGAAACTACTAAGTGGTAGTTAAAAAACTGAATTTTTCATAAAACTTAATTTTACCACTTCTGTGAATGGAATTTCAAAAATCCGAGAGACACGGTTGATGTCAGTAAGTAAAATTTGGTCCAATAAGATGAAAATAATTTTTGGTGAATAGTAACTTTTTACTTTTATTTACCACGGTTAAAAGTAAATCGGGTAATTAAGGGTAAGAATGACATTAATATTACCCTAAAACATGTCCTAATTCTATTGGACAAGTGTATCTCGACCAAAAACAACCTTAACTGTAAAATATTATCATTTAGGCCCACTTGGATTAGATTAGGACATTTATTATTAATTTATTTAAAGAAGGGTTAAAATAGTTAAAATCAATGTTTAATAAGTAAATCATTTTTAATATGGGGTTATACATAAGATAAATTCGACTATAAATATTAATTAGAAAGATAAAAAGATTTCCTACATAATGGTATTTTATTTATAATTTTTAGACATTAAATAATTTAATTTATTTATGACACAATGATGATGTAGTAATTATCTTATTAATGAAATATTGACATAATTGATGTTATAAACACAAAAATAAATGTAATTTTAGACTTTTTATGAATTCCACTAATTTTCTAGGTTACTATGATATATTATTGTTGATTTAATCAACTTGGTTCGAACATATAATTCTGTTATGACTTTCACAAAAATCATATATCAAATAGTGTCAAAATTGACACAAAATAGTTTTTAAATCAAATATTATATTATTAATTGTTCTTTTATTCCTAAAAATCTATGTTTCGGCCAAATGACTTATATAGGGATATATATATTAATAATAAACAATTTGGGCTTCTTTTGGATGTTATAGTAATCTTATTAACCATATAGTGTAAGAAAACAAAAAGACACAAAAAAAGTTAAATTATTTAACTTAGAGTTAAATCTAATTGATAAGGTTAAAATAATAACCTAAACTTGTCTAAATCCTATTGGTTGATAGGATTTCGACCCATCCCCACTTTAGCTTCGAAATAAGACCCTTTGGAACCATTATAAACCGATTTTGACTTTAATATAAAATAATATTTTGAGATATTCCTAAGGTGCCCCTCTCCTCCCTTATAAAAGGAGACCTCCTCCCCCTCCTCCTCACACCAATTTGAGCACTCAAGCTCGGCCAACCCCTGCCAAAATCCCTCCTCCACTTCCCTAGAATAATCCTAGAGGTCCTGGTCTTCTTCAAAGACCAATCTTAGTTCCCTAAGTGGAGGATTCAAAGAGGCGTTTCAAAGAAGAGGAGGTTCGGACACATACGAAGCAAATCGGACCTAAGGTAAGGGATAAATTTTCAATCTCATTTTTATCTGAGATTGCTTGTACGTAAGTATTTACTGGGGTTACGTTTATCATCCATGACCATGTTTTCTAAAAATGTTATTATAAAATGTTTACCATTCTTCCATGTATGTTTAAAGTCATTTTTACCCTTTTACCACATGGTATGTAAGGAATATTTTGTCATTTTTAATACGAAGTACTTTTTGACTTTTCCAACAAAAGTACGAGAAGAATGTTTTTTTTAAACTTATATGGCATGAAAGAATTTTTAATGTTTTATAAAACCATATTTTCATGAAGCTTCCTCTTAATGATTTCATGACTATTTTCAACAAAATCCTTTTCTTTTAAAATTTCATGACATTTTCTGAAAAGAAAATGATTTTAAAGAAGAAAGGGTATTTTCCTCAAGAATTCATTTCAAGTACTTCTCTAAAAACTATTTTCCATCTAAGATGACATTATTTGATATGTATGTTTCAAGTAAAATGTCTCTATTACTTAAATGGTTTCAATATTCTTATGATTGAATGATATCAGTTGTTTATGGATTATGATGGCATGATGTTTAAGATTCCCATTTTTATTACATGGGTTATGCAATGATGTATGATTTATGATTTTGTGGAACACATAAGAATGGTATCATTATAAGATGGGTGGGACCTATATCTCCCTCCAATGCATTGGGTAAAGATTTTATATCTCATGAGATAGACATGGATGGAATGGTAGGTTATACCGGTTCAGTGAAACAGGACTGAAACGAGGGTTACTCGATTCAGAAAGGGACTTTGTCCACTAAGATAGTCTTGGAAATTAGTCTTGACAAACAATAAATGATTTTCTATGATTATGTGTGTATGCCACAAAGTTTCATGTTTTAAGTTATGATTATTGGGATTACATTTCACTTCTATGATTTATCCCATGTTATGAAATTATTCTCTCTTTTGCAGGTTAAGATTTCCAAAATGTTATGTTCTTATGAATATGATGTGATTGATATTTATTTTATTTACCCTTACTGAGCATTTGAGCTCACCCTTTTATGTTTTCTTTTCCCCAGGATATAAAGAAAGGTTTTAGGTATATAAAAAAAATAAGATCTTTATGGGAGATATTGAAGATCTTTCACCAGGATTAGAAGATTATATTCCGAGTTTCCAAAGACACTAAACTATTAAGATCCTTGTGTGTATGTTTTTGTTATGTGCTAAGTATTCCGCAAATGTAATTTAATGTCAATGTACGTCAAGCTACAGGTCTCTACAGTTGGTATCAGAGGGAGGTTTAGTCAACCTTTGGAAACTAGGATGCGAAAACGTTAGTGAGATCCCTAGAGATATTTCTAAGGTATGTCTAGGGATGTCCCTAAGGATAAGTATACGTATAAGGTATAGTCCTAGAACTATGGTAACGATCATATAATTTAACCTAAGAAGTTAGATATTGAGGATACTCCACCTTTATAATGTGGTTTTCCGTAGCATGATTTTTTCCTCTCACACTATTCTTTTTGGGTTTTAGACGATGGCTGGAACCCGAAGGAACTGTGTTGATCAATGCAATGGAAAATGCAATGATTGTCCTCCTGAACAAACAAATGTTATGGGAGATGGAGTGCAATATCTTATTGATATCCTTACACAAGCTATGAATCATTCTGGACTTCCAAATGAGCAGAGAAAGGAACAGTATTCTATTGAGTCCTTCATGAGGCAACGTCCACCTTCTTTTAGTGGGACTTCCGATCCACTTGTTGCTGAACAATGGATCAGTACCACTGCAAAGATATTTTCTGTTCTTCAATGTTCTAAGTATGATAAAGTCATTTTAGCAGTATATCGTTTGGAAGGTGAAGCTGATCAATGGTGGAATCTTATCATGAATACGAGGCAAAGAGATGAAATTGAGTCCATGGAATGGGACGAGTTCAAGAACTTGTTTTTCAGTAAGTACTTCCGTCGTATTCTCCGATCAAAGATGGAGAAAGAGTTTCTTGAACTGAAGCAAAGGGATGATGAATCCGTTGGTACCTATGAAGCAAATTTTACAAGACGTGCAAGGTACGCTTCTGGTATTATCATCAAACATGAAAGTAAAGTTGATCGATTTTTCAGTGGTCAAAACCAAGTCTTCGAAGGGCATTAGCTATACGAGACTTCAGTAACTATGAAAAAATTGTGCGTTGTGATATGAAGGTAGAAATGAAAGTTGGTGTTACATATCCATCTCATGGTTTTGACAAGAAACGAAAGATGGAGTTCATGGAGAAATCTCAGAATAATGGTGAAAAGAAAATGAATGTTTCCTTATGCTCAAAGTGTGGAAAGAAGCATGGAATAGATTTTTTTAAAGGGACTATAAAATGTTTTAAGTGTGGAAAAGAAGGTCATCGAGTAGCTGAGTGTCGATGTAATGGAAAAAGGGTTTGTAATGATGTGAACAAAGCAAACACTGCAGAGAACGCACCACCAACACTTCAATGTTTCAAGTGCAAGGAGATGGGACATTATCCCAATAAATGCCCTAATCCAAGGGTTAGTGATGATCAACATGAGAAACCACTGAAGGCAAAGGACAAAGGGAAGTCACATGCGATCACTATTGGCGATGTTGAATATGACAACGATGTGGTGGAATGATTAAGTGTTTATGTAATGGGAGTCCAAAATAATATTTTATCATGGAATATTGGAATATTTATGTATTGGTCTAATGTGGTATTCAAAGTAATTGAGATATTTTTGGAAATAAGATGATATGCGCATAATGAAAGGAAAAAGAGAAAACAAAATGTTTGACAGTATTCATGAGCTCATGATTGATATAAGGACTAAGTGATATCATGGTTTGAGTATATAGAGTTTTGAGGATTTTGGTATGTGGAAAGTGTTAACTTTTAACTGCATTCATGTTTTCACTAAGGTATTCTAGAGAATACATGATTAAGGACTTTGAATGTTTGGAATGTGACCAACAAAACATATCTTATGATATATGGGGATCGACGATGGTGTTAAATCTCTGGTAATCGTTTTCACTATGTTATGAGAGTGGACTGCAGTATTATGGATAAGCCCAAAGATTGGAATGGATTATGTTAGACATAAGTTAGTATTGTTTAAGGATAGAAGTTTTTTGATATTATTGATGAGATTTTATAGTAATATAGTTTTAGAAAAAGGACAACCAGCAGGACGGGAGACAACCCATCGCGTCGGACAAGGCTGTGGGAATCGAACCCACAACAGAAGTGCGACTGACCTTTATTGCCTACCACTGGCCTACAGGAAGTCCCTGTTTAGTAGAAACTAGATTTATTATATTAAGCAGTATGATATATGATGTATAATGTCCATTTTAGGAACCATATATGATTAATCTCACTATATATCAACTTATGTATATAATTTTTGCTAATCTTTTGTTTGAGACAGATGGAATGACTGGTCATTCTATCAGATGATCTGCTAACACTTCACGAATAACAAATTCAACTTCATTTATTTAAGAGATGAAGTGGAAATTGTTAAAGGCACGAACAACAGTGAGATTGTACCAAAATAAAGTAAGTATTTATTCTAATTCTTTAACTTTAGGGAAACGATCTTGAAAACCAAAAATGTTGTCCTAGTGATCTTATACCTGATGAATCAGATGGTACCTTATATCATCACAAATCTATGGATTTGTGATTACTGGATTTTCCATAGCCATGTTCTCTACCACTCTCCATCAGAACATGATGGTTATATTTCTCTTCCATGTCCATATTTTCACCTATGTGGAAACCTAGTGATTAGTTTATTTGGGTAACCGTTACGTTTCATACTTTTGTTTTTAAAGATTGGTTTTGATATTACTTTTTACGATGTGGGTTTCTATTAAAGAAACTTTCGAATAGTAAACCATTTATAACCCCGACGAATTTCGAGGGCGAAATTCATTTTAAGGGGGGTAGAATGTAACAGCCCAAGATTTTATGAAAAATATTCTCTTTAATTTTATTAATGTCTTGTGTTATACGCTACAGCAAAAGGAGCTTGCACAACATGCATCCTTGACATGCCTTGCATTACACGCAATCAAAACCTACCTCGATAGCGTGTGTAGTACACAATACTGAGTTTCATGAAACAACGATATGCTATTAAAATATTATTAAAACTAGCCGTTATGAATAGTAATAACCAATTTTTAAATTTTAGAAAATTTATCTCTCAAAATGGACTTCATTTTTGTATTCGGAGTATCGAATTTAGACTAAGGTGAAATTTTGGTACTTTTCAGATAACTTTCATATTCTGATGAATAGTGAAAATTACTAAATTATAATTAAAAACAATTTTTTTTAATTGAAATAATTAATAGTGATAAATTATTAATTTGAGTGGTTTTAAAGTATATTCAGAATATATTTTTACAATTTAATACAATGTTGGTCATTGGTTGTAATTTTACATTTAAACCAGACATAATCAAGTGTCAATCTTTTGATAGATATTGTTTCTTAAAAACACGCTATTTGTTTGAACAGCGGGATTTAATTATAAAATTAATTAATGCAACTTCTATGTTATGAATTTGGTAAAATAGACTTCATTTTTGAATTCGGAATATGAAATATAGCTTAGGATGAAATTTTGACATTGTTATGAAAAACATCAATTTTTGATGAATAGTGAAACTACTAAGTGGTAGTTAAAAAACTGAATTTTTCATAAAACATAATTTTACCGCTTTTGTGAATGGAATTTCAAAAATACGAGAGACACTGTTGATGTGAGTAAGTAAAATGTGGTTCAATAAGATGAAAATAATTTTTGGTTAATAGTAACTTTTTACTTTTATTTACCACAGTTAAAAGTAAATAGGGTAATTAAGGGTAAGAATGATATTAATATTACCCTAACACATGTCCTAATTCTATTGGACAAGTGTATCTCGACCAAAAAAAACCTTAAGGGTAAAATATTATCATTTAGGCCCACTTGGATTAGATTAGGACATTTATTATTAATTTATTTAAAGAAGGGTTAAAATAGTTCAAATCAAAGTTTAATAAGTAAATAATTTTTAATATGGGGTTATACATAGGATAAATTTGACTATAAATATTCATTAGAAATATAAAAAGATTTCCTACATAATGGTAGTTTATTTATAATTTTTAGACATTAAATAATTTAATTTATTTATGACACAATGATGATGCAGTAATTATCTTATTAATGAAATATTGACATAATTGATGTTATAAACACCAAAATAAATGTAATTTGAGACTTTTTATGAATTCCACTAATTTTATAGGTTACTATGTTATATTATTGTTGATTTAATCAACTTGGTTCGAACATATAATTCTGTTATGACTTTCACAAAAATCATATATCAAATAATGTCAAAATTGACACAAAATAGTTTTTAAATCAAATATTATATTATTAATTGTTATTTTATTCCTAAAAATCTAAGGATCGGCCAAATGACTTAGATAGGGATATATATATTAATAATAAACAAATTGGGGTTCTTTTGGCATGTTATAGTAAGTTTATTAACCATATAGTGTAAGAAAACAAAAAGACACGGTAAAAGTTAAATTATTTAACTTATAGTTAAATCTAATTGATAAGGTTAAAATAATAACCTAAACTTGTCTAAATCCTATTGGTTGATAGGATTTCGACCCATCCCCACTTTAGCTTAGAAATAAGACCCTTTGGAACCATTATAAACCGATATTTACTTTAATATAAAATAATATTTTGAGATATTCCTAAGGTGACCCTCTCCTCCCTTATAAAAGGAGACCTCCTCCCCCTCCTCCTCACACCAATTTGAGCACTCAAGCTCGGCCAACCCCTGCCAAAATCGCTTCTCCACTTCCCTAGAATAATCCTAGAGGTCCTGGTCTTCTTCAAAGACCAATCTTAGTTCCCTGAGTGGAGGATTCAAAGAGGCGTTTCAAAGAAGATGAGGTTCGGACACATACGAAGCAAATCGGACCTAAGGTAAGGGATAAATTTTCAATCTCATTTTTATCCGAGATTGCTTATACGTAAGTATTTACTGGGGTTACGTTTATCATCCATGACCATGTTTTCTAAATTTTTTTTTATAAAATGGTTACCATTCTTCCATGTATGTTTAATGTTATTTTTACCCTTTTACCACATGGTATGTAAGGAATCTTTTGTCATTTTTAATACGAGGTACTTTTTGAATTTTCCAACAAAAGTACGAGAAGAATGTTTTTTTTTAACTTATACGGCATGAAAGGATTTTTAATGTTTTATATAACCATATTTTCATGAATCTTCCTCCAAATTATTTCATGACTTTTTTCAACAAAATCCTTTTCTTTTAAAATTTCATGACATTTTCTGAAAAAAAAATGATTTTAAAGAAGAAAGGGTATTTTCCTCAAGAATTCATTTCAAGTACTTCTCTCAAAACTATTTTCCATCTAAGATGAAATTATTTGATATGTATGTTTCAAGTAAAATGTCTCTATTATTTAAATGGTTTCAATATTCTTATGATTGAATGATATCAATTGTTTATGGATTATGATGGCATGATGTTTAAGATTCCCATTTTTATTACATGGGTTATGCAATGATGTATGATTTATGATTTTGTGGCACACATAAGAATGGTTTCATTATGAGATGGGTGGGACCTATATCTCCCTACAATGAATTGGGTAAAGATTTTATATCTCATGAGATAGACATGGCTGGAATGGTAGGTTATACCGGTTCAGTGAAACAGGACTGAAACGAGGGTTATTCGATTCAAAAAGGGACTTTGTCCACTAAGATAGTCTTGGCAATTAGTCTTGAATAACAAGAAATGATTCTCTATGATTATGTGTGTATGCAAAAAAGTTTCATGTTTTAGGTTATGATTATTGGGATTACATTTCACTTCTATGATTTATCCCATGTTATGAAATTATGCTCTCTTTTGCAGGTTAAGATTTCCAAAATGTTATCTTCTTATGAATATGATGTGATTGATATTTATTTTGTTTACCCTTACTGATCATTTGAGCTCACCCTTTTATGTTTTCTTTTCCCCAGGATATAAAGAAAGGTTTTAGGTATATATAAAAAAGAAGATCTTTATGGGAGATATTGAAGATCTTTCACCAGGATTAGAAGATTATATTCCGAGTTTCCAAATACACTAAACTATTACGATCCTTGTGTGTGTGTTTTTGTTATGTGATAATTATTCCGCAAATGTAATGTAATGTCAATGTACGTCAAGCTACGGGTCTCTACAAGATCTCTCAAATTTACTGAATTAAAAGGTGGTACAGATTGAAAATGATCTATCTTATGAGGTGAGGCACATGAATATTTTGGACCATAGTGTTAATTTATACACAACAAGACTACTCACATGGTCAAAGTACAATAGAGGAATGATAAGTATGATAATGAGACATGAGATGTGAATGAAGAAATTAAGGAGAGGAACCCTCACATATTTTCACCTTAGTTTGTGAAATGAAATTTTGATGGGAAAATTTCATAAGGGGGGAATAATGGAACAGCCTAGAATTTTATCAATGGAATTTTCCTTCTTATAATTATGTCATAAAACACATAAATCACATAGAGATCCCAATAAAAAATTATTCTCATAAATGAAGAATGTTAAATTAGTCAAAAAATGATGAGAATACCAAATATTACTACATGATAATAAATAGAAAATATGATAATAAGAAGGGAAAAATATGGATCGTCTCGATCTACTAAAATGACCACACTCATGAAAAAAAATTGAAATAAAACCTAATGATAATAATATAATATTCATTTTTAAGATGAAATTATATAACCTTGACATAATGTAGAAGTGAATGAAGAATTAATGAAATAAGTGGTATTTATATAAATTAAGGAACCTATATGAATGTTATAAATACTACAATTAGAATAGTAATATAACTATTTGGAATTATAATCTAGTCGTTATAATAGTAACACAATCTATGAATGTAATAAAATAAAATTTAAGCATCTAATAAATTATAAATGATATATTTATATCATTGAATAAATAAATAAATGTTTTCAAAATGATAAAATTTTAGGTGGTATTTTTCTTAAATGTAAATATTTATTTATAATTTTATAATTTATATAATGATTTAAAAGAGAATTATTTTCCTCAAATAGTTTTATAAATTAATAATATATTTTATTATAATTATAACATATTTTTATGTAAACATAATTTATTTTTTGAAGGGTCAAAAAATCAATTATCATATATAAATCACTATTTTTCCAAATAATGATGATTTTATTTAAAAATAAACTTATCATACATGGAAAATTATTTACATAAAATAATTTTTTTAAATATACACATAAAAACATAATTTGGGTGAAGTTTTCAGATTTTTCTAAAATAGTTGATTTGTTTTTGAAGAGTATAATACAATATTTTTTTATTTAACATTATCAGATAAATGCATGAATTTTTTTTAAAATGGATGATATATGAACATAATATCTAAAAAAATCCTTTCTTATTTAATATATTTATTCTAAGGAATTAACACTATAGATAGTTTTGATCCAAAATAATAAACTAATTAATATGAAAATAATAAACTCCCCTCCCCTCCCCTATAAATACCACCTCTTACCACCCAATCTCCTCACACTCTATATGGATTGTATCTGGTCCATATTTTTCCCAATTTACATCAAAATTATCTTACCTACTTCTAAGATCCACTGGTCATAAAAAATACCTATTCCATATTCCTGAATGGGTCTTTCAAGAAGGTGACAATCAAGAGGTAACTTTCTTATGCCATCTCTTTTAATTTCATTTATTCTTATACCTTATCCCATCTACGTAATTTCTAATTCAAAATAAATCTATTTTCATGTATATTCCATAATTTTATATCTATAATTTAATATATTTTTTCCCACCTCTTTTATCATCACTCCGTATTCAAACAAACGAAACCATTGTCCAAAATATGATGGTTTATCATCACCACATTTAATGATTTTTAGTTTTCCATTATTGCCTTAAATGGTGGACATAAAAACATTATTATATTTAAATAAGATTTTAATATATATATATATCAGATATTTCATGTTTTGGAACTAATGTATAAACATAATATTCTATAAAATGGAACTAGTTCGTGAGAAAACCACCCAAAATAAACTAAATAACTATCATTAGATAAATTTCAGATAAATCATCATCATTATAGAAAAAATATATTATAAGGTACCATTAAGACTTATTGACATTCATAAATACCATATAATTTTACTTATAGAGAGTTATTACCATTTTTAAGGAACTTCCATAATTTTATACAAGTGATCCGACCATCAAACCATGAAATGAATGCTCCTAGAATGATGATATAGGAATTTATAAATCATTGAAATGGTCATAAATGTATTTAATAACATTTTAATAAATAAAATAAATGTATCAAGGGTTCTTAATTATGTAATTAATGAATTTAATTTGAATATATCGTTACCTATGTTCAAGTGCATAATGCATTGAGGCATAATGTAAGGAATATATCTAAACCTTTATATTTAATTTTGGTTACACTTTCTATATTTTTACCCCAATGTATTTATTATTTTTTATTATTTAAACCACCTAAATTCAATTTATATGTTCCAAAAATTTGTATATATTTCAATTCATCTTTATTTAATTAGTAAATACATGTTTTAAATGTTTCTCTTCCTAATTCTTCTTGATAAGAAAACCCAATTAAAAATAACTTCTCTATTTATTATCCATTTTCAAGTATACACCATAAAATATTTTAATCCTACAATATTTTTAAAAAATCACACATTTTTTCATGAAAGTCTATTTCATTTAAGGTTTTGTATTATATAAACAAATATCACTTTTTATTATTTATATACTCTTTTATTTTTCACTGAAACCACACTTAAGTGGAACATTTCAAATATTACCCGACCACTCCCATTCTTATTTTCAATTCAGTTAGTAATCATTATTAAAGATATATTCTTATTTTACCTATATGAATTACTATGCAATACTTCATCCCTCATTTTATTGAATTAATTACGACATGACCTTTGGTTTTTCCTTTACATGTCATCATGAAACCCATTTCCTTCAATGTGTATCCATTATGTTTATTTATAATGTTTGATTATTTATGTGGCACTGATATTCATGAACATGTTATAGAGGGTGTTCCCAGATATTAACCAAATTAATTGAGTAATTTTTATTATCGTGAGACGTAATAAATGTTTTTAAGGAGTAAAACTAAACCATTATGGGACTTTTTCAACCATGTGATATAGTCTTGGAAATTAGCTTTCACTCATGTTATGTCATGTTATGTGTTGTTTTTCCAAATTCCAATATTTCCATGATCATATGATTCCATGTTCAAAATTTTATGCTTACATATGTATATTCTAGATCCATTCCTTTTATGTTGTCATATTATTCCTTCTTACGGATTCACTACAATATATTCCCATGTTTATTCCCTCATTGGGACTTTATCTCATCCATTTTGTCTACATATTCCCTTGCTAATCCTATATAGTTATTGGATATCAAAGGGATTTAGGATCTCATTATGGAGATTAATAAAATTTATTTTTTATTCTAGTTTCTTTTTTTAATTATGAACCTAGTCTTCTAAAGAAACTAGTCATTCTAAACCATAGTTTGTATTTAATGGTTAATTATGCTTAAAATATTTTAATAATATGTATAATAGGACAGGGTCACTATATGTTTGTGTTTTTTAAAAAAAATGGATATTTTTTATTTATTCCATGGAATTGTTATCTCTGATATTGGTAAAATAATTCCCAATGGGATTCCAATGATTCTTAGGTACTAGTTTCTAACCTATGGGGATTGGGAACACCCTTCATGGCTAATGAAGGGTTTGGTCAGCTACTGAGTTTGGTGGAATCCCGAGCATATTCATTACAGGTACACAATTAAATAATATTTTAGCCTATATACTAGATCTATAAATAGGTGGTTATATCTATTTTTTATGGTTATATGATACTTGAGATTCATTTCAAAGAACAAACTTATCTCTCCATTCTTCTATTTCTCTCAAGAAATAATTTTTAGGTTCAATGACCCATGTTTTTATACAATGTAAAATTCCTAGTGAATTAGAATTTTTTAATTTGGAGGATGGTCTATTTTGTAAACATACCATCAAATATTAATTCTGAGGGTTGTAACACTTCAATGTGTTTCTTTTAGACTTGGGTGAAGGCCGTATGGGTTACCCAAGTTTCTTGTTTAGTTTGAGGATCACCAACCCCCAAAAATCTCTTATTTCGGTGGTCTAACAGAGGCACATGGTTTTTCAAAAGCTGTGAAGCCCCCAATTGCCCATTTATAACATGTTTTATAGGAAAATAAGGTGTCCCATGAGATGTATATGGTTTACACAAACCATGAAACTATCTCTCAGAGTTATTTCCAATTATTTAGTACCTATAAACTATTCATCACACGGTTAGTGAAATGTTTGGGTAACCGGGTAGGAACAACTATGTGAGGTGGTTTCCTAAGCAGCCAAAGCTATATGCTTAGTGCTCATTTTGGCCAAACTGTGCGACCAGACTATGTGTATCTATTTCAATGTTTAAATTACATTTTTTTACCTCAATGAAATATTTAAAACTATTCTTTATTTTTCTCCTCCTCTTTAGTGGGTTTCTTATCCTCCTTCCTCAGGTGGAGCTCGTCTTCCCTATCAACTATTGATCAAGCCTTCTTTTTTGTTTATCATCCGAATGAATCAGATCTGTAATGGTAGGATCATTTATTATAGATACCCAAGCTTGACATATATAGAAATTACATTACTTTTTCGTAATACTTAATACATAACAAAAACATACACACAAGGACCGTAATAGTTTAGTGTCTAGGGATCTTGGAACATAATCTTCTAATCATGGTGAAAGATCTTCAACATATCCCATAAATATCTTCCCCTTTTTTTCTTACCTAAAACCTTTATTTATAACCTGGGGAAAAGAAGACATAAAAAGGGTGAGCTCAAATGCTCAGTAAGGGTAAAAATAGAGAACATAAAACAATCCATAAACATTTGAATTCAAAAAACATAAACTTGAAATCTAAACATCAAAATCCTGAGCAAAGACATAAATCCTGGAAGTATGTAAGGCATATATAATAATGGAACCTAAATCATGATAGAATAGCATGGGAAGAAAACATGTAATTGTGGTAAACCATTAACCACGTGATATGATATCCATAGTAGCCAAGGCATTACTGCCAAGCCCATCTTAGTGGACAAAGTCCCTTTCTGAATCGAGTTCACTCCTCATTCTTGTCCGGTATCACCGAACCACATTAACTTACCGTTCCAACCACATCTATCTCATGAGATATAAATCTTTACCCAATTCATTAGAGGGATATATAGGCCCCACCCATCTCATAATGAAATTATTCTTACTTGTGCCACAACATAAACATAAATCATTCATCATAACCCAAATAATTAAAATGGGTTTCATAAACATCATCCCATCATAACATAATCCATATAAAACAAATGGATATCATTTCATCATAAGAAAAGTAAAACCATGTAAATCATATAGATATTATACTTAAAACAAAAACATATGAAATAATTTCATCTTAGATGGAAAATGGTTTTGATAAAACACTTGAAAATAATTCTTGAGGAAAAGATATTTTCTTCTTAAAAATAATTTTCTTTTAACAAAATGCCACCCAATTTTAAAAGAAAAGGTTTCTATTGAAAATAATAATGAAATATTTTAGAGTGAAATTCATGAAAATAATGCATTATGAAACCTTAAAAATTCATTAATGCCGTATAATTTAAAAAAACATTATCCTCGTACTTTTTTCGGAAAAGTCAAAAAGTACCACATATGGTAAACAAAAGAACAACTCCTTCCATAACACAAATTAAAATCCAAAGAGGGGTAAACCTGACTTTAAACATAAATGGAAGAATATTAAACACTTTATGAAAAACAGTTTTGTGGACATGGATGAAAAATCTAACCCCTGTAAATACTTTCGTATAAGCAATCTCAGATAAAAATGAGATTGCAAAATTATTCCTTACCTTCAGTCCGATATGCTTCGTACGTATCTGAACCTCCTGTATAATGATTTAAATAATGTCATTTACTTATTACAGAATCATATTCATTGTTATTATATCATATATGGTTCACTTAGTAATTTATATTACCCATTCTTTTGTAAATTCTATGTTAAAGCATCGTTTTGGGTAAAATCGTTTTATTTATCATACGTGTTTGGAATTGTTGTTCTTGATATTATTACTACTTTTATCATGTTTTACTTACTTCTAGAATGTAAATAATGATTTATATTTTATATATATTCAGTATATATATATAATAGATAGATAAATGAAATGAAATACACCATTTAAGTAGATGGTAGGCCGTATGTACGCATGAACGCTGTTTTCCTTTCCTTATTGACTTGAATTGAAGTAAGTAGATGAAATATATATATATATATACATAAATCCATTAGCTTTATGATGTCATATATTTCATTATTATACATTATATATACTTTATAATCATTCTTGAATGGTTAACATGAAGAATGAATCTCATCGCGTCGTGGTGACTGTAATCTGTACGTACACACGAGCGATGATATCATTATCATAATTATTGAGTTGAATTGGATTTGATGATATAATATCTCAGAATCATTATGATGTTATAATAACAATATATAGTTTTTCTTTACACTATTATACCCATACAAGTAAGGTGGTGGGGGAAAAACAGATTACACCACGGCGTGGAGACAGTATTCCGTACGTACGCACGCATGGTGATTTCCTTTTCCATAGAATGGATAGAAGGAGAAATGGGTTTCTTTCATATTTATAATAAAATATCAGTATATTAGTGATACTGATGTTATTACTTTATAATGAAACAACTAATGAATAAGAAGTTGAAGAAGAAAGAAATTTGAATGAATCGGTAGAAGAGATTACCTCTTCTTCGACGCACCTCTTTTATAATTCCTCTTATGGCACTAGATTTGGTGTTTTTAGGAGACCAGAACCTATATAATGTTTCTATAGAATTTGATAAGGGAAATGGGTAGGTATTGGAAAATCTTGAAAGCTAAAAATTGTGTAAAGAGAAGAGGTAGGAGGTTCCCTTTTATAAGGGACAATAGGGGCTCCATAGGAACAATTTAAAATATTATTTTATAATAAAGTCATATTCGGTTTATAATAGCTTTAAATTGATTTATTTAGAATATAAAGTGGGTATGGGTAGAAAAACTCTCAACAAATAGGTTTTAGACATGTTTACGTTACTATTTTAACCTTATCTTTTAAATTTAACTTTAAGTTAAATAATTTAACTTTTACCGTGTCTTCTTGTTTTCTTACACTATATGGTTGATAAACATACCATAAAAATCCAACCGAACCCCACGTGGATCATTATTAATATATATAACGTTATCTAGGTCATTTTACCAAACAATAGATTTTTATGAATATAATAAAAATTAATAATACAATAATTGTTTTAAAAACTATTTTATGTAAATTTTGACACTATTTGGTAATTGATTTTTGTGCAAATCATAACAGCATTATTAGTTAGAAAAATGTTAATAAAATCAATACTAACATGTCATATTAACGTATAAAATTATTGTAATTCATTAAAAGTCTCCAAATAGATTTATTTGGGTATTTATAATATCAATTATTTTAATATTTAATTATTTAGGTAATTACCTCATCACCATTGTGTTAAAAATAAATTAAATTATTTTATGTCTAAAACTTATAAATAAAATACCATTAGGTAGAAATGATTTTTATCTTTCTAATGAATATTTATAGTAAATTTTATATTATGTATAACCCTATATTTAAAATGTTTTAATTTATTATACTTTGATTTTAACTATTTTAGCTCTTTTTTTAATAAAAAGATAATAAATATCCTAATCTAATCCAAGTGGAACTAAAGGGAAATATTTTATTCCTAAGATTCATTTTGGTCGAATTACACTTATCCAATAGAATTACGACATGATTTAGGGTAATAATAATATCATTTTTCTCCTTAATTACCCTATTTACTTTTAACCATGGTAAATAAAAGTAAAACGTTACTATTCACCAAAAATTATTTTTTTCTTATTGAACCACATTTTACTACTTGATATTAACTGCGTCTCTTGAATTTTTGAAATTCCACTCACAGAAGCGGTAAATTTATGTTTTATGTAAATTTTTAAATTCTCTTAGGAGGTGGGTAAAAGACGTGAAAAGTTCCATAAACTTTTTTATATATCTAAAATTATTATAAAATGACTCCAATGAATTACATTAAACTCATATAGGTATTATGTATCAATTTTTACCAAAAACAAATTTAAATAAAATAAATAATTATTTAAATAAAAAGTCGTTTTTTAAATAGTAACGTAGTGTTTTCACTATTTATCAAAAATTGAAAGTTTACAGAAAAATAGCAAAAATTCACCGTAGGCTAATTTCGATATTCTGAATCCAAAAATGACGTCCATTTTGAAAGATAAAAATTATAAAATTTCAAAAAGTGGGTATTACTATTCATAAAAGCTAGTTTATATAATATTTTAATAACATATCATTGTTTAGTGAAACTCAGTATTGCGTACAAAACATGCTATCGTGGAAGGTCGTGATTTCATGTAATGAAATCCAAATCAGGGTTGTGTATAGTGCAAGATTTATTTGTTGTTTCTTATAATAGAATCCAACCATATTTCATTTGTACATTGAATATATATATATATATACACTCAATGTTGTGTAAAATAACTACTATCAAACGAACATGAAATTGTGTGTAACATGATCCAAGATTACTTTTGTGTATACTACAAGTTAATATGGTGTTGCGTATAGCGCAAGATAATCTTGGTGTAGCATACAACAGAATATATGAAAGAAACTAAAAATAATATATCTTAGAAAATCTAGAGGTGTTACATTTATCATCACTAATCCATTTCATGTTCTTAGCTCAATATATTACGTTACCATGGTGCAAAATCATCTTCCCCATTTTTAGTGCATTTGAAGGTTTTTCAATTTTATCGAAACTAGAATGAAACAAGCCTTGATATTTGGTGTGTTAATATTAACCATTATATATTAGGTGGTCTATTTATTTTTCCTCAAATTTTCATCATTTTGAAAATAATTCTATTGTCCTACATTCCTTCTTTTTTCACACATTTTCTTAAAAAAATCCAATATAAATTATTATACAAAAATAATATTTTTCCTGTTGACCCTTTTTTTCATAAATTGTTGTCACCAACCTCTATCATGGAAACCCCTTGGGTCTGTCAAATTATTTTTTCCTTTTATATTAATTGATTAAATGCTTTAAAATACTTCTATGAATACAT
Source organism: Viscum album (assembly GCA_963277665.1). NCBI lineage: Eukaryota > Viridiplantae > Streptophyta > Magnoliopsida > Santalales > Viscaceae > Viscum > Viscum album. Next base: position 1,083,125,079 of record OY728131.1, on the reverse strand, counting down.
ATTGGGTTGATAATGGAATTTTCCCTCGTATTGAATTACCATGATGATAACGACACATTTTATTTAAAGCTAAGGGTGAAACAAGGTGTTTCCATTTAAGGATCCCTAGGATGAAATCTTTTAAATTATTGTAATGTTATCTAATGGTTAGTAAATATGCCGGGAGTAATATCAACTATTCATAAGATAGGATCACCATCTATTATCTATTTTCCCTCTAGACGAGTGAAACAAGTTCCCTAGGGAAGTCCCCAAAGATGGGCCCGACGACACAGCTGTTTGTGCAATGCCTCTAGTGAGATTTAGGACCCTATGTTCAATACTAGGTATGGAATCAGAGGTATGATAATACTTAAAATTTCACACCATTCTTGGAGTGATATGTGGGACTTCATAAATTGGTCACCATGGATGGACTCCTAAGATTTGGATATAAACTGATCCACTAATGAGATATATGGAAGGTCCATCCAAAATTTTGTGAATGGGATCAAGGTGTATTGATACATTTTATAAAGTGCTCTTTTTCAAGTTGAATAAAAGAAAATGTAAATGAAAAATTTTAAATTATTATTAATCCCCTTGGTATTAAAGATAAATAGATGTGTCCTCTAGGACAAACCATAAGTTTGGGGTCAGTCCACCTCCTCTTATATTATCACACCCAATTTACCATTTTAGGATTCTTTGGTTCAGACTAGCCATCTTAGGCCAAAAAAAGGTACATTGGATAGGTGTCTATCTGGGACCGAATCCAATGAATTTATTTATTCATTTCTATTTTGGATATATTTAATCTAACACATAGATTAATTTATATTACAAAAAATGCATTGTCCTAGACACTGTGGGTGATGGCCAACTGAGATTATGTCTCACACCCTACTGGAGTTGCCTTTGGCACCCAAGTAGACGTTATAGTTGAATTAATGAAACAAATGGACGCACGAAGCTTATGATGCTTGGTTGTTTTTTATAACCTAAGGATTGTGTTGGGGGAAGAAGAATGAGGTAGTACATAGTATGCTAGTGGGATACCTATTCATTTTTTAATCTTCTATTGAATTTTACAATTTATTCTATTTATATATTCTTGTATTTGTGGTATCATGTGACATACATGCATTATTTCAAGGAGTAAGCCACTTTTACTCAGTTATTATACTATTATTCAAATGTTCTATATTTTATTATTATTTTCTTTTCTACTATTTATTGAATTACACCAGTTATACTACTTTGTGACTCTAATCATGAGGGTATAATCTTCCCACCATAGCAGTATTAGATACTTTCTTCTAGTCTGCAGCCTCTGGTGTATGAGGAGGTATTCTTGGGGTCATGTAGTGATCATTCCTACTACTGATATAGTGGCTATTCAGGTTGGGACATTACGAAGTGGTATCGTAGGGTTAGTTTTTTTCTACTATTTGGGGATGGAATATATGAGACTAGGAATGTCAGTTCTTGGTTACTATCTAAGAATTGGTGTGATCAACCAATGTATAGGTAAATGTCCAACTGTCTAGGGATGGGTTTTTTGTATATGATGTTGCTTTCATGGATGATTATCAATTCCCCATGAGTGATTCTAGTACATTCCATTGCCTACAAATTTAGGAGACTTACCAATTACCCTTGGCCTGGTATGATAAGGAATTAGCATAACATGCATTATTATATGCCCATAAGAATTCACGTGATATGAAGATTCCATTCCACGTATATTACATTACTAGGTTGTTTTAATTCTATTAATGTGCCTTTCATGTTTTGTTAGAATGTTATTGTGTTTTCTTTCTTATGTAGTTACCATTGATTCTAAATTGTTTGGATCTGTGATTCTTTTATCATGTTTGATTTCTTACCATGTCTAGAAATCTAATTAGTGTGCTTGTATTTTATTATTAAATCTTCTATGGTTATTATCTTAGGGTTAACATACTAGTTATGATTAAATTGGGGAAAAATTCCAACTTGGGAAGTGTATTTGTGCTTTTTGAATTGGAAAAGATTGACCCATATAATCAAATAGTTGCAGACGCACATTAAATACGTAAATTGTATTGTATAAATAGTAAGTCCATTGAATTTTAATTTTTTTTGGATGAAAATGGATGATGTTATATGGGGGATAACTAAAACATGTAAAGCTTATGGGTGCTTTATAATTTGAAAGGTGGTCACCCATAAAACCGAACCATATATTATGAGAATGTTTTTTAGAAATTTCTGTAAATACAATTTTTGTTCAATTTTGACCATAAAAGTATTGTTTTCTTTTATTAGGGATGTACCTCTTTTATTCGGGAATAATGACCCAAAAAATACATTTTAAAATGCACAACTAACCTAAGTAGGTTAGTTGGGGAATGATGTTAATAAAGTGGAGCCAACAATGCAATATTTTAAAATCACAGTATTTATAATTTTTTGGTATCTATATCTTGAACCCAAAATGGATAAATTGGACACTAGTAGGTTGCCTTTTTCATTTTGTATTCCTTAGTGCTTAATCCCCACAGTTTTTCTTTTTTCCTAGTTTGGAGGGACTTTTAAAAGTTCCCATAACCACATATATGTATTTTCATGTAAACATAGGGTGGTTTCACTATAAATTACACCACTTTAATTAATAGAAGATATTTTCGTATTCTTTGAGAGTTTATTGGTGAGACATTGTAAATAAATAAATGGTGTTTAAAATGGGTTTTATATGATAAAATTTCCTGATTATAATGTGATGCTACGAAATAATAATTGTTAAAAAGGAATTTTAATATAACTTTCCTATTTTTCCTTGTAGTCATAATTACATGTTATTGCCTTGGGACTAGTATTTGTCTTTCATTAAAACAAAACATTGAAATGGTTAAAGTATTAAATGGTCTTTGAATTAATTCCTTAAAAAAGGATCCTTAAGCGGTCTTCATATCCTCAACCCCCTAACTAAGGGTAGTTTTAATCCTTTTAGAGTTTCACCGTAAAATTAAATTTGATAATTACTATAAAATTATTCCTTCCTAATTCTGAATCTAAATGATAGATAATTAATCATAATGACCTTTCATAGGTGTGACATCATTTTGGTTCAAAAATTTCAACTTCGATAAGGGGATCTCTCTTATTCAGTATCACCATCAGATCTTTTGAACCCTTTCTTATTATTTTCGATTAGTCTCTCTTAAGTGGTAATATTTAGGTTTCATATTTCCCTGGAGAAATTTTAGTTTCTCAAATGTAACCCTTGTTTTGAAGGGTGGTAGTGTGTTTTTGACCTTTTATTTGAGTGGGATCATTATGAAATACACAGTTAAAGCGAGAGAGACATTCCAAGGGTGTGGTTAACCACTTAGTTGGTCCTATGGCCCATATTTCTTTCCCTTTCAGTGTTGGAAGACATAAAAGTTCATCATCCTATTTTACAGTTATACGGAGTAATGAGGCTCAATGATATTTCTTCATCAGAGAGATCAAATTCAAGAGTTCATAGGGTTGAAATTCTTATGGATAGTATCAGTGATGTCCCATTGGATCGTGTAATCTCAGCGTATTATGATTTGATATACAGGGTACCCTTCATATTGTTAATCGAGAAATGAATTATTTATGTTTATGTGTACTCACTCAAACGAAGAGATGCAACACTTCTAATGTTGGTCTTCTATAGAGTAGAGTGAAGTGGGCATTAAGAATGGTCCTAGGACATCCTAATGTCCATGGTTATGTTTTAAATAGTATAAAGTGTTTCACACAATGGTCAATTGTTTTTGATTTTACACAATATTACTTGATGTGAGAGAAAGTGTCTCGATAAAGCACTGCATGCTCATCTTGGTTTGAATATAATCTAGCACTCATGAGAGTCCAGTAGTCTCTATATTTTATGTTAATGCTTTCTGAAGGCATGTTGGCCACATCCAAGACTCACAGTCAGTAGTCAATGGAGTGTGTTTCATTGAATGAACCTTTTATCTATTGAGTTAAACTACTAAGGACACTCAAAAGGACAGAAGTGTCACATCTATTTTGGTTAAATGTGTCCTCCAAGTAGGAAACACATAACCAAGAGGGTGCTTCTAAAAATGTTCAGCAATTCTATTAGTCTTTCTTGAGGTTGGTAAGGTAGGATCATGTTAGTGTATGAGAGGCATCATAATGTTGAAAGGTTTATTGTGGATACAATCATTGTAAACACCATTTATCAGGGATAAAATTATATGGGTTTCCTTAAAAATGACATAATTCCATGGTTGGTAAAGACATCATGTTCCAGTAATGGCAATGCATCAGAAGAAGTAACTGATATCTTATATGGAAGGCCACCTATGGCAGTTCAACGTACCTTTACTTTTCATTGGTGGTTATAACAAATTTAAAGCCCTAACAAGAACTTTGTATTTAATATGGAGAAAGTGTCTTAGATCCTTTTTGGAGATCATTAATATGTCTTAGTTTACTGTTAGATTTAAGGGGACTATGTCCCCAATCTTGGTATCATTTGAGTACATTAATAGAGTGTTTTTTTATACCATGATAATGTTATAAAACAACATTTGGTTAATTTGGGTGGTTTTTATTAGATTTATCTCTCGACATGTGGTTGTTTTATAAGGTTAGGTTATTCTTGAGTGATACCTTGGTTACCAAGTAGGAACACCGTCTATGGAATCAGGGACACCGTCTATTTTACTATTGACTTGAATGCTAAGTGGTTTCCACTTTGGTTTTAGTTAATGTTATTCATGTAGGAATTTCATCATTGAACTATTATACCTATTATAAAAATCATATTTGCTTTTTCTTGGATGATCTCCTTAAACCCCAATTGATGATTCCAAGGTTACCACAAAATTCTATCGGACTAGAAAGCAGTTATTTTACCATGATGATCGAAATGGCTTAGATTGAGAAATATTTCCATGATCTTATTGATGCATTATAGCTTAGTTGGGATTTTTTTGGAGTTATCACCAGAATAGGTTTATGGGATTCAATGAGTGTGTGATGACAAAGTCTTAGGTTTCCTTCTTTTAAATTCTTTGGGTTTAACCTTGAAGATGCCTACCGTTTAAGACAATCATTTTGAGAATGGTCATCTTGTAGTGGTTTGAACTTTTCTACCTCAAGTTTTTTTAATATAGTTTGCTTTAGAATGAAACCTTTGATCAAATTTTGTTTCATATCCAATGACCTGAGCATCGTTGGAATGCTACATACATGTTTTGTAAATCAAATTTGATGGTTTATATTTCTTGATTCGATGTTTTCCCATAAATGTCTAAACCTAGGTGGATGAACCATAATATGGTTAGTTTAAGAGATGATGATGGGACTTTATCTTAGGATGTATGGGCTTGGGTAAGCTCTGTGAAAATGTTCCAATAAGAAAACATGTTTTGGCATGAGTTTTGATTGATTAAGTGTCATTTTTGTAAGTATTCCATGTAGGTGTGTTGGGTATTTGGGAATGAGACATGACTGTTTAAATTAAAATTCACAACACTCATAGATTGGGTGATTTTTTTGTTGCTCCTGAAGTCTTCTTGGGTACGAGAAGTTCTAAGGTGGGGAGGTTGTAAAGACCAGTGTTTTTGATCCATGGTTAAATTCCTTGGGAATTTGATTTTTTTTTCATTTTGAGGATGGTGTATTTTGTAAACTGATATTAGGATTTCAGTTATGACATTTGTAACACTTAAATGAGTTTTTTCTAGACGTGGTTTAAGTCATGTGGGGTTCCTAAGGAGTCTCATTGAGTTTTAGTGGCGTTGGCCCTAAAAAATATCATGTTTGTGTGGTTTAGCAGAGGTACACAGTTTTTCTAAAACCGTAGAGCCCCTAGAAGCAAACTATGTGTCATGTTTCATATGAGAACAAGGTGTCACATGGAATGTGTACATTTTATTCAAAAAATTAACCTATCAGACACATTTATTTCCAATTAGAAAGTACCTTTGAACTATTCATCATATTGTTGGTACACGGTTGGTGGATGGTTTGGACAAACAATGTGAGGTGGGTTCTTATGTACCAGGACCAGTATGGTAGGTGCACGGTTTGTTCAAACCTTGTGGCCAAACCATGAGACCTAGTTTTATGGGTTAAATGACATTTTTCCTTAAATGAAATATTTAAACCTATTATTTCTTTTTTATCCTCCTCTTTAGTGGGTTTCTTTTCCTCCTTCTTCACATTGATCTCCTCTTCCCTCTCAACATGGGATCAAGCCTCCTTCAATTATCATCTATTTTTGTCATTGTAAGAATCAAAATATATTTAATAGTAAGCCCTTTGATTATCTCTAATCTATTTCAATTTCTTTATTCAAAATTTAATCTTTCTCTATTTAAGCTCATTTCCCCCATTTTATAGACATTTTATTTTGTAGGATCGAAATAATGTTGTATATGCCCAATATACAAGAGGGGGGGGGGTGAATTGTATACTCTAAAAATTCCTTTGGAACCTTTAATGTTAGTTACGAATAACTATGTTTTCCTTAATCAAAGGAAAGGGCTAAGTTTAACAAATTTAAACCAAGAAAATTCACAACACCTCTTAACACCAATTGAAAACTTGGAATAAGGAATGAAGTTATAAACTTCAAGTCCTATGTACTTTCTTAAAACTGGAAAGAGATTCGGAAAGTTTGTTCCAGAAATATGGTTCCAGAAATTGAAACTTAACTAAAGATTACAATATGAGATTCTTCCATAAAGTGTATAGAATCTAAATGAAACAAAGTACAAGTAGGGAAGTATAAGAAAGTTATACTTTCCTTATAATACAGAATGCAGCAGAAACAAACAAGTAGTAAAACTACAAGTAACAAGATATAAGTCTTTTAACCCAAAGAGAAGGGTATCCAACAACCTTGGATAAAGGTCCCTTGATTTATACTTTCAATCAAGTCTGTCTTACCCACACCAGGGTAAGCCCTCATTACGAAGATATGAGTCTCTATCTTGCTATCCCCACAAGCCCTCAACTTCAAGGTAGTTGGCAACCTCTGTCTTCCTCAGCAAGGAAGCCCTCAACTTCAAGGTGTTGGAAACCTCGGTCTTCCTATCCCCAGAAGTCCTCGAATGTAATCACCAACATTCGGAGTCGCACGAAGCTTTGAGAGTTAATAATAGCCTCTCTCTCTCTCTCTAGAAATCACTTCAACAACATGTAAGAACAATGTCAAAGAAGTCATCCATCAGTCATCATTGAGCTCTTTCAAATGAGCTCCTATTTATAGGCAAGGCGGCCTCCTTTCCAACGGTCATATTTTCCTTAAAAATCGGAGGGACCTGTACACGTGAAACTTAACCAACGGTTAGTTTATAACAGAATAGACGACAAAGTTTTATAATAAAACAAGTGTAACAGAATGTACGACATCATTTTAAGTCTAACTAAAAAGTTTGGAGTAAAGATTCAGAGTGAAGGTTCGGAGTGTAAGAAAAATATTAAATAGTAGACAAATTATAAAAGCGTAAGCAAAATGAATGTTCAGAGTCTAAAAAAAATAATTTTCAGAGTCCAAATAAATTCGGAGTGAATAAAGAAAATATGATCAGATTCTATTTAATAGGTTAATTCAGAATGAGAATTCAGAATGAGAATTCATTATCAGAATTCTTAATGAGAATTTTTCATCAGAATTCGTAATGAGAATTCGTCATCAGAATTCATAATGAGAATTCGTCATCAGAATTCGTAATGAGAATTTGATGTTGAATTTCATAAGGATTCGTATCCAGAATTCAGATAAGAACTTAATCAGAGTCCGTATCCAGAATTTGGAATGAAACTTTATTACAGTTCTCATCTGGAATTCGGAGTGAAACTTCATTACAGTTCTCATCCAGAATTCAGATCCTAAAACAGAATGCTTCATATCAAAGTTTCAAAAAATTCCGAGAATATAGAAATGAATCCGAATCTTATACATAGGAAATATATGGATGAAAATATGATAAGGATAATTTTTCTTACAAATTCAGTTTTCCTTATAAAAGCAAATTTTCTTATAAAAGCGATTTTACTTATAAAAGCGATTTTCCTTATAAAAAAATTTTCCTTATAAAAGAAATTTTCTTAAAGATATGGTGTTTGTGATTTTCAAAACAAGAAGGAATGGAAATGTCATTGGGAAAACCTTATTGACTCAGCAATCTCCCCCTTTTTGGAAAGCACAAACATCCTTACGAAAAATAAATTCTAAGAAGAAAGAAAACATTAAGGCTTATCTCCCTTTACTTTAAGGATATTGATGAATACGACTAACTCCCCCTTAGGCTTTGAAACACTAAGGATCGTATTCTAGATTTCCGGAATGATATTTCATTACGAATAAGAAAGTATTCTTTAATAATAAACTCCCCCTAAGATAAACTATATTAGAGTTTGTTTTCTTTCTCACCCTTTGTTATGATTCTTTTTTCCTTTATTAGGGTTCTTTTCTTTATCCCCCTTTGTTATTTTCAAAATGAATTCAAGGGAATGGAAAAAAAACAAAGTACCTAAAAGAAATAGTAGCAAAAATAAAAGAAACGAGCAAGCATAATTTTTATTAAGTTGGAAAGCTCAACAACAAAGAATATTAGATAAAAAAAGATTGGATCTGTCTATTTTCGATCATTTTTCCTTTTCCATGAGACCCTTAAGAATAGTCTTTATCTTCTTCAAGTCTTTATGGTCTTAAAGGCATCCTTCACATTGTCTTGGAATTCATCAAAGATCCTCATCTCTTCTACAGTATTCCTTGACCAACTAGTCATCCTTTTGCAAGATCTTTTATGGGATTCATAGCCGACAAAGAAAGTTTTGAATTGAGCCTCTATCTAAACACATTTGCCCATAACCATGGATACAAAGTCTGTTTTTTGATTCAAAGCATGTGGGAGCATCTGGCATCTTGAATCAATACTTGAGAAAGTTTGAATAGTACCTACCAACTTCTATAATGACTGAACAACAAAGTCATGCCCCAATGAAGATGACTCCAAATCTGAAACTTTTCTTGGAGAATATTCTTCTTCAAAATGGTCAACCTTCTTCTTAGAAGAATATCCAACTTCCCTTTCTCTTTACTACCACTGAGCTTGGGGTATCAACAACAAGTTTTTTCCCTTGTCCTTTTTTGGAATGGATTCCTGTTCCGGAGTTCTCTTTTCACTGTCAGACACTTGAACTACATTATCTTCCTCATCAGCAACTTTCTGAGCACCAACCTCCACATTCTCCATTTGACCAATATCATGAAGAAGTTTTTCTTCCTCTGCATGATAGGATACTTCTTCTGATCCATTCTCCTCATCCATCGCTGGAGTGACTAAATTAGAAGAATCAGCTTTTGAGGTTCGGGGCAAAAAATGTTCTAAAAGAGTCCCCTTATAATCATCTACTTTCTTTAAAACATCTCTAGTGTCAACACTACCTTCAGCAACTACTTCTTCTTCTTCGACTTGCTCAATCTTCTCTACTTCCTCAACATGCTTAGCAACTTCCTCTTTCGGAGTGACAAAGTTTCTTCCTGGGGTCTTAGGTAGAGATTCAAGAGAAAAAGATCTCGAAACATAAATGTTCGCTGAAACCATCTCATTAAACATCAACAAAGCTTGAGCCACCTCAGCATCAAACATCTTCTTCTTAAGCTTCTCCTCTTTCATTTGTTTTCCTAGTTCATCCACACTTCTTTCCTTCAAGGCCTTAGCCTCCGTAGGATCTAAGCCAAACTGAGGCTCCCCTTGCACTCTCTTCTATTTGATTTCCCTCCATTTAGCAACTACCTCATCAGGGTAAGCTTTCTTCTAATTCAGTTTTGGAGGTGCGGAATGAACTTCCTTAGATTTGGGATTCTCTGCTTCACCTTCAACTTCTTTCATCTTTCTCTTCCTCACTGGTTTAGAGGATTTAGGTTCAGCAACTTTCGGAACTGTTTCTTCTTGAGCAGGTAAATTAACAAACTGACCAGTCTTCTTGTCGAAGGCTACATCCATCCTTTTGAGAGTACCATCACTCACTAAAATAATCTTGCAAACTCTTGGTTTAGACTTGAAAGCCTCCTTGAAAGACTCAAGGCACCGAAAAATCAATTTTGAGAGGATTGCTGGATACATTATGATCTGAGCTCCCAGATTCCCTTTCTTAACATTTTCAAGAGTAATAAGAATGTGTTTCATCAGATTAAACTTCCTTAGATTTATCAGAAAATCTAGGATGTAGATCTCACTTTTCATCAAACTATCTATTTCACCCTTTCTCGGTACGATAAGTCCTTGTACCCATAACTCTAGAATCTGGAAATTTTTAGACAGAGAAGCAATCTTCAGAGCCTTATCATCTGACAGTCCAAGAGTTTCCAAAGCCTTTTCCTTGTCGAAGCTTACCTTTGAATCTGGCAAAACATGAGAAATAAACTCAACTTCTCCTTCATTGTTCAGCCCTACCAAGCTGGCTGCCTTGGCATATGAATGCTTATAAGTCGTTTCATAAGACTTAAACGATAATTTTTACCTTCCATCTTCCTTATATAAGGAAACTATCTCATATAATTCTATAAGAAAATCCGAAAAAACTTCATCTTGATTCCCGGGCATAAACACAACAACATCTTCCCATCCATTAAGATTAATATTCTTGGATTTAAGAGAATCATACTTGTTGAAGAAATCAGGATGAACCAACCTTTATCTATATACCAACCACTTAGAAATCGGTTTAGAGGAAGACATGTCTTTAGAAGCTACTTCCACAGACATTCGAATCTAAAGACCTCTGAGAAGTTTGGAATGGAGAAAGCTAAAGTTTGGAACGGTCTTAAAACATAGAGGCAAAGCTTCTGGACGCAGGATCTTGAAAATTGATGTGGGGCAACCTTTTTGTGTCCCATTTATATAGGCAACGAGAAGATGGTTCAACTTCCACGGTTGATCGAACAATTGTGACAAGCTAAGATCAGATCTGACGTTTGAAAACCCATTCTCAAGAAAACTTGAATCCGATCTTTTGAGGTTTTTATTAAAACAATGATTTAAGAAAATTATAATCCGAAAAAAAAATATAAGAAAATTCCAGCAAGTAATGTATGACTACGAAATCTTGAGTAAGGAAATCGTACCATTTGGATTGTCTTAGGAGTATTATTCGTAATGGGTAATAATAAAAAAACTATGAGAATAAAATCACAAAACTCACTATGAAAAACAAACTCAGTACGGAAAACTCAGTACAAAAAACATTATAAGGATTTCAGAATGAAAATTTCACTACAAAGGTTTTAAAAAAATGAAAAACTTATTATGAAAGTATCGGTATGAAAATCTCATTATGGAAATACCAGTTTGAAATTTTCCATTCTGGAAGTTTTCAATATGAAAATTTCCATTCTAGAATTTTTCTATACAATAATATCAATTCTGGAAATTTTCTGTTCCAGAAATTTCCATATCGGATGAAACACCCTAGGTAAATAAAGAATATGACATTTTTATATTTATCTATATTTGTGAATGAAATATTAATATTACTTTAAGGGGGACACTATGCTCGATGGCGTACCCAATACGCAACAACGAGTTTCTTGGGAATCTTACGTTGCACTCTGATAATAAAATAATATTTTAAATGGTAGTTAACGCCTATCCATTGTAATGGAGGGAATGAATAGAACTAACTACAAAATGATTATATATGTTTGTCAAATATTTTTACTTTTTACAATAAATGTTAGAGGATTAAAAATGTGAATGAATCCAATTCTTAAGCATAAACATTCTAATATTCTTTAAAAGGTTGATTAACCGCCTTTTGATGGTGAACCGCTTTTAAATCCACTTTTTGACAATTTAATGTGTTATATTTGACAAAATAAAATTCTTCTTTAGAATCGGGACATCAAAATTTACATTGTGTAATTTTTTGGTATTTTTCCGATAAAGTTCATTTTTTTAATGAACATTGAAAAATGTTGTATTTTAATTCAAAACCTCTTTTTAATCTAATTTATTTATATGATTAGATTATCTTTTGAATTGTTTTTAAAGTAAAATTAGAATATATTTTTACCATTTATTTCAATAGTGGTCATTGGAATTAATTTCACTTTGAAATTAGACTTAAACTAGAGTCAATCTTTTAATAGATATTGTTTCGTAAAAACACACTATTTGTTTTGACAGCAGGAATTAATTATTAAATTCATTAATGAAACATATATGTTTTTAATTTTTTAAAATAGACATCATTTTTGAGTTCAGAATATCAAATATAGATTAGGGTGAATTTTTGGTATTTTTCTGAAAAACTTCAATTTTTGATGAATAGTGAAACCACTAAGTTGTAGTTAAAGAAACTGATTTTTTGTTTAAATGAAAATTTACCACCTCTATGTTTTGAATTTCAAAAATCCTTCATACATGGTTGTCATTAAGAAGTAAAATGGGGTTCAATGGAATTAAAATATTTTTTTGGTGAATAGTAACTTTTAAGTTTTTAATCGCGATTAGAGGTAATTAGTGTACTTTAAGGTAAAAATAATGTTTTAATAAATGAGATGAGCTTGACACATGTCCTAACCTTATTGGATGTGTCATGGCCGACCAATAAAATCCATGGGTCAACTTGGGGACCCTATGGAGCCACTTTGGTTGGGAAATGACATAAATAACTTTTTATTTAATGTAAAAGTAAAAATGACACAAACATGAGTTGTTTTACTAATGCAATTCTTACATGGGGTTATACAAGTCATATTTTTGACTATAAATAGTCATTGGAAATCTAAAACGATTTCCTAAATCATGATAGTTTTTTTATAATTTTTAGACATTAAATAAATAAAATTATTTATGACATCATAATGATGCAGCGATTACCTCATTAATAAAGGATTCAAATAAAATGAAATGATAATGTAAAATATATGACCTACACATTTCAAAAACCTATTGGATTGGTGGATTGTGAAACCTTATCACCTTATACTCGAATTATATCAACGTGAGATGTTTTAAATCCGAAATTCATTTTCAAATAAAGTAACATTTCTTTACATTCCAAAAGTGCCCCTCCTCTCCTCTTATAAAAGGCCCCCACCGCTACCTCCTTACCCAAACTTCCGAAGCCTTTGGATCGGCCAAACCCTGCTCATTTTGTCTCTCAAAATCCCTCTATTACTCCTTGAATCCTCACTTTGGGCAGAAGTCTTCCCAATAAAGCCTTTGAGCTCAAACCAAAGGGAGTTACCCGATTTTAAGGTAATGTCTTCACTTGTGTTCTTTTGTTTTATTTTTCTTCTACAACCCCATAAACTCTTTTTATTCATTTATTTTGTAACAAAACCAGTTTATTACATATACTAGTATGTTTTTATAAGAATTATTCGAGCTACACTTACACACACCTATATCTAATGGTTAGAAAACATACTGTTTCCGTGGATGGCGAATTTCTGCCTCCCGAAACGATGACTGTTCAACATTATTTTAACACCTTCAAAGGTGGCCATTAAGATGACACTATATTCATATATGATATATAATATTTTTATGTTTTCCTTAAGCTTCTGTACTTTTCATTTTGGGCATACCTTTATGGTTTCCATTGTGGGTAAACGCGATAATTTCATTTTTGGAAGTGCAGACTACCGCCCCGTCAATGTGATTTGATTCGTTAATGCCATATGTGGGATGTATAAAGGATGTATTTAAAGTTATTTTATATGATTTATGTTACATATAAATGATTAATATAATTCTGGAATTAAAATATTCATACCTCTCATTTATTTTGAATTCCATTAATATGACATAGAAATGAAAGTAGCGTTCATGCGTACGTACGACTTACCATCTCCATGAACGGTGCATTTCATTTCTTACATCTAAATGATTATGTAATATTATAAATACATGTATATTATTGATATATATGATATATATTATATCCAAATCATGAATATCATTCTGGATATAATGAACCATTGACGACACGAACAAGATGTAATTGTAAGAAGTCCACTTTCGACTTAAGAACCAAATATCGACAAAACAAAAATTATTAACTTAAATGATTAAATAATGTTTATAACATGGCAATAAGTGATATAAAATGAATAATGAACTTGGAAAATGTTCTTAATAAAGTGTAAATTAACTCATGTTTATTATTCAGGACGTTAAAGAACGATCGACTCAAGTCGGACCCGAGGTAAGGGATCCTACTCCTCTCTTTCTTTTTAAGTACACTCTTTTATGTCATTCCTTTTAAGATCTTATTTCTTGTGATTGGGAAGTTCTTTTATATTAATCTTACTATAATTTTTATGTTCATATGATGAGAGACCCTATTCTCTCTCATCAATCCATTTTGGAAGTTTTGGGTGGCGCCGTTAGGCTGCCGAATTTTCATAAGAGATCTAACCTCTCTCTTTCTTTTTAAGTACTCTCCTTTATATCACTTATTTTAAGCTCCTCTTTTTTATGATGGGGGATGTTATTTTATATTCCTATTTCTGTACATTTTATTGTAATATTATGAGAGACCCTATTTGATCTCACCAATCCATTTTTGGAAGTTTTAAGTGGCACTGTTAGGATGCCGAGCTTTCGTAAGGGATTTTTCATCTCACTTTTATTCCCATGAGATTTATGATACATTTGCCACAATTTCCATTGAGTGGTGTATGTACTGACCATTATTTTACTCATTGTGTAATATAATTTCGTTTATGAGTATTTACATCAATGTTGTATTGTTCCCCTTTCACGGGGTGTATGTTTCGAAAGATACCCATGTCGGTAAGGGAACCTTTCACCCTCCTCTTTTTAAAAGAATTCTTTTGTTATGTCTTTTAATGCACATAAGATTATGTTGGGATATGTTCTTATATATCCTTAGTGATTTATATTTTATGTCCAAGTGATGAGATACCCTTTTTATCTCTCATCAACTCATTTTCGGAATTTTGTAGTGACGTCGTTAGGCTGTCAAATTTTTGCATGGGAACTTCTTAACCCAATTTTGATTCTTTGGGATAAGCTTGTAAAACATGAATATGTTGTTCTATGAATATGTGGGAATAACCTAGGATTGTTTTACAATTAATATCCACTTATATTTGGTGTATTAGTTTGTAACACATAATTATGTAATTGATTTATCCTTAATCCATGGATACCGTCTTTGTATGGGACTTCGTCTCAATCTCCTTTCATTGAGGCATATTTTGTATTATACACAACCTTCATCTATACGGTGTACAAACCCCTTTTTCTTTTGCATTTATCCGAAAGGAATCTTTTTTATACAAAGCGTTTTACTAAATTAGAAAAGGGAATGTTTTTGTTGTATGTATGCGGCGACAACGACTTCACCACCGTCGTGACCATTATTTGAGTTTCAGCTTCCTCTACAAGCCATACCTTTTTTTAAAAGAAAAATAAATACCATGTTTTACTTTTCTTTTATTTTGGTATTGAAAATGGTTTTCATAATGTTTCTATATCAATGTGTTGTATTTATATCTTGTGATTGAAAAGTGGAAATGTTATGTTTCCTTTATGCATGTTTTATGTGATACAATTATGTTATGGTTCTTGGGCATTATTATGAAGACGGGTGGTTCCATGATAAACTAAGTGCGGGTGAGCCCAATGTAGCTCTCCAATGCATTGGGTATGATGAAGGGGTTAAACATTAAGGTTTCTCCGAAGAGATTTAGGGAATATAATGTGATGGGTATTCCAAACGTAACCAAGAGGGTTACTCCCTATGTAAGAATGTTATGAATGCCTCAAGTTACCAATATGTCTTATGATTTCTATGATTTATTCCTGATTTTATGAGGTATGTTAAAGTGCTTATGTTTTATGGGTAAATTATGATTTCATTCTTATGTATACATGTACTCATGTTTCCTTTCCAGATTTTTATATCCCTTACTAAGCTTTTTATGCTCATCCCAAGTTTTTGAATTGTTTTTCATAGGTCAAAGGAAGGGTACATGATATGATGATAGTGTCAAGGAAGTGTCAAGAAAGAATCCATGTTTTATTCCGTTGATGGGAAAAATGAATACTATCTTTTATGTAACCACTAAGTTTAAATGTGTAATGTAATGCAAGTTTTATGATCTAATTCTCTAAAACTATAAACCTGAAAATATCCTCAATGTGTAATCTTGTAATAACTCAAGATTAAGTAAGGTTTAAGGCTGGGACCTTATAGTTGGTATCAAAGGTCGGTTTAGATAACTTTAGAGGTTAGGGTATTCTCTAAGAACAAGTGACATTACCATAATGGTTAGGATTTTAGAAAGAGTCCTTGTTTTAGATAAAGTGAATGAGTAAGTATATATTAGTGTTTACCTTCCTCATTAGTACAAGATGGTTTTTTGATATACTCACACTGACATTTCTATTTTTAGTGAATGGATGGATCTAGAAGGCACCAAAGAGACAATAGGTTTTAAGGAAACTGTGGTGGTTCTCTGATTAAGATACTAGATAAAATGGAGGATTCAATGAGGAAACTCGTGGTTGTTCTAAACTAAATATCAAGGAGTCATGATCAACCACATGAACCTTGGTATGTTCTGTAATGCATCATGTACTAGGTGACCAATCGATGTGGAAGTTCAGGTAATAATTATAAAGGTAACCATTGGAGTTTATATGATCCTTACTTTTGAGGTAATTATGGGTTATTATATGATATGCTAGAAAATGAAAGGCATGAGATAAACATGAGGTTAAAATATGTTATGATCATTTTTTAAGATTTTATCTCGTTTTGGGGAATGTTTTAAGAATTATATAGTTTTGGAAAAATGATAACACGAAGACCATGTGACAACCCGTCGCGTCGGACAAAGCTGCGGGAATCGAACCAACAACCAAAGTGCGACTGGTATTTATCGCCTACCACCGGACTACGTGAAGTCCCTGGTTAGTTTGACTAATTCTTTTTAGTTAGATGATTTTATTAATCAAGAGTATGGTTATTTTGGGTTATCTATGGAAATGATTAACCGATCATCGAGGATATGTGATTAGGTTAATTACTTTTCAATATGAGAATTTAAGAGCAACTGATGTTATTTAGAGATAAAAGTTATTTTGTACCTTAGAAGACTATGTGACTAAATCCTTAAAATATTTGGGTTTCAATCTTATTTTGGTTTACTTTGAAAAATTTTATGGAAAAATTGTATATCGAATGGTCCTCATTGAACTTTGGGTTTTGTTAGACAAATTTTGGAGATTAAGAATAGATTTTCTTTTTATAAAGGGTTATCCTTTTCTGGATTATCGGATCTTTTACTAAACTTTTTGGTTTTGGTTTTGGTTAAAGTCTAAAGACATGGGATGTATATAGTTCTCTTTTGTGGATTAGGTGATTCTCTATAAGTTGATTATAGTAATCTTAATTTGAACAAGTCTTCCTAAATACTCATCTTTTGGAGAAAATATGAGTTTGTGTAAGAAATCTAATAAAAGTTAGAAGTCAACATGATAAGTGATTATGTTTCCTTATGAATAAATTAATAAATAAAAAGAAACATAAAACAAAAATGTTGTCTATTAACTTTTCCTGCTGGGGAATCGAATACCGTTTAACCAATCACAAGTTTGTGATTTTCTTGTGGTTAACTTTCTCCTAAACATGTTTTCTATCACTCTCCATCAGAACATGACCCTATGTTTTCTCCTCCATGGCCATGTTTTTCTACATGGAATCCTAGTATGGGTTATCTGGGGTGACCTTTGTACTTCTCATTCTTTATTTTAATGTGATTGTTTTACCGACTCTTGTTCCGATGTGGGACTTTCAAGGATGTTTCCGAGCCCAATTTTAGAATTGAAAGGACGCAATTCCCAATAGGGGGAAGGATGTAACACCCCAGGTAAATAAATAATATGAAATTTTTATATTTATCCATATTTGTGAATAAAATATTAATATTACATTAAAGGGGACGCTATGCTCGATGGCATACCCAATACGCAACAACGAGTTTCTTGGAAATCATACGTTGCACTCTAATAATAAAATAATATTTTAAATGGTAGTTAACGCCTATCCATTGTAATGGAGGGAATGAACAGAACTAACTACAAAATGATTATATATGTTTGTCAAATATTTTTACTTTTTACAATAAATGTTAGAGGATTAAAAATGTGAATGAATCCAATTCTTAAGCATAAACATTCTAATATTCTTTAAAAGGTCGATTAACCGCCTTTTGATGGAGAACCACTTTTAAATCCACTTTTTGACAATTTAATTTGTTATATTTGACAAAATAAAATTCTTCTTTAGAATCGGGACATCAAAACTTACATTGTGTAAATTTTTGGTATTTTTCGGATAAAGTTCATTTTTTTAATGAATAGTGAAAAATGTTGTATTTTAATTCAAAACCTATTTTTAATCTAATTTATTTATATTATTAGATTATCTTTTTAATTTTTTTAAAGTGAAATTAGAATATATTTTTACCATTTAATCCAATAGTGGTAATTGGAATTAATTTCACTTTGAAATTGGACTTCAACTAGTGTCAATCTTTTAATAGAGATTGTTTCGTAAAAACACGCTATTTGTTTTGACAGCGGGAATTAATTATTAAATTCATCAATGAAACTTATATGTTTTGAATTTTGTAAAATAGACATCATTTTTGAGTTCATAATTTCAAATATAGCTTAGGGTGAATTTTTTGTATTTTTCTGAAAAACTTCAATTTTTGATGAATAGTGAAACCACTAAGTGGTAGTTAAAGAAACTGATTTTTCGTTTAAATGAAATTTTACCACCTCTGTGTTTTGAATTTCAAAAATCCAACATACATGGTTGTCTTTAAGAAGTAAAATGTGGTTCAATGGAATTAAAATTTTTTTGGTGAATAGTAACTTTTAAGTTTTTAATCGCGATTAGAGGTTATTAGTGTAGTTTAAGGTAAAAATAATGTTTTAATAATATGAGATGAGCTTGAAACATTTCCTACCGTTATTGGATGTGTCATGGCCGACCAAGACAATCCATGGGTCAACTTTGGGACCCCATGGAGACACTTTGGTTGGGAAATGACATAAATAAATTTTTATTTAATGTAAAAGTAAAAATGACACAAACATGAGTTGTTTTACTAAAACAATTTTTAAATGGGGTTATACAAGTCAGATTTTTGACTATAAATAGTAATTGGAAAGCTAAAACGATTTCCTACATCATGATAGTTTTTTTATAATTTTTACACATTATATAAATAAAATTATTTATGACATCATAATGATGCAGCGATTACCTAATTAATAAAGGATTTAAATAAAATGAAAAGATAATATAAAATATATGACGTAAACATGTCCAAACCTATTGGATTGGAGGATTACGAAACCTTATCACCTTATCCTAGAATTATATCAATGTGGGACGTTTTAAATCCAAAACTCATTTTCAAATAAAGTAACATTTCTTTACATTCAAAAAGTGCCCCTCCTCTCCTCTTATAAAAGTCCCCCACCTCTACCTCCTTACCCACACTTCCAGAGCCTTTAGCTCAGCCAAAACCTGCTCATTTTGCCTCTCCACATCCCTCTCTTACTCCTTGAAGCCTAACATTGGGCAGAAGTCTTCCCAAGGAAGCCTTTGAGCTCAAACCAAAGGAAGTTACCCGATTTTAAGGTAATGTCTTCACTTATGTTCTTTTGTTTTATTTTTCTTCTCCAACCCCCTAAACTATTATTATTAATTTATTTTGTAACAGAAACAGTATATTACATATACTAGGATGTTTTTATAAGATGTATTCGAGCTACACTTACACACACTTACATCTAATGGTTAAATAACATACTATTTCTGTGCATGGAGAATTTCTGCCTCCCGAAACGATGATTGGTCAACATTTTTTTAACACCTTCAAAGGTGGCCATTAAGATAACACTATATTTAGATATGATATATAATATTTTTATGTTTTCCTTAAGATTCTGTACTTTTAATTTTGGGAATACCTTTATGGTTTCCATTGTGGGTAAACACGATAATTTCATTTTAGGAAGTGCGGACTACCGCCCCCTCAAAGTGATTTGATTCATTAATGCCATATGTGGGATGTATAAAGGATGTATTTAAAGTTATTATATATGATTTTTGTTACATATAAATGATGAATATTATTCTGGAATTAAAATATACATACCTCTCATTTAGTTTTAATTGCATATATATGACATAGAAATGAAAGTAGTGTTAATGCGTACGTACGACTTACCGTCTCCATGAACGATGCATTTCATTTCTTAACTCTGAATGATTATGTAATATTATAAATACATGTATAATATGTATATATATGATATATATGATATCAAAATCATGAATATCATTCTGGATATAATGAAACTTCGACCACAGGAACAACATGTAATTGTAAGAAGTCCACTTTCGACTTAAGAACCAAATATCGACAAAACAAACATTATTAACATAAATGATTATATAATGTTTATAACATGTAAATAAGTTATATAAAAGGAATAATGAACTTGAAAAATGTTCTTAATAAAGTGTAAATAAACTAAAGTTTATTATTCAGGACGTTAAAGAATGGCCGAGTCAAGTCGGACCCGAGGTAAGGGATCTTACTCCTCTCTTTCTTTTTAAGTACACTCTTTTATATCATTCTTTTCAAGCTCATATTTATTGTTATTGGGAAGTTCTTTTATATTTCTCTTACTGTAATTTTTATGTTCATATGATGAGAGACTCCATTTTCTCTCATCAATCGATTTTGGAGGTTTTGAGTGGCGCCGTTAGGCTACCGAATTTTCATAAGAGATCTAACCTCTCTCTTTCTTTTTAAGTACTATACTTTATGGCACTTATTTTAAGCTCCTCTTTGTTATGATGGGGGATGTTCTTTTATATTCCTCTTTCTGTACATTTTATTTTAATATTAGGAGAGACCGTATTTGATCTCATCAATCCATTTTTTTAAGTTTTAAGTGGCGCCGTTAGGCTGCCGAGTTTTTGTAAGGGATTTTTCATCTCATTTTTATTCCCATGAGATTTATGCTACATTTTCCACAATTTCATTTGATTGGTGTATGTACTGACCAGTATTTTACTTATTGTTTAATATAATTTCGTTTATGAGTATTTACATCAATGTTGTATTGTTCTTCTTTCACGGGGTGTATGTTTCGAAAGATACCCATGTCGGTAAGGGAACCTTTCACCCTCCTATTTTTAAAAGACTTCTTTTTTATCTCTTTTTATTCATATAACATTATGTTGGGATATGTTCTTCTATATCCTTAGTGATTTAAATTTTATTTCCAAGTGATGAGATACCCTTTTTATCTCTCATAAACTCATTTTCGGAATTTTGTAGTGACGCTGTTAGCCTGTCAAATTTTTGCAAGGGAACTTCTTAACCCAATTTTGATTTTTTGGAATAAGCTTGTACTACTTGAATATGTCGTTCTATGAATATGTGTGAATAACATATGATTGTTTTACAATTAATATCCACTTATATTTGGTGTATTAGTTTGTCACACATAATTATGTAATTGAATTATCCTTAATCCAAGGATACCGTCATTGTATGGGACTTTGTCTCAATATCCTTTCATTGAGGCATATTTTGTTTTATAAACAACCTTCTTTTATACGGTGTATAAAACCCTTTGAATTTTACGTTTATCTAAAAGGAAACTTTTTTATACAAAGCGTTTTACTAAATGACAAAAGGGAATGTTTTTGTCGTATGTATGCGGCGACAACGACTTCTCCGCCGTCGTCACCATTATTTGAGTTTCAGCTTCCTCTACAAGCCATACCTTTTTTTAAAAGAAAAATAAATACCATGTTTTACTTTTCTTTTATTTTGGTATTGAAAATGGTTTTCATAATGTTTTTATATCAATGTGTTGTATTGATATCTTGTGATAGAAAAGTGGAAATGTTAGGTTTCCTTTATGCAGGTTTGATGTGATATGATTATGTTATCGTTCTTGGGCATTATTATGAAGACAGGTGGTTCCATGATAAACTAAGGGCGGGTGAGCCCGATATAGCTCTCCAATGCATTGGGTAACGCGAAGGGGTTAAACGTTAAGGTTTCTCCAAAGAGCTTTAGGGAATATACTATGATGGGTATTACAAACATAACCAAGAGGGTTACTCCCTACATAGGAATGTTATGAATGCCTCAAGATACCATTATATCTTATGATTTCTATTATTTATTCATGATTTTATGAGGTATGTTAAAGTGATTTTGTTTTATGGGTAAAGTATGATTTCATTCTTATGTATACATGTACTCATGTTTCCTTTCCATATTTTTATATCCCTTACTGAGCTTTTTATGCTCATCCCAAGTTTTTGAAATGTTTTTCACAGGTCAAGGGAAGGGTAATGATATGATGATAGTATCAAGGAAGTGTCAAGAAAGAATCCATGTTTTATTCCATTTATGGGAATAATTAATACTATATTTTATGTATCCACTTTGTTTAAATGTGGAATGTAATGCAAGTTTTATGATATAATTCTCTAAAACTCTAAACCTGAAAAGATCCTCAATGTGTAATCTTGTAATAACTCAAGATTAAGTAAGGTTTAAGGTTGGGACCTTATACCGAAAATTTAGTTCTGAAAAGTTTTAAAACAAACTTTGAAAATCCTAGTTACTCTAACAAACAAATGTACCCCCCCTATGAAAAGGAGATTATTACTGTAAGGAGATTTTTTTTTCAAAAGAAATCTAATTAAGAAAATGATTCCTAATATCTATGTGTCTTTTCACGAGAGGGATGTGCAGGGTTCTTACGAAGGGAAATGGAACTTGTGTTATCACACAAAATTTGAGTTTTAGTAAAACTCAATCCATAGTCTGTGAGTGTGTGTTGCATCCAAAACACTTGCGCACAACAACTTCCAGCTGCTACATATTCAGCTTCAACAGTGGAGAGTTCTACAGAATGTTTCTTATTACTAGAACAATAAACTAATGAATCTCCTAAGAAATGACAAGTTCCGTATTAAATTTTATACCCATTCTACATCCACCAAAGTCAGCATCAGAAAAGATTTTTAGAATAAAATTATTTCCAGAAGTATAAAATAATCCTAGATCCATGGTTCTCTTACGATAGTAAAAAAAAAATTTTCTGCCTTTAAGTGAGATTCCTTAGGATTGGATTGATATCTTGCACATAAGAGTACTGAGAACATTAATTCTGGTCGACTAGCTGTTAAGTAAAGTAAACTTCCTATCATACCTCTAAAAGATGTTTGATCTACTAGTTTCCCAGCTTCATCAAGATCTAAAGAGTTTGAGGTACCAATGGGAGTACTTATACTCTTAGTGTTGTCATAACCATACTTTTTGAGAATATCTTTAATATACTTATGTTGAGATATATAGATTACTTCTGGTTTCTGAAAAATTTGAAAACCAAGGAAAAAAGTTAACTCACCCATCATACTCATTTCAAATTCAGATTTCATTAGACTTGAAAAAGAGTCAATTAAAGATTTCTAAGTTGAACCAAATATGATGTCATCAACATAAATTTGAACAATCAAAACCTTTTTCTTATCTTTCTTTATAAAAAGAGTTGGATCTGCATTTCCATTAATATAGTTATTTTGAAGCAAAAATATAGTGAGTCTATCATACCATGATCGTGGGGCTTGTTTAAGGCCATACAGAGCTTTGGTAAGTCTAAAAACATAATCAGGATGTTTTGTATCTTCAAAGCCAAGAGGTTGTTCAAAAAAAACTTCCTCTTGAACATAACCATTAAGAAAAGCACATTTCAAATCCATTTGAAAAAGTTTAAATTTAAAGAATGCTGCAAAGGCAAGTAGAATACGGATAGATTCAAGTCTGGATACTGGGGCATATGTTTCTTCATAGTCTATTCCCTGTCGCTGATTATAGCCTTTAGCAACAACTCTAGCTTTATTTTTTTTTACTATGAATCCATTTTCATCACATTTATTTCTGAAAATGCATTTTACTCCAATAACAGATGTTTCCTTAGGACTTTCAACCAAAGTCTGGACTTAATTCCTTTCAAATTCATTTAGTTCATCTTGCATGGCTTTGATCCAATTCATCATCACCTAATGCTTCATCAGTGCTTTTAGGTTCTAATTGGGAAAGAAATGCTATATGTTCTACTTCATTTCTTAAGGAACTTCTAGTCCTTATAGGTTGATTTACATCACCAATGATACAATCACTGGGATGATTATTAAGAAACACCTGATTTGAGTTTTGAAAAGCCTGTTCATTATCATAGGGTAGAAATTCTTCTGGGGTAAATGTTTCAGAAGTATCTTCTTGAACATTATCCTTATCAAGAGGTTCTTCTGTTGAAGGTTGACAATCGGTTTCTGAAAACACATCCGAGGATGTAGGCTGAGATGGTTTAAAAACAAAAGGATTAGACTCATCAAATTTTATATGTATTGTTTCTTCAACAGTAAAAGTATTTTTATTAAAAACTCTATAAGACTTAGAAGTTGTGGAAAACCCTAAGAAAATGCCTTCATCAGATTTTGGTGTGAATTTATGTAGGTTATCTTTAGTATTCAAAATGAATACTTTGCAACCAAAAACCTTGAAGTAGGATTGTCTTGGTTTTCTACCATTCCATAACTCATAAAGAGTTTTATTAAGAAAAGGTCTAATCAAAACTCGATTTATAGTATAGAAATCAGTACTTACAGCTTCAGCCCAGAAATGTCTAGAAATAGAATATTCACTCAACATGGTTCTAGTTATCTCTTGAAGAATTATATTTCTTCTCTCAACTACACCATTTTGTTGAGGATTTCTAGGTGCCGAAAAATTGTGAGTAATACCTTTTCTACTACAAAAAGTTTCAAAATCAGAATTTTGAAATTCTCATCCATGATCACTATGAATAGTTTTCAATGGAAGGTTTTTCTCATTTTTAACTTGAGCTCTAAAACTTTTGAAATAAGAAAAATCCTCAGACTTCCTTGCTAGAAAATAAACCCAAGTAAATCTAGTGTAATCGACAACTAGAACAAACACATAGTATTTGCCTCCAATAATTCCTGTTTGTGTTGGAACAAAAAGATCGATGTGCACTAACTACAATGCATCAGTCGTTGAGACTTCACCAATCGATTTAAAACTAGAATTATGTTTCTTGCCATATTGACAATGATCACAAACTTTAGAAGAATCAAATCTAAGCTTTGGTAGATCCTGAACTAGTTTCTTCTTAGAGAGTTTACATAGGTTTCTAAGGTTACAATGACCTAGTCTTCTATGCCATAACCAGGAATGATCTTCCATTACACTTAGTCAAGGTAAATCTTGGCTCCTGCGGTCTTCTCGGTTCAAAGTGTAAACATTCTTTTGCCTATTGGATGAGAGAATAAATTCTTCCTTGGAATTGTGAACTAAGAACTTATCGTTCCTAAAATTCACAAGGTAACCTTCATCACATAACTGACTTATGCTAATGAGGTTATTCTTAAGACCCTAAACAAAAAAGAACATTTGAAATCAATGTTTTTCCTAAAAGAACAATATTACCAATACCAACAATATCTCCCTTAGCATTGTCTCCGAATGTTACCTTTCCTCCTTTAATTTTGATAATATTTTCAAAAGAGCTTTTGTTACCGGTCATGTGCCGGGAACATCCACTATCCATGTACCATGTATTGTTGCTGGTACTCTCTTTATTTTACTGAAATCAAGAATAGAATTAGACTTTCGGAATCCAAACTAGTTTGGATCCGAGATTTCCAGATAACAAAATTTTAGGAACCCACGACTTATTGGAAAAGTAAGCTTTGTGAAATCCTAAGGATTGCGTTTTGTTTAAGGAACAATTCTTTGCCTAGTGAACACCTCATTGAGACTTAGTACAAAATGGGGCACTTTGAGGAACAAGATAATTGTTACTAAAAATTGGTTTTGCATGGGTATAACCAAATCCGGATTTATTTCTTAAAGGTCGTATTTGGGAATACATTTTATCAAAATTTTCATTACCATGGGTAAAGTTTGATAAACACTTCTTTAAGGAAAAAATTTCAGACTTCAGTTTTATAACCAAGTTTTTATCCACAAAATCATTAGTTTTAGAACTATAGCTAGGCTCGAAAACATTTTTCTTAGAAATTACTTTTTCTAACTCTTTTAAAAGTTGGTTCTTCTCAGAACTTACTTCCTCAAGATTTTTGGAAATACTTTCAAAATCAGCATTTTTCCTATCAAGATCTTTAGAAATATATAATATCTCTTTTGTAAGAATAGAATTCCTCGAGATTTCCTTATCAAGTTTCTTATTGAGTTTAGAGTTCTCAATTTCAAGAAGTTCAGCAAACCTAGAGACTTCTTCATAAGTAGGTAAAGTATTTTCTTCATCAGAAGAGTATTCTTCATCAGAAGAGTTATAATAATTACTATCATTATAATTTAAAGAAACATTGTTCAATGATTCAACATATCGTACCTTAGCCATAAAACAATGATTATCAATAGGTAATCTGGCTATAGAGCATGATTCTTCTGTCCTGAAGAATCGTAATCAGAAGATTCATATGAAGAATCACCACCACTAGCACTCCAGGTGTCACTAGCTTTCATAACATTCTTAGCTTTGGATTTATAATACTTCTTTCTGTTCCTATCTGAATTCCTTTCATTCATTTCATTCTTTTTGAGAAAAGGGCAATATGGTCTAATATGTCCAGCTCTCTTGCATTCATAACAAGTAACTTCTCCATCTTTCTTATCTTTCCTGACCTTTTTCTTATACTTGGATTGGAAGATTATCTGACCAGCTATCTTGTTAATCCTTCGATCAAGATTTGCTAATTCATTTTCATAGATTTCACATTCACTAGATTCTGATTGAACAACTATTTTCTTAGACTTGGATCTGGTTACTCTCTCCGGAGTCTTAGCTTTCATATGATTTGATGTTGTTGTAAAAGCAACAGTACCATTTCCATTCTTCGTTTTGATGTTGTCAGTATCTCTCTTCATTCTGGTTTCATATTGAATTATAGTTCCAAATAACTCATCAAGAGAAATTCGAGTGACCTTCATGTTCTCATCTATAACAGTTCATTTGGATTCCCACTCATTTGGCATGAAATCAATTATCTTATCCACAAGTGATTCCTCATCTAACCCTTTTTCTCCCATAGACTGTAAGTTGTTTACTATAGTCATGAACCTCTGTCGAACTTTACATATTGGTTCTCCATAAGGAAAATTGAAGCCATGATATTCAGCTCTAAGCATAGCTCTCCTAGTCTCAATCACTTTAGAAGTTCCAAAGTGTGTAACTTCTAACTTCTTCCAGATACAATTAGATGATTCAAAAGAAGAAATTTGGCTATATATATTTCTAGTCATTGAACAAAGTAAGGTATTGCGTATGTTATGATTGAGCTAATACTCTTTTTTTCCTGGTTAGTAAAAGTTATAACTTCCTTATCAGGAATTTTATAATCTCCCGTAAGCATAACAAAGTTGTCTACTCCAGTATTGATAACAAAAGTCTTCATTAGATCTCTTCAGTACTCATAATCATTACCATCAAAGATTGGTGGTCTTGTAGGATTTAGATTATCAATAGAACCAACATTAACTCCTGCCATTCTTAAAATAACCTTCGGCACACAAACTTGTTAGTAGAAAAAAAATCGTAATAATAATGTTCGGAATGACAAAGTTCAGAATGGGAAAGTTCATAATGAGAAAGTGAGCAAGAAAAACTTATACGTGAGTAAAAGTATTTTAGAGAGCTCCTATGATACCAATTTTAGGAACGAAATAATGTTGTAGATTCTCAATATACAAGAGGGTGGGTGAATTGTATACTTTAAAAATTCCTTGGGAACCATTAAAGTTAGTTACGAATAACTATGTTTTCCTTAAGCAAAGGAAAGGGCTAAGTTTAACAATGTTAAACTAAGAAAATTCACAACACCTCTTAACAAGAATTGAAAACTTGGAATAAGGAATGAAGTTATAAACTTCAAGTCCTATGTACTTGCATAAAACTGGAAAGAGATTCCGAAAGTAGGTTCCAAAAATATGGTTCCCGAAATTGAAACTTAACCAAAGATTATAATATGAGATTCTTCCTTAAAGCGTATAGAATCTAAATGAAACAAAGTAAAATTAGGTAAGTATAAGAAAGTTATACTTTCCTTATTATACAAAATGCAGTGGAAACAAACAAGTAGTAAAACTAAAAGTAACAAGATATAAGCCTTTTAACCCAAAGAGAAGGGTATCCAACAACCTTGGATAAAGGTCCCTTGATTTATACTTTCAAGAAAGTATGTCTTACCCACACCAGGGTAAGCCCTCGATATGAAGGTCGGAGTCTCTGTCTTGCTATCCCCGCAAGCCCTCAACTTCAAGGTAGTTGGCAACCCTTCTCTTCCTCAGTAAGGAAGCCCTCAACTTCAAGGTGTTGGAAACCTCTGTCTTCCTATCCTCGGAAGTCATCGAATGTAATCACTAACATTCAGAGTCGCACGAAGCTTTGAGAGTTAATAAGAGCCCCTATCTCTAGAAATCACTTAAACAGCATATAAGAACAATGTCGAAGAAGTCATCCATCAGTCATCATTGAGCTCTTTCAAACGAGCTCCTATTTATAGGCAAGGTCGACCTCCTTTCCAACGGTAATATTTTCCTTAAAAATCAGAGGGGCCTGTACACGTGTAACTTAACCAACGGTTAGTTTATAACAGAACAGACGACATCGTTTTATAACAAAAAAAGTGTAACAGAATTTACGACATCGTTTTAAGTCTAAATAAAAAGTTCAGAGTAAAGATTCAGAGTGAAGGTTTGGAGTGTAAGAAAAATATTAATGAGTAGACAAATTATAAAAGCATAAGAAAAATTAAAGTTCAGAGTCTAACCAAAATAATTTTCGGAGTCTAAATAAATTCAGAGTGAATAAAGCAAAGATGATGAGATTCTATTTAATAGGTGAATTTGGAATGAGAATTCGGAATGAGAATTCGTCATCAGAATCCGTGATGAGAATTCGTCATCAGAATTCGTAATGAGAATTCGTCATCAGAATTCGTAATGAGAATTCAATGTCAAATGTCATAAGGATTCGTATCCAAAATTAAGATTAGAACTTAATCAGAGTTCGTATCCAGAATTCGGAATGAAACTTTATTACAGTTCTCATCTGGAATTCGGAGTGAAACTTCATTACATTTCTCATCCAGAATTCGGATCCTAAAATAGAATGTTTCATATCAATGTTTTAAACAATTTCGAGAATATAGAAATGAATCCGAATCTTATACTTAAGAAATATATGGATGAAAATATGATAAGGATAATTTTTCTTACAAAAGCAGTTTTCCTTATAAAATCAATTTTCCTTATAAAAGTTATTTTCCTTATAAGAGCGATTTTACTTATAAAATCAATTTTCCTTATAAAAGAAATTTTCTTAAAGATAAGGTGTTTGTGATTTTCAAAACAAGAAGAAATGGAAAAGTCATAGGGAAAACCTTATTGACTCAACAGATTGTTTCTTTGATTAATTCCAAACCGTGTCGGATCAATCATTGATATTGGGTGTGTGAGTCATCCCCGACATAAGTTGGGTGGTCTATGTCCTTTTCCTCAAGTTTTCACCATTTTTGAATAGCTCGGTTGCACTGGATGCCTGAATTTTCCTCGTGTTTCCAGATTTTTTTTCTTCAATTTAATTGTATACTCACCTAGTATTAATCTCATTGACCCTTGTTTCATAAACTAAGGTCACCATACTTGATCATGGACATCCCTAGTGTATTTTGACTTAATTTTACATTTTATTTTATTGATTAAATTCCCAAAATTACTTCTGAGAATTCTTCTTGGTTTGATAATGGAATGGACCCTTTTTAAGGATTTTCCTAGATGATAATGATACCTTCTAAGTTACTTGTTAATAATAATTATTTTTTTCCATGTTGAGTAGTTTTTATAAAATTTTTTTAAAATCCAGTTTAATTATGATTCTTAAATGTGATGCTTGTTTATGATTAAATGAATTGTTTGATAAACAATGTCATTTTTATAATAAAACCCCTTGAATGAGGTGTACTATGTACAACATTACAATGTGATGATTTGTAGTTATAAAATTCTTGTTTGATGATTTTATCTTAGAGTTGAGGTTTAAATAAGTTGTTCTGACTCAAGGATCCCTTGGATGGAATCTCATGACTTCATGATTGATTCTTTGATGGTTAGTAAACATGCTGAGAGTGATATATACTATTCTTGAGACTAGATCATCACACGTTATTTTTTTTCAAATCATATGAGTGAAACCAGTTCCCTTGGTGAGTACACTTGGATAGGCTTTATGGCATAAATGGTTATACCATGCCTCGAGAGAGACTCGGGAACCTATGTGTGATAATATGTATGGAATCAAAGGTATGATAATACTTGACATTTGAAACCATGCTTAGGTGATACATGGGATTTCATACTTGGGTCACCATGGATGGACTCCTAGGCATTGGATATGAACTAAACCCCTCATGTGATACATAGACAGTCTATCCAGATTTCTGTGGATGGGTCAAAGGTGTCTTATAACTTTTTATAAAGTGTTTTTTAAATTGAATTATTAAAAAGGTAAATGTAAATTTTTAAAAAATTATTAATCCCATTGGTTTTAAAGATGTTGGGATGTGTCCTCCAATCCAAACCAAATGCTTGGGGTTAGTCCACCTCCTCTCATATTATCTCAACCTATTTCCCATTTCAATATTCTTTGGTTTAGACTCATCAAATTAGGCTTAAGTAGGTATATTTGATGGGTTTCCACCTATGAACCAGTCTAATGAATTTATTTATTCATTCACATATTACCTTTATTTACTCAAACACAATACTTAATTTATATTTCATGAAATTTATTATCCTAGACACCATGGGTGACGACCTACTTAGGTTTTATATAACACACCACTTGGGCCTCCTTTGGAAACTGAGTAGAATTTTTAGTTTTTGGTAATGAAAAAGAGGGAATCTTGATGCTTCAGCTACATGGTTGATTTTCTAGGTTTAGGATGGAGTTAGGGTAGAGGATAGGGCTGGTAATCGGGATGCTTTTGGGGAAAGATGTGGGGGTTTTAATCTTTTATTACATTGTAAAATTTATTATATTTGTTTTTTCATATACTTTTAGTATCGTTGAGGTTCCGGGTTCGAGTCCTCGTGAAGGCAACGTGCACCATACGCCAGGGATCCTCTTGTCCCCTCGACTTCCTGGGAACTAGCCCAAGCCAAAGGCTGGACACCTTGGGCCTAGCTGGGGACGTGCGACAGGGGGTGGGGTAAGGCCGCATCAATACCCTCTAAACCAACAACACGTTTAGCCTGTGGGGGATGGGTGAGTTGGTTCAAGGCGGTGGTGTCCCGTCGTTGAGGATATGGGTTCGTGTCCTCGCAAAGGCAATGTGCACCATACGCCAGTGATCCTATCATCCCCTAGACTCCGTGGGAACTGGCCCAAGCCCAAGGCTGACGACCTTGGGCCTAGCTGAGGACGTGCGACAGGGGGTGGGGTAAGGCTCCCTCAATACTCTCTAAACCGACAACACGTTTAAGTCCGTGGCGGCTGGGTGAGTTGGTTCAAGGCGGTGGCGTCCCGTCGTTGAGGTTCCGGGTTCGAGTCCTCGCAAAGGCAATGTGCACTATACGCCATCGATCCTCTTGTCACCTCAACTCCGTGGGAATTGGCCCAAGACCAAGGCTGGCCACCTTGGGGCTAGCTGGGGACGTGCGACAGGGGTGGGGTAAGGCCTCCTCAATAACCTCTAAACCGACAACACTTTTGGAGGACCTCTCTTCCTGACATATTCAGCGATTCTACGATTCCCCAACCCTAGGTGGTGATGGAGATTGTGGCGGCCCCTCTCCCCACGGGGGAGGGGCCTCATCGCCCTCAGGAGCTCCAGCGCAATTCTCGTCTCCCCCCTGATTGCAGTTTCATGCCCTGTATGCGCGTCGCACCAAGGGTTACGGGGTGCTTCAATGGTCATCCAGTTGTTCCTGTCTCTATGCCAGAATTCATTGTGGCCTCTTCAATGTTCTCCAATGCACTGGTTGCAAGATTCATGTGGCATCGAACCTCTATTGAAGAGTTTGACAGGTATGTTAACGAGTCTTGGGGTTTGAATCGTAGGGCGGCCATCAGGATCTTGGGTCCGACGCAGTTCTTGATATGCTTTGATGATGAAGAGGACTTGATCTGTGCCTGGTCCAGAGCGAGTCGATCCTTACATGGGGAGAGCTTTCATCTCTTTCGTTGGTCGTTTGACCTACATATGAATAGAGATCCTCCCACCTCGGTGATTTAGATTCAACTACCAGGCCTCCCACTGCCCTTTCAGAATATCAATCTTCTTCGGTCGATTGGCCAATCTCTAGGTCATTTCCTGTGTTGTGATCAACGTACGGAGAGCCTCAATTATCCAATGGCTGCTCGATTGTGCGTTGAAATGGACACTTCCAAGCCACCTCCTAAGCTTTCCTGGATTTTTCTGGAAGGTGAATACAGATGTTCCCAAGTAATAAGTTATAAAAATTGGAGCCATTTATGTAATTTCTATTACAAAAAGGGACATTGATGCTCTAATTGCCACAAGAGGAAGATTTTTTCTTCTCTCTGCATTAATGAGCCTCCTGAACCAGTTGTCCACTATGAGGAGATTAACCCAGGTGAGATTCCTGGTGGTAGCTGTAAGGAGGTTGGTGCTTCTGTGAAAACCAGCAGTAAGGTGCAGACCATACTGCCCTCTGAGGTGCCTACCCATGCGTCTCCTGATGTGGTGATTCCTATTTAACTGGGGGAAAGCAGGGATGTCTTGAAGGAATCCTTATGGAATGAATCCGAGGTAAGCATTCCTAATGTTTTCTCGCAACATAAAAGTGATCTGGTTTACCTCTGTCTGGTAAGTTAGGGGAGGATTAAAAGGCCTGCTCCATTGGGATTGAGAACCTTGAAGGGTAGGGTGAGAAGGGCTAGAAGAATGAAAAAACCTGCTTGAAAGAGGTCAATGGGTGCTGTCCAGATGTGATATGTGAATAGATGATGGTCACTATGAAGTCACACCAGGATTTGGAAGTGGGAAATGAGCATATTGGACAGCCAGAGGCCTCTAATCTGGCTAAACAATCTGCTTCTCCCTTGAATAATGAAAAGTTAGGAGGCTGTTCAAGCATACTCTCCAAAAACATCTTTGATGTGTTAGGTGAGCAACATGATTTGGTTTACTGGATGGAGGGAGAATAGCCATGTCTGGGTGGAGATGCTATTGATGTCAACCCATCAGATGATGTCCTGGTAACCCCTGGTCCAAAATGCTCAGAGATGGGGATTGGAATGGGAGGTGAAAAGGAGAATGTTACTTCAAGAGCCTCGTATTGTGATATCACGAAAAATGAATGCAAAACGACCCTGAGTAAATATGTGAGCTACAACACTCCATCCAAAAGAAGGACGAGGAAATACTACTCTGATCTTCTGAAGCCCATGGAAACCAGATCTGCCAACAGATCGAGAGGAGTGTCCACCCATATGATGGACGAAGAACCTAGTAGAAAACTTCCACCAAATGAGAAAATGTCCTAGGAAATGCTCCAAAAGAAAATGATGTATCTTGTGATGATGCGGAAGTACGATTATTCTGAATGGGAGTCAGCTGATCCTGATGATGAGAGATCTGAATACGGGGATAGGGACGAAGAGAAGGATGAGTATGGGTTTGATGTAATGTAATTATGCAGTTTTCCTATTACTTTGATCTCCAGTCTTTTTTCTAAATAAATTTGTGGGACCAGGCTTTCTCCTGGTTCAGAATTTCCGGGAATGATTGATAATACAGTTTTGTTATAATATAGATATGTAAATAATATTTATATATTATATTTACATATATATAGTTATTTCTATAGAAATATTATTAAATAAATATATAAATATGTATATATAAATTAAATTATTCATGATTTTCTTTATTAGTTATTTTTCAATTCTATTAAAGGGGGTAATTTTATCAACACAAAGAAAAGCACTAATAAAGGGGTTCCTTTATCAGTGATAAAAAAATCAGTGACAAAATGTATCATTTTATCAATTCTTTTTTGAGCATTGATAATGGTCCCCTTTATTAGCACTAATAATATTCACCACTTTATCAATTAATTTTGTTATGTTCTAATAAAAATTATTAATTAATAAATGAAAATTTTTACTAGTGAATAAAAACAATACATGTACTATTAAAACTAATTTCATATTTATGGAATGGATAATGTCAAACACCTTAATCATTTTTTGGAGGCCCTCTACAAACAAATCATACATAAAATGTAAGGAATATGACAAATACAAAAGGTTTTTTTCATTAGACTAATCTATGAATCGGGGGGATATATAATTTTCGGCCACACCCATCACTAAATAATACCAATGGATTCATCAAATAAAAGGAATGAACAAACAATAACTGTTCATCATGACATATTAGTTAATAAGTATTGAAATAAAAAAGTTCAGATATGGTTAAAATTTCCCAATTGATAAACAGATCACCTTTATTGGTTAAAAGCATCAATTGATAAGGTATTAATACCATATAGAATATTAGATATATAGTTAATTCATTAATGAAAATTGTAGAGAATAAAATCATCAGAGGAATGGAAATGGACATGAATGACAAACATAACCTCATGATAGGGATAAAGGGTGACATAGAACATAAATTTATAATAAATTTATTCAAATCATTTATTATGGTTTTTAGGTAAGCGTGTGAAATATAAAAAGCATATTCCCTTGGAGTGTTAAATAAGATTTCTAGTTTTTCCCACTTGTTGTGCACTAGGTATAGATCAAGTTAATACCAAACCAAATATTTGAAGGGTCATTACCCTTAAAAGAATATGTTCTATAGCTTTCATTCTCCTTTTTATATAGATAAGGACATCATTCCTAAGAAAACCACCACTCTTTACCTTACCAAAATTTTGGGTGTTCTATTTTTTTAGATTTATTGCTAATTTTTTATAATATTTAATTATTTATATTAATTATGATCGTGTTATAGTGAGAGAGAATACAAAATATATCACTAAAAATATATATCAAATTGGTGATAAAACAATGTATTTACACGCATTACAATAGAGAATAATTAAATTTAAATGAGATTACAATAAAAGGTTTTCCATTGAAAAGGAATGATGAGGATTGAGAATCCTTATTTTTCATTTATTTTTAAAATCCAATAATTCATGAAATAATGGGAAAATATTTCACTTTGTAAAACCACAAAAATAAAAAGTTGAATATTAAAAATGAAAAATGTAAAAGTTAATTAACTAAATAGTTCAGGCATAGAATGTTAAAAATGATCATAACTTGATGAAAGGAAATTGGGTTATGAATTCTCTTACCTAGAATTCCTAGTCACTTGATATAAGTGTTCAAACTCATAAATAACCAAATTGCGCTTATAAAATAATTTATTCTTAACATTTTTTTTATATTTCAACTCTTAAGGTCCATTTATTACAATATTTAATTTACTTATCTTATTTTTTCTTTGATAGAACATTGGGGTTATTCGGTCAATTTCTCTAAAAAATATTTTTTATGTTCACCATGATCAAGGGAGATATAAAAGAGTTTCATAATACCCTTAATTTTATAATTATAATATATTTAAAATTATATTTATTTAAGATTTACGAAATTAAATATATTATCAAAATAGATTGAAATTATGACACATGTGACATTTATTAAAACATCTATGTAAGGCGATGACAAAAAATAAAGTACATAATATATGGACATGGTCTCCTACACAAGACACAGGTGGCAGTTCCTCTTTTTTTTTAAAAGTTATTAAGAAGGTATATAATGGGTATCCTTTTAACATAACAAAATTTTAGTATATTAGTTTTAATAATTTCATTATATTAGTCTACTTAGGCTATATTTTGAAGAGGTAGAAGAAGAAAATATAAATGATAATAGTAATTAGAAGTTCTCACCTTACTTCTGAGGATGACTATATTACAAAGTTGTTTATGCCTTAGAAGGGAGAAATTTTGATAATACCATAACCTATTGGAAATTTATAATAGTTTTACGGATAGGTTTCAGAATATTTTTTAAAATTTAGGGATCTTTAAATGTTTAGAGAGGTTGGATGGTGAAGGGTTCATTTTATAGGTGCGAGGGGTAGAACTTTTCAAAATATAATTTTTTATTATAAAAATCTCGCATATTCAATTAAATTGGATACAAAATTGGAATATTGAAAGGATTAGATGATTATATGTTAATAAATCCCTTATATACTCATTATATATGAGGTTTTATGGGCTTATACAGTAATTTTAATGCATTTACCTTCATTAACCATTATCGTTGTGCATAAATCTTACCTTAGTTAAATTATTTTTATGATCAATAATAAAATTAACCTCACTAAAAAATTGTAAATTATGATTCCAAATATATAATTCATTTTTATGGATTCAATTTATAATAGTGATAAAACAATTTAATATATGTAATAAAGTAATGTTATCATTATAATAATTTTTTTAAAAAAATGCCATAAATTCACCCTAATGTATTTTTGATATTATGAATCAAAAAATGATGTCCATTTTATCAAATATAAATTCTATAATTTTAAAAAATAACTCTTCAATATATTTATGAATAAAATCTTCTTATACTATACTATAATGATAAGTAATAAAATGTGCATTATGTACTAATTCTGAGGATATTGTGTGTACCTATTGTAGAATAATATCATATATTACATTATGCCCCCAAAATAATTTCATCCTAAAATTTGAGATATATGTTAGGTTATAAATAAATATGTACAATTCATCATTATTTATTTTTTATGTTTCCACACTTCTTTCTCTAACTTTTTACTTCCCCATAGTACTTTCACCAGTCATGTTATCTGATTTGGGAATAAATTATCTCTAGTTTCAAGAGTCTATAAATTCTCTTCATTATAAGAAATATTATATCTAACACAATTTTAATAATAGTGAGTACATGTTTTTCTTCTGGGATGTACTTCCTTACCAATGAAACATTGAAGGCATCTTGAACATGAGAGAGGTTGGGTGGTATAAAAAAAATGTTAAGAAAACACTCAAATTCTATCTATAATTTTAATAGGCCAAATTTACCAAGGCATTAAATTTCATTTCTTATCAAACCTTATAACTCCATTCCATGGAGATATCATTAAGAAGACATGATCCCCCACTTAAAATTTAATGACATTTCTTTGATTATCTAGATAATTATTTTCTTCTATGGGATATCCTGATATTATCTTCAAAATATTGAACCTTTTTAGTTTTATCCTCAACCTGTTCAAGTTCTAATTTCATCATTTATCCAACTTCATCCGTACAAGTTGGAGAATGATATATATTTCTATAAAATGCTTCATA
This sequence comes from Viscum album, assembly GCA_963277665.1. NCBI lineage: Eukaryota > Viridiplantae > Streptophyta > Magnoliopsida > Santalales > Viscaceae > Viscum > Viscum album. The sequence goes on along the minus strand of OY728131.1, from coordinate 1,083,087,503 downwards.
CTATGACATCTAAATTCTGGAATTGAAGCTATTTTATTATTAAATTTCAACTAATTGAAAATATGGTGACCATTTTACTTTAAAATAAAGTGACCTTGATGTTAATATGTCATTTAAATTCTGAATAGTTATTCTAGACTACTCATCCATTTTATGATTATAAGTGGTGAATAAATGTATCTTAGTGTTCAGATCCTTCTAAAGAATCCTATAAAATTTTAATGAGTACCGAGGGTCATGATTTGATAAAATTTGATATAGGTGTACCATCAGGTCTCACAACATCATTTATATCAAGTATCACAAGGAATTTGAGTGGTATAGCCTCCCTTATTCCTAGGAAATCTGAGGAATTAGTATGCTGATCCACAATTAGTCATAAAACAATAATTCTCCCAATAGTCCTTGGTAGTCCATAAAAAAATTCCATTGTAATGATGCACCACCTCCACATTAGTCTGGGGAAATGTTTCTTGAATCCATTAATATATTATGTTTTAGCCTTTACCTTATGGTACACTAAGAATCTAACTACATTGTCCATATTTCCACATTTCATATCATACCACTATAAGTTTTCTCTTAAATACAAGTACATCATTGTTCTACCTTGGTGTATAGAGAAATTTATACTATGTGCTTCAAGTGGAAATTATTTTTTCAAATTAGAAATTCATAGAAGGAATAGTCTATTTACAAACATTAACACACAATCTTCGTATTTGAATTTGAAAAATCTCTCATCATTAATTACCTTAATTTTATTCTATAAAACCCATAACATAACATTGAGACCTCTTTATCTTCTACAGAATAGATATTTTGGAAATTACATTAAAAGGGATTGATTATTCCCCCTTTTTAATAATCACCAAATCCAAATTTATTAAATCTAAAAATTCAGTATCATTATTTTTCTTCATTATACTCATAAATCCAAGGACCTTCCAACTAAATGCATAAAATTCCTTATTTTTATAGGAAAGGTGATAATGTATTTACCATTAATAGTTGTTAAGTATTTATATCCATCTCCTTTGTTACATGATGTATTATTTCTAAAACAATATGTAATTCAAACTTTTTTGATTCATATATATATATATATATTAAATCTTTCAATATGGAGATAATGTATCCTTTTAGTCAAGAGAATATTAAAGCTACCAACTCAAGATCATGATATTGGTATTTATATTCATAGATCTTTAAGATACCTGATGCATGAGAAACCTCTCCATACTTCTATATAAGGTCACACCCTAGTCATTTCATTGATACATCACAATATGAAAAAAATCCTTCCTTTCTTGATGGTATAGTTAATACTATCGCATTGACTAATATATTCTTCAATTCATCAAAAACATTCTATCGTTCCTCTATCCCATTTAAATTGACCATTTTACATTTCATCAAGGTTAATGGGTTGTGTGATTGAATTTTTTTTGAACAAATAACAAATAGTTACCTTCTAATCCAAGGAAAGTACATATCTCAGTTGAATTCATTTATATGGTCCATTACATAATTGAATTTATCTTTGAAGGATTAATTGATATAATATCCCTAGAGATAAAATTGGGAGGAAAAGGAAATTTTCAAAGTCATAGATAATATTTACTAAATTTCTTATATAACACATTTTATTTGAGATTCTTAAGAATGATTCTCACATTATTTTTATTATCTATCTAAATTTTAGACTATGACAAAATATCATCAATAAATACCCTAAAGAAATTGAAAATATAATATTTGTATACACTATTAATCATATTTGTAAACACAATGGTTTGATTAGTTAATCCAAAGGGAGTTACTATAAAATAAAAATGTTTATACCTCGAAAAAATGTTATATTTGTTTTATAAACATTATTCAACATAATTAATGATAACCAGATGAATATCAATCATTGAATATAATTCAACTAATTTCATTTGATCAAATATGTCATCAATGAGTGATGAATGATACATAATATTTATAGTAATAACATTTATTTCCCTATAATGGATGCACATACTCATGTAACCATACTTATTTTTCAATAATAAAACACGATATCCCTAAGGTGATACACTAAGGAATATGAATCCATTTTCATAAAACTCTTGGATTTGTTTCTTTAACTCCACTAGGTACACTAGGTTAATTCTATTGAGAGTCCATGATATAAAATTTTAATCAAAGATCAGTTAAATGGAAAAATCAAATTCATGCTCAAGTGGATATCATGGTAATTATTCTTGAAACAAATCAATTAATTATTTCACAGTGAGTATATACTCCATTATAATGATACATTTCCTATCCATAAATTTCATTTTCTCTTCCAATACTCCAAGAATTTCATTAAATTGAGACACTAGAGGTGTATCCAGACAAGAATCAGATAATGAATCATCTTCCCTAAATACAAGGGTTAATATGAATCATTTACAAATAGTAATATTATTCTCATTAAAATAAATTCTTTCATTATACTCTGTGATCTAATACATACAAAAAATTATTTCAAAATCAAATATAGGTATAATAATAAAGTTTTCATATATTTAATATCAATGTATCTTGAGGGATATTTGTAGATATATTGTTTTTGTAATAAGAATCCCATTAAGTGTTTTGTTGAATAAATCCTTTCTTAGTTTTTCTTGTGATGATTTAATGTTCATAGAAAAGATGAATTACATAAATGAGTGCATTGATATATAAATAGATATATCATTATATAACTTTTATTTTTTTATCAAATTATCTACTATCACCTCATTCAAATCATTAAATTCTTTTGAAGTGATGAAATGATCTTCACCTTATATCTTTTTCTTCTTTTGATTTGAATGACTTTTTCTCTTTGGTAATGGATTCAAATTGTTCTTCATATCCTTATAGTTGATGAATTAAACATTTGAGATAATTTTTTTCATTCATGGAATTGTTTAAATTATCACTATAATTGAATAAAATCCCCATTACATTCAAACATTCCTCATGGTGACTCTTTCCATGATTTTTATAATTGTTCAAATGAATTATTCATTAAATTATTAATATGATGATTCATCAATGTAGACATTCCCTAATACCATTTATGGGTTTGTGGGGTTCATCACAAGAACCTTGAGAGAAAATGAAAAACATAAATGTACGACTTATCCTTAATAGATTCCCTGTTTATTATATGTAAAGAACCTAAAATATAAATAACGGGAATATTGATGAAGTAAAATCAATAATTAATCCTTGGTGATGTTTAATTGATGATGATCAAAAAAGGAGTAGGGAAAGGATCCCTACCTCTGAGGTATTAACCCAACCATCTATCCGGATCTCTATTAGAGGATAATAAAGGCTTTCAAGGGGGTTCTAGAACTATATCGGTGTTATATTAACAAGGTAAGGATGAATAAATTATTAGAGGGGTTTCTATAAATAAATGTTCGTAGTAAGAGGGATTATATCCCTTTATATAGTCATTCATCTTGTTATTCATTTAATGAAAGTCTTTAAACATATACAATGTATTTATATACATTTATTCCCATTATAATATATTAAATGAATCATATTAAAAGGAATATACAAGTAATATAAAACATTCAAAACTGTTATAACAGTATGAGAAGATACTCACACCTAATTAATTTAGATTTATCATATATATATAATAATATACACACATGATGAAAACCATTAAGAAAATAGTATCCATTTAAGGCTTGGATTTAACCCATCATGGAATAGATCAATAATTCTTCAGGGGTTATGTATATTTTCCACAACATATCTTAATAAACTCATAAAATTTTCCTCGTACTTAATGGTTCATTCCTCCTCATTTTTCTATAGATTTATGAAATTCATTTCTATATATTCTCATTTATCATGAAGAAATTATTTTTTATAATAATATCCCCTTAAAATAATTCCATTCCACGTACTCTATCCTTTATAACACTTTTGTGTCTTGAAACAATTACCACCACTGATCAAAATCTCCCTTTATATGATAAATATCCTAATTACCATCTATCTTTCAATACTTCCCATGATGATAAACATTTTTTCAAGATATGACCCACTAATTAGTTACCAATGGATAATTTGTTCCATTAAATGATGAATTCTATTGTAATATTAAGTAGTATATCATTGATATAATATGATAAGAATTCATAGGTCTCTCTATACCCGGAAATTTATTAGTAAAACCCCACATAAGATACCCTAATATTGTTATTATCTTCTTAGAACTAACTCTAACCTCATTGGCTTACTTAGGAAGGAAATCCATTTATGTATTTCCGATATTGATACAGTTCCCACACATCCACTGGGAACCATTTATAAAAAAGGTATAGTCATAATTAGCTCCAAAAATTATGAAAATTGAATCATAATCTTCCATCTCTATGTAAATAATCATGAAAACAATATAAATATCTTAAGGGTTAATTGTAATGTTTATGATATGTATCTTTGTCTCTCTATATCTAGTTCCCAAGGATTCTACTAAACTTACTCTGATACCAACTGTAATAACCTAGATTCTTGTAACATTGATATGGATGTAATATTAATACATTGGTATAGAATAAAAGAGATCACATGAAAGATGATATAATTTTCTAGAAGTCTTATAAAACTATATACCTAATTGGATTACAAATTATGTAGGAAAACATAAAATATAAATTGAGATATCATTGATAAATTTATTATTACTTATAGAATATTCATTGAATTATTCTATTTCTCTAATGGGTTTCTTAGGGAATGGTAAATAATTGAAATGGGTAAGCATGGATTCTTAATAAAAGGTATCATACAATATGATCTACCAAATAAGTTCAAAGCATGATAGACACGACTAGAGTAAACAACAATTAATGAAACCATAAAATAATCAACATAAACATAAAATATATCAAAAAATATATAAATAATCATACGTACAATTAAAAATAATTTCATAGTAATTTAATACACAATATTAGACATCTTAATATTACCAATGGGGTCACATGCTAAGACATCATACATAAAAGGAAAGGAATATGAAAAATACCCAAGATTTTTGTTTAATGAGACCTACATATCTATATGGGGGATATATAATTTTGGTCCCCAAAATTTATTCAATATGTCCAGTTCAATCATAAAATGGAATTAATGAATAAATTAACCATAATCATCATTCCATAGTAATCGTTTTCAAATGAAATAACAAGCATATGGATTATCAATAATTACTACATTAATAATTGGAATAACTTTCTTTGAAAAAATACTTTATTTGGAAAGGTATTCATGCAATACAAAATAATGGATGTATGGTTTAGTAAATAATGAAAAATATATAGAAAAAATCCAGGAGATTAAAATGTTTTCATGAGTTAAGATGGCTAATAAAAAACAGTATTGCTGTGAATTTTGGTTTTGTCACAAACTTTTTATTTCCATCATATATGATATTTAAATTGATATGTTTATCATATTTCTAATCTAATAAATAATCATAGAACAAAAATTAAAAACTATATAAAATATAGTAAGAATATAGGAAATAAAGTGACCATTAATTAAATTAATATCAGTGAAAGGCTTAATGATGTGTAATTCCAAAAGAAAAACACAGAGTATTGGTTTGAAAACAAAATACTACTATAAATAGATATTATTAAAACCAAACATTTAAATAAATATGAAATGTGGATCAGTAGGCTAGATCCAAGGTATCCATGAATTTTAATTTTTCATAAGGTACCCCCAATTTATTACCTGTAGAATGGATTTTTTTTCATATCCCTAATAATATCATGCATTTTGAAATTATGGAAATAATTGGAGTTGTGGATTACCATTTTTAAATTCCACCTAGCCTCTCTAATGTTCTGAATATGCTCTATATCTCAATATTCAGTGAGTACATATCAGACTTAATGTATCTCCTCTCCTATAATGAAATAGAATTTTAACCAAATTTACCCTATTGTGAAGAGCCCATAAAGATTCTTAACACTGGAGAGAATGTTTTGTGGAATTAAGAAACATGGATGGTAAATTTTTTTTGGATAAACCAAAAATTAGAAGTGAAAATATTGGAGCCTAAAGTATCCAAAACAAAGTACTAACAAAATTAGATAATTGACATCTATTATAATTCTTAGGATGAAATTATTTATGGTTGAATAATGTAATTACCTAGATCACCCTATGATTGGTAAGGATTACATCCCTATAATACTGCCTAATAGATATCCTATTATTATATTATTATAATAGGAATATTTCATGCTTATATTTAGAAGTAAAATTTATAAATTTGAGAAATATCATTAGAAAAATTGATTTCATTTCATAGTTCAGATGGTTTAATCTATATTTGGATGCATTTTTATGATTTTATAGAAATAGTTTATTTTTAGGTGAATAGTGAAAATGTATATTTTAAAAAAAATGAAATTTATTTTCAATAAATCATGAATTTAAAAAGTTTCATTATGTTCTGAATTTTTTATTAAAGTAAAATATAATCATATTGGATAAATATGATCTAATTAATTTTATATTAATTAATGTTATATTGGGTTTTGGAATAAAACTATTTTAATGTTTAGAATCACATTTTTCTTGAAATACATTTTTTCATTATGTTTTGAACACTTATATTAATGTTAATTTCATTATATTATATAAGTTTATTCAGAAAAAAATGGATCATATAATGGAATCTTTCCATAATCACTATATTCATGCTATCACATGTCTTTATTCAAAAGGCCAAGCTGGTCGTACTATAATGTTCATTAGTCTAATTGAACTAGAAGATCCATTGGATCTCATCTTTTGAATGAAGCACGTATCCTATCCCAAAATTTTATCAATGACCACTAATCACACAAAGACATTATAGTCATGAGAATCTATCAGTGACTATAAAAAAATTAACAACAGAACCACTAGTCAACAAGGCTAGGTACGAGAACATTCTTTCCCACCGAACACAGTCTCTATACCAAAATACCAAAAGTTCCATCTTAGAAACCAAAGGCATCATCATAAATATAAAACATAAATCATAATCCTATTTTTCATTGGTCTCACACCAAGTATACACTAATCTTACCACTTCATAAGGAATTCGTAAACCTTGGTTAATCCCTCTCACAGGTTGACCTCGATCCTACTAAACATCAAACTAAAAGGGTCTAAGTCATAACTAAGGGTATATAGGAATTCCAACTTGACCTAGAGATCAAATATGATAATTGGGACACTTTTTCTAATCAAATATCCCAAATGTCAACCTCTACAAGGGGGTAAATAAAACACATACCTTTAAGTTCCAAAGATATCAACATAAAGATGGAATTGTCATGGGATCACCCACCAAGCATCATCCAACTAGGTCTGGATACCCTCCGAGAATTGTCATAAGAGAAAGATCCTAGAAGTCTCATGATATAAATATATAAATATTGATGAAATAAAAATCACCAAGTATCCATATATGACAATAACCCATGGAGGTTTTTGTTCACATGAAACTTTTATGTACCAATCAATATCACAGTAGAATATCTGACAAGATAACCATAAAAATGGTAGTTTATGTAAAATATCAAAAAATATTGATGGAAACAGTCCATATAGTTTGTTACGAATAATTATTTAACCATAACCCAAAAAGGATACCCCCAAAATGGTATTCTTGTATGTAATAAACTCTAGTGATGAACTATAAGGGTTAATAGTATGCACAATACATCATCTCAATGATCCAGGTTATACACCACACACACTTTGGTTTAGTGGAATGTCATTCCAAGCTATATGGGAAGACACATTATAGTTTGTTACTAACACATTAATTATTATAAATTCAGAAAAAATACCACATAAGGTATCCGACACTAGGGAATCATGTGATCTATCATCCTACTAGGGTCATTGCACCTTTTGAGGATGAGGAATAATTCATCAGCCTCATTTTTTAACATCTCTCTGTAGATCAACATATCCTACTCTAATAAGTAAATATATATACATGTCATCCTAGTTGAGTATAATTCCACAAGAACCCTATAAGATAAAAACCATTATGGTTATTATAGAATCATTGAACAACTAGCCTCTATTTTTAGCAAAATCACACATTATAAGACCTATAACATGCGGAACCAATGTGAAAAATATGATGCCTGAGTTGACTCTTTCCATTTCTATAAAAAATTTAAAATCAATCACTGAACGCTTTGAAATGAGCCATGATCCGGAACTACAACATTGTTATATCACCTATAGAAGAAGATCCATAAATCCCTAGTAAGTGATAAAGTCCATGCCACAAGTCATTACTCAAATGGAAAATCCTATAAAATTTTAACATTGAATATCAAGAACAATAATCCCATAACCCTAGAAATTTGTACTTCTCACCAGTACAAGTTTTCTCAATTCCCCCATATGATATCCATCACATATTTTGAAAAATTACTAATAGTCGTGTGTATCATATCCCAAGTAATAAATAAATTTACAAATAATCATTTTTGATACCACATTGTAATGTACTAACCTAAGACACACAAAACTAGTTCCCTGAGACAAATCTCCATATGGCTTCAAGCATGCATCCCCACATTCCAGAGGCTTCTAACTAGTTGTGAGGGAATAACCTATGAGACTAGGAAGACTATGAAATCATGTCAATGTAAAATAATTAGTGGAAATAGAAAACATCATTCATAGTTGTGAATAAAAAAAGTATCGATGTATAAAATATACAAAAGGTTATAACAATATAGAATAAAATTAATTAAAGGACCAAATGACAATGTCATACATAAAACAAAAATAACCCACTTGGATGACCAAATATACAGGAGTAAATAAATTGATATAAATTAATATAAAACAACTTTACTATTTATATGGAACTATACCACAAACCCAGCTCCAAGTACATATCAGAGCTATCTTGTTCGACCAGTCCCAGGCCCAAGTCCATCTTATGAATGTAACCAAGTTAATGTATTTTCAGGTACCCAATGTGGCCCTATATATTTCTAGTAAATGTTTTTTATATAGTTAGCTACACATCTGGATAAAAATTAATAACAAAAAACTATTGGATATAAACCAAAAGGAAAGGAAATAAAAAACTACACTTTCAAAAATATATACTCTTTCAATATTCCCATACTAGTCAAGAAACAAATATAATTAAATAAAATAATAAATAAAATGTCAATTCGTCGGTATGTAATCCAGATAAGTGGGAATATTATGAATACTTCATTAATATAGATGTAATTACACTCAAGCCATGTATTATTCTGTCAACCCTTGGTTCCACAATCAATATTAATGATACATTATTCATTAAAATCTATAATGGTCTTAGGGAAAGCTATGTCACCACAGTGGGGAATATAGTTCATAATCCAAATTTCATTAGTACTCTCCACCAATCTGTATAATAGATTATTCTAGGTAAAATTAGAGAATCTCTAAAAAGTAACTAAGCTTAATGAAAACCCACTAAAGACATGTGTAATTTAGTCAATTGTCAGATTCCTTGGTACTGGTCTATAGGAAATTATGAAATTTCAATTCATATGATCCCTAATATTTTTTGAACCATATATTCTATGAAGGAATACTCTCTTGATACAAAATAACACTCATTATCCTTTCAATAATCGACTGATAAGCCCAATTTACTGATAGATTTGGGAAATATGGTACTAGTTCCTCCAACGAAACATAGGGAGTATCCTTGGAATTAGTAGAGGAGATCAAAGACAATCCTCAATGATGAAAATATCATCCATAGCTTGGGTTAAGTGTTCCAACCTAGAAGGATTTTGTATCACCTAGATCCCAGAGGATGTGCATCAATAAAGAGTCACTAGTTAATGGGTTTTTTTGATAAACTTGGAATTAATCACTAAAATCCTTAAGTAGGGAGTATTCACATTGAGAAAAGGAAAACCAAAAATAGTATAAATCAATGAGAAAGCTCATAATGTGGACCTAAGATGTATGGATGGTAGTATCCACCATTGTATCATTTCACATCAGGATCATCAACTATGTACAAGTAAGTACATCTTGAAATAATATTTTCATCAATAATAACTGAGTGAAAGAATAAATTTAAGAGTGAGGGTGTAGAAATAATTAACCCAGCACTACTATCATAGCCTCATAGACATACTTGTTCGATACTAGTTTTATGTTGAAACCCACTACCATCTCTACCAAACACAAAATGAACTAGATCATGGTTATGAAAACATTTGGGCACATACCGGGTCACCTAGGTGAGAACATAAAAGAGGCATTCTTGAGATCCTCAATCTTTGAATGAAAATAGAGTAATCCCTTTTTAGGTCCTCAAATTCAACACATAAGTTTTGGAATCCCTATTAGGATCCTCATAAGAATAAATAATGTAGAGGAATCAAACATGGGATCTTGAAGGTTAAATCGTAATATGAGGCATGCCATGGTGGATCCTCAATCTTAGTGATAGTATCAAGTCAAGGTATAATGCTAGAAAGTAGGGGCTGTTAATGAACCCTAGATTTCATCCATTTTTACTAAAAAATCATATTAATTAATAGGTCATTATAATTATTCTATGTATGAGGAATATCACTCAGGGGAAAACCCACGTGTACACATAATACTATAAATATGAAAAATATGTTAGGCCAATAATGAAAGACAACCTACATTTATAAAGATTTCCATTTTTTTCAAAAGGTCAACAGTTGATTCAAGGATTTCCCAAGATCAGTTAATTCATGATGGGTATTATTTTATAACACACCCAAAATAAGAAAATAATTATTACAATATTATAAATTATTAATTAATACCCAAAAACTTAATTTAAATAACAATATCTTTAAAATAGAAATAAAACCCAATACCATACCAGCTGATATCATTAAACTAGAAAGGAAACCAAACACTCTCTAAAATTACACATCTCTTCCTCTTTCTCAAATCAGGAATAAGTCCAAAGAAACATTGTCAAAATAAATACTCAAACAATTTAATCTAATATTCAAGGCCTTATTTTAATCACAATAGTGTCATACCTTAATGAAACAGCACACAGAGAAGTGAATACATCCTCAAGTGTCATCCTTATCCTAGAAAGAGCGAAAAAAACAACATCGGTATTCGATTTCACCCTGATTTGATGAAATTGGAATGATAAAACCAAACCATAGACTCTAAACATAGAGTACTAAGGAAAAAATAACACAATGGAGGCTATCAAATTTAAAGGCTAACCTAAAGTATTCCGACGCCCTTAAAGATATCCAATTCAAACCAAGAATAAGGGAGAAATATCATGGAGGAAGGGAGAATAATTATGGAATAAATGGGGGAGATACTGAAAAAACAAGGGAGAAAATAGGATTTAAAGACTTTAAGGGTTGGAAGGGAAAATTGTAATTTTTTTTCTTTTAATGACCCACATAGATTATCAGCAAGATTTTTCAAATCATGCACAAACTATTCACGAATTCTATCTAAGGCACACACAACTACACATGGATGTATAAAACAATTAGAAAAATAATTCCCCCAATAGAGTGGGTATTCATTACATCTATATTCCATTTATCATGGTTCTCTTACCTAATAAAACGGTTTAACCAAAACCAAGTTCCTATAAAAACGGACTACACTGTTAGGATGCACAACTAGCCCTAACCATACACCATAAATGTTCCCTATGAAACATTTTCCAAAAACTCAACCTCTTGGTATCAAACCTCCATGATGATCCTAAAACCTCTAATCTACAAATAATTCTTCATTCCACATCTAAATCATTATTTAGATATATTACAGGCCTGAAAAATCTATTCATAAGATCCCATTATGTTTTTTCTTGTCCTATGGTTGAAAATTCAAATTAGTTATGAAATTTTAACTAGAAAAGTCTTGGGAACATACATTATATTTATTAAATAACTATAATTCTTGAAATATACTATATAATATACCACCCTACTATTACACCAATTAAAAAAGATAATCTCACTCATGTGTACGTGTGGACTTCAAGCACCATGATGCATTGTGATTGTTTTTCATTTTCCCTTTAATGGATGATTATAATATAATATTTAATGAAATAAAATTATATTTATTCTATTATTAATATTCTAGATATAATTGATGCATGACCCCTTAAACCACAATCAATACACTGATGTTATATTGAGGTTATAAGGAGAAAGGCCCCAAAATTTCTAACAAAAACTTAATCGATTTAGTAATTAGATATGAAATAGTAATAAATGAAATATAAGAGATTATGAAAATTTAATAAAAGAATTTTTTTATAATATATAAAATTATTATATAGGAGATCAATTATATATGTAGATAGTCGTACTCAAGGTAAGGGGTTTTCATCTCAAATTTGTTTATGCGATACATATGCCATATTCACCACTTTTTTAATTCATGTGGTGTATATACTTCACCTTTGATATATTAAAAAATTAATATCTTTATATTCATGGTATTAAAATTTTTCTTTGATTTTATTTATTTCAAGGTGGTTTTGATTAAAAATATACCAAAGCGGTGTGGGTTTTATGTTACAAACTCACATTTTATAAATATTGTTTATGGTTAAATTTATAATGATGATATTATATGATATATCTATCACAAATATTATATAATTTGTTTTCCTCTATGTATTTATATAAATTAAAATTCTTCCTTTATTTTTCAACTCTTTATGTACACAAAATTATAAAATAATGTTTTCAATTAAACCACAAATTATTTTTCTATTTGGAGATGAATATTTTTTATCAATGCCCATATATTCTATAAAATAATTTTAATATCTTTTTTATATTTTAAAATTATGGATTACATTCATTTTTACCCATTTTTTATGTTATATTAAATGTTTTTGAAAAAATATTCTTATCCTTTTACAAATGATGTAATTTGTACCAAAGGTGTGATTTTTTTAACATATACCGCATGAATGGATTTTTTAGTAATCAAGACTAATATTTTATTTGAATACACCTATAAAATACTTCATGGTTTATCTCAAATAAAATAATATTCTTAATATTCAATAAAATTTTACTTAAAATGTTATCAAAGGAAAGGAATATTTTTCACATGTTTTCAATGAACGGTTTGAATGTTCTTTTAATGTTATTTTAATCTATATTAACATCCTTTTAGGACTAGTTTACTATATCATGGATGTAATCTCATGATATCATACAAAATATTTGTATGAGTGTATTATGATCATGTAGTTCTATTTATTGGATGAGGAAAATATTAACATTTTGTATGATGCTTTTCAACATAAAGTTTTATATTTATTATGTATCAAATTGTTATTCATTTATTTGATTTGATGAATGTATTAATCTTAGTGTGTGATATTAGGGGAATTTTATTACCCATGTTTGAATTGGTAGGTCTCATTATGAAAAATATTTTAGGTATTTTCCATATTCATTACCTAGTTATGTATGATTTCTTCGAATGTGGGTTTGTTGGTAAGATTATGATGTTTGACATTATGAATTATTTAATTTTGAAATTAGTTATTGTTATCCACATGATTATTTATGTTATTATGTCATACATTGATATATTCCCCTTTTATGGTGACGTTTATATGAAATTTTTTATTATTGTTTATGTTGTCATATTATTCATGATTTATTTATTATTTGGTAACCTATGTTGTATGATTTCCATTTATGAGCATTCGAGATCACTATTTATTATGTTTTACTTTACCAAGGATACCAAGAAGGGATCTATGAATGTTTTTAGGGATATATTATAATACACAAAATTCTATCAAATTTTAATTGAATTTTATATTTTCAAATAACTGGGAGGTTCTTGTATGCATCTAGTATTCCATGACTACTAAATAATTAAATTATTTAGGATGTTATATATTGTTTTTTGTGAAAATAAATCTAAATAACCACTATTTTTAGGTTACTAGAGTCATGGTGTTACATATGAAATATTCTCATGAGTTAAAAAATGTATTTTTTCTAATTTATGAAACCACCATGTATACCACATAGAGTTTCATACACTATAAATCTGTTATCATAAGGGTGTGTGTTTTATATTGGTATTTCCTAATAACTATGTTTTTAAATATACCTTGAATGAGAACCTTTATAATTTTATACCATTATATTTTAATCCTTTATTATCAGCTAATAACTGGGGTTTTGGATATGTTATTGATCATGTCATTGTTTGAGACTTAACCAAGATGGATTTTTCCTCAAGTATAACGAGTTTGGAATCTTGACCCTCGATTGAGATAGAATGAAAAAGTGTATGACTTTACCAAGATAAAATATTTTTATTATTATCTATTGTCTGAGGGGTATGTGATATTCTAATTCATAAGTGTTAGCGAAATATTGTTTATTCATCAACCTCATAAAAATATATATAACGAATTGAGAATATATGAGTAGGTTATATGGGATTTAAAAACACTATTTTTTGAGATTATTTGATGACTTTGAAAAAGGTGTTATATGAAAAATGAATTATTTTATATGATACAGCTGGTGGATACAAGTATAGAGATACACATCTTTATTAGAGATCATGATAGATCTCATTTTTTCTTGATTAGCACTGATTCGTTGCCCAATTCCACTATTTGGATACATTTATGAATTCAAAACATTATATTTGTTTTCAATAAAAAAGTTCCCTTGTTTAATAATCTATGGTTTACTGAATAAGGATTATGTTTTATGAAATGAAAAGATCTATTGAAAAAGGTGTTTAAAATTTATCTAAACAGAATTATGGGTGTATTTTCATAATGTATTTCAAAAGATGTGACACAAGGTGAAATTGATAATTTTTTTCCAAAAGTGCTATTAAAATATCTGTAAAATATTTTTAAATATGGTTTCATAGGATATTTTATAAGATAAAATATAAGTTTAAATAGAACAAAGTCTTTGAGAATTTAGTTAAAATGGGACACTAGAAGAGATATATCATGCTAACTTATTTAAATATGATATAAATTGGCATATATCATATTATATGAAACACAAACACACATGCTCACAAGAAAAGATACATATTTATGTGTGTGTGTGTGTGTGTGTGTTTTATGGTTTTAAATTAAGGATACCAAGGCATATCAAATGCCATTAGTTTGGTTATATCGTAATACTTGAATTAGATATTTCATTACACTTACTTAATCTTATCATATTATATGAACTATTTATATCATTGGGGATTATGAGTCATATTGTACGATTCATATTACTTTATATAATTTATGTTGATATTTTATAGTTAAGTGTTAATATTTGAATCAGCTTACATAAAATTAATCATAGATTATATCCATTTTATACAATGTAAGGAATGGGAGTTGTATTTGCTGAAGGTTACAATAAGTTATAACCATAATTCATTTAATATGAAATAATAAATTTATTTGTAAAATCTGTTGAAAGTTATGATGTGTATCAAGACCTCTATAAGGAGAAAATAAATCGGTGTGTGATCATTGAGAAAGAAATTAGATGATTCTCTCTCTCCCTTAAACCTAACTTTCTCCATATTCTTTAGTTTCTGATATATACTTTTGTATTGTTGGAGTTTGGGATAATCTAACCTATGAATTTAGTGATTCAATATTCATATGGATACACCCAGATAGAAGGATTCATTGTTTACTACTTAGTGATCTTTATCAAAAACTTTATTAAAGAATGGATAATCTAGATTCTTTAGAGAAATGTACACAATCTTCATATTTATACATTTATTTTCATTTTCATAGCATATTGATCTTAGGAATGAGTATTATTATGTATTTTGATGCCACAAACAAGTGTTGTTGAATTTGTTGAAATAAATAGATAACTTGTGGCTGGTGGAGGTCACTCTAGATATTTTTATTTCATAAGTGTCATTAAAACCCTACTAGAGGCTGCTCTTTTCTTATGCTTATTAATTTTGAATTCATAATCATTTTCAACACTAAAAAATCCATAAGGTAATATGAAAGCTTATGTAAATAACTATGTGTTAGGTTACAAATTGTTTATAAAAAACAAATATATTTATTTGATATTTTATCCAAAATCTGTTTTATAATACATCCAAAATTATTTTTGATATGATTTTTTATGTTTTAAAATGAAATGTGACATAGGGTAAAATGTGTATAAAATATTTGAGGAATTAGTGAATGTTGGAGGATGAGTTATATCGTATTCAATTAATGTTGTCTCATATATTATGAAATAATTGTATCCTTATATGTGATATTGTGTTGTTGTAAGTGATATGCTCATATCGCTTGTAGTGGTAAAATTGTATGGTTTCAACCACTATGAGTGATAGAAACATACCACTAAGAGCAATAAAAACATATCAATTTGGGATATATAGTAATGTTGAATCTATTATATGGATAAATAGGGGTATATCACATGGTAAAATATGAATGTGATATATTATATCACATAATTTTATCCTTATTATTCAATAAAAAATTTCAAAAATCCAACTTAATATGATAAGATTATTTTTAATGGATTTTTAAAACAACATAATGAATCTTTAAGAATTACAAATTTATGAATATTTTTTGAGTTAATATCCTACACTAGAAGTTTTGTATAATTAAGAGAATTTATTAAATTCTCTATATTATCATTTGACCCATTATAGTATATAGAGGAATCATATATAAGGAAGGATAAACAATATATAATGACTTCTGTTTGAGACATACTAATCTGATATTGTATTCTTTATCCTATATAAATAGAAATATTTTAGAAGGCTATGATGTCAAATAAAAATTATACCAATAATAGTTCTGTATGACTTTCACAACTTTTGGATACATATAAAGGTGATTATTCATTGTGTTTCATTGAATTCACTTACTTACCCTTTTTAGTTTAGGTTTGACATCTAAATAAATATATCATTTTTGTTTTTATCTTTATTATTGAAAATATTTCATGATAAATCATCTAACATTATGATTTTTAATAATATACACCACATTTTGAGCTTGGAGATGTTTACCAAAACCCCTCAAACTCAATATAGGGTTTTACTTGGATTCAAGACATGTTCTGAATTAACATATGGATATTGATATTTTTTCAAAGTGATATTGATTTCTATAACTTTTATGAATAAAACCATTCAAGAATTTTTATTTCTCACCATCTCACTTGTCAATTTAAATTTACTCATTAGAATACTATATAATATTTGAAAAACAACTTAAAATTATGAATTCTTGATACTATCAATAGATCCCACCTAAGGATTGGAACATCGAGTGTTGTTGACAAGGCCTACTATTTGGAAGAATGAAATTGAAGATATAAATTGCATGAAATATGAAGATTAGGGTTTTTATACATAATGAATTTGTTTTCCTCAACTTAGGATTACCTAAGCCCTCCCTTGGGACATGATTTGGAGAGCAGTGTTCTAAATTATCTAAATTTTTATTTTATAATGAGAGATTTTTCTGTAGAGATCCCCAAGACCAATTTAGTAGTGTGAATTAACCTATTTGGATTGTGTGGTGAGGTGATTAGTGTTATCGTTACTTATTTCCTTATATATATATATATATATATACAATAAACCAAATTCTTATTTACATTTAAATTTTTTTAATTATATTGAAATTTTTAATAATTTATATAAATTAATTTAAAATTTTAAAAATGTATCACTAATTTCATAAATTTATAATCATATTTAAAAATTAATTTTATTAAATAAGAATAAATAAAATATATATTATTAGTTACATAAATATAATTTTTAAATGATATTATTATTATTTTTATTAAATATATATATACCATTCATGTTTAATTATTGTTAAAATATTATTTATATTTTTAAAATGTCTTTTAATTATATGTATAAGAAACTTTAATAGTATAGTTATATGAATAATATTTCATAATATTAAAATATATTACATAATGAGAGTATATATATAATATTTATGGTGGAATTTATATAAAAAATAATATTAATTACATTTGAATAATATATATATATATAGTTTTTTAATTACAAAATTTTCTAAACAAATGGACCACAATATGGTTTTCCAAGTGGGCTGGGTCTAAAAATATTTGATCCATTTAGTCTCATATTTAATGCGTATTGAAAAAATATAGTCTTGTCTATCTATACTTTAACAAAAAATCTTCATTTTAACCAAAATGAAAAAAAATTAGAAAAATATGTTTATTTTAATCATATAAAAATATACACATTTATAAAAAAATAAAGAAACATGAAATAATATAAAAATATAATTGAAAACGGATATTGGTTGACAACCACACATAACCTACTACAATTTTCCTGAGATGTTCACACTAATTTCATATGAATTTTCCATGAAAACAAAACAATGATACTTCATGGATTCTTCGATGTAGTAATCAAACTAGTCTTCAAGGACAATGAAATGGTGAATATTATGGAAATGAATAATTTCACTAGAGATAGTACCGTGGATCGGTTCATGATGTTGATGGAAACTTTCTATAAATATAGTTTAGGAATTATGGGAAACATGTAGCAAGATACATAGGATTTTTCAAATAATTTCAATGGGAAGTGCATCATGTTTACTAAGAATATGTGCACTTGAACTCACCAACTTCCATTTTTGCCTTTGTTTTACCATTATAAAATATTTCTGTAACCTTGTATGCTGTGATGATATGGTTTTTCTTCTTAGTATGCATATCTAATAAATCTAACTCCCCAATTTTTAAAATATGTTCTCACACATAGAAAAAAATAAAAAAAACATGCCCTATATACATAAAAATATCAAAATAACCCTTTATCCCTTAACATTTAATGGGAAAAAATCTCATAATTCTCATGTTTAGATTTTTTAAAATGAAATTTAAATTATGTATATTATATCCTTTAAAAAAACATTGTAAAAAATTACATATTAGGAAAAGTTGAACCATACTCCTCACAAATAACTTACTGATCATTTTTATAAAGTATCAATATAATCCATGAAATTATTCTTGGTTTTGAATATGTGATGTGTTTTGAACTAAAATAATGTTTTTTGGTAAAAAACACACTCTTTTTTCTAACGACCAACTCATGTGTCGGATTGATGTGCGGTTAATTCATACATATCAAAAACTACATATGGTTCATTTTAGAAAACAAATTATAACAATATGTGTGGGTTTCCTAAATTTTTAGTGAGTGAAAAACATTTCAAAAATAAAATATCACTTAAAAAAATGAACATGGAATCATACTAGACACTTTTTTTTGTCATATTAACATGTAGATGAATTTTATACATAAAAATGACTTATCGATAATTTTACTAAAGTATAAAGACAATATGAGTAATTTTTATTGTTTTTTAGTATGTGATGTGTGTTTGACATAAAATTTTACTTTAAAATTGAAAAAAAGCAATTAAAGTCATACTGGGAAAATTTTATGTTGGAGTGATGTGATGCCAATTAGTACACATAAAAAATTATTTATGGATATTTTCACTAAATTATTAGGATAGTACCAATGCAATTTTTAGTTTTCAATGAGTGATTGGTGTTTTAAACTAAAATGGCACTTTTGAACTAAAAATACACATTTTGAGTCTTATCGGGCACACCCTATGTCAGATTAACATGTGGATAATTCATAGACATAAAAAATGACTTATGGATTATATTTATAAAATATAAAGATAGTTAACTAATGTTTCCTCAGTTTTGAGTATGTGATGTTTAATTTAAACCAAAATGTCATATTTTAATAAAAACATTCACATTCAGTCAAAAAAGACAAGTTATGTGTCAGACTAAAGTGAGGCTAATTATTAAATGTAATAATTGACATATGAATCATTATTCTAAAGTATCAGGTCCATCTATGTGGGTTAGTCTAGTTTTTAGTTAGTTACACACGTTTTTATACTAAAATTTGACTTTTAAATTGAAAACATGCACTTTGGTTCATATCGGGTATAATATGTATCAAACTGAAGTTAGGTTGATTCATATATATCAAAATTGGATTATAAGTTGTTTTAAAAATGTATCAAGACAATATGATCACTTTTTCTTTATTTTCATTGAGTGGTACATGTTTTTAAAATAAAATGTCGCTTTTAACATAAAACACACACTTTGAGTCATACATGAACCATCATGTGTCGATTGACATGTGGTTGATTATTACATATCTCAAATGAATTATGGAACATTTTACTATATTATAAAGACAATATGTGTGTTATTGCATAGTTTTGAATATGTGATGTTCGTTTTGAACTAATATGTGATTTGTAATCTGAATACACACACATAGAGTGAAACAAGGTAGACAATTCATCATTGTGAAATAAATTTGATTTACACATTTTAAAAATGAGTGATGGATCACTTTCCTAAATTATCAAGACAATCCTAGAGGTTTCTATTATTTTTCTGTGAGTGGAAGATGTTTAGAACTATAAATTCACTTTTAAACTGAAAAAAAAACACTTTGATTCATATCCGAAAAACAATTTGTCCAATTGATGTGTGGTTTATTCATACAAGTCAAAAATTACTTATGGATCATTATCCAAGGTAATATGAAAATATGAGCATATTTTCTTGGTATTGATTGTGTGATATGTGATTTGAACTAAAATATTGATTTTAAATAAAAAAAATTCTTTCAATAACATAGGCCACATTGTGTGTTGGATAGATTAACGATTGATTCCTACATGTTAAGAATTACATATTATGAATTTTACTAAAGTATTAAGATATTCCAAGTGTTTTTTCATTATTGTCAATTAGTGATACACATTTTTAACTAAAATATAATTTTGAAACTAAATACCTATGTTTTGAGTTATACTGATCACATCATGTATCAGATTAACATGTGGATGATTACTATGCATCACAAAAGATTTATGGATCATTTTCCAGGAATATTATGTTACTCAATGATTTTTTTCTCAGTATGTACTAGGTGGGTTTTTTTAAATAAAATTTATTTTTAAACTATAAACACGCACTTTGAGACATATAGATCACACCATGTGTTATATTGAAATGAAAAATATTGATAAAAACACAAAATACTTATGGATCATTTTACTAATGTATTAGAAAAATCTAAATGTGTTTTCTCATTATTCATTTTCTGACACATGTTCTTAACTAAAATGTCTCTTTTTAAAAGAAAACACATACATCGAGTTATACTAGTCACACGAAGTTTCATAATGAGATTAATTACATTCCTACATGAAATAAATTAATTATGGATTTTTTTCTAAATTACCAGAAAAATATGAGAAATGTAGCTCGATTATGAGTATTTACCACATATTTTGAACAAAAATGTGTCTTTTAAACTCAAAACACTCACCTTGAGTCATATCAACCACATAGTGGGCCAGATTTATGGGAGCCTAATTCATAAATGTCAAAAAATTCATATATATCATTATCCAAAAGTTTTAAGATAATATTATTATGCCTTATCATTATTGATTTTGTGAAGTGTGTTTAGTAAAATATCATTTCTAAATAAAAAAACACTTTGAATCATATCGGAAATATCATGTGTTAGATTGATGTGTGGAAGCCAAAACACAAGAAAATTCAACGGAAATATACATATCCATGGAATGGGTAAGGGAAACTCTCCAAATTGAATTAGACTAACATAATACACATAAATGTTTCTTCATATTTCCTCTCGTGCTCCAGCGCGAGGTACCTCAATAACATCACTACTAGTAGTATCTCCTAATAAATATCTATAGACTCTAGAACTATTATCTCCTCAATTATCCTGACTCCTTAATCCTCCCTTTATGTGACTATTCATAATGGAATGAGGAAACAACAACTGGCCAAGTCGAAAAATATATTGTTTGATATATGTAATGTAAAATTAACTAGAGAGGCCATGATGGATCATTGATTGTCATTAATGGAAAATTCATATGATAATAGTTCATACATATTGGTAAACAAAAATTAGTCTACGTATGGTTTTCTGATTGATGTTAATGGGAATGATCTGGAGTTTACCAAGAATAGGTGAACTTAAACTTGACACAAACTTTGATGAGAAATTCCATTCATTTTCATCTTTATTTTACTATAATAGCCTAATTAGGTAACAATGCAAGCCCCAATGATATGAGTTTTCTTCTCGTTGTGTGTTATTTTTTATATTGAAAACGTTTTTTGGAAAATATTTTCTCACATACATATCATTTTATACCTATTAAAAACACAAACACAGTAAGAAAAACAATTCAGATATAATTTTTTTTTAAAAATTCATAATTATTTCATATGCAAGATTACATAAATTTCACATATTATGTAATATCTTAAAATTTTTAATTTTATGTAAATTATGATTTGAGTTGAATTTTAAATAAAAAAATATATATATTATAAAATAACATTTATCTAATGCACATGTTTTTTTCATTGATTTTTTTTAAATAATTCACAATATTTATTTATGAGAAGAGATAAACTTCACATAATATATGGCATATTTAAAAATAAAAATTATATAATATAAAATAATTTAATTTTGAAATCAATGATATACTTTGAAAACGTTAATTTAAGTCATATTTGATATGTGATAGTTTTTATTTTCATGTACAAATTTTGGAAAAATAAAATTTGATGAACAATATTAATAAATGTGAAATTTATCTCATACATCATGTGTGATAAATGTTATGTAAAAGTGTACATATTTTTAAATATATATATATAATAAAACATAATCTATAATCTTGAGGGAAAATGTTATATTACTATATTGGTAAAAAAAATAAAAGAGATTACATAACACATGATCTAAATGTTTAATAGTCCTAGAAGACTAAATACAAGCATAGATTACTTATTATATTTGAAAACATAAAGTTCAACATAAGTAGTCAGTGAGAGATTTATTATTCCTTTTATTATATCCATGAAATTATTCTGATTTCTCCCCTGAGTTTCCTAGGGAATGGAAAACAATATAAAGGATTGAGATCACATGCTCAGTTTGTGGTAATTATAGTGGAATATATCATGTAATTAAAATTCATGATAATAATAATTAAATATTCTATAAAATAAATAACATGATTATGAGATGTATTAAATAAAATAACTACAACAGATTCAAATTTACATGTTCCAGAAATGGCCATCATAAGTTCTAAAAAGCGTTGATGTTGTAAGCTCTTTTAAATGTAATAGTATTTAACCAATGATAAAAATAGACCAAATAAAATATACCTTATTATGTGCGGGAAAAATACTGATAAAATGGAACCTTTATTATCAAAAAATTTGTTACAGATATTGCTTCCCCTTCCTCGGTGTTTTAGCCCTGATAAAAGCACAATTGTAGTTATGTACTGCTGCAATTTACATCATATTAATATAATAAATGTTTTAAGTAAATATAAATTAAATTTTCATTAAAATATAAAAAAATATTTGTACAATGCTTACAAACATTTAATAAATTCATATATAAAATTACATAGGTACATACAATTTCATTGGTGCATATAAAATTTATTAAAAACATCTCGATATTAAAACACATTGTCTCGTTGTCTACAGATCCCTTTCAAAGAGTCTAATCATGCTTCTAGTTTCCGATAAATTTACCCATATTTAAAAAAATAGTGAATCATTATATAATAACAATTCATATGTTATTAATACTATAAATATATAAATAAAACATAAATATGATTCAATGATTTAATAGAATTTCATTTTAAACTAAAACACACACTTCATGTCATATCGAGGATACGTAATGCTAGATTATCCTACAGTTTATTTTTAAATGTAAAGAATGAATTATGAATTATTTTTATAAAGTAATAAGGAATTATAATAATGTTTTCTTGGTTTCAAGTATATGAAGTGTTTTTTGAACTAAAATGTTAATTTTAGATAAAAACAAGTATTCCTAGTCATAACTACCACACTGTGTGTAAGATTGAAATGAAGATAATTATTATATGTCAAAAATTACTTATGGATCATTTTAATAAATTTAAATAGAAATAAAAGAGTGGTTTCAAGGTTTTTAGTGAGAGATAATCATTTTTGAACTAAAATGCCGCTTTTAAACTAAAAACAAGCACTTTGAGTATTATTTCGTACAATGTGTGTCAGATTGACATTAAATTAATTATTACACCCCAAAAATGACATATAGATAATTTTCTAAAAGTATAAACATAATATGAGTTTTTTATCTGTTTTTAGTTTTTGAGGTATGTTTTGAATTAAAATTTTACCTTTAAACTAAAAAAAGCACACTTAGAGTCATACCGGGAACACTATGTGTTAGAGTTACACAAAGATTATTCCTAAACATAAAAATTACTTAATAGATCATATTTCTACTGTTATATGAAATCAATAGTGGAATTTCTTGGTTTTCTATGCATGATTTATGTTTAGAACAAAAATGGCACTATTAATATGAAAACCCATGATCTGTGTAATATCGGGAACACTTCTTGTCAGATGGACACATGATTGATTTTTAAATTTCACAAATGACATATGAACTATCTTCCTAAATTATCAATACAATACAAAATTTTTTTCTTATATTTGATTTTTTTATGGGTGTTTTAAACTATAATGCAGCTTTTAAACCACAAAAAATCACTTAGAGTCATAATGGATGCATCATGCGTTAGAGTGATGCAAGACTAATTACAAACCATAAAAATGATTTGTGGATACTTTTTCTAAATTATCAGGACAATACTAGTATGTCTTCATGGTTTTTGGTGATTGAGAGTTGTTTTGAACTGAAATATTTCCTTTAAGCCGAAAAGACTCAATTTTATTCATATTGGGCACACCAGGCATCATATTGACATGTTCATGATTTGTACTCATCAAAAATGAATTATGCATAACTTATTTAAATTATAAAAATATTATGATCATGCTTCCATGACTTTGTGTATGTGATGTTTTATTTGATCTAAAATTTTTAATTTAAATAAAATAACACCAACTTTTGATCAAACCAAAAACATTATGTGTCATATTGAAGAGAGGATAATTTTTAAATGTATAAAATAACTTATGATACATTTTACAAAATTATAACGTTACTATGAATGGTTTTCTATTTTAGTAAGTGAAACAAATTTTTAATTTAAACGAGACATTCAAAATAAAAACTTTAACATTGAATCATGCAATGCACACCATGTGTCAGATTGATGTGTAGTTGATTACTATATATAAAAAATGAATAATGTATTTTTCCCAAAATTGTAATGATAATATATGTTCATTTACTTTGTTTTCAATTAATGACACACACATTTTAACAAAAACGTATCTTTTAAATTAAAACACACACTTTGATTCATATTGAGATCACTATGCATCAGATTGGAATACAATTGAATGATTCATGTCACAAATTAATTATGGATAATTTTCCTAATGTATAAACCCATTAAATGTGTGTTTTAATAGTTTTGAGTATGTGATGTGTGTTTTAAAATAAAATGTGACTTTTAAACTAACAATACACACTTAGAGACAAACAAGGCACACAATGTGTCAAATTGATGTGAGGTGTGTTCCAAAAATTGAAACGTTAAATATAGATAATTTTTCTAAATTATTAGAAAAACGATAGTGGTAATTCATGGTAATTTCTGATGATAAATTTTTTGAAGTAAAATTTCATCTTTAAACTAAAAACATCCACTTTGAGTTATAACAAGCGCACTACATATTAGATTGAAATTTGGTTGATTATACACATAAAAAATGACTTGTGTAACATTTTGCTAATATATTAATAAAATAAGATAATGTTTCTAGATTTTGAGTATATGTAGTGTTATTTGAACTAAAATATCTATTTTCATTAAAAGAAACATTTTTATCTATACTAGTCACACTGTGTGTTGGATAGATGTGTCATTGATTCCTACTTGTTAAAAATTACTTAGGAATCACTGTACTAATTTATTTTTTCAATTCGAGTTTTTGTTGGTTTTTACGGACTAATATATATTTTTAACTAAAATGAAATTTTTGAACAAAAAACATGCACTTTGTATCACACATTTTACATCGTATACTAGATATAGATGACTCTAACTACTGCCCATTACAAATGATTTATAGATCATTTTACTAAAATTTACAAATAAGACAAGTTTTTTTTCTCAAATACCAATGAGTTACATGTTTTTAACTAAAATTTCATTTGAAATTGAAAACACATTATTTGAGTCATATAAGTCATATTGTGTATCGAATTGATGTGAGACTGATTGAAAAATACAAAAAATTACTTATAGATCATTTTCCTTAAGTATGAAAAATATAAATTTTATTCCCTGGTTTTCAGTGAAAAGTGAATGTTTTTAACTAAAATGCCTCTTCTAAACTGAAAAAACATACTACAGATCATAACACTCAAACTATGTATCATATTGAGAAGATATCAAACTGAACATGTGGAAAATAATTATCGATTATTTTCAAAAAATATCAAGACAATCCTTGATGGGTTTTTTTATTTTGATTATGTCACACAAATTTTGAACTAAAATGTTTTTTTTAAATTAAAAAACGTGAGCTTTGAGTAATAGAGGCCACACCATGTATCATATTGACATGATCCATATTCATACAAGTTAAAAATGACTTATAAACAATTTTTTATAAGTATCTAAACAATTTGAGTGTGTTTTATTAGTTTTGAGTATTTAATGTTTGTTTTGTACAAAAAATAACGATATTAATTAAAAACATAGAATTTTAGTCATATAATACCCATCGTGTGTCATATTCAAGTGCAGATAATTAATATATGTCAAAAATAAGTTGGTTATCATTTTCGTAAATTATCATGAAAATATGAGTGTGTTTCCAATGTTTTTATTAAGCGATGTGCATTTTGAAATATGGATCATTTAAGTGTGAGGATGATTTCTATACATTAGAAATAACATATTGATCATTTTTCAAAAAGTATCAATACAATAAATATACATTTTATTAATTTTGAGTATGTCAAGTGTCTTTTGTTCTCAAATAATTTTTCTAAATAAAAGCATAAACTTTTAGTTGAACTAGAAACATTGTGTCTCAAATTGATATACGGATAACTCTTATACATAAAAAATGTATTATAGACTATTTTTCAAAAATATCTAGACAATAAAAGTGAGTTTTTTTAGTTTTTAGTAAGTGATGTGTGCTTTGTTCTAAAATGATAATTCTAAAGTGAAAAATGTACATTGATTCATAGTAAGCACATTGTGTGTCCGATTCATGTGTAGTTGATTCCTACACATCAAAAATTTATTTATGGATCATTTTAAAAAATATAAAGATAATATGAATACATTTTCTCAGTTTTTATTATGTGTTGAGTGTTCTGATTTAAAATGTAGATTTTAAATAAAAAAACAGTTTTATTTATAAAGGGAACATTGTGTATCAAATGTTCATGTGACTAATTCATACACCTTACATATGAATTACGGGTAATATTAAAAATAATTAATACAATCTGAGTCTGTTTTCATAGTATTGAGTTTGTGGCACAAGTTTTATACTAAATTTTGAATTTTAAATTGAAGACATAAAATTTTTGATTTATCAGAACACGATGTGTTAGATTAATGTGTGGTCAATTCCTACATGTCACAAATGACTTATGAATTACGTTTCTGAAATATAACCTCAACCTGAGTGTAATTTATCTATTTTAATTAAAGTATTTTTAAAAATTAAAAACATACACTTGGTGTTTTATGGGGAACACTGTGAGCCATATTGTTGTGTAGTTTATTCTTACAAGTCATAAATAGTATTTTTTTTTGTTTTTTAAAGTATTAAGAATGTATAAGTTTTTTTCTTGGTGTATATTTAGTTTCAAATCTTTTGAACTGAAATATAATATTTAAACAATAAACGTACACATTGAGTACTAATTAGAATATCATGTGTCATATTTATATGTGGTTAATTCCTATATATCATAAATTATTTATGGATCATTTACTTATTTTATTAAGACAATATGATATATTATTATCAGTTTTCTATGAGTGACACATTTTTGGAGTGAAAATGTTTCTGTTAAACTGAATGCATGTACATTCATTCATATAGACCATCTAGTCTTTCGGGATGATGTGAGGCATATTCCTACATGTCCAAAATTACTTATAAATCATTTTTATAAAGTATCAAGACAATCAGAGTGTTTTTTATAATTGTTTAGTGAGTGATATGTGTTTTGAAGTAAAATTTCACTTCTAAATAAAAACATGAACTTTTAATCATATCGAACACACCTATTTTGGATCGACGTAAAATTTATTTATTTACATAAATAATTACATATGGATAACTTTTATAAAGTATGAAGATAAAAAAATTTAATTTTTTTTGTTTTCAGTGAGTAACATTTGTTTGGAACTAAGATGTTACTTTTAAACTAAAAGCATTCACTTTGAGTCATATTAGGTACACTGTGTTCTAAATTGATGTGGGTTTAATTCCTACACCACAAAAATGAATTATGGGTTGTTTTAATAAATTATCAAGATAATGAAAGTGTGTTAGATTATGCTTTAGTGAGTGTAACATATTTTTAACTAAAATTCAATTTTAGAACCAAAACATAAACTATGAATTATTTTTAAACTAAATAAACAAACTAATAAATTAAAATAAATCAAATAATGAATTAACATATATATTAAGGTAAAAAATAGTACATTATAAGTTCATCCTTTTTGAATAATTCATAAATAATTTATTTTTCTCCAAGAAATTTCTACTCTTCATAAAGCACAAAATGGTTTAAGTAGAAAGAATTCTATATGATGTAACCTCTTCATGATCTCTATGAAAATTAACTTAATTAGTGGAACACCAAAATGATAATAAAATTAACTAAAAATGAAGTAGATAAAATGATAATTAAATTAACTAAAAATGTAGTGAAAAGTGACCTATTCATGATGTATGAATACATTCTAACAACATATATTCTACCCAGTTGTTTCTAAAAATTGATTTCTCTTTTGAATACATATATTGTTGATAGTCCTAGTAATAATGGAAAAATATAAATAAAAAATATTTATAAATTTTCTAAAATAAATTGTAATTATCATTTTAAATACAAATTTGGGGATGTTTGTTTTCTTATGGAACATGATATATCTAATAAAATTTTACATTTATTAACCACAATCATTGATGTTAGTTTTTTTGGACTCTATAGAGAAATGATAAAAATATGTAATTTGTTTCGATATGGGTTTTGATGGTGAAATATTAATATAAATGCCCTAATAATTATCCATTTTTATAATTTAATTAGCTTCTTGTGCTCATGGACCATCCTCGTACCATGATTCTGATGGCATTTAATCACCCCCTATTATAAAATTTTTTAGTTAAAACATATTATAAATGTATAAGGTGAAGTTTATTTTTAAAATGATGAATTTAGTTTATTAAAAATTTAAAAATATCATCATGAGTGGTTAAAAAAATTTCATCCATTCCTAGAATTAGAATAAAAATTTTTAGAGTATCTAAATTGATTGCAATGAGGCACCAAGGCTTACTAAAAAAATATTCTGTGGTGAGAGAAATAAAAATATATTTTATATGAATAGATTGTAAAGTTTTACCTCTGTTTTATGGGAATTAAGATTATTTTTCATTCTATTAGATTATTTTTTAAAAATTGTGGTTAGTTTTCTACTATTTCTAAATATTCCTTTTTCATCCATTGACATTTATTGTTTAGAAGTTATGTGAGGACTAATGAGTCCATATTGTTGTTCATAGGGGTTTACTTTTTGATTTAACTCATATAAATTCCAAAAAAATGGATGAATTTTATTTTAATATAACTAAAATAGTAGACCAGCTATTGAATAAACAGGTTATGAGAACTCACCTCTTTTATAGATTTATAACTGCGACCCTTACCTATCCATGTTTGAGAATTTGGTCTACATTCTCAAGACCAAAATAGTGTGTAATGGCCTCTTTATACATTTTCTCTTAAAAATCATTTGTGTTTGTACTACCGTATTTGAATGTTTTAATTATATGAACATGTAATATTAGTAATTATGATAGTTAAAATAGTGATGTAAATGTACTCTCTAAAGTCCCTTTTAATATATTTTTTTATCCTTTGTATTATTTTGATTCAACCATTTGTTTCCCCTTTATTTTATCTATCTATAATAAAATTAATTGGTTTGGATATTTTTTGACTAATTCTAATGGTTTTATATAAAAGATAAAACGAAAAAGGAAATACCTCATTATTGACATGTATTTGTACAAGATCAAATGACCATGATACAAAAGTTACAATTCCAAGTTTGAATGAAAGAACATGCTCATGATCAAGGGGAACATGTAGTTCAATGATCATATCATGATATATATGAATCCCTACTCTCACATGACCATTTGGATGTCATTTTTGTGTAGAATATGTTTTTGGATACTGTACATTGTACACAGTGTTGCAAGGTGACGGTTGGGTGCTAATAGAGATTAATTACAATCACTTTCACCTTGTATAATATAAATACATGAATAGTTTTAGTATCTCCTGGATCTGCTTTCATAGAAATAGATATATCTTACTAACAAATGATTCCCATATGATTTGTGTGTTTTAATAAAATAGTATTCTATCATTATTTACATGAGCCTAATTCCATATCACAATAGAGTTATGTCTGGGGGAGGTGGATCTTCATGAAGTAGTTGTTAGTGTGTTGATTCTTCTTTTTTATTAAGCAACATAACATTCTATAACAACTTGGACTACAAATTATTATTTTTTCTAAAATATTTATTTATGACTAAATCTTAACAATTTTATTATCTTTATCCCCATTTTCATTTATTTTCTCAAAATATGTTTGAGGTGACACTCTAAAATTTTATCCTATGACCCAACCATATTTCATTGTCCACTCCAAGGCCACAAAATTTAGTTATTCATTAGGTACTGTTGATGGTGATCCTTGGGTTTAAATTTTATATAAAATAAAGAGAAAGTTTTTTTAATTTTTATGTAATACTAATGTAATGTAGGTTAATTTTTTATGATTTCATTATTACACCTGATTATCATACCCTATGTATTTTAAAGGTGGAGCCTCGGTCAAAGACCAAGGCACAATTTATTAAAGATAGACAAAAAGAACATTACATGAGTCTGAAAGATGGGATCTTATTACAATATTTATCATAAATAGGGAGAAAATCACCCGGAAAATCATACATCCAAGTAATGTTCTAGTTGAATCCCTTTTAGGAAAGACCATCAGCAACCATGTTTGCTTCACAAAAGGCATGCGTGGAAATGTAGTTGATAACCATGAGCTAAGAAAGGAAATTCATCAAATGGGAAGTCCGCAGCTAGGAATGGTGCACCTCTTGATTCCAAATAGCTTGGATGATTGTGTTTGAATAACATTCAATCCCAATATTGTTGCAACCCTTTTTTTTAACAAAGTAAACAATATGGATCACCCCCATCATTTCCGGTTTTAGAGACGATGTCATAACACAACCACCAAAGAAAAAATTCTATATTCCTCATCTTATAATGTTTGCATTTATCTATGGTGGGTGTGATTTTAATTTCCCATCAAAATCCATGAGATGATGGGTCATAATAATTGTCTAAAAATATTTATGATCATATCTAGTAACAATTAATAATAATTTATTTCGACAGTTGTCTATCAAAAATTAACTATATATGGGATAATGAAGAGTTAATCAGTGTTTCATTATTATATTTTTCAATAAAATAGAGAAAATATATCATAATGTTATTATAATCAACTAAAAAACTAGTTCCTTTATCATGGGTATAACATCATTCCACATATATACATCAATCAGTGTGTGTATTCGAGGGGTGATCCCAATGTAACAAATAAAATTAAACTTTTGTGGTTAATATAATGGTCTAGTGAATTCTATAAAATCATGACTTTTTTTACTTTTATTCTCACCCTAATAATTTTTCTAATACTATTATGAAATGACACTCCTATTTCTTCTCATACATAGTTTTGTCAAAATCTATTATATATTTGGTTTCAACATTGTCAACATGTTGTACCTTGATATTGGTTGCAGAAAAATGTGGAGAATCTTATTATTCCTTAGTATTAGAAGCATAAATATACATAGAAATAAAATTTTCTTCAACATAAGGTACATTGACATGAGAAGAACCCATTATCTGAGGAATTAGTTTAACATTAAATTTAGATTACATAAATGTTGTAGTGATCAAATAATACTATGAGGTCACATAATGTTTATTAAAAATAAGTAAGATTATTATTTAAAACACTCTTTTTTAATTAAAGGTTGAAAATATTTGACCCCACTATAGACTATACAAATCACCTCATTATGGTATCCATTTAAATAAAAGAACAAATCTGTGATATCCCTAGTGTCCCTTTTATGTGGGGGCATTTGTGTGATGGATTAGCCAATAGATTAAAAGGTTTTTTGGGATAAAAAATTAAAAATTTGGAGATGTTTTATAGTTCACATGATTAAGGTGCACTGTTAAACAAACCATGCATCTTATGTGTCTATCTTTTTAGCCCTTAATAGTGGTGATCTATATTCTTACCGCTCGATTTGGTTTACAATGTGGGTAAACTATGAAACCCACTCAAAGATGGGTTTCCCCCCTTTTCATTATTTTTAATTTGGATTTCCTCCCTTCAATCCATCTACTCATTACTATCATCTACGGTGCCTATCTAAAGGGGTTTCTTCACTTACAAGTTTCTCTATGTATATTTTGGGGTTATTTATGGGTGGTTATTCATATAGATCAAGAGGTATGAGATTCTACTCTCTTCCTCTCTATATATTTTTTTCTTTCCTACTATTTCCTTAAACCCAAGTTTCCATGTGGGATAATTTTCTTGGTTATGGATGTATAGAATTGGGTATTTTTGTTTTTGAATGGTGTAATCGATTTTTGTGTTATTTTCTACTAGATTTTATCAAATGTGAAAAGATTCCACATTATGAGGTTGGTTCATCTATTTCATATTTTTTTAAGTGTTCTATGATTGATTGATGAGTTAAAATTATTTTTTAATTATTGTAATGATGTATATGGTATCTAGGTTTCGCTTATCAATGTTTTCATTATCATAAATTGGTTTTAATTTGTTATGATAAGGGAAATTTTATAAATAAATAGTTTTTTGATAGAAATGGGATTTTTTATGAATTCTACATGTTTGATAAAATTCAAAAAATGGTTTTCATTTAATAAAACACTTATTCATTTTTAGACCAAATGGGGTTTTAAAGTGGGTTCCCATTTTGGTGTTTAAAGTATTATCTTGTATGAAATGGATAGTGTTGTTTTAAAAAGTGAAACCGAGTTTTCCATTGGTAATTTTAATGTGATTATTAATGAATATGATTTCATCTATAATATTTTTTGAATTTAAATTTTTTAATGGTATTTCAAATTGTATATTATATATATTATAAGATAAATCCATGGTTTTCCCTTTATGATTTATTGATTAGTTTATTATTTATTTCTACCATATCGGGACCCTTTTTTAAATTGATGATGTTGTATAAATGCATGTTATGGATACTAGTGATGTGATTCATGATATATTTATATATTGGGGCTATTTTTAATGGATGTATGTTAGGTGGGAAGGACATGATTATGTTATTATCCCATGGGGATTCTTTATTGTAATTTTATGACAATTTATTATTCATTGACCACCCATTTAGTTATTCTATAAAGATACCTAGGTTACTAA
Source organism: Viscum album (assembly GCA_963277665.1). Taxonomy (NCBI): domain Eukaryota; kingdom Viridiplantae; phylum Streptophyta; class Magnoliopsida; order Santalales; family Viscaceae; genus Viscum; species Viscum album. Next base: position 1,083,053,461 of record OY728131.1, on the reverse strand, counting down.
GTGGGAAGGGGTGGGAAGTTTCTAGGATAGATGATATTATGCACTAGATTGTTTCCCTTAGTTGAAAAAATACACATATTATGGGGTGTCTCTGATGAAACAAGTTAAGAGTTTTTGGTTAACCGAAATGTGACCATTAACCATTATGTAGTAAGTAAACCATTGTGTGTATTTTACTATCCCATTAGTCATTTTGTAGTTTCCTTAAGCTATGTATTATATGTTTTGCATTTCATTTTTTATTGGAATTTGTGATGAACATTGTTTGGATGGATTTTCTTGATGTGTTGATCCTATTTTGTTTTTTATTTGATATTTAACTGTTTGGTTTCATCCTATTATTGGATTAAGTGTGACCTTATATGTTTGAGTTTGGTTATATTTTCCCATGTTTTCTTTCTTATCATTGAGTCGAGTGTGTAAATGATTTTAAAGTAAATAGGGGAAAAATATTTCAAAATTATGTTCATGGTCGGCATGAGTTTAAAAAAATTTCAACCATGTGTTAGTTTATTTTAAATTGGGTAGTTATTTAAAGATAAATGATAGGATTTAAGATTTGTCCATGTTTTTGAAAAACCTTATTATAGAATGTTTCATAAATTTTTTTCTTTGAGAAAGGTCACATTATGTGTTTTCTATGCCTATATAATCTCAAAAATATAAAACCTATTTGTATATATTATATACAAACAAGAAAACATGGTTAATTTAATAAAATTAATGTATTTTACTCTTGGTGGTATCCTACTAGTTTCGTCTCACCCCATATATACTCTTGTTGGTTGGTATTTAGTATTCATATATTTAGTAGGTTTCTTCAGGTCGTGGATTTTGGGTTTGATTAGGTGTCATATTCCCTATGAATAAGATTATTTTTGGGGTCATGGTGGTTTATTGAGTGTCACATAGTGATAGTGATTGTTTCTTTATATTCATGTATTTGGTTGGATTTAGTTTTGGTTCATCCTTTTTTGTCTTTCATTTTTTTTCATTTTATCTTATGTTGTAGTATTATAACCATTGTTTTAAATGATCAAATATATTATATGTACTTTTTCATTCACTATTGTCTCTTTATTTTATGTCTTATATAGATTTTTATAATTGGGTTATTGATGCTTAATTAATCCACAGGGTTATGTTTAATACACTTGATGCTTGTTATGATCCTAGGGTGATTGAGGATGCCTTTTAGGTTTGTGGCGGTCCAATTCAAGGACTAGTCTGGTTTTTAGCCCAGGATGGTTCATTTCAAAATGTTATTAGAGCCTAGTTTTCTCAATATGGGACAAGGATTTTGAGATTAAACCTCTTTTTATTTGGGTGTTTGTGGTAGAAAGAAGATAGGACAGTCGAGACCTAGGTTTTAGGATTGGGGAAGTGCCTATGAAGCTCTTCCTTATATTGAATCTCAAGTTTGTTGAGGGGTTTGGTGTATTATCTTGATTTTTGGTTTTATAGTTAGTATTGTTTGGGAATTTGTGATTTGGATTTCTATTACTCTACGTTTTAGGAAGATTTTGGGAGACATTAGGGGAAATTATTTGTTTTGGAGTGAAATTTGAAGGAATTTAGAGGGTGCATGGTTAAATTAAATAGTATATAAATACATGATCAAACCATGTGGAACATTCTAGATATGTCCTCTAGCACTCATATAGTTGCATCATGGTCCAAAAAATTGTGCATCAAAAACGTGTGTAGTAGGGAAAATTTGGGAATTTTTTATTTCTACTCATTTTAAGATTTTTGATTCTTCATTGATTTATAATTTTTTTTATTTGTGTTTGATTGGAACTTTATGGATGAAAATATTTTCAAATTAAGTGTTAAAATAAATGTTTTAATTATTTAGGATTTGGTATTGTTTGAAAAATAGTTTTTTTGGATGATTCGAGGTGTTCTTATGATGATTTTTGAACAATTTTAACAAGTGAGTTGAGAAAAAGGATGTTATTTTTGGGTTTTTTTTGCTTTAAAATACATTGGGTGTATGGAATACAATTTTTCCCAAGATTTCAGCTAAAATTTCATAGAGTGTTTTTTTTAAATTGACTGGTTTGTTCCATTTCTTCATTCCCTTATGTGGAATTTTGAGGCGGTTTTGTGACTTTTATTAGTTTGGTTTGTGCTTATCCTCTTTTTGTTGAAATTTAATGATGTTATTTGAGTTATTTTTGTGATTTTTAGAATAAAACTCACATGAATGAAATGTATAGAAAATATAGGAATGTCATAAGATGTTTTCCTATGGATCTATGAGTTTTTTTTCTAGTCCTTGAACTTTCCTAGACTTACGATAGAGGGTAAATCCATGTTCTTCCTTGCACATTGATTATTCATGATATTATTTGAATTATTATTCCCTAGTATTCTATAGTGATAAATGATATAAAAAGTTTATTGAGTGGATATCCAATATTTAATAGATTTTTGACATGTTGTGGAATCATGTAGCCTATAGGGTGAGGTGCACCATTAACTTATTCAATGGTTTGGGTTTGGAATGGTGGATTCTATTTATACACACCCAACCATTAAAGGATTACATGGGGATATTTCAAGGCCTTCATCATTCATGGGTTTAATATTTAATAAATTATTTTTGGGAAGCTGATGATATTATTCAGTATCCTCTGTGATAATCAGTCAGTGAAAGATGATATTGATTATTTTGTCGGCATGTTTTCTTTCTCTGTGGAGTAAGGTACTCATTATTTGAAGAAGTTGTGGTTTTTTTCTAAGGGCCTTTGTTCATATACATATTCACCAATGCTTTAGTACAGCCTTAAATCCTTTATGAATGTAGTTTATAAGGCCATCATCATTAAGGCAATTTTAGTAGGGAATACTATGATTAGTGATTCTTTTATTCCCACTAGAGAATATAAAAATGATCTAGCTAATGAGATGTGTAAAAAGGAATGTGATATTGTTATGATGCATTTTTCCCAACGTACTATTCTAGTTATATTAATGTGGAATCCATTTGAGTTTTTTTAGTGATAGAATTTTGGACATTTTAAGCACTCATATACATTAACTACAAAGGCATCACATTGATGTGGATGTCTTGGTCAAAATCATATATTTCTTGACATGGTTGTGCATTTGAAGAAAAGTTCGTAGACCTATGGTGAATATTTATAGTAGTATGTGTTTTTATTACATTAGAGAGTCGAAAGTTGGGCGTTATTTTTGGTGACTCGTCTTTTGTTATTTTATTTTTTTATTGGTACTTTTCCCATATTATTTATAACATTTTACTTTATATATAATCGAAGAACATGGTTTTGACCCAATTTTCATAACATTTTAGATCTTAAATTATTATTAATTCGTGATTCTTACTATCTTTTATGTATGGTTTGGACTATGTGTTGAGGGCTGTTTGAGGACTAAAAATGGGATACCTTGGGTGTAAAATATGGTAATGGGGATAAGTTTCTTGTTTTTTGTTAGAACGTGAGATCAAATTTGTCCTGATTTTATATTGGATTAATAATAATGGGTGTTTTATTAGTTTAGACATGATTTGACCTCTATGTAGTTTTGTTACATGAGTTTAGAACAATTCAATTCAATAATTGAGTCATTTTATCTTGGGGGTTCCATTCCTTTGTGATTAGGTATAGTGATTTTTTTATTCACGAGGACATTCTCTCTTGTGGTGTTTTATGATATTTATCATGGTTATAATAATTATGTCTCTTTAGTAATGATATTCCTATTTTTCATGAACATATCTAATGTTTCACTATTCATGAGAAAATCTAAATTATGGGGATACTTGTTGCAAGTCACCATGAATTTTTCGCATTTATTGAGTGATTCAATGAAAATATGTTTGTTTGGATGTTCTGTCAGTTAGATTTAGTGACATCAGATGTTCTAGTGGTGGTGTTTATGTTTGAACTATGATCTAGTATGGAATTTTAAGAGGCTATTTGGAGTAGTGGTGGAAATTTTGATATTCAAAATATCAAATAAGATTATAGGAGTGAATATCCCAACATCATCATTGTTTTCTATTAGATTTGTTATAGTGGGGAGTCTACTTATTATGACTCATAGCATGTTGTTGATTGGTTAGTCATGAATTTTTAATTATTGGTTATCCCAAGAAAGGGGTTCCTCGTGGCTTGTGTACATAGTTTTTATGTTTTAGGAGTTGTTATGAAATTAATTTCTCATTAGAGGGAAGGTGTTCTTACCATTCTATATTTTACTATGTTTTTGAGGACTTTATTTGAGGAAAATGTTTCATGGTGGAGTTTGTGACACCCCCAAAATAAATTTTATGTGGGGGTATTTTTCGGATAGCATAGCCTATCATGATTAAAGGCATTTTGGTATAAAATGGTTAAAATTTGGGGATGTTTTCTAGGTTTCATGTTTACGGAGAAAAATTAAACTAACTATACGGCCCATGTGTTTATCATTTGTATCTTTTAGAAGTGTTGAAATGCATGTTTACCACACAGTTTGGTTAACTGTATGGGTGACCCAAACAACCCACTTGAAGAGGGGTATTTTCTCCACCTTTTCTTCTTTTAAGTCAGGGTTTCTAATTTTATTTACCCCCATGAATTCCCCTCATTTGTGGATCGAACCCCAAGGGGTTTTCCTTCCAAAACTACTCTAAATGGTTTTGGTAGTGATTATTGGGTTGTTATTCATCCAAATCAATAGTTAAAAGCTTCTAATCAATTCATATATTGATTTATCTCTTTTTATCAAAGTTACACTAATCCTAGGGGTTATGGTTGGATTTGTTTTGGTTTGTTAGGAATTAGGGATTTCATTTTGTGAAGGTTGTGATCTAGGCTAAGGGTTCCTTTTTGGTGGATTTGATCAAAGGTTTCATGATTCCACCACATGAAGTAGGTGATTCTATTTCACCTCCATTAATGTAATAGTTCCACGAGTTCTTGATTGTTTAATTTTTTTAATTATGTTAATGATATATATAATATCTTGGTTTGGTATATCAATGTTTTCATTGGCATCACTTGATTTTAATTTATCTTGATACAAGTAATTTTATAATTAAGTTAGTTTAAGATGTAAATGGATATTTCACACATTCTAAATGTTTGATAAAATTACAAAGATGGTTTTCATTAAAAAAACACATGTTTATTGTGTTATAATCCAAATGGGATTTTCAAAGTGGGTTTCTCTTTCTGAGTTTAAAGGGATTCCTTATTAAAATCGGAGGTGCTATTTTATAATGTAAAATGGAGTTTACCTTGTGTTTTTTGTTATTATTATTGATTATTATGATTTATCTCAATTTTTTTTGGAATTCCAAATTTTTTTACAAGGATATTTCCAAATGTATATGCTATATATGCTAAGATAAAGGCCTACTTGGAAAATTATGGGGAGTATATTTTTTGATTATTTATTGCACCCTTATTGAGACCATTTTCTTTCTTAATAATATTGTTTAAATATTTCTGATGGATTTTGTTATGTGGTTCATTTTGTTTTTATGTATTGAGGATTTTTTCAATGGAATTATTTAAGGTAGGAAAGTCATTCTTTAAGTGTCATCCTATTGGAATTTTTTATTGTCATGTGATGTCCTCTTATTTTTCATAACCCATATCCTTTAATTAATCCATAAGAATACCTAATTTACTAAAAGGGAACTAGTAGGATGTATCTAGGCTAGTTGTGATTATATGATATCTAGAAACCCCTAGTTGTACGTAATAAATGGCTAGTGGGGTGTAACCGATGAGACTGGGTAATAGTGATTCAATTGAAGTATGTGTGATCATTAACCTACTGATAGTATGTGAACCTAAATGAGTATTTTACTATATCATTAGTCAATATTGGTTTTCTCACGATATGTATCATATGTTATGCCTTTAATTATTTATTATCATGTGTGTTTATTAGTGTTTGGATAGAATTTATTTATCTGTTGGTCCTATTATGGTATTATACTTGATGATGACTAGTTTGTTTTTATCCATTTATTTTCATTATGTGTGACCATTAATGGTTGAGTTTGGTTATATTTTCCCTTCATTTATTTCTTATCTTTGATTTGTGTGTGAAAAAAAAGAAATAGGGAGAAATGGATTTCCAAACAACATTCTCAGTTGTCATTGTTTTGAAATATTTCAAACCATTTGTTGGTTTATTTTCAAAAGTGTAGTGTTTTATATATAATTTTATTTTAGAAAGTTCATTTTTTGTGTTTTGATTTTTTCTAATATCATGTAAAAATAAATGAAAACATATTTTTATATATTACATTCAAAAAATAAAACACGGTTTCTTTTATAAAAGAATGGATTGGACTCATGGTGGTATCCTAATGTCTTTTCTTTACACCTTACATACTCATATTTGTGGGTATATAGTCTTCATGACTTGTGTAAGTTTCTTCAGGTCTTGTCTTTCATGTTCAATCCACCTCCATATTCTTTGGGTAGAAGATGGTTGTTGGGATTGTGGTGGTGAATTGGGTGTCACATGGAGATGGTGATAGGTCCTTTGATTTCATGGATCTTCTTGGATAATGTTTTGTTGCATCATTTTTTGCATACTTTATTTCCTTTTATCATCCAGTGTATAATTATAGCCTTTTTGAAAAATGGTAATTAACAGGACATGTCTTTTTTCATTCAAATTTGTCTCTTTATTTATGTATTATTTAGATGTATATATTTGTTTTATTGATGGTGAAACCATAAAAAAAGTTATATTTGATACCCTTGAAACTTTTCTTCATACCGGGTGGATTGGGGACACCCCTCAGGTAGAAATTCGGCTGATTTGGGTGATGGTACAATTTTCAGCCCAAACCAGTTCATTACAAAATGTTATTAGAGAATAGGTTTCCCAATAGGGGCCTAGGTTTTTGCGATTATGAAATTTTTATTTACATATCAGTGGTATAAAGGATATATGACCATCAAGACTCAGGTGGTAGGTCTATGGAAGTTCTTAATAAGACTTTCCTTGTGTTGAATCTTGAGTTTCCATGTGTCGTGAAGTGTTTTATATTGAGTTTATGTTTTTTATTGGTTATCTTTTGAATTTTTGATGTTTTTTTCTATTAATATATTTTTAGGGATATTTTGTGTTAATTATTAAGGAATTATTCATTTTGGAGTGAAATTGGAAGGATTTTAGATGGTGCATAGTTATGATACAAGGTCTTTCCAAACATTTTCATGACATGTTAACCATTTTGTTTAACTTTCAAAGGAACTCGCATGGTTGATTCACATTACAGAAATATTTAATCCTTGAGAAACACTATCTGTGAGGAATATTTCAACACAACTGAGTGTGTACCATATTCAAAATTTGGACACCCTTGAGTTCATTTATTTCCATTTCTTGAAAAATTTCCATAAATAGGAATGTCATTTATTTCAGTATGCAACGTGGAACTCAATGTGAAATCATAATTTCTATAATAATCATAAAACTGATTCATAAATCACATATTAATTTTATCCTTTTGATCAAGGGATCCAAATAAACATCTATATTTGTTACACAATTGTTTTGGTCCTGATATAAAAAGATACATCAAAATTTGATTCCTCTTTATGAATAACCATGGTGGAAAGTTATAATTAATGAACACAACTATAAATTTAATATGAGTGAAAATTTTTACACCAAAAGGATTTAATCAAACTATATATAGAACAAAACAATGGTTTCCCACCTCATTTCTAAATTCCTAGTACCCATGATCAATTTTCTTTTATTAAAGAGTGACTGATGGGTGATGACGTTTCCCGCTATGATTTTATGTATCTTTAAAATATGTCAATTTTCTTATTGTCTATTTTTTTTATAGGTACCAAAAAATTATAATGATAAAAAAGTGTCATAAAAAACTCAGAGGACATGATTAAACTTTCTTATATCATGATAAATCACACTTTGGGAATTTTTAAGTTATCCATAGTCCTTCTGAAATAGAATAAAATCATTTCGATATACATATATTCTTTCTGTGATCATTACCATTAAAAAATAAAATTTCATTTCACTTATACATTCATCAAGTAAGCTCACAATCATATAGTAGAATATTATTCAATACAGAAAGTAGTTCATTAAATCTAGTTTTACCCTATCCAGTTGCATATTTTAATTTATTTATCTTTAATATAGATGATACTTTTTAAAATTTAGTAAAAATAACCAAGAATATCATCTTTTAATATCTATTTATCTTTTAAAATGGATTTTGAAAATCAAAGAGTTTATCTTTATTTATCATTATCATTTTAGAAATACAATATTTATTATCATTTTCACCTATAATCATAACACCGATACAATATCCATCATTATTTACAATTTTAATCATATTAGATGATCCACAAAATTCAATGTTATCCTTGTTTTTACCTATATTGAGTTCTTCCATAGGTTTAGTCGAACATTTATAACTGTGATATATTCCATGATAGATGATGTTTTCTTCCAACTCCTCTACTATAATTAGTATTAAATAATAATACTGTAAACAAAGATAACGAATATAGTAAGGGTCCTACACATGATCTTTTGAAAACAAGATTAAATATTTAACCCCATATGTTGGTAAGAGTGGTATGGTTAAATAAAAATAGGGGGGGTAAATTTCCTTTTAAAAAATAAAACAATAAAATAATCAATGATATAATATATATGGTGACATAAGAAATTAATTTATGTAATAAAATTTAAGAATATATCAAATAATAAAAAATAAATAATGTGTAAACAATTAATAAACTAATGTTTCAAAAGTAAATAAACACATATAATTGATCAAATAAGTTATAAAATTACACTCAAAAGTACCCATACATATATTTCCAATGAGAACAATACTAAGGTTTAATATGTCAAACCTATTAATTTTAATAGGAACCAATACAAAAAAAACCATTGTATTCAATGGAAACCAAGAACCTCAAAAACCTATCTTTTTAAATAATTGAATGAACCCCAATCCCTTAGTTAGAAAAGAGAACCAAGAACCAAAAAACATAGTTTTAATTGATAAAAATAACTAAAGATATATAGGTATAAAATACAAATATTAATATCATAATTGAAACCCCTTAACAAGGAATGACCTTCACTCACTCTTGAATAAATAAGAATAAGATAAAATTATAGAGTGTGAACGATTAGAAGTAAGAGATTGAGGGTTTCAAAAAATTGGCTTAATAGTAGGAGATAGAAAGAGTAAAAGGAAGATAGAACATGAATGTAAATGGTTCCTAGGGTGAAGTCATTCAAGAATATAATCTTCTTGATTTATTTTCATGATAACCTCATATGATGTTCACTTTGAGGTTCTCATTTGAGAAAGGATGATGAGGATGAGACTTTAGAGATATTGAGAGATTATAAATCTATTGAAGAGTGAAGATCATTTCACTTGATGTGCATAATGGTTCAATGAATTTCTATTCATCCCAAAGCCTCCTTAAATATCCTCCATAGGGTTTTGGGGTCTAATTAATATATATATATCGAAATTAATACCCGAACAAAACTCTTTTTGACCATAATAAATTCCTCATCTAACTAGACTTCCTTATACCATTGGATACCAAGTAACCTCCGCCAAATAATCAGTAGGCTACATGATGAAACTCCAAATCTATCTACTACCACTGGCAGGGTAGTGGCCTCTACAGGCTAGCAATTAAGCCTTCTCTGTATTCCCTAGTTTTATCATATTATACTAGCTAGTCGGTAGCACGACACCATCTATTTTTTGTTGCATAGCTTAACTAGACTTGGAAAATTCCATTTAAAAATATTTTGAATACATATATGGAACAGATGCCTTCCAACAATTTTCAATAAAAAACATTATATATAACATGAAATAGGTAAGAAAGAAATCAATGTGTTGTGATCATTAAACAATACCTTGATTGGAGTCTATAATCTCCCCCTTTTATGACCATAAACACTATATATAAAAATAAAGATAAAGAAGAGGAAAAGTTAAAATGGAAAGATATTACCAAATAAATGACAAACCATCTTTCCACCATTGAAACATGGAAATAATATCCTCCTCCTTTGTGAACCATTAATCAAAATAAATTATCCTTTACCTTCATAAATAACTTATCCCCCTTCAAAAATCCCCCCATTTTATTATAGAAAAGGAACTTTCAAAGTATGAGCGTTATATAGATAAGATGAGATAATAGAAACTGAATATAATTTCATGTGCAAAATTCTTCATGATAAATATATAAAACATTTAATCTCAATAAGAAATATTGAAATATATTAAAGCAATTTATAAAATATATGAAAGTAATGTGAAAGGGAGATCATGCCAATCGATTAAAAATTAAATCATTATATTAATAAAAGAAATTTCATATGGTTTGTAAGAGATGGGATAGAATGGGATGGCCATTAAAACAACTACCCATATATAAAATTATTAGATAATTAATGAATTATGATATTGGCAAATAATATTAGAGAATAAAGTGAGATGAAAAATTTATAATATCTCAAATATATAAGAGATAAACTCAACATTTAAATATAATTTAAAAAAACCATAAAAATGAGAATAATTAAAATCAATAAGACCCCCCCCAGTTTTCATAATTGAGATAAAGGTATCATATCTAAAAAACAAAGAGAAAAAAATAAAAGTTTATAATGAAAATAATAATAGTATAGAAAAAATTTTGAAAATAAATTAATATTTTTTAAAAGATAAATTGAAATATATTTGATAATATAATTATTAATTAAAAAAAATTATTTCTCATAAATCACCAAATATAGAAATAATTATAAGATAAAGTCGAATGTTTAAATTAGAAAAAAAATAGAACCAAAGAAAAGAATTAAAATAAAGATAAAATCTATGAAAATATTATCCATTATTTTGACAAATAAATAATAGATGTGAGAAGTTATTTTGAAAGTAGATTCAAGAGTGAAATTAAAATAAAAAATAATGAAGAACATTTTTTCCTGATGACTGTAGTTTATGTCTAAATCATATTTAGGAAAGAAAGATCTAGGATCTCCTTCACAAGGAGTATAGAACATTTATCTAAATATTGGAAATGCTGATTAATAACTTAAACGGTTAAAAATACCACCTTAAAATAATAATCCACCATTTTATAGATCAATGAGGTTTAACGGAATAACCCTATGTGTTATCAAAAACAATTTCCTTTTAGTACCCATATTTTAAGTATGTCAGTGTGAAATATTAAAAATTAAGAAGGAAGAAATATTTTTGGTCCACTAAGATTATATCAATGTGATTTCTGAAACCAAACTTGTTTACTACAAGAATTTATTTTAGAAAATAGAGAATAAATAATAATGATTTTGGTCTACTGTATCAATCATTTTTGAATTAAATTAAATTATTAAATGACCATATCTATGAAACTAAATAGAATTTTTTTTGAGAAATAAATTTCACAAAAGTAGTATTTTTCTAAATAAGTTGGATTATTATTTGAAAACCCAATACCATTATTGTTGATTTTAAGGCATTTATAACCAAGGATCATATATTATGTTAATTTTAATAGAGATATTTTGATATCATCAAGATCATATTTGAAACTTCATTATCAGGTTGATTTGTTAAGTTTAAAATCAAATCATCATCTACTTTTTAAAGAATATACTTTTCATTATAAATAATATTTTTCTAATTAAAAAAAATTATATTTAATTAAAATATCTTCTATATATTAAAATAAGTTGTTGAAAAAAATTACCAATTTAATTTTTGGTATAAGAGGTTCTAGAAGAAGAGGAAGATGTGGTAGATGATTTGGAGTTTAAACATCCATCTACCTCAACTTCCACCATTGGACATTTTTTAATTCATTCATTCAAAGAGTATGAGTTTATGAAATCATCAGTAGCACTCCATGTTGATACTCATAGAGCCTTCTTCCCATTCTACTTATATTTTGACTTTTTATTCAAAGTAAAATCCAGGTTGATATGATCAAATAATGTAACTTCAAAAAAATCAATTTGATATTTATTTTTGGAATATTTATTGATCTTCTCATAACCATTAATTTTAAAAAAGTTTTCATTTATTGTATTGAATTTAATGGTCCCTTTTAGTTCCATGGCATCAGTGACTTAATTTTGACACTGATAAGATGCTTCTAAAAGCATTAAAATTTTATGATCTATTTTCAATAAGTAAATAAGATTGAATTTATTTCTATTTAACCAAAAATTTAATATATTTATTGATTTACAATCATGATCAATAAGAGAAATGTCTTCAGGTGTCCAGTATTTCTCCAAATTATTTAAATGTTTATATACATTCATAAAATTTCTATAAACAGGATAGACAATACATATAATAAATGTTTATATGTACCTTTTACAATAACTATAATTCTTACAATAAAAAAATGGACCTGAACCTATGGAGTTTCTATCAAGACCCCTATCTATTTTTGAAAATTCCATTCTCAAAATATATATTTCTTTGAAAAACTAGTAAAATATTTTTAAAATAAAAACTTTGAACGAATTTTAGGGAAGAGTAATTAAAAAAATAAAAAATCTTTTGATACCAAATACTGTTCAGAATGGGAAGGTTTATTTTAAATAGGTGGTGAATTTAATTTTAAAGGATAAAAGAAAATAAACTGATTGATGATATGAAGTAAGTGATAAGACATGAAATAAATATGTATAATCAATGTTAAGAGTAGTAGAAATAATATTAAGGAAATAATTTGAAATTGATGCAGAAAGTAAAGTGTGGAATGTAAATGCACATTAGTAATTTTTTAAATAAGTTTGGTAATAGTACATAAAGTTACCTCTATATCTCCTCCCTATAAGAATGATTGTAAGGTTCAATATATTAAACCCCTTGGTTCTAATGGGAACCATGAAACCAAAATCCCTTGGTTTTAATAGAAACCAAGGACCCTAAAACCATACTTTTAATAGAATAGTAAGAATCTAAATCCCTTGTTGTGAAAATATAAGCAAGAATAAAAAACAATTGTTTGAAAAAATAATCAAGAACCAAATAAGTAGAGGGAGAAAAGAAATATCTGTCTTGGTTAATTGAATTTCATTCACAATTCACAATATTCACTCAGTATTTACTAAATTAGAACAAGATATAAATGGAGAGAGTGGAGGATAAGAAGAGATAACCAATGCTATTCACAAGATAGGCTCAATTAGAGGACATATAAAAATGAAAGGGAAGATATAATAAGAATGTTGATGGTTAGTAGAATGAATATGAGAGACTATGGATTCATTGAAGATCACAAATCATTTCACTTAATGCCCATAGTGTTTGAATTAGGATTCATGCTTCCCAAATGTTCCTTAAATTTCCTCTATAAGTTTTTTGGGTGAGATGAAATTAGAAAATTAAATTTATACCCAAAATAGAAACATTTTTTGCCATAATAAATGTATCCTCGGATTTGACTTCATGATGACATTGAATACCTGGTAGACTCCACTGAGTATCTGGTAGGCTATCTTAGGGGACTTATAATCTGTGTACCACCATCAGTTGGTCACTGGTCTCCACCAAAAATCCTGAGGGTATTATTGGAATTTCTTAGTTCATTTATCGGCTATTATCTATTCAGTGTGTCACTATTTCATAAGGCTTCTAAAATTCCATTTGAACCTATTTTCAATCCATATTCAGGAAAGATTCTTTCTAATAATTATGACTAAACAAAGAAATTTGATAATAATTAAAATTGGATAAAAAAAATTAAACAGTTGAAATCATTAAAACAATATCCTGATAGAAGTCAACACTATCCTTATACACCATTTTCATACAATTGGAATCCATCCATTTTTAATTCATAACCATCCTATTTGATTCAATAATATTCATCTATAATGAAAGTAAATTAATTAATTAAAGGTGTGGTCTAATAATCTTAAAAGGATATTCATTATATATACACACCTGTTGTGATCATATTTGATATGTATTTTCATTTTGTCAATAAATTGATAAAACAAATAAAGAACAATAATTATATATATTAAATGTATTATAACCCTTGTTTTTTATAAGAATTCACATATCATAAATCATTATTTTTTTGAAATGGATTCATCATGGGGGTGATAATGTAATATTTTAAAAGGGAGATCACCATCTCTAGTGAGTTCAATTCATCTGAAGGTTTTCAAGATCCTAGAAGTCATTAGATGTCATCATTCGGAACAAATACTTATAAAAAAATTGGATTCTTTCATGTCTGTATCTCATATGGTTTATTTTGAGTTACAATGAATAGAACATGGTGAACCATAAATGTTATTGTTTATAGATCATAATCCCAAATTATTATAATAATCTCAATCCAAAATCATCATTAGTTTAACCAAGTAAAATAATGTTTTTTATTTTAATAAACCATTATATTAGGGTATTTTCAAATGATTGGGTTATAATAAAATACCACATACCCTTAAGTAGATGGTAATAAATTTATATAGGTATTAATTCCCTCAATTTTTTTAAAAATAATAATATTTCTTGGAATATGTTTTATATAGTTATTGGAGAGTTTCAAATATTTAAAAGATTAAATACTTCTAATTTACTAAAATTACATATTTATATATACTAAAATCATCCATGAAGGTGAGAAAGTATCATAAAACACCACTTTTTGGGAACTTTTTTATCCAAAATTCTAAAATAAAGCCTATGTTTTGGAAATAATTAAGTCACCTCTCATGATGCAGATTGTCTTCCTAGGGTGGAGTAGGTAACTTCATGCACAATGTGTTTGTTTCCTTCATGTAATTTTATGGATTCAAATAAAATTTAATCTAATTTTAATAAATAAATACGTAAATACACATACACACATAATCACATAGATATATAAATACTCAGGAACACATAAATAAAAATATATACACATTTATACTTATACATATTTAAGAAAATAAAACCCACACACTATATCAAACCAACTCAGGCCAATTAGACAAGCCACCTAAGTTGGCCCATCATGGTGAGGTGAAATAAAGACAATTGAAGAATTTTTAAATATATAATAAACTACACATACAAGTACAGTATAATGTGGAAGAAAAATGTACAACTACTATCCATAAAATCTAATACAAACATGATAAACTAGAAAATTAGGAGCCATACAAGACCAAGAGGACTTTATATGACCATGTGTCACCTCCAAGCCATTCTAATCCAAATTTTGTGACCATAATAGAAGCAAACATGCAATAAAATACCCTTCCCATTACCTATATCATGAAATTAAACCACTACAACAACCCAATGGAAAATTAGTGTGTGGGAAAAGTGTCCAGTTTGACACCATCATAGAGCCTATACATGGTTTTATATCAAGAACAAATCTATTCAAGGTTTAAAAAAAGAAAAAGAATTTACATAAATACAAACCCATTTGTTAATAATTTTTCTTTGGTTTTCATAAAACCCTTTAAAATATAAAAATACACAAATACGGAAATTATAAGTGATAAAATAGGAATGTTAATCCATTCACCAAGAGTAAATCCAGGAAAAATATCCATAAAATAACATTTCATGTTAATCCATGTTTTATATCCTCATATAAAACCCTATGGGAAAATCCATGAAAATACTCCACCATATAATAAATAAATCATAAATGAAAAGGAAAATTGCATCATAACCTATCTTATAAGAATATATACAAGACATAAAAGATAGAAACATATATGTTGGTATAAACCAATATTGAGTCCTCCCACAGTCCATGAATATCCAAAATGTAGTCCATAGTGGTACCACCCTCACCCAGGTTACCCATGTCTATTTTGTGATTCCCCAATGGTTACCAATGTTCCATTTTTGTTAAAATTGCACTTCAAAACCATTCTCAAAATTTTATAAAAAATATTTATATCTATTCCAGTCCACTTAGATGTTTGAAAACTGATTTCCAAATCAAAAACACCATTCAAAATTTTTATCAAAAACATGATCTGTGGAAACTTATTTTTAAGGAAAACCCTATTAATTTTTTTTCATTCCAATAAATCCCTTCAAGACATAAATAAATTTAGTTCAATGAAAAACAAAAATTAATTTTACAATAATGATAATCAATTCATTGAATTAAATATTTTTATAGAAACACCTACTTCAATAATTTTTGAACACTATCTTCCTTTGAAAATGGATGTTGGAAAACCAAGGATCAGACTTCATAATAAATGGCACAAAACAAACTATAATGGATCGATAAAAAAACCAATAAATCAAAAATATGAACTAAAAACATATATAATGAATCATAAGTGACCAAAAAATGAATAAATGGAAGGATTAATACCTAGAGAGGTGAACATCAACCAAAATGATGAAAAATCACTGAACAATGACCCCGAAGAAGCGAAGATCCAAAAAATATGTCCAAAATCATATCGGGGTTTGAGATGAAGGGATGGAAGCTGAAAAAACATCAAATAAAGTGTGTGTCACACTTGAAACTTCTAGTCTTGAGGATTACATGTCATGTATTCCATTTCACGATGTGTAATCCCATGAATTAAAAAGAAACAAAAAAATGAGTCACCCCCAACCCACACATTTACCATTACACGATATAAACCCTTCACATGGTGTGTCTCCCTATCACTCCCTAAAACAGATTTACAACCACTACCCAATGACCAACACATGTCGTGTAACCATTACATGGTGTTTAATTTTACAACTGATAGAAGACACACCAGTTTCCCCTATAAATTATCCAAACCCAAACATAGGGTTCATTCACCAAATTAGGACCTTCTAAATTCATTTACTCTTTTATTCACAGACTCTATTATTTCAAATAAACATAATCCTCAGACATTTTTTCATTTTCCTATGCAAGGTTTATCTATTCCCAAGAATCCCCTAATGCATCGCAACAAAAAAAAAACCAAAAACAAAAGACAAATCATAAATGAAGGATGATAATGCAGTGTTACAATCTCCCCCCATAAATGCTTTCTTCCCCCAAAAATTCCTCCATATTTTGGATCTGAAAAATGTTAATTCCACTACTACCTCATTAATAATTCTTTCCCTCATGTCTCATGGATATCTCATTTTCACTAACACATTTCCAAGACAAGAGGAATCATTTTACCATGTAATACCTTCTCCTGGTGATTCATTATATGAATTGGTTACCCAACCATAGTGGTTTTTGGCCCATAATCAACATCCTACCAAAAAATCACAATTTAAGGATCTAGTATATACCTCCTCAACGAGGAAACATGAAACAAACCATTGATAAAATTTAAGATAGATTGTAATTCTATACGATGTGCCACATTTCCAAGTATTTCAACGATCACCAAGAGGATAGTAAGCCTTAGTGCTAACTTACCCTACTTACCCAACCAACGATGTCCCATGTGAGGTGAAATTTTGAAAAAAACCTAATCATCATCTTAAAACTATGGAATCAAAGGAAAACAGTCTATATAAGATTTATGATAACTATTTTCAATGATCAATCTCTTCTGGTTAAAATGTTCCATCATCATTATCTCCTAAACAATACTTGGCCCAACCAAGGACCATTATCCTAACTCTATCAAACAAAAGGGTGATCTATGTGGCCTCCCATACAATGATACAAATAAAACCATATGTATCGAATCTTGATAATTATTATTATTATAAAATTTTGACCAGATGAAAAAACTTTTCCCAAGATCCTCTAAAATCAAGCACAAAATATTAGACCTTATCCTCATGAACTTCTATATCCCTCTATATATGTCTATCTATTTATGGATGATAATCTTTTCATAATTTAATCTTGAAACCCATAACCTCTTATAAACCTTTCTAGAACCTGAATGTGATCTTTGGGACCTTTTTATATAAAACCTCCCAAGGAACCCCATAAAGTCTCATAATCTCTTACACATACAGGTCTACAAGATTTTCCACTTTCATTATCCCCATGATAGTTAAGTAAAGTTATGATTTTGTAAGTCGATCATTGATAACCCAAATTTCATCCTTCCCACTAGGATTCCATGGTAAAACAATGATAAAGTCTATGGAAATCTTATCCCACATCCATATGGAAAAGGGTATTAGTTGTAACAAGCCACATGTATTTGGTGGTCTACCTTGATTCTTTAACAACGAAGACAAAATTATAGAAAATACACAATTGACCACATCAAACCATATACAGAAGCAGATAGAACCACTAGGAGACTAATACCACACACTCGATGTCTACCCACCATAAATATTTTTACCCAAGTGTTGGCATTTAGTGTATATCACTTTATCATTAAAAAATCACGCATAAAAAGATGTGTCATTTTTTTATTAAAGACAAGAACACCTATCCTTCAACCGCATAGAATCCTATGCCCATCTCAACAAACAAACTGATTAGATGCCACACCTCAATAGATTCTTTCACAACTCATATTATAAATTTTATTCTCAATGCATCAGAAACCACATTCCCTTTCCTATGAGTTTAAAAAATATCAAAATCAAAATTATAAAGATACTCTACCAAGAGTATCTAATGAAAATTAAAATCTGTCTTACTAAAAATATATTTTAGGCTATTATGATGCGAATATACAATTAATAAATCCCTATAGAGATAATGATTCCACATTTTAAATGAATACATAACTTCTTCCAATTTAATATTGTGGGTAGTCTATTTCTTTTCACATGGGAATAATTGGTGTGAGACATATGCCACCACCTTTTTACCCTACATCAATACTAATCCCAAACACATTCTAGAAGCATCACAGAAAATATCATTACCCAAACTCAACTCTAGATGAATCCAAACTAGGGCAGAAGTCAACTTAACCTTCATCTCATTAGAATATCTGTAAACATTGTCATTCCATTCAATCTTTAACCCCATATAGTTCAAATATTTCATAGAGTATGTGAACATGGAGATATTCTAAAAAACCCTACTGGTAATAACTAACCAACCACAAGAAACTTTGGATCTCAAAAAAATTCAAGTTGCTCCCCGGACATATCTTTCTCTACCTTTTCAGGATATACTAAGACACCCTTATTGGATATTACATGCCCTATAAATTTCACTTCCTAGATCCAAAACATCCATATGTAATTCTTACCATATATATAACTTTATTTCACAGTCAAATAATGATATCCAAATAGTCTTTATTCTCTTTTGCTAACGTAGAGTGCACTAATTTACCATCCATAAACACAATAGACAAAGTATCCATGAAATGATGTATCTCTAGTTCAATAAAGACATAGACATTATAGGAGAGTTAGTTACACATAATTTCATTACCAGAAACACAAAATTTCCATATTAACTTCTAAACATTGTCTTAGGTATATCCATTTCACAAACTCTCAACTGGTGTTATCCAGAATAATGGTCAATCATTGAAAACTATCATTCCCTTATATTCTTATCAAAAAGATAATAAATCATAGAAAATGATAGTTTTTAATAACAATCTCCAAATTTATCCTTTGATGATCCACATAAATTATGAGATTTCCACTTTCCTTCTTTTAAAATTGGATAAGTGAAGCCCATTGATACACACTAGGAAAATGAATCTCTTATCCTTAAGATATATAAGTAGTACCTTTTATTCTACTAACTGAGAAAACACTATATGGTATGATGGGATAGAAATGGGAATCATATCAGGAAGAGTTTCTATAGAAAACTCAACCTATCTATACATTGTTAAACCCTATAAATAATCTAGAAAGTCCTCTAGGTATGCACTTTCCACTTCTAGAAGTTGACCACACAAATAAGGGTCAACTTCATCATGAAAAATAACTTCCAACTGGCATGATATTACCCTAGAATAAAGAATAACAAGCTAAGACCTTCTCAATCAAGAGTCCTACTAACCCTTAAAAACTTGAGTGAACCAATCAGAATATAAGAAATGAAATTGATTGTGATAATAGTGTATTTATACTTGAAGGATGATTGTCCAATCTATTCCCCCACCACCTCATAGTAGGCTATTGTCCCCCAACATACAAGAAACATGATACATTATTTATACCACTTTCACTATGGTGTGAAGAGATACATAAAGTAAGACATAAATTATGAACACAATCCAAACATGTGAAATATATTGGACAATATAAAATAATGAGCGGCACCTATATAAAACACTTATAACACCATAGAAGATGAAATAAACATTGTACCTCTAAATGGAGTTATCCCTACAAAAGATTCCTCTAGGGTATATATTGATATATAATTATGCCTAGTCGAAACCACATTAACATCATCCTTGGCCCGAGGATTAGATCCACCACCCATGGAAACCTTAGTACAAACCTAAAAACCCTAGGTGAGAGGGGATACTACCTCAATTATTTTGGATATCCTTTCACATAAAATACTTAGATTGATTGATAACACATAAAAATGTCAAGACTTAGGAGCCTCTAGACTTTTAGTCTTTGTATGACCATGCCTTCCACACTAATTTCCAAAAAACAATAGATGTCCTACCAAATCTCTAGAAACTGGTCCTGATGAAAACGGAAGTCCCTTATACTTCCTTTTATGGACAAAAGATACACCCTGGCCAACAACAGTACAAACCAAAGCTCCACCTAGACCAGATTTTTTAGTTGTGTCTCCATCATCCAAATATAATTTTTAACTACTTATATAAATTAATAAAGGAACATGAGAATCAATATTAACCAAATTTCAATCCATAGTTCCAAGTAAGACCTTCGAGAATTTAGGTACACATTAGTGTCAAGCTCCTATCGAGATTAACTATCTCATCAAGATGTATAAAATACACTAGAATGGTATGTTCCACTTTCTCTAAGGTCAAAAACACTTAGGTATTCAACACATATAGTTTCTCAGGATAAAATATATGATTAATGATTTTCTTGAAGAAATCCTAGGTAAGATCCTCCAAAAACATATCTTTCATAATAGTCTCAACATCTCTTTCATGGTACTTCGATCATATACATTATGAAACCCAACATAGAGTCTTTAGGAGTCTTCATGAAGTTGAAGAACTTTTCAATTTTCTCAAGACAGTCATCATATTCTTGGGGTCCCCTGGATCCATATAATAAAAGTGAACGAAACATAAGGAATTCTAATCCATGATCCACCACACACCCAGGGATCCAAACACCCACTTAACCGAGGGTATAAGTAGTGTGGATAACATCTTCTACTAAAGAAGGTCCCAATAGAGGATTCATAGTGGATCCTATCTCATGGATTCCTATTTTTTTAATTGGAAGATCTCTTCTTAGAGGCATTTTCTAACAACTACAAGACAAAAACCCAACCTGTCATGATCAAATTAAAAAATCGCAGGACCTACATCATGTATAGATATCAATGATTTGAAACAACATGAAACTAATAGAAATTTATTCTATATCTATAGACCTATATCCATGGTTTTATAGGTCCATGGATATAGCTATTTTATTTACATAGTTTAATTCAACCTCTAATGCTAAATCAATTTTATACCACAGAAGATGTTTTTTTTCTCAAATAACACCGGGCTCCTCCTCCCCTGATACTCAACCCTATCACCGAACAATCTTCTCCTCCCAGATGATCTCCCTGATGATCTCACCGCACAACCCTTTCTCACAGCGGCACCATCCTCCCCGACGACCTCTCCCACAATAGTGCCCTCCTCCCCGAAGACCTCTCTCACATCGGTGCCCTCCTCCCTGAAGACCTATCTCACTACAGCACCCTCCTCCCCACCTCCGACTATGTCTCCAACTCCAGTCTACTCAACTCCACCTTCCCTTCACCGTCCATGTGAATCCACATTTGACAAATCCTAGAAACCATATTACTCAGATCTTCATCGGATTCCTCTCAAACTCCATCCCCTATTGGTAATTTATTCTCCAATGATTTCAATACAAATCTCCTACCATCACAATCTCACCAATACATGATGTACCATCCATCAGTTCACGTTGTCTCCCCTGCAAAACTCCTTAAATCCAGAATCAAGCATAGGATCGTCGATACCCTTGGACATGTTTCTCCCTTGTGTCCCCTCAGTTTCATCGCACAGTCCACTAGTAGAGCTATGAAAACTAAACTCCCCACTACTGTCTTCCCATTTTTTTACAAACATTTTTTATCATTTTTTTTGTGATAAATGCATTCAGGTTTTCATCTTTTTGGATTAGGTCTGCACCAATCCTAATGTATTTATTCTTGAAAATCTTTTCCTAATTATAGAGTCTTACTGGTGAAAATTTGTATTTTAAAATAAGTTTTCTTTAATTCCCATAATCATTTAAGTATTTTCTCTATAAAGATGTTTTATTTCATATTTTTTCATTATGATTAGATTCTACTAGGTTTTAACCAAGTTACAATTAAATTTAGTAATTTTTTATGGAATTTATAAATGTTCTTTGATCATGGATTTTTTTGAACATGAATTTTTGTTGTTGTTTTAATCCGAATCTTTGTAGATATATTTAGATATTATTTTATATTTTACTGCTCATACTTTCCCTCAGATCATAATCAAATATTGTTTTTTCTAATCCAATTGAGTTATTGTTTTTCATTACTTTGGTGTTGTGAACAGGGATGCATAAGAGAAGAAAACCAACTTCACAAGTTAAATTTTACCTAAGTTAGATAATTGAGAAGTTTAATATTTTGTGATTGTAGTTTCTAGGTTACTTGTCCTGCCATGTTTATTGTCCTTGTACAAATGTTTCATCTCCTAGTCAAGAAATTTCTTGACGACCACCCATCCATGTTGAAAATATTTCAATGTTCATTCAATTAACTATTTAATAAATGTTCTTTGATCATGCACTATTTTTGTTTTTTTAATCTGAATTTTCATGGATTTGTTTAGATATTATTTTATATTTTCTGATCATAGATCTGAATATATTTCAATGTTTTTTTTAATCCAATTGATTTATTGTTTTCTTTGCCATGTTGTTGTGCATTAAGATGCAGATTGGAAAAAATAAACTTTATATATAATATTTTACTTAATTCAATGGATGTTTCCTTATTGACACTCTTATCATCAGCCAAGAGAATTGCTTCCAAACAACATGGATTAAGTGATCAATTTACCTTCTAAATTGTATCATATTATTCCTTATAAGTTTCCTACTAATCATGAATTAAATTTTCTACCATCCTTTGTTTTAATCCTCAAGTGATTATGCATGTCATCGACTCAATGCTTAGTAAATTGTACCAAGATACTACTGGTTGGTTGTTTGTTATATTCATATGTGGAGAAACACTTTTTATGGTTCATATTGTTTACAACTTTACCTAATTTGAGGTGTATACTGTGGTGCTTTATTATGTTGGGGTCCTATTGGTTTATTTTAAAATCCCAGTATTTGGAAATGATGGGGTCTAGTGGGTTCATGATGAAGGCATGTTATGAAAAGATATTTATTTTTTGTTATAAATATAAAAATATAGTAAATCTTTAGTTTGAAATATCTACCCTTTGGCTATTTTTCGGTTTTTAGATTATGTATAATAACTAAAGATTGAAAATATAGTTTATAGGTTTACTAGAGAAAATATGTATTTATAAGGAGGAATAAATATATATTTTATTTTAATCCATAGATTATAGTAATACATAAAAAATGAAATCATTATTTTTCATTTGGATGATCATATATTTTCAATGGTTATAACAAAAATATTTGACCTAAATTTCAAATTTTTAAGGGTTTCTATGGGTACCCTAAATTTTTAAAAAAAATTGGTTGTACTGTACACATAAATTTTTGGAATTCCAGTGTTAATAATTAAGAGCACCTAGAAAAAATGAACATATTATGTAATATTCTTGCAACCTCTTAAATTATTTGTTTTCCATCTTTGACAAGGTACTACTCACATGAAACGTCATGAATTGAAATATTATTTTACTTATAGTTTGTTTATAATTTATCTATCTTATTTTAAACATAGATTTGTAGACTTCCCTAAAGTGTTGTACAGTATTAATGAATTGTTTATACTACTACATCTATTATGATTTCATGTACATATTGGGGGTGCAATATGAGTATATTATTTCATCTATAAGAATTTTATATACAAATTATTATATTTTGATGAGATTATATGTTCAGATTCATTTTATTTTCAATTATCGAGTTTTCAAAATTCTATAGATCTATGTTTTTTGGATAATTTCATGATTATACTATTTCAATTTTTTTAATCCGTCTATATTTGAGTTGACTGAAACTCGTGATATCTGTATTTCACTTGATTAATATTTTTTCTTCCATATTTATAGTTAATTTAGTAGGTTTAATTTGTATTGAAATCACGCTAGCTTAATTAAATTTATTGTGGTTTTAGATGACTTTATTTGTCTTTATTTCTATGTAGTTTTATTAGATTAGTTTCTTTTTTCTTCTTTGGAAACTACACTTTCAATATGCGTGCTTTATTTGTTGCACCGACATGTTTTTAACCTACACTCAAGCTTTATGATAGTTTAAATTTTAAAAATGTATTTTCATCTCAACTAGAACCAATATTTTCAATATCTAATGTTTAGAAGATACTATACATTGGATTGAATCTAAACTCAAAATAGTTTATCTAGAATGTACCTCTCACTAGGCTCGCTGTACTCTATGAAAATATAAGTGTGCAACATATTTATTTTCAATGGGTTTTCATTTTCCTTTTATAATTTTGTAATTATATGTTTGGGAGGTCATAATCATCTATGATAAATCTCAGTGCAAAACAGTGAAAAGATAAATTTCTTTATAGAAAGACAGTTGGCAAAACCATTACCACTATTTTCGAGGTTTTCTGGTGTAGGACCTTGATCTCAAAAAAGGAGATTCAATTAATATATCTTATTAATATTTTTTTGGATCAGGATCAAATTAGGGAATATAATAACATATAATTCTCATATGTGGATGATCAATTGATTTTCACAACGACTTATTTGGGTGGTTTCATTACCGATAGTCTGAGAAGGTTTATTTAAACACTTCAATGGGTTGACAATTATAACATGTTGATCAAGTAAGATAATTTACCCTATAAGATATATTTCCTCATATAGAAAAATACATAAAAAATAAATTCACAGAAACAAGTAAATGTAATCTTTAGGTATCACACAAGCATCTAAATGCCTCTGTTTCAATGCATTAAAAGGGGGTTGGATACTTCATTTATGACTACATATTGAATATCCTATCCATATATAAATATTTTTTTCTAGAATCATGGAATTATATTTCAATTCTGTTTCTTTTGACATTTTCCTGATGTTCTTGTTTACCAACGTTGAAATGATCTCATTCCAAGGATGTTGATGATGCATTGTCTCCTTAGCAGGATGTTGGTTAACCTGCGGAACATGTATTAACATGAGAAAATGTGGGACCTTCATTGATTCACACTAACTCTGATTTGATCTATTCACTACTACCTAGGATTTGGATCAAAATTTAGAGGAACTCGTTTTGTTATCTTTACTTAATTCTCTAGTACTAAATGACATACAAATATCGAGGTCTGTAAATGTACCCTTCATAGGAAATTGGGGGAAATGAAAGACCTCAAAAAATAACCTAAAACTAAATATTTATAGAGCATTTTTAGTTTATTTATGAGAGGTTCCATCTTTATCATGGACTCCTCAGTTTTTTTAAATTTAGTATTCCCAGTCCAACTAGGCCTATAAAACCCGATATGTGGTAAGCCGCTAACTTTATTATAATTTTATACCCTAACTATTACATTATGAATAGATTTGATGTCCACATTCATTTCTTTTGCTATTTTAGACTTACCAAAATCTGTAGACCTATTGTTTTTCCTTAAATCTAAATTACACTGTTTAAAAGTGTTCTAATCCATTTATATGTCATTTTACTGCCAGTATTCATATTTTTATGTCACATGATTAATGTTTTTTGTAAGATATTGATAGTTAATGTATTAGGTTACATTTCTACTTCATGCATGCTAAACTAATTCTTCCTCCTTGCACTACTACTTTAGTATATTCACCGAACAACATTTTCTGGGGCTGCAGACATCACGCCCTATAGATGCCTCCAACACTTCCATTAGTAGATTTTCCCTCTCAACAATAGAAACGAGCTTATCCAACTTTCTATATTTCGGTTATGGTAGTACCACAGGATAAGTGCTCAACTAGTTGAGAACTCCTGTTTGTCGAACAACTTGGATGAATAAAAGGGGGAATGGGCAGGGGGCTGGCAAGGGTGGGGGAGGATCGCAGGGCAGACTGGAGGGGGAAATGGGTAGGGGTAGGGGGGATAAGAGGGGGGAATATCCATATTAACAACTTCTAGTTTCTACTCTCTCAAAATGAATACAGGGTTTCCATTAGAGATCCTAAATAAAATTTCACTTTCCTAATGCTTGGATGCCCTTAAAAATCACCCACATTTGTATAGAGACAATTTCAGCCCCAACTGAGCATAACCATAGTTGATGGCCTTGGAAAACCTCATAAGCAGCGGATCCTCTAGCAATCGACATTATCCATAATCTTTAATCAATTTCAATTATTCGATGCCAAGAAAACACAAAAAAAGTTCTTAAAATTAAGAGCAATCCACTTTTTATGTTCTTATACATATGTTTTGTATATATTTAATATATATATAAATTGTGTTTACACATGGGTTCTCAACATTAAGAGATTTCCACTTTTCATATTCTGTACGAATTTATTCTATGCATATTTTGTATGCACATTCATTGTCTATACATATATAAATACAAATTAAGTTTATCAAAAATTAAATGTCTTCTTGATTTTTTTAATAATCTTGATAAAATTTTATAACCTTTATTCATTAATATAGTGTGTTTCTACTCTCTTTTAATCAGTAATGTCAATGACATGAAATCTCTATTATTAACATTATTTCCAATACATTCATTCGTAGCAGTATTATTATAATTTTTGAAAAATGAATCTAATTATATTGTACCTTCTTTTACTCTTATTCACATTTATTAAGGCTCTTGTATTAGTCATTAATGGTTAATATCCATGATGGAATTCTATAAGGTTATTTCCTATACTTTATGATTGCTATGAAGGCTTGCATAAGTTTCCTAATACAATGTTTTTTGGGTGTTAATTTATATAGATTTAGAATTTTTAAAAGATGTGTTTTTTATAGGATGAAGGAAAATATGGCATAATGAATAACATGTGATCATCAAAGAAGATTTATTTAAGTTTTTTTTATTATTTTTGGTCTTTCCATTCTTTGTAGTCACTTTTTAGAGATAATATGTTGTTTTGGTACTTCTCATTCTTGACCAAATAAGGTATGAATTCCTCACCCAATGTGATACTGAGAAATTGAGACACGTAGGTGATGTTACATTATTGATGTGATGGATTTGTGCATACAATTTCATGCATTATTTGGAGTATCAAAACATGTTTTCATATGCATTGGGACTACTAGGGTTTTCCATACCTCAACTCTAGCATCTTTTCCATGATACGGTCTTCCGGCCACACCAACATGTGTGCATCCCAAATTGATGTCATCCACCTAAAAATTATAATATTAATATGTATAGGTAACCTGACCATGGAATCCTTGAGCTTCATGTTTTATTCCCACAACTACCATCCATTCTCCACTAGTATTTTATAAAATGAGTTCTTCTTACATTGTTAAAATCCTTTGTATAATGACGCAACTTTCCTATCTGTATGTCCATTGATTCATTCTTAAAATACCCAAAACATTGGGTGAAATGGATGTCCATCATCTGTATTTTTTGGTCACTCTCCCCTAGAACAAGAGTTGTGACACCCATGTGATCATTGGCTTCTCCTCCTCGTCATAGTAGAACTACGTACTTATCCAGTTGGAACTCATCATACATATCCCCCTAGATAGATATTATCATGAAGTGGTAGAGGTCCCATATACCATTTCTGACCTCCCAATGATGTAGGATAATTTTTTTGGTCCTAAGTGTCCAATTTCTCATCAACTCTATAATGATGTCCTGATTATTATAGACATGGAATTTTGATCACGATGATGGCTCATATATCCCAATACACTATATATACAAATAAAATTAATCACAGGACAAACATACCCAGTATAACCTGGACCCTCTATTCAAGAAGTTTCTATAATGAAGCAGTTCTTAGTAACATGTCAACAATCCTTGAATTTAAAAGTTTAAATAGATTCGTTTAGAATTGAGGGGAGAGGGTAGGGTGGGGGTATCTATCCAGGAATGATGGGAGGGGGTGCTAGGGGGTCTATCCAAGAAGGGAGGGGGTTTTCAGGAGTGGGGGGTGAAATGGGGTCTGATTATTTAATGTTATCAAATGAGTAATAGAGTTATGGGAATCTGTTATTGATGTTGTTTATTTTTATGTACTTCCATGGGAAAATCCACAATTAGTGAAAAATATAAGGGGATGGTTGGCTGATTAAAATGAATATAACTACATCATATCATCACAAGGGAGTCATTAATTTGGTTTTTACTTGTTCAGAACAATTCATTCATGCTAACACCTTTTGGAACTACTTTGAAATTATTTATTTTAGGATGTTATGCTTGTTGAGTGTTTGTGTTTAAACTATTGAGTACTATTCTTTCTAATGTTATGGAACTGAATCTGTTTATGATGGTTATTGAAAATATTCTTTCATGCAGTAAAGCATGTTTAGTGTGGATTTTTAAGGGGGCTGTCTAGGGGGTGTAAGGGGGCTATTTAGGGGGGGCATGTGTGCTATCCAGGGGGGAATGGGGTGTGCTGGGGCAGGGGGAGGGGTGCAAGGGGGTGTGTAGGGTGTGTGTGTAGGGGGTTTCTCAATTTTTATTACAATATCTGTTTGAACCAAAACATATTTTAAGTACCATTAGACTTTTAAGATAGAATTGACCATGTAGAAAAGTGTTGTAATGACCAAGTCACCACTAAGTGGCCCTCTTTGATCTTATAAATAGAATTTCTATGTTTTAATGAATTGAATGAGTTAAATGGAACTGAACATGGTTAACTTGGAACATGAGTGGGAATGCCTCATGTAGTGAATTATGCAATGGTTATTCCTACTTTATAATGTTTAATTGGATGTCATGAAATAAATAGAGTGGATTATTCATGGTGAATTTCACTATACTTTAATAGGTTGTATGTATCATAGAAATTAAAATGATGTTCAGACAGTTTTACATGATGTGTGACCATGCCTGGACACCTAAGAATGTCCTCATCTAGGACTGTTAGGTCAATCCT
Organism: Viscum album; assembly: GCA_963277665.1. Taxonomy (NCBI): domain Eukaryota; kingdom Viridiplantae; phylum Streptophyta; class Magnoliopsida; order Santalales; family Viscaceae; genus Viscum; species Viscum album. The sequence goes on along the minus strand of OY728131.1, from coordinate 1,083,024,052 downwards.
TGTGAAATTACATGGATTTTACATGTGGAACACATAGTATCTTATCTTCCTTGGGGTATTCTTGTGTACTCCAATCAATGATTTTGTATTCTCTCATATTTTTGTGCACTCTATGTACATATATTGTCTAGCCATGTACAAATAAATGACATATCCCATATGGTAAAATTAATTTATATCCACATGGTGTAATTAGTAAACATGAACCCTATTATAAATTGATTCTTACATTTTGTAATATTTTTTCCATGAATTCAAATTTAAATTTTTTGTAACTTATGTTTCTTACTCTTGATTAAACCAATTTGATTGCAATAGTATGTACCAAAAATGTATGTTTTCAATATATTAAGTATAATCAATATTCATGTAGGGTATCGATCCTGCATACAAGGTGACAGGGTGGACTAACACTCAATTATGGAGAAATACGCCGTCATGAAAGATTGGAGCAACTGTATATTTTCTTGCACTGCGTCATTTTATTTTTTTAGTTAATATTTTCTTTACCTATGTTAAATATGATTTGTACTTAATTTTTTAGATTGCATGTACTCTTAATGATTAGTTGATGATTTATTTAATTTGAGTTGTGGATATTTTTTTAGACCATTAGAACATGAATTTTTTGAGTAGTGGTTCATTTATTAAGGCCGTGGATTATCACAGTGTGAATTCATGTGCAAGAACCACTATGGGGGGGGGGTCTACAGGGGGCTCTGTCTGGGGGGAGGGGGGTTGTCTATAGGGGGATCCTTCCGGGGGGTGTCTGCATGGAGCTCTGTTCAGGGTGGGGGCTGTCTTCAAGGGGCCTCTATCCAGGGGGGCTCTGTCTGGGGGGGATTTGTGTTGTGTAACGGGAGCTATGATTCCATATTTTCTCAAATTTTATGACATTAAAAGATTATAGTTGAGATAATCAGGACTTCTTTGTGTCTTTGATAATTTTATTAATTCAGAATGTATGGATAATTTCTTCTTTTCTTTCTCTTAAACACTCTTGATTACTGAGATATTTGAGATTACTCGTTACATTATGTTACCTCTGTGGTTTTAAGGAATCTTATTGGGTATATTTATACTCAACCATGCACTAGGATTCTGACAACATGTGTGGTGATTGAGTAGAAGATTCATGGGTTTAGAGATCAATTGGATAGACATAGAGTAGGGGTGTCTTGTTCAGAGTAAATTCTAGGGGTTTCTAGGAGATTCATTATGGATCATGGAGATTTGTGATAGTAGTGGTCTATAATAAAGATAAAGAGTGATCCAATAGTTTTTGAAATGTAAAGGATCTTTTCAATACTCCATGTTCTGTACAATTTTCATATGTCTTGTTTTCCTTGTATTTAACACATGGGATATATTTGTGTCTACTATCTCTTGAATATATTATATATAGTTCTGTTGATTATATATATTATACTGGTATTTTGGGAGGGGGTGGTGGTCTGCAGGGCAGGGGGTGCAAGGGGGAAGTGGGTGGGGGTCCTAGGGAAGGGGGGTGTCTGTAGGGATGCATGGGGGTATGTCTAGGGGTGCGAGGGGGGGGGGGGGGGGGTTGCAAGGGGGTATGTCCATTATTCAAGGGGGTCTGTCCATAGGTGAAAGGGGGTCTGTAGGGGTGCAAAGGGGGTCTATCCAAGGTGCAAGGGGGTCTGTCCCGGGGCGTAGGGTCTGTCCTGGGTGAAGGGGGGTGTTCAGGGGTGCGGGGGGGGGGGGGGGGGTCTATATGTGTGCAAGGGGGGTTTGGCTAGGGGAGGGGTCTGTCCAGAGGTGCAATGGGGTCTGTAGGGGTGCATGTGGGGTCTTTCCAGGGTGCAAGGAGGTTCTATCCTGGGGTGCAAGGGGGTTTGTCTTGGGTGCGAGAGGGGGGACTGGTTGGGGAGAAGGGGGTCTGTAGGGGTGTGAGGGGGGGGGGGGGGGTGGTAGGGGCTGGCAGGGGGAGGGGGTGTTTCTTAGGGTGCAAGGGGGGCTTTATCCAGGGTGCACGGGGGTGTGTCTAGGGTGTCTGTGTGGAGGGGGGGGGGGTCTGCAGGGGTTCAAGGGGGTATGGCAGGGGGAGGGGTTAGTAGGGGTGAGGGTGGGGGTGGCAGGGGGAGGGGTGTGTCCAACGGTTCTAGGGGGGTCTGTCTAGGGTGCATGAGGGGTGTGTCCAGGGTGCACGAGGGGGTCTATACAAGGTGCAAGGGGGGTCTGCCACTGGTTGTAAGGGGGCCTACAGGGGTGTGGGGGGGGGGGGGTCTATCAAGGGGTGCATGGGGTCTGTCTAGGGGTGTGCGGGGGGGGGGGGTATGTCCAGGGTGTAAGGGGGAAGGGGGGTCTGTCCAGGGAGGGGGCAGTGGGGATCTGTCCAAGGTGCAAGGGGGTCTGTAGTGGTGCAAGGTGGTCTGTCCAGGGGTGCAAGCGGGTATGTCTTGGGGTGCAGGGGGTCTGTAGGGGAGCGGGGGGGGGGGGGGGGGGTCTGTCCAGGGAGTGGGGGAGGCAAGGGTGTAACAGCCCGAGCTTCCACGATACACTTCTCTTTCAATAATGTAATAGCTTCCATTGTACGGAAGTTCGAGATTCTAACACACCGCGACTAATCAAAATAGCCATTATGAATAGTAATACCCAATTTTTGAAATTATATATATTTTATATTTCAAAATGGACTTCATTTTTGGATTCAGAATATCTAAATTAGCTAAATGTTGATTTTTTTGGTATTTTTCTGAGAACCTTCAATTTTTGATGAATAGTGAAACCACTAAGTAGTAGTTAAAAAACTGATTTTTCGTTTAAATGAAATATTACCACTTCTGTGATTTTATTTTAAAAAATCTGACATACATGGTTGTCATTAGAAAGTAAAATGTGGTTCTATGGGATTAAAATAATTGTTTTGTGAATAGTAACTTTTAAGTTTAATTAATCACAATTAAAGGTTATTAGTGAAATTTAAGGTAAAAATGATATTATAAAAATATGAAAATATCTTGACACTTGTCCTACCCTTATTGGATAAGTCATGGCCGACCAAGACAATCCATGGGTCAACTTGCGGACCCCATGGAGCCACTAGTTAAGAAAATGACATTAATAACTTTTTATTTAAAGTAAGAATAAAATTGTCACAAACATGAGTTGTTTTACTAAAACAATAATTACATGGGGTTATATAAGGTACCTTTTTGACTATAAATATTCATCAGAAAGATAAAAATATTTCCAAAATTATGGAAATTTTTTTATAATTTTTAGATATTAAATAAAATAAAATATTTATGACACCATGATGATGCAGCGATTACCTCATTAATTAACAATTTAAATAAAATGAAAAGATAATGTAAACTCTAAGGCATACAATTGTCAAAAACCTATTGTATGAGCATATTTTGAACCCTTATCACCTTATCCTAGAAGTATATCATTGTGGGACCTTTAGAATCCGATAATCATTTCATAATAAAGTAACATTTCAATATTTCCAAGAGTGCCCCTCCTCTCCTCTTATAAAAGGCCCCCACCTCTACCAACTTATTCACACCATCAAAGCCATCTGGCTTGGCCAAACTCTACCCAACTACTCTATCAGCTTCCCTATCTTACTCGTAGAAGCCTCACTTTGGGCAGAAGTCTTCCAAGGAATCCTTTGGCTCAAATCAAAAAGAGTTACCCGGTTTTAAGGTCATGTCTTCTCTTATGTTATTTTGTATAATTTTGCTTCTCCAACACATTAAACTCTATTTATTACTTTATTTTGTAACAAAACCAGTATCATCAATATACTAGGATGTTTTTAGGTGAAGGATTTTATTTACACTTACACACACCTTCGTCTAATGGTTAAAGAACATACTATTTCTGTGGGTGGCGAATTACTGCCTCACGAAACGATGATTTTTCAATCTTCTTTTAACACCTCTCATGGTGTCCATTATGATGAAACTATTTTTATATACGATATATATTATGTTTCTGTTTTCCTTATGATTATGTATTTTTCATTTATGGAATACTTTTATGATTTCCATTATGGGTAAACGCGATAATTTCATGTTCGAAAGTGCGGACTATCGCCCCCTCAAAGTGATTTGAATCATTAATGCCATATGTGGGATGTATAAAGGATGGAGTAAATTATATTATATATTATATTATACTGGAATTATAATATACCTTTTTATCATTATGATTTCATTCCATTTAATACTAAATAGAAATGAAAGTAGCGTTCATGTGTACGTACAGCTTACCGTCTCCATGAACGGTGCATTTCATTTCTTACCTCTAAATGTTACGTAATATTATGAATGAATGTATATACTGGATATATATGATATATATGATATATACATCATGAATATAATTTTGGAGATAATGGATATTCTACCACATAATCAACTTGTAATTTTAAGAAGTTTATTGTTGACTCAAGTACCAAAGATCGACAAAACGACTGTTATTAACTTAAATGACTATATAATTTTCGTAACATTGTAATAAGTTATATAAAAAGAATAATTAACTTGAAAAAAGTTCATAAGAAAGTATAGATTAACTCTAGTTTAATATTCAGGAGATTAAAGAACGGTCGAGTGAAGTCGGACACGAGGTAAGGGAACTTCTTAACCTAATTTCCATTCTTTGGGTTAATCACCTTCTTTAAAATTAAGTCATGATATTATTATGAACTTTCTTGTATTTATAATTTCATTATATGTACATATAGTGAATACACATAATAGATATATTTTATTTAAAAATTATCTTTGTAAGGACTTCGTCTCAATCTCCTTTCATTGAGGCATATTTGGTTTAATACACAACATCCCTTTATACGGTGTATAAACCCCTTGACTTTGACTTTTATTCAAAAGGAATCTTTCTATACAAAGCATTTTTACTAAAAAACAAAAGGAATGTTTTATTTTCTTACGTATGTGGCGACAATGACTTCTCCACCGCCGTGACCATTATTTGAGTTTCAGATTCCTCTACAAGCCATAACTTTTTTTAAATGGAAAATAAATACAAATTTTTAATTATATTTTATTCTGGTATTGAAAATGGTTTTGAAATTTTTTTTATTATATCAATGTGTAGTATTGATATCTTGTGATTGAAATATGAAAATGTTATGTTTCCTTTATTCATGTTTTCTGTGATAAAATTATGTTATGGTTTATGATATGTTTAAACCTGTTCATATGAGGAATGCATTGGACTTAATAAGTGAAGGGTGGAGCCCTCTATAGATCCTCGATATATCGGTAGGTCACATGAGACAAACTAGTGTCTTTGCACGAGAACTTGAAAAAATATTATTGGTAGTCTTGGCACGAGGCCTTGGCTACGTGGTTATGATATTATGGCATTATGCATTCCATCATTATGAAATTGGTTATTGATATTGCATGTGATTATTCGATCAGTAGAATATCCATGTGAATAAGTAAATGGAATTATCTCATTTTACATTTTCCATATTATGTTGAAGTTCTAGTTTAAAAAGGCTTTTGTTTTAGTCATACATTGCCTTAAATGTTTATGTTTATTTGTGAAAGCTTTCGCTATATTGTTATCCTTACAGAGCATCTGAGCTCACCCCTAACAATGATTTATTTCCCCAGGATGTGAAGAAATATTTAATGACTGACCTACAGGGATAGTCAGAAGGGTATAGAAGTGTGGACTATGGAGACTATGTTATTTTTATTTTTCACATTATGATGTAATGTAGCATTTATGAATGTATCTAGTGTTTCCAAGGATACTAAATTAATCGGTATTTCGAGACATGATCTTTTTTGATCATGCCAATGTTACGCAATAATGCACCGACTCTGAGTAACTGGGGTCGGGGTGTTACAGTTGGTATTAGAGGCAGTTTATTACTAACCTTGGAAGCTAGATTTAGATAAACTCTCATTAGAGCACATAGCCCTAAGATAGACATTGAGGATTAGTATAGAATAACTTCCTTGAATTTTTGTATTATAGAGATTTTGTGAGTTTTCCTAGCAATACATCCATGTCTGGATACGAACAGGTAGAGGCGGCTCTGGCATAGATGTATCTAGGGGTAAAACCCGAAAACACCACATTGAGCTAGACTCAAATGAGAACTGGTGCACGACAACAGGCCTTGCTTCACTCTTGGTTACGACACTCCCGGGGAATATGCTTAGGATAATTATCATTTCTATTACAAACCATTATGAAGGGTTTATGAGTATATACTTCCTCAAATAAATTTTTTTTTATGATTATAGTTTAATTTATGTTAAGTGTTTCACAAGTATGGAATTATGTATTTTGATTCATAAATTAATCTACTTTATTCCATTGTTTAGAAATGGCCCCTAGTGGGAGGAATGGAAACTGTATCAATGCACGAATTCCATATAGGGATTTCCCTCCTTCTCAAGATAATTATAATGGAGTTGGTGATACAATTGGTGCTGATCAACTTATCACCATACTGGGACAACTCACTCAAGTTAGGAATAATAACCTTACTCGTATGGAGAACCTTGATCCGCAACGTGGAGGATCAATGTTAGACCGCTTCCTGAGGAAACAAACACCAACATTTAATGGAGGTACAAAACCATTAGTAGCTGAGCAATGGATAAACTCCTTAGAGAAAATATTCCACACCTTGGGGAGTAGCGAAATGGAGAAGGTTATCATGGAAGTTTACTACCTCACTAGAGATGCCAATCAATGGTGGTCCCTAATTCAAAACACAAAGGAAGATGAAGAATTATAAAGTATGTAATGGAGGGGGTTTAAGGAAATTTTCTTAGAAAAATACTTTCCACATGACCATCGAGCAGATATGGAAAAGAAATTTCTGAGTCTGAGGCAGAAGGAGGATGAGAATGTCGCAAAATATGAGGATAACTTTACAAGGTTTGCGAGGCACACTACAGATTATATACATAACCCAAGAAGTAAGATTGATGATTTCTTTGATGGGTTAAAACCATTTCTCCATCGAGCATTAGTCTCACAAACCTTTTAGTCGTACGAAGATATTGTCTAATGTGATATCAAGACTGAAAAAGAATTCTCTAAATCTTATGACAATAAAGTAAATCAAGAGAAGAAGAGAATGGTGGAACAAGAGACGGATAAAGGGAAAAAGGGAAAGAAGGATTTTCCATTATGCAATAATTGTGGGAAGAATCATCCTGGTACCTACTTAAAAGGAATGAGAGTTTGTTAAAATGTGGAGGAAAAGGTCACCAGGCTCGTGATTGCAAGGGAAAGAAAGAGGCTATCAATGTTGAATGATACAATTGTAGGGAATTCAGGCATTATTCAAATGAATTTCCTAAGCTTCGGGGAAAATTACCTCAGAAAATGCCAAGGGATCATGGACAATCTTATGCTGTTACTACTGTTGAAGCAGAATAATTAATGTATTGGTGCTTTTGTACTGAAGGATTATCTTCTAGTTATAAGAATAATATGATTGTATTACAGTACTTGTTTTTCTCATTAAGGCTTTAATATGATTAAGGTAATCATATTTTTAGTATGTGACAATAAGAGAAACTTTACATTGTTTGGGGAATCTAAGGTTATAATTGATTTTGGAATTTAGAGACCTCTTAGAGAAATTTTGGACAGAGGTATTTTGGATAACTATAAAGGTTGGAATGAATTAATTTGAACTTTGGATAGTATTTTTTAAGGTTATAACATTTCTGATGATTATTTTGGGAATATTATAATACTATACTTCTAGGAAAAGGACAAACTGTAGGTCGGAGGATAAACAGTTGCGTCGGACAAAGTTGCAGGAATCGAACCCACAACCATAGTGTGACATGCCTTTATTACCTGCCACTAGCCTACAGAAAGTCCATGGTTATTACAAAATAGTTTTCCTAATTTAAATTGTATGTGTTAATATTTTTAACATTGTACGATTAGGATAAATATATTATTTTTGAGTTCTATTAACTTTTTGAGTGAAAGATGAGTTTGTGGTAGAAATTAGTTGAATGTTGAAACTCTACATGTCTAGCATAAATATATATACCTATCTATTATTCTATGAATAAATTACTTCTTAAACATTAGTAAGGGGATATTAAAACAAAAAAAATGTGTTATCCTAATACATTATGTCTTGTTGAACTGATAATATTTTAAATCAACATAGATTGAAGGCTTTGAGGCCCTCAATTTTACACTTGTTTGTGATTGATGACCCCAATCACTCCCTAAAAATATTTACGTTTTTCCTCCAATTATATGTCTCTAATTTCCACCAATGTTCTCCTTATCCAGATCATAATCTGGTGATGACTTTTTCATTTCCCTTTCCCTCTTATTGAGGCTAAATTTTATTAACCTTATTTACGATGTGGGTTTTCCAAAAGGGTATTTTCTATTTTCAACCTTTTATTTTAAAAGAAAAATTTCAAATTGTGAGGACTCAATTTATTTAAGGAGGGGAGAATGTAACACCCCGAGCTTCCATGATACGCTTCTCTTTCAATAATGCAATTTCTTGCATTGTACGCAAGTTTGAGATTCTAACACACCGCGACTAATCAAAATAGCCATTATGAATAGTAATACCCAGATTTTGAAATTATATATATTTTATATTTCAAAATGGAATTCATTTTTGGATTCGGAATATCGAAATTATCCTATGTTTAATTTTTGGTATTTTTCTGAGAACTTCAAATATTTTTATGAATAGTAAAAAATACTTAAAAACAACTTTTTTAATCAAAATAATTTATAGTGATAAATTATACTATTGAGTGGTTTTAAAGTATAATTATAATATTGTTTTCCCATTTCATCCAATTGTGTTCATTAGAATTAATTTCACATTGAAATTGGACATAAACAATTGTCAATCTTTTGATATATATTGTTTCATAAAAACACGCTATTTGTTGTGACAGTGTGAATTGATTAATAAATTAATTAATGCAACATATATGTTTGGAATTTTTTAAAATTGACATCATTTTTGAATTCTGAATATCAATTATAGCTTAGGGTAAAATTTTGGCATTGTTCTGAAAAACATCAATTTTTGATGAATAGGGAAACCACTAAGTAGTAGTTAAAAAAACTGATTTTTTGTTTCAATGAAACATTACCACTTCTATGATTTGATTTTAAAAATCCGACATACATGGTTGTCATTAGGAAGTAAAATGTGGTTCAATGGGATTAAAATAATTTTTTGTTGAATAGTATCTTCTATGTTTAATTAATCATATTAAAGGTAATTAGTGAAATTGAAGGTAAAAATGATATTATAAAAATATGAAAATATCTTTACACTTGTTCTATCCTTATTTGATGAGTCATGGCCGACCTAGACAATCCATGGGTCAACTTGGGGACCCCATGGAGCCTCTTAGGTAAGAAAATTACATTAATAACTTTTTATTTAAAGTAAGAATAAAATTGTCACAAACATGAGTTGTTTTACTAAAACAATTATTACATGGGGTTATATAAGGTAACTTTTTGACTATAAATATTCATTGGAAAGATAAAAATATTTCCTAAATCATGGTAATTTTTATTATAATTTTTAGACCTTAAATAAATTAAAATATTTATGACACCATGGTGATGCAGCAATTACCTCATTAATTAACAATTTAAATAAAATGAAATGATAATGTAAAATCTGAGGCTTACACTTGTCAAAAACCTATTTTATGAGAATATTTTGAACCATTATCACCTTAGACTATAAATATATCATTGTGGGTACTTTATAATGCGAAAAGTATTTCATAATAAAGTAACATTTCAATCTTTCCAAGAGTGCCCCTCCTCTCCTCTTATAAAAGGCCCCCACCTCTACCACGTTATTCACACCATCAAAGAAATTTGGCTCGGACATACTCTTCCAAATAATCTATAAACTTCCCTATCATACTTATAGAATCCTCAATTTGGGCAGAAGTCTTCCCCAGGAAGCCTTTGGCTCAAATCTAAAAGAGTTACCTGATTTTAAGGTAATGTCTTCTCTTATGTTATTTTGTTTTATTTTGCTTCTCCAACCCCTTAAACTCTTTTTATTCCTTTCTTTGGTAACAAAAACAGTATATTAAATATACTAGGAAGTTGTTATGAGAAGTATTTTATTTACACTTACATAAACATTTGTCTAATGGTTAATGAACATACTGTTTCTGTGGGTAGTGAATTACTGCCTCACGAAACGATAATTGTTCAATCTTCTTTTAACACCTTTCATGGTGGCCATTATGATGACACTATTTTTATATATGATATATATTATGTTTTTTCCTTATGATTCTGTATTTTTCATTTATAGAATAACTTTATGATTTCCATTATGGGTAAACGCGATAATTTCATTTTAGGAAGTGCGGACTACCGCCCCCTCAAAGTGATTTGAATCATTAATGCCATATGTGGGATGTATAAAGGATGGAGTAAATGATATTATATATTATATTATAATTAAATTATAATTTAACTTTATATCATTTTTATTTCATTCCATTAAATATGAAATAGAAATGAAAGTAGCGTTCATGCGTATGTACGGCATACCGTCTCCATGAACGGTGCATTTCATTTCTTACCTCTAAATGTTACGTAATATTATGAATGAATGTATATACTGGATATATATTATATATATGATATCTATATCATGAACATAATTCTGGAGATAATGGATATTCTACTACATAAACAACTTGTAATTATAAGAAGATTATTGTTGACTCAAGTACGAAAGATCGATAAAATGACCGTTATTAACTTAAATTACTAAATAATTTTCGTAACATTGTAATAAGTGATATAAAAGGGATAGTGAACTCGAAAAAGGATCTTATGAATTTAGAGATTAACTCTAGTTTATTATTCAGGAGATTCAAGAACGGTCGAGTGAAGTCGAACATGAGGTAAGGGAACTTCTTAACCCAATTTCGATTCATTGGGTTAATCTCCTACTTTCAAATTATGTCATGATATTATTATGTACTATCTTGTATTTATAATTTCTTTATGTGTACATATAGTGAATACACAAAATAGATATATTTTATTTAAAAATTATCTTTGTAATGACTCCGTCTCAATCTTCTTTCATTGAGGCATATTTGGTTTTATACACAACTTCCCTTTATACGGTGTGTAAACCCATTTGATTTTAACTTTTATTCAAAAGAAATATTTTTATACGAATTGTTTTTAATAAACGACAAAAGGAATGTTTTTTTCTTACATATGTGGCGACAACAACTTCTCTTCCGCCGTGACCATTATTTGAGTTTCGGCTTCCTCTACAAGCCATAACGTTTTTTAAATGAAAAATAAATACAAAGTTTCAATTATATTTTATTATGGTATTGAAAATGGTTTTGAAAATGTTTTTATTATATCAATGTGTAGTATTGATATCTTTTGATTTAAATATGGACATGTTATGTTTCTTTTATGCATGTTTTATGTGATACGATTATGTTATGGTTTATGATATGTTTAAACCTGTTCATATGAGGAATTCATTGGACGTAATAAGTGACGGGTGGAGCCCGCTATAGCTCCCCGAAGCATCGATAGGTCTCATGAGACAAACTAGTGTCTTGGCACGAGGCCTTGACAAAATTTTATTGGTTGTCCTGGCACGAGTCCTTGGATACGTGGTTATAATAGTCTAAGATTATGCATTCCATCATTATGAAACTGGTTATTGATATTGCATGTGATTATTCAACCAGTAGAATATCCATGTGAATAGGTAAATGGAATTATATCATTTTACTTTTTCCATATTATGTTGAAGTTCAAGTTTAAAAAGTCTTTTTTTAGTCATACATTTCCTTAAATGTTTATGTTTATTTATGAAAGCTTCTGCTATATTGTTATCCTTACTGAGCATTTGAGCTTACCCCTTTCAATGTTTTATTTTCCTAGGATGTGAAGAAATATTTTATCACTAACTTACAGGTATAGTATGAAGGGTATAGAAGTGTGGACTATGGAGACTATTTAATTGTGATTTTTCACTTTATGATGTGATATAGAATTTATGAATGTATTTAGTGATTCCAGGGATACTATACTAATCGGCCTTTCGAGACTTGATCTTTTGTGATCATGCTAATTTTATGCAATAAGGCACTGAATCTGGGTAACTGGGGTCAGGGAATTAGAAAGGGGGTATGCCCAAGGATAGGGGGGAGGTGTCTGCGGGGGGGGGGGGGGGGGGGGGATCTATACAGGGTGCAAGGAGGTCATTCCAGTGGTGGGGTGTGGCTGTTTTTTTTATTAAATGTAGAGGACTATAGCCACAGTTCATTTCACCGTAGCATGTATTGGTGAGGCTATAGGCCGAACCCTAGAGCCATGGTTTAAAATCGTGGCCATTGGGCTATAGTCATGCTCAAAACCGTGGAAATAGTTCTATAGCAAGGGTTCGCACCGTGGATGTAGCCGTAGAGCCACGATTTCAAATTGTGGCTATAGGGTTCGGCCAATAGCCATCCCAATACCAGCCACGGTTCAATGAGCCGTGGATATAAACTATAGCCATGGTATTTGGGCTTATAGCCAAGGTTCTAAATAATGGCTATAGCATAAATTTCTAGTAGTGTTATTTAAATAAATTATAGATTTTCTTAATTTAAAGATAACACTTTATCAAGGAAAATGTCCATTTAAATAAATTTCAATTAAATTTCATTCAAATATCCTTAAATAAAAATGTCTATAAATGGTAAAAGAAATTCTATCGCCCATGGTAACTCATGATCAGGCACATAAGTTATCTGGCCAGACACCCACCCAAACTTAATACCCTAATTCCAATGGTCTTAACTCTTTTATACCCAATAACCAAAACAATAATCAGGTAGTCTTAAAATGCATTAGTATGATCATATTTATTATACCAAATTATAACAGACTAGCCCAGTTCAACTAAAAAATCCACCCGAGCCATCCCATCAAGGAGAGAAACATCGAAAATAACATAATATATCTTGAAAATAGAACAAAAAATAAATACGACCACAGTACAATGAGGAAGAAAAAGTTACAACCAAGATCAATAAAATATAATAAAATCCAACTAAACCACAAAAAAAACAAACTATAAACCACTAAAAAGTATCTAAGTGACCAACTGCCACCTACATACCATCCCGAACCGAAGGCGACAACAACAAGAGAATTGAATATGCTACAAGATTTCCCTCCCTTTATCTATATATGTAAATACAACATCTATAATTAACCATAGTAAAAACTAGGGTGTTACCAACAATCTAAGTAGGATACCACCAAAGAGTCTATAAAATATCAAATATCATGAATGCGACTATTTTAGATTAAAAAATAGTTTTACAATCTATTTTGATAAATCCAAACCCATTTGAAAATATTTTTACACTATTTTTTATGAAAGGATTTCATATTCACAAAGCAAAAAATATGTCAAGTAGAATCGATAAAACTAGTATATAAATCAATACACTAAGATTTAATCTAGTAAACACATATACAAGAAATATCCTACCATGTGAATATGTGTGTTAAATCCTCATTCAAAAACATACAAGAATAAATCCATGATAAAAATCTCTCATTAAATAAATAAATCGTAAATGAGAATGCACTCCCTATTCATCTCATGCCTGTAGGGATATGTACTAGACATAAAAGATCCTAAATGAGGCTTACATTGGCAGAAACCAATATTATGTTCTATATTAGTCCATTAATATCCCAAAATTAATTCCCAAGTGTTCCAAACTCACTAATGTTACCCATTTCTATTAATCGATGCACCCAAGCTCCCAATATTCCATATTTGTCAAAAAAAAATTCAAACCAATGGTTGAAATTTTATAAAACAATTTCAATGCCAAGATAATATGCATGGGTGTCTGAAGATCCATTTCCAAATGAAAACATCTATTCAAGCATTAAATTAGAAAATTAGGATGTGAAATTATATTTTTATAGAAAACCATTTTAAAAATATTTATCTTTCTATGAAATCCATTGAAATTATAAAATCACTTTAGTTAAATGAAAAAGCCCAAAAATTAAAATGATGATAAGGAATTACTAAAATTAACCCTTTGTATAGTAACACCTACCTTATGATCATTGGTACGCTATCTAAATTTGAATATGAATATTGGAAAACCATGGATCTTTCTTTATAAGACAATTCACGACAAGATACTATAAAGGATCAATATTAAACACAAATCTAATAAAATATTAACATAAAACAAATCCAACATAGTAACCACGAACAGAGGAACAATGAAATAGAATGATTCTTACCCAGAGAGATGAATGGAAACCACATCCATGATCAATCATCTAACAAAAGTTCCAAAAGGAGTGGAAATCCCCAAAAAACATCCAAAATATCAAAGGTGTTCTAGGGTAATGGATTTGGACTGAGTAAACAAAAAATTCGCTATGAAGCATAGATAAAACAACTGGGTTCAAGGATTTCACGTTGTATATTCCCTTTTATGGTGTGTAATACCATGAATTAAAAAGACGTCAAAAAATATTTTTCCTCTGATAAAAATAATGACTTTTACCTTTATTGGATATGAACCCTTTACAATGTGTCTACATATCTCATTCCTTAAACAAAATTCACAGAATCTTCTCTGGAACTAGTACACGTTCTGTTTCCATTAAACAATATGTAATCACCCAACAGACATCAGACAACATAGTTCCCTATACGAAATCTCTCAACCCAATCTAAATGTTCTCTGGTCTGAAGAAGCACCATATAAAACAATTTATACAATTATACTAGGACTCCATTAATTTAAAAGAACATCCATCCCTGAATAATAGGTCATTTTCTACTATAATGGCTCTCCAATTTCAAGACATCCATAATGCACCCAAATAAAAAGAAAAAAATCCAAAAAACAAAGATAATGCATAACTGAATGAAGATAACGGAGAGCTACACACACACACAAAGATATATATATATATATATATATATATATATTATAATAAAACATTATATATCATGTCAAGTTTCTATAAAAAATCCATTAAGCATACTCTTCGATCATTCTCATTTTAAATACAGCTACTTGTTCGATACAGACCACAATACAATGATTAATCTTGAATCCATTAATATTTATAAGTCCCAAACTTATTTATAACATTACGAACATTTATTTGTTATATAAAAATTATAAAATCTATTAATTCATCACCTAATAAATTAAACCCATTTTCATTCCACAAAACCCCATTTAAATTTTCTATTGATTTCGAATAATATTTTTTAATTATTTTCTAGTCAATACATATATATAGTCAATATTTATGTATAAAAAAGTAATAACATCCCAAAAATTGAAAAAATAAATAATGATCAGCGAACCAAAATCGGAAACACTATAAAATGTTTAATTCATCCAAAAAAATTGAGAATAATAATGAATAAAACAGATTACATACAAACATGTAGGGGACGAACCATTAAAGATGAACATGGAATGTTTAAATAAAAAAATCATGAATGAAACATGAAAGATCAATTTTGAATCCAAAAAAACAACTTCGTAATATCATACATTTAATTAAGATGTTTGATTTTTGTAAAATAAATGAGATTGATTACTGGAAACAAATAGTAGAAGAAAAATTAAAGAAATCCAAAAATACAAATGGAAGATCAACTAGGAATCCAGAAAAACATGTTAAGAATTTCATATTTATGGTTTTGATGATCGATTTATCTGAAAAAATGACTTCAACTGGTGTAGAGGACTGGTTCCATGAGAGCTTGAATGAAGTGGGAGAGGAAGCGATCTGTTAGGGATTATTTTAAAATTGGGGGAAGGTTTTTATCAACACATAGTAAAATGAATTGGTACAAGTGTATTTTATCAGTGCTACAAATATAAGTACATAGAAATACCACTTTTGATAGATCTTTTTTAGTGATGATAAATTAAAACATTTATCAACACTAAAAATCCCTAAAAGATGCAATATCTCAACACTTATATTTTTAGGTCTCATAAAATACATTTTTATGAGCGCTTAATTTTTACTATTGATAAAATTCAATTTTAACATCGCTTAATCTTGGTTGAAAAAATCTAAAAAAGTTAAAGATTATAAATAACAAAAATTAATTTTATTAATAAAAAATTTATAAAAATTATTTATACTAAAAATTTTAATTACAAAAATATTAAAAAATTAATTTCAATAAATTAATACTATAAAATCATATTGAACAATTTAAAACTAATTAAATAAATATTTATAAATAAATATTACAAAATGAATAAATTTCGAAAATATTAAAAAATAAAAAATATTATAAATTAAGAAATAAATTTCAATAAAATTAAAAAATATTAAAAAATTGAATTCAAAATTTTAATTACATAAATTACAAACATATAAAAAATGAATAAATTTGAATTGATAAAAAATATTAATTATATATATAATTGTAAAAAATGAATGATATTAAACATTTAAATTACAAAAATATGCAAAAATACATATAAATAAATAAATTATATAAATGTAAAACATATTAAAAATATAATAAATAATAAAACAAAAATAAATAAAAATTAACAATATAAATTAAAAACATATTAAAAATATTAAAAAATGGTAAATATATATATATATATATTAATATTTAAAAATAAATGAATTCGAAATCAAACCTATAAATATGAAAAATGAATTAAATATTATAAAAAAATGGAAGAATATTCAAAATGAATAAATATAATTTTAATGATTTTAAAAAATTAAAAAGTGAATTAAAAAGATTAATTTCGTGAATTATAAACCCATAAAAATGAAGAAAAATTACTATGTAAATAATAAAAATTATATAAATAAAAAATCCCTAAAAATAAATTATATTAACTATTTAAATTACAATGAATATTAAAACGAATTTAAAAAATTAATTGTATAAATTTAAAACATTTTAAATATATTAAAACATAATAAATAAATATGAATAAATATTAATCGTATAAATTAAAAACATATTGAAAATATTAAAACTTAGTAAATACATATGCATAAATAAATATTAAAAATTGAATAAAATTTCAAAAATATAAAAAATTAATAAAAATTTAAAATGAATAAATTGATGTAAATGTAATAATATTAAAAATGAATAAATAAAACTAAATAAATTGTAAAAACATTTTAAAAATAGAATTTTTAACAATAATTACATGAATTTCAAACATTTAAAAAAATATGATTGAATAATACTAATTATCTTAATAAAAACGTATGAAAATTGAAAATAGTAACTATTTAAATTACAAAAATATTAAAATTTAAATGCATTTTAATTAATTAATTATATAAATTTCATTCATACTAAGAATATTGAAACTTAATAAATAAAAATGAATAAATATTAACCATATAAATTAAAAACACATTCAAAATAATAAATGCAGTAAACAAATTTTTTTAAATTTAATAAAATTATTAAATTCAAAAATATTAAAAATTAGTAAATATAAAAAATGAAAAAAATATTAAATAGAAGAATATCATAAATGAATAAATAAAAGTAAATAAATTACCAAAAAACATTTTAAAATTTTAAATTAATGACATTGATTACATGCATTACAAACATATAAAAAATTAATACAAATGAATGAATATATAAATAATATTGTTTCCCATTATTTATGTATGTGTTGTATTGATTGTATATAAATAATATAATTAATTATTAAACTTTATAATTTTTAATATTTATTAAATATAATATTATTTAATTAAATATATTAATATTATAAACTAGATAAATAACTATCAAAATAGAGTATATTACAAAAGTATAAAAATGGAGAAATTTTAAAAATGAATAAATAATATTAAATGAATAAATAGAAATACACATTGAATACATACACAGACACACATACATACACATAGACATACATGTACACATATAAACACTTACATATACACATGGACACACTCAAACATATGCATACACTCATACTCACATATATACACATACAAACATGTAGAAAAATACATATATATGCAATTATATACACATACTTACAAAAACATAAACGTACATACATACACATATATATATATATGAAAACATACACATATTACATAAACATACAAATAATATATAAACACACACATATATTAACATATAAACTTGTGCATACTTACACGTACATACAGACATATACACACATATACTCACATACACACACAAACTCATATACAAACCCATACATACACCCATACATACACGTACATCAACATGTATATATATACACATACCTATTCATATACACATAGACATACACATACACATGCACATACATAAGCACACATTATATACACGTATTCATAAATACAAACATACATATACACAGACATGTACATATTCACATAGATATACCTGCATTGCATACACGTACACATAAATATACACATACACAAACATACATATACACAAACACGCAAACACACACACACAAAACACATATATATACATAAAACACATACAAACATACATATACATATACATACACGTGCACATATATACATGCACATAAAGAGGTCAACATATATTAACATATTTCAACATACATCCACATGTGTGCAAATACATACAAATATTTGTGCATATTTTAAATTATTTAATATATATATATACAAAAACTCAAATATGAACTATATTTAAAAAACATATATTAATATAATTTTTTAATATAAATATTAGTATATTATATTATATATAAATTTCTAATCAATGCATATAAATATATTATTGAACATTTTATTGAATAATATAAATTTGATAATTTTTATATATAAAGATATAAAATAAATATTGGTAATAAATATTTTATTTTAATATAGTTATATATATCATATATATATATATTATTTTTAGATATATATAATTTTTATTATAGAAACAATATTATAAAATATATAAATATGTATATATAAATTAAATTATTTGTGGTTCCCTTTATCAATTTTGTTAATGGGGTATTTTATCAACACTAAGAAATGTGATGATAAAGGGTTACCTTTATCAGTGCTAAAAAAGCCTCCTCTTTATGAGTGCTGATAAAGGTTAGGGCATAATCACGAGAAATTTTTATTAGTAAAAAAATAATATATGAAAAATGATAATTATATAGTGATGGAATGCATAATTTCAGGCATATTAAACTTATCATTATGCCCTTGTGAAAAGACATCATACATAAAAGGTAAGGCATAATATAAAAAACCATTCCAATTTATATCTAAAGACCTACCAATTCATCAAGGGGATATATAATTTTAGGCCCCACTACTCACTAAATAGGACCAATTCATTCATAAAATGAAAGGAATGAATAAACAATACCTGATTATCATTCCATGGTAGTAAATTATTTTTAATATGATATTTTTATGGATTATAAAAGATAGAAAATTAATAAATGGAACATATTTAATGTTAAAAATCATTCAATTTGTAAGGTTTTTATACCATATTGGATAGTGTATATGTCGTTAAGTCAAAAATGAAAATGATAAAGAATATATACATGATATTAAAGGGCATGGACATAAAAGAGAATAATAATTTCAAGAGTGGGATGAAAAGTGGATGTTAGAATAAATTGACAATTAATATATTAAAATAATTTATTTTTGTTGATAGAAAATCATTTGGAATGTCCAATTAATATTTTTTCAAACTGTCAAACTAGATGTATAATTTGGCCTACTAGTTGTGCACTGAGTGAAGATTGAGTTAATACCCAACTAAACCCTTTTAGGGTGATTACCCCTAGAGGAATCGATTCCAGATAATACATTCACCTATTTGAATCTATATAAAGATGTAATTTCTAGAAAAACCACCACTCTTTACTTTACCAAAAAAATTTGATGTTTCATTTTTAGACTTGTTCCTAATGTTTTGCCTCTTATTTGATCATTTGGATGAATTATAAACGTACTAAAATGATATTGAATAAGTAATTTGTCACTATATATATATAATAGATGATAAAATAATTGTTTTAAAAGAATGAAAATTTATGAAAATTAATTTTAAATGATAATACAACAGAAAATTTTCAATTAAAAATGAAAGAGGGGGATTGAGAGTCGTTATTTTTTTATATTTAAAATTGAAAATTTCACAAAAGAATGGGAAAATATTTTACCTTGAAAAAACAAGAAAATATAGAGATTAAAATTAATAATTAATAATTTAAAAGTGATGGTATAAATTTACAAGGGGAGAATGTAAAAAATGATTGTAATTCGATGAAAGGTAATTGAGTTATGAATTCCCATGCCTTGAGTCTCAGTTCTCTTGATGCACACATTTGAAATCAATAATAACAAAATTATGTTTATTAAATACATATTTCATTATATTTATCATATATTTTTCATTTTTAAGGTCCATTTGTAACCATTTGTTATTCATTTATTGTATATTTTTTCTCCCATTGGCTATTTGGGGTTGTTAAGTCCAATTATCTAAAAATGATTTGGTATGTTCACCATGATCAAAGGAGATATAAAAATATTTAGTAATCTAAATATATCTATAATTATAAATTATTTATCATTATAGTTATATGATTTAAAATTTTATCAAAATAGATTCATATTATAAAAGATGTTTTGATATGCTTATTTTCTGGTGATTAAAATTACATTAATCAGTTAAAGTTAATATCATTAATAGGATTCAAAATATTTAAATATAAAATACTAACAATATTATAAATATTTTAATTATATATTAAATATATTTATAAAACTATCCATATATGGTGGTGAAAAAAAATAAAGTACGCCATCTGTGGATGTGGTTGTCGGCACCTGAGATGTGTTACATTTTCGTTATTTTTAAAAAGTTGAGATAAAGGTAGATAATGGGTATCTTTCTAATATAATAAAATTATATCATATTAATGATAAAACATTAATTATATTAGTATGTATAGGGTATATATATTGGATTTATAAAATGAACATAGTAATGTAAATAGTAATCAGATGTTCTCATCATACATATTGGGTTGACTACTTTACTAAGTATATTAGGCCTTCAAATGGTGGTATTTTGATGAGAATAGATCCTATAGGACATGGATAAGAGTTTTGGGGATAATTTATAATATATTTTAGTTGATTTAGTAATCCTTTAGAGTGTGGAGAGGTGGGATGGTGAAGGGATTCTTTTATAGGTGATAGGGGTGACACTTTTGTAAATATAATTTACTAGTATAAAAAAGGTGTACATTCAATTCCAGTGGATCCAATATTAATATATAGAGTTTAATATATGAAGATAAGTTAATAAATCCATTATTTAACCATTATAGATGAGGTTTAATGTTATTATACCCTAATTTTAATCGATTTACATTCTTTATCCTTTATCGTGGTGACTAACTTTTAACTTAGGGATCTTATTTTTATGATGAAAAAAGAAATTGATATCATGGAATAATTTAGTAATTATAATTACAAAAATAAAATCAATATTTATATATTAAATTTTTAAAAGTTATAAAAACAATTAGTATAAGTAATAAAACATTATTTTCATTATAAAATCATTTTTTTAAACCCCAATATAATCACTCTAATATACTTTTTATATTCAATATCCAAAAATTATTTCCATTTTATCAAATTAAAATTATTAAATTTATAAATATAACTCTTATATATATTTTTTAATAAAATCTCCTTTTACAATACTGCAATGATAAGGTATTATAATGCGTGTTGTGAAATAATTTTTGGGATATAGTGTCTACCAACTATAGATGAACATATGGTCCCACATTATCCCCCCCAAATGATTTCATCCTCAATTTTTTTGATAATTTTTAGATCAAAAATAAATGTGGGTAGTTCTTTAGCATTGCTTCTTTATGTTCCAACATTGCTTCCTCTATCTTGTGATTCATCCATAGTACTTTCACCCGTTGAGTTGTCTGATTTCGAAACCCATGCAACGCATTGTCTAAAATTTATAAAAGATCTTCTTTATAAGATAACTATTGTTCTAACTCTATTTATTTAATGGTTATTTTGTGTGTTGGATCTGGTATGTACTTATTTAACAATGTAATTTGGAAAAATTCATTCACTTGAGAGATTTAGGTTGGCATATCCATAAGGTAATACATCACATCAATTCAATCAAGAGTTTCAAAAGGCCTAATATACCTAGTACATAACTTTTCCTTTTTATCAATACTTATAACTAGCTTCCATGGATGTAATTTTAAGGAAAAACGATCCCCCACTTGAAATTTCATGTTCTCCATTCTATTATAAATATAACTATTTTGTTTTCTTTATTATTTAATAAAATGATCGTGAATACAATGAACCTTTATAGTTGTCTCCTAAACCATTTCTGTGAATAATATATTACTTTATATATCATCATTCCAAAATGTTGGAGTAAAATATCCCTTTCTATATAGTTGTACCCATGTTGCTTAAAAATAATGTGATCATGATCTCAATATTTCATCTAATGTCTAAATAGTATTTTTAGATAGCACATCAGTTTGAGTATGATAGGTAGTGCTTAAATGTATCTTAGTATAGGGAGCCTTATGAGGACTCCTCCAAAAATTTTATGTGAGCCGAGTGTCATGATCCTACAAAAATTAACTGTGGTATACCATAAAGTCTTAAAACATCATTTATATAGATTCTAGAAACTCAATCGAGGAGTATATCATCCCTTATTGCTAGAAAATGTGTAGACATAGTAAGGCGATCCAAAATTACCAATATAACATCATTCCTCCCCGAATTCTTTTGAAGTATAGTAATAAAGTACATTTTAACATTATCCCACTTCAAAATTGGTCTAGGGATAGTTTTAATGAATCATTTAGGATATTATCTTTTATCCTTTACCTTATGTGATACTAAGAGTCTATATATATGTTCCTAAATTTCTAAATTCATATCATCCCACCAAAACTTTTATCTTAAATCCCTATACATATTTTTTCTACTAGGGTTTATAGAGAAATTTGAGCGATGTGATTCATCTAGTAATTAGATTTTTAACATAGGTACTGATGGAACATATAGTCTCTTTCCAAACATTAACACGTCATCTTTATAGATGAAGTCTAAAAATATCTTATCACTCAATGATATAATTTTGTTTTTTAAACCCTTAGAAACAAACTAGTCCTTATTTACCTTCACCAATAATGATAGTTTTTTAATTACTTTTAAAAGGATTGATGTTCCATATTGCGTGATAATTAATATATCTATGTTTTTTAAAATTAAGGAATATAATATCCTTTTTATGCTCATTATGTTCATAACTCCAAGAACCACCCCAATCAGTCAATCAACAATATTTTCCCTCCCCAAGGTTGTAGTGTACTAAGAAATCATAGATCTTGAGTATTTTTACATATCTTCTTTATGTTATGCATGCCTCTTTCTAATGTAATGTGCACTTCAGAAAATTTTGATCCATATATTTATCACATCTTTCACCACATAGAATATGTACTTTAGGCTTTTCATTTCCTTGGGAAATTACTTGATCGACTTTCTCTTTGAAGGATAAATAAATATTTCATCCCTGGAGAAAATATAGCCAAGAGAATAAACTTCCTTGAGCCAAAATTCATAGTTACTAAATTTATTATATGAATAATGTTTTTGAGAGTATTAATAATTATTAACAAATAACTCTTATGCTCTTCTTATATTTTAGAGTATAACAAAATATCATTAAAAAAATACCATAATGAAATCCTCAAGAAAATATTTTAATACTCTACTCATCATATCCATAAACAGAAAGGGTGAATTAGTTACACCAAAGAGAATTATTATAATCTCACAATGTTCCCACCTCAAAAACTTATATATTTGTTTTACAATCCCTTTTCACCCTAAATTAATGTTAAATAGAATGTAGATCAATCTTTTAAAAATGTTGATATCCTTGAAGGTTATAAAATAAGACATCAATGTGTGGTAAAGGATACTTATTCACTATATTAATATCATTGATTTGACAATAATTGATGAAAACCATCATATACCCATCCATATCTTTCTCAAATAGATCAAGGGAACCCCAAGGTGATACACTTGGGTATATGAATCAATTTTCACACAAATAATTCAATTTTTTAATTTACTCCACCAGTTCAACTAATGAATTTCTATAGGGAGTATTATATATACTTTTTTTATTAGGGATTAATTCAATGGAAAACTCAACATCACGCTTTGGTGTATCTCTATGTAATTATTCTGAAAATACATTAATTAAATCATCCACATAGATTAAATCAACCATTATAAGGATTAATTTCCATTTTATAAATTTATTTTTCTCATCCTTTCCTCTAAAAAATTTATTATAGTGATCTATTGTTGGTGTATCCAAAAAATATTTAGATAGTGAAGTATCATCCCTAAAAACAAGTGATTATATGCCTCCTTCTAAAATGGTAATATTAATCTCCAAGTAATTAATTCATTCAATATACATCATTATATAATATATACCCTATATAATTTCAAAATAAACCAAATGAATGATAATAAATTTTTTAGATAGGGTATATCTATTTATCTAATAGATATTTCTTGATATGTCATTTTTGAAATAAGAATACCATCTGATTTTTTTATTAATAAATTTTTTATTAGTGTGATAGGGTTGATTTAATATTATTCAAAAATTTAAAATAAATACATGATTGTGGAGATATATAATCTAATATGTCATTTTTTATCATTTTTTTATGATTAATGTACTTGGTATCACATCATTCTAGACATTAACTTCATCTAAAGTGATAAAATGAGCTCAGCCTTATTTTGACTACTTCTTTTGATGTGAATTATATTGTTACATAAGGAATTAATCATAGTAGTTCTATATATCCTTAATTTTTAATCACTACACTTGTAGACACCTTTTTTATTCATGAGATTAGTTCCCTTTATCATCTCAATTAAAGTAAATTTTCATTCCCTTCAAACATTCCCCAAAGTGTTGATTTCAATAATTATTAAAATTTCTAAAATGCGTTCTTCATTAAAAAATAAACATATTGATTCATTAATTTACACTTTATGTGATACAACTGATGGGTTTTGGTGGATCATCATATGAACCTAAAGAGTGGATGAAAAAATGAAATGTATGGTTTATACTTAGTAGATACACCATATGATATAAATAATGATCATAAAACATGACTAACTAGATTAATGATACCATAGCCTCAATACTTAATACCCAGGGGATTATTCTTGATTAAGATCACCAAAACATCACGGAAAGTCATTCTACCACTGAGTAATAATATTGACATTGGATCCTGATCTCTAATGGATGATACTTGATGATCTCAATGGGGTGATAAATCCTTCTCTTAGAAATATGAATAAGTCTTGTGATGAATAAATTATTTGAAGTTTTTCAAGAAATAAATTATTACAATATCAGGGATCATATCCCATTATATATTCATTATTCATGCATTTCATTTAATAAAACAATACAATTCGTTTCACTGTATTTTTATAAATTTATTCTCATTTTCATTTATTCATTTATCCTTTTTAAATAAATATTCAATCCATTTAAACCATTTATAATTGATATAAATGCATGAGAATGTATATTCAACTAATTAATATTGTTTTAGTGAATTTATATAATAATGTACTTAGAATATGAAAACATTTAAGGGACTAATTCCATTTTAAGGCTTCACTTAAATCCATTAAAGAAGAAATAAATATTTATTTAGGGGTTATTTATATTATACACAACATGTCTTGTTATCCTTGTTATATTATCCTCATACACATCATCATATTTCTCCTTTTACCATAGATTTAGAAATTGACTCTCTATATCAGCTCATTTGTCTTGGGGAAATTATTTTTAGATGTTTATCCCCTTAAAAGTATTCCATTATATGCACTCTATATCTTATACATAATTTTTTTAAATAACTGACCACCATTGATCTACATCTTCATTTAGATGATAAATATAACTAATAACCATCATCTTTTTACTACTTCTCAAGATGAGAAATATTTTCTCAAGAGACAATATATTTCTCATCTACCAATGGATTCATGGTTCAATTCAAAGCTGATGGTATTTTTCATATGAAGCGGTTCATCATGAATACAATATTCTATGAATCGATTGGTTTTTCTATATAGGTAAGGTTATTTTTCATAACCTATGTTAGCTATAATACCATATTTATAATCCACTCAACTATAACTCTAGACTCATTGAATTTCTTAGGAAGGAATTACATTTATGGATTATGGAAATTGATATGGTTCTCATCCCTTTTCTAGGATTCACTTCTAAATAATGGGACACAATTAATTAGCTCATAACATTATGAATATTGAATCAAAATATACTATCCCTATTTAAAAAAATATTCATGTAAAACTTCATGAATATGTTAAGGGTTTATCATAATTTTAATGTTATCTAAATATGTTCATTTATATCTAGTTCCTAGAATTATATAAAACTTGATCTTATACCAAATATAACAACCCATACATAGTAACTTGTATTTGAAGGTTATATAAATATATTGGTAAAAAACAAAAAATATAACATAACAAATGATATAAAATTTAAGTAGTATTATAATACTTGATGCATACATGTCTTACACATTACATTTGAAAACCTAAAATACAAATTAATCCCTTAGTGAGTACTTTATTGTTACTTAAAACATATGCATAAAAATTATTCTATGTTCTATCCAAAAATTATTAGGAAATAGAAATGAGAAATTGAGTGATCTTGGACTCTAAATAAAAGGTAGAGTACTATGTTAGTTATCACATAATTACAAATCATGATAGGCATGATAGGAATAAAGAAGAATCAACTATGCCATAAAACTATTAATATAAAAATGGAATATATCCAAAAACATATAAATAATATCATTTAAAATTAAACATGATTTCATAGTGATGTAAAGTATAATACTAGACAATTCAATCGTACCATCAAGGCCTCATTCCAAGACATGATGTATTAAAGATAAGGCATACACCAAATACTCAAGATAGTTTGTCTCAGGAGACCCACTGATCCATCAAGGGGATATATAATTATGGTCCCACCCATAATGAAATAAAACAAATAAATTCATAAGATGAAAATATTGAATAAATAATACATGATAAGCATGACTTAGCGACATTTTTTTATTTAAATAACAATTATATAGATTCTCAATAATTACCTAGTTAATTAATATAACAACTTTCATGGTAAACAACCATTAATTTGTAAAGAGATCATACCATATAGAATAATTGATATATGGTTTTGGTAATAATTTAAATGATATAACATTAATTCATGATATTAAATTATTGTCTCGAGTTTTGTTGGCGAATAAAATACAAGAGTGGGTGGATTTTAATTTAAACATAAACATAATTTTTTTATAATCTATAAGTATTATACAGATAAAATTTTCATATTTCTATGGAAATAAAAAATCATAGGAAAAAATATATAAATAGTATGAAATATAAATACCATAGTGGAAATAAAGTTACAATTATTTGAAATATTATTGATGAAAGATTTAATATCCTAATGTTTTAAAGTAAACATAGAATATTGGTTACCAAACTAGATACTGATTTAAAATGATATTATTAAAACCAATCATTCAAACAATAATAAATGGTGGGTTTATAGACTAGATCCAAGGTATCCCTGAATTTAAACATATCATAAGGTACACCTGATTTTATACATATTATAGGGTTTGTTTTCTTATCACTAGGGACTTTAGGAACTTTGAAATTATGAAAAAAATTAGAGTTATGTCTTACATTTAGAAATTCAACTGTTCCACACTAAATTTCGTGACATGTTCTATATCTAATATTTAACTAAATATACGTTAAACCTAATACATGTTATAAAGATTGAGGAAGTGCAATTGAAACTAGATTTATCCTATTGTAAATAGAATATCCAAATTTATGACACTATGGATATTTTGTTTTGGAATCCATACACTCAAATAGTGAAGGTTCTTTTGGAAAATCACAAACTATAAAATAAAATGTGGGAGCTCTAAGAAGCCATAATGATGGATTGACCATATTTATTAATGAAATAACATGTATCAAATTTTTTGGATTAAATTATTTAAGGTGTGGAGAACGTAAAACCCAAGATCATCCTATGAAAAGTAAACATTACATCCCTAGACTATTGCTCAATGTAGATCCTATAATTATTTCAATCCAATAGAATTAGTTCCCAGTTATATTTTTGAGTAATATTTATAAAATTTAGAATTTGTATTAAATAAAATGTATATCATTTTAGATATTATAATATTTAAATACCTTTGGTATAATATTTCGGATTTTTTAGATATAGTTTGTTTGTTGATGAATAGTGAATAATGCCTATTTTTATAGGACTATTATTTATTTTCCTAAAATAACATAAATTTAAAGTTACTTTGTGTTTTGGATTTTATTTTCAAGTAATATAATATAACTTTTATTAAATATAATCTAATTAATTACTTATAAATAAAAATTCTATATGGTTTTGGTATAATATTATTAATATGTTTAAAAACACTTCTTCTCTAAAAAAAGTTGTTTTTGATTTTTATGCATACTTATACTAAAGTTAATATCTAAAAAATTATAAAATTTTAGTCTTGAAAAATGGATCACATATTTTTAATTAGTATGTTAAAATTTAATAATGACATAAATTTCATTTTTCTCTGTTATGAATAGTAACCATTATAAATTTATTATCTCCCCGATAAAAGGGTAAAATGAGTAAACTAAAGATTAAACATTGTGATAATGTCATAAAATAGCATCTTTCTTCTTATTTTATGAGTGGATTTTTCACCTTATCATTTTATAGTTCTAATTTAATTTTTTAGGTTCCAATTATCCATGATTAAGTCACTTGTAACATTTAATAGTTATGAATAATTAAAAGTGTTCCACTCACCACACGTATAAAAAGGAACCCCATATATTATATTATCCACATTAAATGATCTATTTATCTCAAAATATTTCTACTAAAATAACTTCATAATATCCCTCCCCATGTACTTTAGTTTCTTGTCTCCCCAAAAGACTAGTTCAAGAAGGCTTAAGGTGTAATCTAAATAAGTAATTTCAATGAAAAGGTATAACTATTAACAATGTGTTTCCATGTTTATTTATTATTTGACCTAAATCTAATGTTATATAACCGTGATAATGTGAAAACATAATTCTCTTACGTATATTTTATTTAATTATTTTTAGGCCACAACTTTTTATCATCCCTTTTTATATCTTGTGGAAAATGAAATTTTCTCTCATGCATACGTACTACCAATTGTCTCCACATAGCATTGTAATTAATTTTTAATCACCAATATACTATGGGGGTTATAAAGATAGCAGTAATAAATATATATATATATGATATTTGTGAAAATATTATTATTATTTAAATATTATATACCTTCAATATTTATAACCACCCACCCATTAAAAATGATAACATAGTTGATGCATACATGTGGACTACCACCTCCACAATGTGATGTGATTCATTTTTCAAAAATACCATTCATGTATATTAGTAAGGTTTTACATAATTCATAAAATATATAATTATTTTATGATTAATATTCTATAGGTAATGGATCTATGAACCCTTTGCAGATGATCAATGCATCAATTTTATTTTGAGGTCAAGAACTGAAGGACCTCAAAATGTCAAATGTGAACTTAACCGATTTACTAATAATATAAGAAATATTAATAAATTATATTAAAGGGATTTTGAAAGGGAAATAAAACCTAATTTTTTTTAATATTGTATAAAATTAATATAAGTATATTATATATTATTTAAAGTATGTTTGTTGTGAGTCAAATTTGAGTCAAGGGTTTTCATCTCACTTATGTTTTTATGAGACATATTTCCTATTCACCATTTGTTTCGTTCATGTGGTATATACACATACCATTTGATATGTTATAAAATTAATATATTTATATTCATGGTTTTAAAATTTTTGTTTTATGTTATTTCTTTCAAAGTGGTTATTATTGAAAAGTTACCAAAGCCATAAGGGTTTTAAGTTACAATTTTATTACCATGATAGTTTAAAATTAATGTTATGATGAAGAAATTATCTGATCTATCTCTCAAAAATGGGCTTTATTTTATTCTCCTTCCGTCATTTGTAAAAATTAGATGTTTTCCTTTCATTTTTAATAATTTATGTACTAAAACTCAGGAAAGAGTGTTTTAAGAAAGATTATCTTTATTTCTCTCTTTAAAAAAAATTTCTTCCTATCCATATTTTCAATAAAATGTTTTAAATAGTTTTTTGAAAAATTTATAATTATTGACTAAAGTCATTTATAAAAATACATTACTTTATATAATAACGTTTTAAATAAATATTATTTTCATTTTTTGAGTGATGTAGATTTTGCTGAAGGTGTGTAAAAAATTACTATTTTAATATATAATGAATGAATGGATTTTTTGGAAATCAGGAATACTATTTACTTTGAATATTACTTTAAAATTTTCCATGGATTTTTCAAAGATTTTTTTTTATATTTTAGAATTTTTTATTTAAATTGTTATCAATATAAAAAGATATTTTTCTAATTTTGTCAATGAAATTCCTAGAAGTTATTTTAAATATATTTTTATATATTTAAATATACTTTGATGATTATTATATGTTATCAAGGATATACTCAAATGGTAAAATCGGCTTAATTTCAATATATGGATTATGATCATGTTGTTCTATTTATTTATTAGGGAAATGTTAACACATCGTTTGCAAGTTTTCAATATGAATGTTTATGTAGACTATGTATTGAAGTTTTATTCATTTCATTTGTATTATGAATTAGTTGGACTTAGTAAGTGATATGAAGGAATAATTATAGAACCACCATTCATTGGTATGTCTTATTAAATAAACTAGTTTAGGTGTTTGGCATACATCTCACTAATTTTATATATGGTGTCCTAGAATGAGTCCTTGATGAAAATATTTCTATTAATAACATTATTCATTAGATAAGCATAATTTATATATATCATTGGGATTCATTATTTTTATAAATTTATCGTGGTTTTTTATAATGCACTATGTTTTTGTCGATTTTTTTTGCAGAAAATATGTTTCAAATACTCAAATGGAGAAGCTATCAAAATTATAGAAAATTGAACTATATTTTTTTAATTGTATACATTAGATGTAAGAATACTTCAAATAATGTCGTAATAGGATAGCACAACCCACCATAACATATCATTCATGAAACTAATACACTATGTGTATCTTCAATACACATAATGTAAACTTCAAATTGGACTTACCACTCAATGTTCATGTCGTGAAGAAAGAAAATTTCCTAAAAAGACTATAGTTCATGATTTGATAAATATCTTACAGATCCTAAATATTATGTCAATGAAACTCTTCAGATACATGATTTGTGGTATATTATTTGGATCAATATTACATTACATGAGAAACTTACACATCATGTAAGTCTCTATCTATTTATCTACAAAACATAGAAAACTATGGGATAGATGGATTGGTAGGGGATTATTTATTTCCTTTTATATGGTTCTTTTATATATTTCCATTATAACTCAACTATAGTCAAATAGTTTTGTAGTTTTAATCAAATCTAAGTTCCTTTTATCATCCAATATCCATTTTCATCCTTTTCATCTCTATTTTCTATGTCAACGACCATTTTCCATTACCATTTTCATTTGTTGTGAAACATGTGCCACATTATTTATTATTAACCTTTTCAAGTAAGTGATTGATTAATTTTTAAAATTTTTAATGGAAAAATTATTGACTCTGAATTCCTTATTATTGAAATAATATATTTAAACATATTTATCAAAATGCCAATAATGTTTTTGATTCTTTATTTACTTTATATCAATACCATCATGATAGACTAATCCCCTAAGGGTGGGGGATGAATGTAAGGAGTTTTTTATACTTAATAAATCTATAACCTGAATTTGGTAACCCTAATTTTATAAATTAGGTTAATAATTAATTTTCCATTAAATTATTTTCTGAAACCCTTTACATGGGAATTTTATATTAATGAACCCGTCCTAATTAGATTTTAGTAGGATATAAAAATTATCTTGTGGAACATTCTTCCATAGAAGCTAAGCTTAATGATTCTAGGTTGTCAACTATATCTATACCAAGGAATAGTTTCATCTTATATAGATCTAATTATATTGACCATAATAAATTAGTGATATATACATTAATTCACTACTTAAGCCTAAGGACTATCCCATGTTAGGCCTTATATTACCTTTTTACCTAAAACCTTAAACGTGTTAATTATCTTTATCTAATCCCTGAATCTAAAACCAACATCAGTTTCTTTAATTAAATCCCCGACCCAAGTCAATTCATGTGGAATCCTAAATAAATGGGTTGAAATCACTGGTTACCTATCATCCAGTTCTCTCAACTGGTTCAATCTCTCACTACCACATTACTACTCCATTCATACAAGTTTAGTTTGGGACAGTATAAATTTCTAATCTAATTGATGATCACTTGAATTAAATGATATGTGTGGGAATATAATATTTCGGTTTCATTTTCAGTTACATATAACATTGCTAATATAGGGGACCCTTTAGAACGAATCATGGGATTACCTCACCCACCCCCTTTTCACATTTCATTTTTACTTCTTTCATTCATCTTCCACTACATTCTTCTTAGTCTTCAGTCTAATGAATGTGTTCGGTCCTCATGAGTCATTCAAGGAGCCACGATTCTCAGTAAATATCAATTTCATTTTCATGATTGAAATAAATCTTTGTACATGCAGTCATTCAAGTATGGATAACCCCCAAAATATTACATTCCCTAACCCTCCTAACATGCAATTTGTGCCACCTAAATTGCATGGAGATCAACCCTTTCTATGGGAGAACACCATCCTGGATTTTGGATTTTTTTTCTATCAGTGGTACTACACCCATCATTTTGCCACCTCCTTTCCAGGAATATACATTAGAAATCAAACCTAGACTCAGGTTCATGATTTAGAATATGGTCCAATTTGCAGAATGTAGATAGAAGATCCCCATGATCATATCCCTAATTTCCTATAATTTTTCAATATATTTCTCAATCAGGGAGTATCATATAATGAAATTAGATTGTTATTATTCCTATTATCCTTCTTTATTGATCCATAGATTGGATACAAGGATAACCTCCCAAGTCAATCACGACTTGGGATGACCTAGACAGGAAGTTCCTAGATAGGTGTTTTCAATCTATATGAAGTTGTAAACTCCATAATAACATCTATATAATTTCCTAAACAGATGGAGAGTTATCCTTGGATACTAGGGATAACATTATGGATATCACTTTAAATCTCCCACACCATGTACCTGATGTGAGGCTTCATATACAAAAAGACTTCCAAGGCCTCCATCCAGTTGCTCGCATAGTGGTAGATGTCACCACTGATGGTTGTATAAAGCTCAGAATACCAAAATTAGGCTGAGTACATATAGATGATTTCTTAATTTATGAAAATATATAAAAGTGAGATTCAGGACTATCTTGGCATGTAATCCACTAAATTGAAGAAAAAACCTAACTAGCAGTACTAGTGGATGCCCTTACTAAGATACTAGATTCTTTTCAGATACCAGTTGCAACACCACCCCTTCCTATGCATATGTGGAGATTCTATCCTATGAGATGTGTAGAGGCCGACACCCATACCAATAATATAGGGAAAGAGTATATGGACCTAAAATATAACATTATTATTACATTAATTTTTATCAACCAATCCAATAATTCTAGAAACCATTGCAGTACTACCATCAGAGGTTGGATCAATAGTTGGAACAAAATAATCAAGGGTGCTATCAACAAACAAGTGGTAAAGAACCACTAAGGAACTAAGGAACACCTCGATACTGTCCTATGAATCTGGTTACTCATCCACCATAAAACCTACCCCAATAACCTTTTTCTCTTAGAGCCCAACACTAATTTCAACTGGCTCCATGAAGACCAACACAACAAACCCCAACTCTTCAATCAAACATGGAAAATCTGTTGACCACCTTCATTCAAAAAATGGACCAGAAGATGAACACCTAAGAGTTAGAAATGAAATATAAAATGGTTTGCCTCTAAAACCTGAAACACCAAATGGGTCAAATTTTAGTGACCTTATCTGATAGATTACCATGTATGTGTCCTTGTAATACCGAGACATACCAAAAGGAAGAACCCAAGGTAATTGTACTAAAGAACAAAAATGTGATGGATTTTTTGTAACCTTTTGTAGAAGAATAAAATAGGTATAAAGGACATTGGAAACATGCAATAGACACTGGTGAGGATGAAATCATGACTAGAACTGACTAGAAGAAAACCTATAATTCATACCTCTAGAAAAAGTTCCAACATAAGGATAACATAAATATGAAATCTACGTAGAAACAATATCTTACAAACAACCTATCCCCTTCACATAAATAATGAGGGTTAAAATTAATGGGAAATATAATAAATGTTTATAAATGTTCCAAAAAATCCATATTAACATCCTATTTACTGAAGACATTTCTCAAATATTTATATATGAGAAATTCTTAAAGGAACTAATATCTAAAAAGGGGAAGATAGAATACCTGAGATTTATCTACCAAAATAAAGAATGATCTTCTATTTTTCATGTAATAAACCAGATTTCTCCATGCCTTTCCTTTTTAAAAAATCTATTTCTTAGGGTGTTTTGGGAGGAAAATTTCGCTCATTTCATGATTTTTCCATCGGTGAATCAGGGCTTCGACATCATCATGTCAGTGTATCGACATGCCAGTGCATCAGCATTTTAGTGCGTCGACGTGTTAGTGCGTCAGAATGTCAGTGCATTGGTATGTCAGTTTATCAGTGAGTTTGGGGCATCAACATCATTTATTCAGGGGCGCTGGCATCAGTGAGTCAGGGGCATTGTCATTAGTGAGTAAGGGGTGTCGGCATTGGTGGGTAAGGGTGTCTATGTTGGTAGGTTGTGGTGTCGGTAGTTCGAGGATTCGGTAATTCATTGCGTTGGTATCTCAGTGTCAGTGGCTCAGTGGTGGTAGGTTGCATTTTTGGTTCACCCGTCAGTAGATCAGTATCAATTAATCCTTTTCATCTTATCCATGTTTTTTCTAGTTTTCTAGTTTCTCCCCTCGAATGTTTTATTTGACAAAAAATGAGTTTAAATGTTTATTTGGGATTTTTAAGATTATTTTAAAGTATATAATGTGTATCATTAATATCCTAACATTATGGGAGAGTTTGAGATACTAAAACCACATAGTCTTGACCATGATACCACGTTAATGACTCTTTATAAATCATTCATCCTTTAAAATAGGATATTTCTCTTCAATGATATGATATTCCCTTCCAATTTTTTTCCATTTCCCTTTGATGTGATTTTTGACTTCCTCCCTTGAAGAGTTGTGAACCTATTATAGAGCTCTCCTACTCAGTTTTATTGGAGTTTCATGTTGCTCCTGTGATATCCTATTCATGGAACAAGAAGGAAATTGGATCCTCTGATCATCCAAGTAGGGATTTATTCTATCTCTCTTTAATTGTGCATCATGTGTGGTGGGTATACTAATGTTTCCTTATGGTAAGTAGATGAACAATTTTTATAAGGAGAATAAATAAATAATAACTGAATTTGATCAAAAGATATCACGGGAAAATAAGAAAATTGGAAGGGAGTGTTTTGAAATTGATCACCTGTTTAAATTGTTATCATTGTTGATGTTATTATATATTTTGGATATAAATCCATCTAAAAAGCTTGTCCATTTGTGGTCTTTTCTATGCATGGGTGAAGCTTTATAACTATTGTTGTTTCTATATGAATAATTGGTGTAAATCAAAATCTGTCTAATCACATATACTATATTAAATGAAACAAATTCCCTTCGATGAAAATCATTGTATGATCACCTTTGTTTATCAAGAATACTAAAGAAAAGTTTTTACCAAATCTATATATATATATATATATATATATATATATCCTATTGTTAGGTTTGTTTGAGTATTGTGTTATGTTGGGTTTTGTGTGAGTTGTGTGGTTCTATTGTTGGGAGCATGGTAATGGGTTTAGGGGTAGGCATGGTAATTGGTTCTCTGAGAAGGGGGTGGGACGTGTGTGCAATGGGTCCATGTGTTAATGGTAGTTGTTGTAGGTTTGTTTTTTGGGGTGTTACGTGAGGTGTATTAGTATCCCTGTTTGAGAGACTAATTGATTGCAGAATGGATAACATTTTAGGCAGTTGAACTTCCTTTGTTGTGTTGTGATCGTCGAGCAGCATTGGGTAGTGGGACTACTATGTGGTTATGAACATGTTATGTAGTGGGACTGCATCTGAAAATTTTGTATGAAGAATGGATACAAGAGATGTGTGGTGAGATAAGTATTGTGTGTTATTATTTTGAAGAATGATTGTCGAATATGGATGAATGAGTGTCTAGTAAGATTGGGTGTTTGTGCAGTGGATTATATATCTAGTTTTTTATTATTTTGTAGTGGGATTGTGTTGGTTTGGCTTGTTGTTATTTATATGGTTATGGGTGGTAGTTTCTCGGTAATCTAGGAATAAATTAAAGTGATTCCCTTAAATAAATAAATGGACTGTCGTAGAATGAAAAAAGGGCTGGGTTTATGCCTTGGTAGTAGCTATTATGTGGTTGTGCATATAGGGGTAGCAGTAAAATTTGTACTGGTGGGTTTGTTTGTTCATCTGTTTAAAACATATAGGTTGGGCTGAGTGTTTGATTACCTCTAGGTATAAATTGTAGTTCCTTGGGATTTCAATTCTCCCCCTCACCCTTGTTGTGCACTATGTTCTAAACACCTCTATTTCATGGGGGAGAGTGTCATTCCCAATATCCTAGAGGGAGGATGGATGGTTGGTTACTGACTTTCTTCCTCACACTGCCTTCCATGTTCTTACTGCTCAAGTGTATTCGAGAGGGATGTTAAGGATTGAGGCTTTCCAAAGTCAAATATTATTTGGGTAGGGGATTGTTGTGGATCGAAGGCCTAGGTGTTTTCGGGCCATATTGTTTTCAAAAGTGTCCTTTGGATGAGGCCCATGTGTCTTCAATAAAGAGGCATGGTTGTTGTGGTCCAAGCATCTACGGGTGGGATTGTGTGTGGTTTGCAGCCCAAGAGTGTGGTGAATGTCTGTCATAGTGGGACTATGTATGGGAAGATTAGTAGCATCAATACGTTAGCTGTTATAATTTAGAAGTTAACCAGATGGAAAGTGGTGTGGGGTACCGAAATATCGATGTGATATACTACTACTTTACATGAATTGCGTTACATAGTGTGTGTGACTTGGGGAGCTTGAGATGGTTATTATTCCTTGGTAGTTTCTTTTAGGGTCTTCTATTTTATAACAGTGGCATTAGTATGTTTCCACCACATATGCATGGGTAGCTTTAGTTTCCATATTGAGTATTCTTTTATTCTCACCCTACGTATACTTTTTTTGGTTTCCAAGAGGAAAATGACGATCATGGTAGACATTACTAGCTCAGGGGGTCTATATTAGTTGTAGTAGCTACTTAATCTCTATTCATTTGTTACTTTACCATTAGAGATTTTTTTACTTTGTATCAGGATTACATTTGGACATGCATGTGGTAATGGATTTTGTATTTACATTTACTTTTAGTATTTAGAGTTTATTTTTATTGACAATCTTAACCACCGATCATGTTCTATAAAATGGGTAATGACTTTTATATTGTGTGTGGTTTTATAACCTTGGTTATAGTCACCACTCTAGGGCCTATTAAAGATGGGACTCCGGGGAGATTATATCTCATTCATCTTGAGTAAAGAAGGGATAGGCCCTTTTCTGTCCCTTCCCTCATCCTGAAAATGGTGGGTCATTACAAAATGGTACCATAGGGATGTCCTTTTTGAGGTATAGGATGGAGTTCAGAGTTAGGCATAGTGAGAATCACATGGGATGGTAGGAGAACTATGTTAGGACACCTTGTTGTATGAAATAGGTTAGGGGAGACTAGATAGGACATGGGATTTTAGGCCCCACAGGATCCGATGAAAGGACGTCAGTGGTGTACGCTTAACCTCGGGGAGAAGAAAGAGACTAATGTCTCATGGACTAACTTTGAGAATGAGTTTTGAGAAGATTTGTTTTCTTCCATGATGATGGCTCAGAAGAGGCAGGAGCTACTCTTCCTCTAGCAGGGGAGTATGACAGTAAGGGAACTAAGTATCAAGTTCAAGGATCTCTTATGATTCACACCATACCTCTTTTCGGATGAGGAGTCCTGATCGAGATGCTTAATGGAGGCACTCTGACCTTCTATTAAATATTTTGTCACTGCCTTTACTCTTTCAAAATACAAGGAAGTTCATAAGAAGGATAAAGTGGTGGAAATGATGCACTCACATGGATGTGTTCTACAAGAAGGGAGTCAGTCATGCTCGTAGAAGGGGAATGAAATCATCAATAGGTCTATGGTGTTAAGGCCTTCTAGAATCCATCTAGTGGGGATTATGCCTCATCAGTTCCAATTACGATCTCTTGAAACTCACCTTTTTTCTATTGGGCAGGGAATGAGGTGATTTATCTATGGAGGTTATGTATATCTTTAAAACCAGTTCCTAGATCGAGCACTATATAGTGGGGGTGGGTAGGTTCAATGACCACCTTAGTAGAAGCTTCTGGTCAGTCCCTTCCAGCGGTAGGGGTAGCGAGCTCCTGCTCCACTGAGGGTAGATGGGGCCAGAATAGAATGACCTCAAGGTACTCCCCAGGGACCTCAACTAGGGCATTGTTGGGGATGTGGTCAATGGTAGAATTTTAGGGGAGATGGGCATGAGAGGTTATACGCCACAGAGGCAGCAGTTCCAACATGTCCGGATGTTGTTTTAGGTACGATCAATGTTTTTAGTACTGGTATGTGTGATTTTTTTGATTCTGGAGCTTCACACTCCTTTGTTTCACCCAGTCTATCCCATGATTTCGGTCTAGACATGGGGAGACATTTTATGCCGCTTATGCGGAGTACACCAGTTGGAGGATATACTAGTCTGGTTGATGTTTTTCGTTGATGTAGACTAATGTTGGGACCACATCAGTCCAGTGGGGATCATCTTCTGCTATAGATGTAGCCATACGATTTCATCCTAGGCATCGACCAGTTGCTTTTTGTCCACGCTGTCATCGATTTCTTCCATAGAAGAGTTGTGTTTTCAGATGAGGGCGGCCAACACGTAGCTTTTGTTGTCAAGAAGAGTTATTAGGAGGTAATTTGGGGTGTGGAGAATATCCTTTCTTTGTTATCTAAAATGTTAGTGGAATCAGCAGATAATGAGATGGTGGAAGTTCCATGGATTGTTATTGAGTTCTTGGATATCTTCCTCAAATAGGATGTAACTCTACCCCCTTGATGCTTTGTTGAGTTCCGGATAGACTTGAAACCTGATGCCCATCCGATTTTTATGGATTCTTATCGGATGGAACCTTATGAGTTGCAAGAGTTATGGATTCAGGTCGATGACTTGATGAAGAAGGATTTTACTTGGCTGAGTGTGTCATTGTGGGGTGCTCTAGTCATGTTTGAAAAAAGGGTAATAGAGGACTCAAAATGTACATAGGCTACTAAAGACTGATTCGGGTGATGATCAAGAACCATTACCCCCTTTTGAGGATCGACATTCTTTTCAATCAGTTTAAGGGAGAACGATGGTTCTCTAAGATAGATATTCCATATTGATATCACCAGATGAGGGTGAAGGAAGGTGATATCCCGAAGACTAGTTTTAGGTGCAGGTATGGTCACTTTGAGTTCATGTTCATGCCCTTCAGTGTCACGAATGAACCAACCATGTTTTTGGGGATGATAAAATCTTTTTTCCATGTGTCACTAGATCAGTTCATCCTCATGTTCATTGAAGATATATTGATCTACTCAAGGGTAGAGGAGG
This sequence comes from Viscum album, assembly GCA_963277665.1. Classification (NCBI taxonomy): domain Eukaryota; kingdom Viridiplantae; phylum Streptophyta; class Magnoliopsida; order Santalales; family Viscaceae; genus Viscum; species Viscum album. The sequence goes on along the minus strand of OY728131.1, from coordinate 1,082,983,813 downwards.
AGTATGTAAGTAATTTGAGGACTGTCTTGATGGTCCTCCGACACCACCTGCTCTATGGAATGTTTTCCAAGTGAAATTTCTGGATGATAGAGGTGGACTACCTTGGACACATTGTGTCTTAGAAAGGGATAGCACTGGACCCATCATCGGTTAAAGTATTTGTTTCTTGGGTAGATGCCAAGAAAGTGGTGTAGGTTTCTAATTTCCTGGGTCTGGAAGGAAATTGTGATAGATTTTTGGCCAACATATCTTGAGTTTTATCTCTATTGATAGCTTTGACAAGAAATGGGTAGGCCTTCTTGTGGAGTGAGTAGTTTTAGTTAGCCATTATCTATCTGAAGGGGAAGTTAGTCAGTGCCCAGGTGCTTAGGTTTTTAACGAAATGGTTGTTGTTCAAGGTGTTCTATGATGATTCTTGTCTAGGATTGGGGTGTGTGCTGATGCAGTAGGGGGGAGTGATCTTTTAATGGTCTAGGAAGTAATTTCATCATGAAAGTAACTATTCCACCCATGAATTGGAGCTTGCAGCGGTTGTGTTTTCACAAATGTTTTGGTGAAATTACCTCATTGGGGAATGCATTGTACTCTTTAGGGATGACAAGAACCTAAGGGGTATGATTTCCCAATAAGTCCTGAACTTGAAGTAGATGTGGTGGATAGAGTTTCTCTGAGACTATGAATTCAATCTCTCTTACACCTTTGGAAAGTGTAAAGTGGTGGTCATTTCCTTTATCAGTATTTCGCATAAGTATGTAGTTCAATAGTCTGTTGGTTCTTGGAAGGCAATAGAGGAGTTGGCCGCTTTTCACCTAGGTGTTGGGGAGGAAATTTGGAGAGGATACCTATTCCTGATAACAGTGCAGTCATCCCTAGAGCGACTGGTATGGGAGTTTCAATGGAGAGACCCATAGGATGAATTGATGCATGATCGTGTTTTCTAAGGTGATTCTCAGAAAGGATGGTCAGAGGATAGCCTGAATTAGATGTTGTTTCATGGGAAGCTATTTTTTACAATATTATTGTGTGAGGGAGTTCTCCGTGAGTTCTATTACTCACCCCTTCCAGTGCATCCAAAATAATCTAAAATGTATCGAGGCTTGAGGAAGTTGTTTTGGTGGCCCAAGCTGAAGTGGGCAGTGGAAGAGTTTGTGGAAATTTGTTTTGTGTTTCAGTAGGTGAAGGCTGAGAACCATATTCTCAGAGGTCTATTGCATCCCTTTTATGTTATCAAGTAGAATTGGGATGCCATATCAATGGATTTTTTCATTTGATTACCCAGGTCTCAAGGAGGACATGATGCTCTTTGGGTATTGGTTGACCGGTTGATGAAATCAGATCACTTCTTGGTGATCATGGAATTGAGCACAGTGGGTGCCTTAGCGAGGAGGTATGTGGATGAGGTGGTACTGCTTCATGGACTTCCATGATCCATTGTCTTATATCGGGACACATGTTTCACATATTAAGTCTGGAATATATTTCATCATGACTTTGGAAACCATTTATACCTTAAAATTTCTTTCCACCATTAAACAGATGGGAAGATAGATAGGGCCATCCATATGGTAGAGGATATGCAAAGCGCATGTGTTTTGGACTTCGGAGGATCGTGGGTATGCCACTTTCCCCTGTTAGAGTTTTCCTACAATAATATATATCACTCTACCATTATCATGTCACAATTTGGATCATTGAATGTAAGACTGTGTCATTAACCCATATGCTAGAAAAAGTTCAGAGAGGCAGGTGTTCATGGACTATAGGTAGTGTAGAGCAAAATTTAGAAGGTTCATCTAGTGTGTGAGAGGATGAAGGCGACTCAGGACAGACAAAATTTGTAAGCCAATCACCGGAGGATACATTTGAAGTTTGTGGTTGGGAAACTTGTTTTCTTAAAAGTTTTCAATCAACATTGGTAGTGGTGGTATGGTAAGAGAAGAAAAATTTCTCCCATGTTCATCAATCCTTTCAATGTGTTGGAAAACATGGTGATGTGGAATATCAACTGTTGTTGCCACACTGGTTATAAGGGGTCCACAACATCTTCCACATCTCACAGATTCGTCGGTATCTATAGGTTTAATCCCGCATCATTTACTGGGGGGAGTTTTATATCGAGGAGAAAGTGACATTCATGGAAGGGTCGACAAGGATTGAAGATCGTAAGAAGAAGGTATTCCATGGATGGAACATTCCTTTAGTTTATGTGCTATGGAGGCATGGTGACCTCAAGGAAAGTACTTCGAAGTGAGAATCATAGATGTTTTCCCTGTACCTAGAGCTATTCTATGTTTTTCTTCAGTGTTTTACTTTTGTGCTTTGCCTTATGATGAAATACTGGATCTCATTAACTCAGAGATGAGTTGTTTCCTTTTTCTATGAATGTGTGTGAAATGTCCAGATTTATGGGGACGGTAGGAAATAATCCCTAATCAAGATGAATTTATGTGGATGCGATTAAACCCATGTGGGTGAGTCATTTCCACATATAGTGGATAGTATCATGACATGAAGGAAGGATCTCCCTAATCCATGTGTCTAGATAGTGTGAAATTTGGGGTTTTTATGGTTGTTGGGTGGAAGTGGGGACATAGTGTTTGCATATTTTTTCATGATATATATGTAAAGACGTTTCCTTAGATGTTGAGGTTTCACTCCACCTTTAGAATAAAACATCATGGTTTTCTTCTAATAGGTATCTTAAGTGGTGGTTTTTCAGACACTCCCTCTTGAGGTTTAGTTTTCAATTCTTGAGGATGAGAATAGTTTGAGAGGTGTCTGATGTAATAACCCGGGTCTCTAAAAGCCTTTACATGTTCATAATTCAAATGCATAGGGTGTTTGGGGAGGCAATGGTGGCTCGTTTTAGAAGTTCTCTAAGTTTTCTTGTTTTTTCATCAATGACTCAAGGTGTCAACATCAACATGTCTATGTGTCGGCAACTTAGTGCATCAGTGTGTTAGTGAATTGAAATTTCAGTGAGTTAGTGAGTTATGGGCATCATCATCAATGACTCAGGGGCATCGACATCAGTGAGGGCATCCGTGTTGGTGGGAAGAGGTGTCGGTAGGGTGAAGTGTCGGTAGGTTGTTGTGTCAGTAGCTCATTCATAGTGGCTTATAATAAGTAGGTTGTGTTTTTGGCTCACCCATTGATAGATCATCATTGATGAATCACCCAGCTGTGACACATTTACAGCTTTTCCATACTTTTCCTAGTTTTCCAGTTTCACCCCTCTTACCCTTTATTTGATGTAAATTGAGTTTCCATTCTTGTTTGAAAATTTTTAGTGATTTTAAATGGATATTAAGTATATATTTAATATCCTAGTGTTCTGGGGGGGGGGGTTGAGATACTCAAACAGCGTAGTCTTGAACACAATCCTCTATTAATGACTCTTTGGAAACCATTCATCCTTTAAAATAGGATATGGATCTTCAAAGAAGGGATATTCCCTTCATAATGTGTTTTCAATTTCCCCTTTGTGTTCCTAGATCCTTCCTATCTAGATGAGTTGTGCACCTGTGCTAGAGCTCTCCTACTCTGTTTTCATGTAGTTTTGTGCTACTCACGCGATCCCTTGTTCTTGTTGCAAGGAGGAACTTTGATCTTTTGATCATCTAGGTTGGGATTTCTTATATCTATCTTTAATTGTGAATCATGATGGGGCTATACTAATGATTCCTTATTAAAAATGGCTAAACACAATTCTTAAATACAATAAATATATAATAAGTGAATTTGATCAAAAGATAACACAGGTAAATAAGATTACCGGCAGGGAGTTGTTTGATTTTTATTGTATGTTATAATTATTATCATTATTGATGTTATGATCTATTGTGGCTGTAAATACTTCTAAAAATTATGGTTTTTGGTGGTATTTGTTCATGCATAGGAGAATATTTATAACTATTGTTATTTCCTTTTGAATAATTTTTGTAAAATCAAATTTGGTTAATCCTGTGTACCCAGTTAAATGAAACGAATGCCCCCAAAATGAAAACCATTGTACGATAACCCATTTTTATCAATCGAATTAAAGAATAGTGTTTAAAAATCATGAATATATATATTTATATATATTCTATTGTTAATTTTGTAAGAGTGATGTGTTCTGTTGGGTTTTGTGTGAGTTGTGTGGTGCTGCTGTTGGGAGAACAGTTATGGGTACAGAGGTGGGCAGTGGAGTTAGTTCTGTGAGAAGGGGTGGGACGTGTGTGCATTGAGGAAATTGGTTAATGGTATTTGTTGTAGGTTTGGTATGGGGGTGGTATATTTGGGGTGTTGGTATCCTAGTTTGAGAGATAATTTATTGCATAATGGATAAACATATAGACATCTGAACTAGCTTTGTTGTGTTGTGGTCCTAGATCGACGTTAGGCAGTTGGACTGTAGTGTGGTTATGAACTTGTTATGCTGTGGGACTACATCTGAGAATTATGTGTGAAACGGGGATTCAATGTCTAGGTGGGGAGATAAGTATTGTGTTGTATAATTTTGAAGAATTATTGTTTTAAATGGGTAAATATGTGGCAAGGAAGATTAGGGGTTTGTGTAGTGGACTGTAAATTTGGTTTCATGCTATTGTGTAGTGGGAATGTAGTTGGTTTTTATTTTTGTTTTTGATGTGGTTATAGATGGTTGTTTCCTCTTAGTGCCAAAATAAATTAATGTTAATACTCTAAATAAATAAATGGCATGTGGTTGAATGAAAAAGGGGTTGAGTTTATTCTTTTTCAGTAGCTATTGTGTGGTTGTGCATATAAGGGTAGCAGAAAGAGTGGTACTATTTTGTGGCTGTTCGTTTATTTGAAACTCATAGGTTGGACTAAGTTTTTGATTACGTATATGCATAAATTCCAGTTCCTTGTGATTTCTATTCTAACCCAACCCTTGTTGATCCCTATGTGCCAATCACCTCCATTTCACGGGGGGGGGGGGTGTCTTTCCCAACATCTAGGTGAGAGGATGGATGGTTGGTTATAGACTTTATTTATCTCACCCTCTTCTAGGTTTCTATCACTCAAGAGTATTCAGGAATGCTATAATGGCTTGGGGATTTCCATAGTCCATGATTCTATGGGAAGGGTTTTATTGTGGATAAGAGGATTACGTCTTTGCAGACAAGGTTATTTTCCCAAGTGTCTTAAAGATGAGGCCCAGGTGTCTTCAGGCGAGAGGTGTGGTTATTGTGGCACATGTGTCTGCGGGCAGGATTGAGATTGGTTTGAGGCCCAAGTGTGTGTAGGTAGGTTGTGGTGGTGGGACTGTATATGGGAAGAGTGATAGAATCAATAAGTTATTCGTTAGTCATGAGAAACTAACCAGTGAGAAAGTGGTGTGGGGTTCCCAAATATCATTGAACTATGATACTTCTTTACTTGAATTACATTACTTGGTGAGTATACCTTGGTGAGGCTAGGATGGTTAGTATTCCTTGATAGGTTCTTTGAGCCTTTTCTCTTCTATCACAGGGGAATTATTATGTTTCCCCCACTTGTACGTGGTTAACTTTAGTTTTACTTATGATTTTACATGTATGCTCACCCTATATATATAGAACTGTTTTTATGTTTCCCAAAGGAATTTGAGGATCATGCTAGACATTACTATCTCAGGGTGTCAGGATTAGTTGTCATTTTTTCTAAGTATCTTTTCTTTTAGAACTTTACCTTTGGAGGTTTTTTTTAATTTGAATTAGATTTACTTTTGGACATGCATGTGGGAATGGATTTTGGATTTACATTTACTTTTATTATATGGAGTTTCTTGGGATTTTCCATCTTATCCCCTGATCTTGTTCTATAAAATGGGTAATGCCTTTTATATTTTGTGAGGTTCTATATCATTGGGGCTAGTCTTCACTCTAGGACAATGAAAGTTAGGACTCAGGGGTCATTATCTCTCCTTCATCTTGAGGAAGGAAGGGCAGGGCACTTTGTCGTCCCTTCCCTCATCTCGAAGAAGGCAGGTTGTGATAGTTCAGCATAAGCTTCCACCAAATATGTGGGACCCTGGACGTTTCTCAATCCATTACAATATAGGGTAGTTAATCTCAATGTATCCCTTTTAGATTTAGGAGTCATCTTTATCCTCACGTAAATGATCATATCTGCAATTTGGGACTTGATGAGATAACTATAGTAGAACTTCAATTGGATGGCCAAACAGTAAATTATCATCTAGGACTTATTGAGGATATCCTAATCAATGTTAGAAAATTTATTTTTCTAGTAGACCTACTCATATTGGACATGGAATAAGAAGTATATGTTCCAATTATCCTAATCCAACAATTCATAGAAAATGGACAGAAACTGATTGGAATGATTCACTGGAGACATATATTTATAATAAGTGAAGAATAAGTTGTTTTTGCCCTTGTGAAAGTTTCTAAATAAGAAGATGATATTTTGACTCCCAAGTTATCTTTCTCACTAAAGTGAAGAATGACTACCTGACCATAGAGGATGATAGTGGTACATTGCATGTGGCTAAAAATGTGGATTTTTACTCTGAGTAAGTGAATTTCATAGAACCTATGATAGGGGAAACTATCCCATAATTCATACCATCAGTCAACCAGACACCATTACTGGAGTATAAACCTCTCCCAAGCACACTCAGGTACTCATTCGTAGAGATGAAAGTGGCATTCCAATCATCATTAACTCAAATATTACAGATAAATAAGGAGAAAAGTTAATAGAAACCCTAAATATATATATGAAATCAATATCATGGAGAGTGTATGACATAAAAGGGATCATCCCCACATTATGAACTCACAAGAGTTTATTGGAAGAAGGTGTGAGACCCAAATGCCAACCCTAGAGGAGACACACCTCGCCGATGACAGAGGTGGTTAATAATGTAGTACTGAATCTTATAGACACTGGAATAATTTTATCAACATCTAATAGTAAGTTTTTGAGTCTGTTACAGTTTATTTTGATGAAAGGAATCCTCACAGTTGTAAAAAGATGATGAAGATGAACTGATCTCAACTTGAACCATCACTGGATTTCGAGTATGTGTGTTTTGTAGAAATATAAATTAAGCGACCCAAAAAGATAATTTCCCCATTCCTTTTATAGATAAAATGTTGGAGAGTCTTTATGTACATGAATTATACTTTTTCCTAGATTGATACATAGGGTAAAATCAAATTCCAGTCGACCAAGAAGACTAGTCCAAAATTACATTCACGTTTCCATTCGATACCTTCTCCTATAGATGCATTCCATTATGTATGTGTAATGAACCAGTGACCTTTCAAAGGTGAATGAGACATATATTCCATGATATGGCGGAGGAATTCCTATAAATATTTAAGAAATATATTTCAGTTATTTATGATCTATTGAGAAATTCTTAATAAATATATAATTATTTTTAAAATGATGTGAAGAAAGGTGCATGGTTTTAAACATGGATAAAATACACTTTATATCAAAAGGAATCATAGTCCTTAGAGAAAAAAAAATCCAAAATTGGCAATGTAGTTGATCTATAAAATATTAATGTGATCAAAGACTTACCAGACCCCTAAATTATAAATTCATAAGGACATTTTTGGGCCATATAAATTTTACCACATCTTCATAAAAGATTTTGAAAATTTATCCCACCCATTGGCACACCTATTTTCGAAGGATACTCCATTGAAGTTCACTACATATTATTGGTGGGAAATAAATGTTTTAAATAAAATCCTGGTGACTAATTCTATTATAATTTCAATAGACTACGAAAAATACTTCAAGTTAATGTGTGACACCGGCGACTTTTTATAGGAGTTTCCTTAGGAAAACAACTTGACCACATCTTTTATACTATTTAATATTCCCATCACACACTGAATTATGGTGAGGTAACCTAGAAAACTACATATAAAGAAATATTAACAGTCATATATTCTTTCAAAAGTCTCCAACATACCTTGTTTTTTATAGGGTAATTGTATAAACTAACCATGAATCCCTTATATATTTATTAAGAAAAAAGGACTCCAAACCATGACTAATATGGTGGAACTTATTATTAAACTAGTTTAATATAATCTTAAAGGGAACTAACGGGATTGATAACATCATTGTTGATAAACTATCAAAACACACACTAATCATCATTAAGCATGATGATATTCTATAAATTGAGGTTTAATTTAGTGATGAAATACTTTTCAATATAAAACGATTTCACACCTATGGTTTTCCTCCACTATAAACTATCTCTCCAAGGGATCAGTCTATGTAGAACTATCCTACCAATGATGGAATACATTTTTAGTCAAATCCTCCAACTATTAAAGGGATGATCCTCAACATTTTAAGCATTTTATAGACGTATTTATTCGGAATTTGATCCCAAAATATGAAATAAGTATTGCGCTCAACATGTGTCACAAATGACCAACTGAAGGGAAGCATGGAACTGAATGAATAATGGCCAAAATCCTATAATGTAGACTTTTTGGACCATACTCCATCATGATGTGCGATACATTTTTATGCTCTATGATATGTGCTAAAAAATTGACACCATTAGAAAAAGAAATGAATTTCCCTAAAACACAATCATGGAAGTTGAATAATTCATCATATAGGGGATTAATTTTATGGGGATATTCCTAAATTCCCATAGAAGGTTCAATATCCTATTTTTCGTTGACTACATCTCAAAATGGGTAGAAGATGCATCCACCATTGATGAAATAGAAAAAGAGTTCATGGAATTTTAAATAATATCATTTCAAGATTCATATTTCCCTATTGCTAATTAGTTATTGGGGAAAATATTTTAACAATAATATTGTCAAGGGATTAATTTTTAAGTATGAAATGAATTATGACACATGAACTCCCTACCAGCCACAAACAAGCGGTAAAGTTGAATTATCAAACATGGCAATAAAAAAATATAGGGGAAGACCCTGAATACAATTTGAAAGGAACGGATCCTCAAATTTATATGATGTATTGTGGACATAGTTTACAATAGAAAAAAATACCCATTGGGACTACTTCATGCTGAATACTCTATGGAAATCCATTACATTTACCAATAGAACTAGAGCATCCGTCATATTTGACCATTATGAAGTTTAATATGGATTCTAAACAAAATGGTGAATTCAGAATGCTGTAAATGGATAAACTGACATAAATAAGAAAAGATAGCTATGAGAACACCAAAATTTATATTGAAAAAACAAATAAGTGGAAAGACCATCATATCACGTAGAGAATCATTAAACTAGGGAATCTGGTCATGTTTTTCCATTATTTATTGAAAATATTCCCTATAAAGCTTTAATGTATATGGCATGGACCCTTTGATGACATACAGGTATTCTCCTATGGGACAATTGAGATTCCGAATGGCGGAGAATCACCCTTCAATCTTAATGGACAACAATTGAAAATATAAAAGGAACCATTCCATGAGGGGTGAGTCCTCACTTTAGGATTCATCTAAGAGATACTATTTCTATATATAGACATTAAACAATGAACTGACTAGGAGGAAACCCATGATATATTAAATAGGATAGAATAGGGTAGATTTTTTTTAGGAAAGCTTATGGAATTTTGTTAGCAAAGGATGCAGGTCATGGCTCAAAAGGAGAAAAATGCCCAGAACACACATCTTTTATTCCTTACATGACATGCAAGTATTGGGGACAAAAAAATTATAAATTTCATGTCATGTAATTTTACATGATGAAACTTTTAGGGATTTTTAAGTGTTGTAAACCTAGGATTAGCAATCCACTAACCCCCATCCTCTTATATTTCACCACTCTCTCTTGCACAACCCACCACCTTCCACTTCTTCCTCTCCCTAAACACCCCTCACAAAACAAATCTACCCCCATCCCTCATCCTCCATCAAAACCCTCTTATATAATACCCACTCCATACTCTTTCTATTGTGTCCGAAATAGACCACATAATGAAAACCTACACCCCTTATATTTATTATGTACCAGAGCATGAGTATCCATCTCTGGTCAAGAATTGGAGGGATTCCCCACCTCCATCACCCTCTCATTCTACATCTTAAGTCTTCTTCTATTTCATCTATGACACCTTCATCCATTAAGGGTTCAATTTGACTTATAGTTGGTCACAAGGCACTTCACGTCCCCATATCCACCCCATCAATCATTTTTCTACCCCTGAGTAGGTGGTTCAGTTGGTCCACCTTCATAGAAAAAATTTACGGGCCAACAAGACCATCATTATTTTCATTATCACACATATTTGGATTACCTAGGAGGTCCTCAACCTCCTTGATAGACTATATATATTCCCCCATTGTCAACATACATGAGGAGGCCTTTAGTGATATTTTCATCGAGTTCTTGGTCAGTTTCTAGATGGTCGTTGATAATATCACCCTAAATCTTGGTGGTACACCCCATGAGATCAACCCTAGTGAGTTTTGAAACAAAATCAGAATCTATTTTGATTTTTTTCCAATGCCATGTATTTTTGACTCTTCATCTTGATCAAATAAATTTGGATGCAACATAATTTTAGAGGTTGATGGCATAGGAGCCTCATAGCTCTCATGATCCTCAGATGTCTTAGTCCACCCAACTATGAGGTTTTGCACAGTGGACCTTACACTGAACCTTGTCCCATGCTTGGATCATGCATGACAAGGCCCATGGGAGTGTTAAATAGATGGATTTACTCATTATAACCTCAATCATTGGTTTTCTAGCAATCAACATGGAATATCATTTCTCCTTTTATTTTAGGGAACATGTGAAAAAGACTTTACAAAAATTTATGGGATGATCATTTATCACCCATCTTTCCAGAATTCTCATTATTTTAATGCTTATCTTCCCCTCACAAACCTAGTCATTATGGAGTCAATAAAATTTTCCTTGATCGGCGATATGGGCTTTTTTAGGATGGAAGGTGATATGTATTGTTGGGAATCTAGATACGTTGAGGGTACTGGTGAGGAATCTGACCTCCATGAAGACAACCCCATCCTACTCTAGCCACACCACAACCCTTTATCCTACTACCTCCATCTCACACAATACCTCTACCACCACATTTTCATATCCCCTTAACACTCTTATCCCAACCTCTTCCACCACCCATATCCCTTTTCCATCCACCAATACCTTTATGACATCGTCACCTACCTCATCCTAACCTACAGATCTTTATCCCATACACTATTTTATTCTATAGAACATGTGGTATATATGTCACTACCTAAACATACCATTCATTAATCAACCATTCATTACATCCCCTATCTACCCTCCACACCCTTCTACAATCCAACCATGATGATACCTTCAGATTCCATCAATTATCCTATGTATGTATCCATTAAGGAAATCAATTCGATAGGACACATCAAGAGAATCAATGATCAAGAGGGTAATTTAGATATAGAATCTAGTGATTTCCCCTAATTTTTATTTCCCCAAGAACCCTTCACCTACTTTACTTTTTCTATCTCTTTTTTTTATATTATATTCACGAGTCATCATTGTACTCTATTAGAAAAATTTATGTATGAGATACAATTTTTTGAATCCTATTCATTATTTACATTTATCTTCTTTATTAGTAAAATTTTAAATCCATTTCTAGAACTATCTTCCTCCTATATGGTTATTGATTCACCTCTCACACCACCATCCACATTCCTATGTTAGATGTCTCAACATCTGGCTGAGTAGAGTTCATGCTTGTGGAGCTCTCACTAGTGGTTAGTTTCTAAAAGGGATCCCCATTAAAATAGCACATATGTTATTATTTTCACAAGATATTTTTGCTCAATATACTCTTGAGGTGGTAAATACAACCAATCATCCATGTGATCTTGATAAAACAACCACCAGTTTCTATTAGTGGCACCATACCTCTGACCTGATGGATGACATTGACTAACCCCTTTGTCCATCAATCTGGATGAAGAAATTATCATTAGCGATTTATGGGATTCGACCTATATTTTTTTCTATATTATAATTTCTATTATTATGATCATTATTTTCATATTTTTGGAATTTTTTTTCATAGGTCATTCTTGAACATCAGTCTACTCAGACATGTACATCTATCTGAACTAATTTCTCTTAATTTTTTTGACTATTTTCAAATTCTGGTTTTCTTCTTCTATATTACTTAATCCTTGTGGAAAAATATTTTATCTAAATTAGGTTCTATATTTCTAAAAAAATTGAAGTTCATGTAAAATCCAATCAAAATCCAACAAGTTTCCCCATGGTATGACATTCATTGTACGGAGCTCTTGATTCCATACTATTCAAATCTCAATTCCCATTTCATGCTTATCTATTATATATATAATATCTCTCCTATGATTATTTATAGAATAATGTGTAAATTTTCTCATTTTAAGTAATGGGGATCCTTTATTGAGTTTTAATATAGATACACTTGGATTCTTTCTTATTTTCACTTATTTAGGAGAAAATGTTCATTAAAAGCAAGCCTTAAACCTAAAAACTCATTACACCCTTTTAAATAAAAGCAAATGTAAGTTAATTGTCCTTTGAAATACAATTTTATTCTTGTTCATAATTTTAAGCATGATTCCTATGTTTAGAAATTTAATTCAAATTCATTATTTTTTATTCTACTTTTTATTGACTTATTACTACATTCTATACCCAGAGTGATTTATAGATATTTTTTATCATCTCATTCCTAAAATGATTATATACTTACAATTTTATATTCTATTCTAAACATATTTCTTGGGAGATAAATTGGGCATGTAAACCTCTCATTACTTGCATTGAGATATTATTAAATCTATGATTGAACAAATACACGTTTAAAAATTTTGAGGAAATATTGTTTGATCTACTTTTTTCTCGAGATTCACCGGTATAGCATTCCTTAGTTAAACCACAGTATCAATGGTTTAATTTGTAGAATGGTTTCATTTTAATCCATTTATCCCTTCATGTCCTACTCTTGGTACAATGCATAATTATACTTTGAAAAAGTGTGGCAGAATTTTCACAGTTGATGGACATAGGCTGTTATCATTGAGGATACATACTATGGAACTTTCAAAAGCTGATATTACTCATTCCATTATTACTTTTCTAATTGTATATTCCTACTCCATTCCATTGAAAAAATATAAATAAAATGGAATAATAAAATTTATTGGGTTGTGTATGAGGTTGGTAAAAAGTTACCATTACTAGAGTGATGAATCTTACAATGGATCATATGTGGTTAGGGGGTGGATATGAGACCTAGACAAGAGTTGATTTTCAAAAAATAAATAAAAATAAATAGAAATAAATATGGTACATTATTAACACATACTTGTCATAATCATAGACCCACCTTAAGCTGTGAAGCATGGACACACTTTTTTCAGGAGGAGCTACTTCATGGAACTATTCAAAATTTTCTTGCATTATACTTTAGAGATTACCTTCAATTTAATATTGACATTAATCTTTTTCACACCAACCCTCAGCATCAGAGTATTTTGAATCCTTTTAATAAATACATCATGATTAATTTTTTATTTGGATTTACAAGTGGTGATGTTGGAACCAATTAATTTCTATGGTTAAGAACATGTATTCAAGGTATCATCATATCTCCAGTTACTGTTTTCCTTGAGTTATGATAGAAAATTTATTATGAGGTAAATTGAAAAAAGGTGTATAGAATTTAAGGAAAAATTATGAAACTGTAAATAAATAAATAAGTAATTTGGATAAATAATTGATCTATGAGGCCTGCCTAATTTTCTCTACATGATTGATTATAGAAGATTAACTTTTTCTACTTACACTTATTTTTATTTTATAGGTTATAATGAATATTTCTTGTTTTAAAAATAATTTCATTTAGAATCTCTACTGATATGTTTTTTAATTGAGGACGGAAAGTTATTCATGTGTGGGGGAATTTGAAAATATTAATTTATATATACCATTTGGATTCATTTTTTTATGATTTTATCACACATTATTTGATAATGCACTAGGTTTTTATGGATTTTTTTCATAAAAAAATATTTCAAAGGCTAAAAAGTAAAATCCATAAAACATTGAAAAATGGAAAATACACGTCAGGAATCACAGACACGACATGTATGCATCATTCACAACATGTCTTAAGAGGATATAAAATACTGTGAGAATTTATATCTCATTAGAATAATACAAGACATGAATCTCCAATACATGTTGTATAAACATTCATTTCCACTTCCCAATCAATTTACATTTTGTGATGATATATCCTATCATATAAACAATACATGTTGTGAGCTAATCAATATCTCTGGATCCCAAATATTCGGGCCATGAAAGTCAAAGGATACTAGATTTGTGGAGAAATATTCATATCAAGATTGCATGACATGAGTAACTAACATGTCAGGTAATTATCTATATATCTATATATATAATGCAGAAAAATGTATGATTAATCACTTGGAATAATCTTATTTCATTCATTTCCTACTATTCTTTCTCTCATTTCATTACAACTCAAATATAGTCAATTTATTTTTTATTTTAATAATTTTTATCATCTTTAATTAATTATTCATTATTTCTCTCTCTATTTTCCAATTCAATGATTTTTTCAATTACCATTGTCATTAGACATCATGCACATGCCATGTTGTTTCTTTTTTACATTTTTTGGTAAGTGATTGATTTACTTTTCATTTTTTTAACTAAAAAGTGTTTGATTCCAAATTCATCAATTTTCAACTACTACATTTCAACTTATTTATCAATATTCAAAGTACATATTCAATTATTTACCCACCTTCGATTAATATCGTCATGATAGACTAGTCCTCTTATGGAAGCCCGGCCATGGGAAATTTAAAAGAATGAACCAGAACTAATTGTAGTCGTGTAGGATATGATCATTAGCCCATTACACTTTCTTCTATAGAATCTAATCTTAATGCAACCATGTTGTTAGATATATCCAAACCAAGGAATAGTTTCATCTTGGATAGATATAATTGGTTAGACCATAATCAATTAGTGATCTATGCATCATTTTTAACCTAATCTCATGTATTATCCCATGTTATTCCATAGATTACCTTTTGACCTGAAACATTGAAATTAACCCTAATCCTTATCTCCCTCATGAATACAAAACAAATATTATTGGCTTTCATTGAATCTAAAACACTAATGGATTCATGAGGACTCAAATATAAAGGGATAAAAATCATCAGTTTCTTATTGTTCAGTTCTCCCCACAAGTTTGACCCTACACTTCCACTTTATTATGCCATTGTAGAAAGTGTAGTTTGGGATAATATTAATTTTTAATTCGATTGATGCCCATGTGAATTCAACAACATTTCAAGCACATCACTATTCCATTATTTTATAATTAGTTATTTTTATTCTTTTTATTATTTATTTTATTATTTTATCCATTAATATATTCACATTTTATGATAATAGTTATATTTCAAATTTGATTATTTTTTATATTTCATATAAATCCTTCTTTTTTTATTATTTGATAGTTTGTGTTAGATGCCTTCACTTATTAAGAATACTATCCCACTCATTATTTTATTTTCTTTTACGTAGGATAATAGGAATAGATTTATGAATGAATTTAGGGATATAAAATTCATAATCATAAAAATTTAACTCTAATTTTAAGTTGAATTTCATGATTTCAAATGTAATGCGAGAATGTTGTATGTATCTAGTCTCTCAAGACTACTAAAAAATTCAAGCTTTTAGGATTTTACCTCTAGTATCTTGTTCCAATATTGAAATATAACCTCTAGATTTGGGTTACTAGAATCAGCGTGTTATATTTTATATATTCTTATGAGGAATAAAATAAGTTAGTTTCAATGGATATCCCCCCATGTATACCATATAGAGTTCCTTACATTATATATTTGGTACAGTAGGGGATAATGTTTTATATTTGTATTTACACATACCCAAGGTTGTAAATTTAAATATAATTAAAACCATTATACTTTTATCCCTTTATTATGAATGCCTTGTGGCATTAGTAATCAGGGGTGTTTGGGTATGTTATTGATCATGTCATCAGTTGAGACTTAACCAATATGTGATTTTTTTCTCTAGTATAATGAGTATGATATCAAGACACTTGATTATGATAGAATGAAGAAGATTATGGTTATACCTATATAATTCATGTGATGTGGGTATCTATTGGATGAGGGGAATGTGATACACTCATTCATAAGGGTGAATGGCATGTTATGTATCTGTCAACCTCATTTATATATACTCAGAGAATCATGAACATATGAGTAGGTTATATGGGAATGTCATATACAATTTAACATGTTTACTTTACTCCGTACAAAAGGAATCATATTAAAATTCATTTTTTATATTATATAGATAGTGGATCCTAGTGTAGAGATACATGTGTTTGATGGAGATCACACAGGATCCCTTTGTTTCTAGAGTAACACTTATAATTTCCAAATGGCTGCTCTTTGATTACATTTACTAATTAAAAATATTATATTTTTTTTCTAACACTAAAAAGGATCACAGATCCACAATTTGTGGTTTAATGAATAGGTATTATGTTTTATGAACCTTAGAGAGTTTCCCAAAAGGGTGACTAAAATTTATGTATAAGGGACTTTTGGTTGTATATTCAAAAAGTATTACATATAATGTGATACAAAGTGAAATTTATGGAAACCTTTCAAAACTGTTTGGGAAATATCCCAAATATAGTTTTGAATATTGATTCAAAATATTTTGTATATGATAAAATATTAGCTGAAATTGCATAAAATATTTGGGGTTTTAGTTCAAGTGGGATATTGATCAAGTAGCCATGTGAATAGGTGTGTGGTCCTAGACCAAGAATCTAGATTATTCTCTCTCTCAATTGAATATCATAGTCAATGTCTACTTTATTTGTGGATTGGTAAATTTATATTGTGGGAATTTTGGTGGATCTTAGCCAATCATTTAGTGAGTTGATTAGAATATGGATCCACTATAGATATAATATTTCATTGGTTGTTCTTTAGTCATATTTATCAAGAACGTGATTAAATAAAGTAGAATCTAGAATATTCAGTCTAAGGTGCCTATTCTATATTTTTTATACATTGTTTTTTGTTTTTAATAATATATTGATATTGTGAATGGGGTTTCTAATGTCCTATGATGCTCGAAAATAGTTTTTTTAAATCCTTACAAAACCATTAGATGCCATGTATTTAATAGATATCACACTAGATATTTTGTAGCTTGATTATGACATAAACTCTACTAGAGGACACTCTTTTATTTTGGTTATTAATTTGGAATTCAGATTCATTGGAAACACTAAAAAGGAATTAGATTTATACAAAAGGTTATGCTAATGAGAATGGTTTTGTTTTATATTTTTTAAACAAAATTATGAAATTTATTTGATAGAGTATCCAAAAGGTGTTTGGGAAGATATCCAAAATATTTTTGGATATGAGTATATAATTTTGTACATTTAAAGTCACATAGTGTAAAATTTGTATAAAATATGTGTGGCTTAAGTGAAAGTTGAGGAATGATGTATATTGTATGCACTACAGTTGTGTCATAGACTATGATATATTTGTATCATTCTCTGTGATATTGTGGTGTTTACTATGATATTCTTATATCACTTAGAGTAATATATTTTTATGGTTCATACGACTATGGGTGATAAAAACATACTTCTAAGAGTGATAAAAACATGTCACTTAGAGAGATATGGTGATGTAGTATCTACCATAGGGAGAAATAAAGGCACATCACATAGTAAAATATGCATGTAATGTAATATAACAGATACATCCAACTTGATTCATCCACATAAAATTATAATACAGTGGCGTTAATATCAAAAGTTTTTATTTATGGGAATTATTACACATTATAGTGAAATTTTATACAGAAAAAATTCATGAACTCTTTTTTGAGTTAATATCACACATTATAAGTCTTGTATTGTTAAAAGAATTTAAAAAATTATATAGATACTCATTTTACCCCTTTATGTATATAAAGGGAGTTTATATAAGGAACACTAAACCAAATATAAATGTGTGTGTTCAAGAAATACTAATATGAATCTTTCTTTTATATCCTTTCCCATTAACAATAAGTTTCTAGAAAGTTTTGATGTGGATGTGAAATAATTCCAAGGATTTTTTTTGATGATTTTTATAATTTTTGGATACATTTGAATGTGATAAGTCATTTTTTTCCTTGAATTGTCTTCTCTAAAAATTTTAGGGAAGGATTGACATCTATATAAATATTTTTGTGATCTTTATTTTTATAAATCTCTCATGATAAATCTTCTGAAATTGGTCTTTGTAAAGTTTTCCCCAAAATTTTGGGCATTGATATGTTCATAAAAATATTTTAGACTTGGTATAGAGTTTTATGTGGATCTAATTCATGTAAAGAATAATCATATGTATATTTATATTTTTGTTGTAAGGGAATTTGGTTTATATTACTTTTATGACTAAGACCCTTAGGTCATTTTGGGTTTTCATCATATGAATGGACAATGTCCAGTTAATTATTTGCATACTCACTTTGGTTGGAAACCAACTTAAAATTTTGAATGCTTGATATTATCAATTGATCCCACCTAAGTATTGAAACAACGAATATTTTTGAACTTGACTACTTTGTGGAAGAATGTAATAGAAGATAGAAATTTCATGAAATATGAATATTAGTGTTTTTGGACATAATGAACTTGTTTTCAACCACATAGTATTTCCGAAGACATCTATAGGAACATTAATTGTCATGTGGTGTTATAAATATTTTTTATAATTATTTTATTATGAGATTATTTTTTTTCTAGAGCTCTAAGATCAATTTAGTTGTATGGGTTCCTGTATTGGATTACGTGGTGATGTGATAAGCATTATTTCTACTTATTTTATTATATATATTAAAAATAAACCCAATTATTATTTAAATTTATAAATTTAATATTATGTTGAAAAATATTATTCTTTATATAAATTGATTAATATTTTAAATAATTATTTCAATAATTACATAGATATATAATTTTATTCTAAAATATTTATATTTATAGAAAAAGATAGAATATATATATTACTAGGTACATAAATATAATTATTAATTGAATTAATTATCAATTTTTATAAATATATATATATACAATTCTTTATTAATTAATTTTTATTTATTATTCATATTTTTAAAATGGCTTGTAATTATATATATATAAAAAATTAATTTTTTATTTATATTAATGATATTTCATATTACAAAAATATATTACATAATTTGTATATATATAATATTTATGTTAGAATTTCAATTAAACATAACACTAATAAAATTCATAAAGTTTATGGATGATTATTCATGCTTTCCTATAGGAATATCCGACGACTCCAAAACATGTGGAATTCCTACAGTGGGTTTGTTCTTGTAATCTCCCATCTTGGAGATCAATAAGTGTGATATTTATGAGATGAAGTGTCGTACACTTAAGTACTCACACATGAGAGTCCACATACCATGTCCCCTATCATTGTATGTTATCCTACCATATACATATTTTTTAGAATATCTTCACAGCACTTCATGGTTCACATCGTGGCAGGGAGCTACTATGACAATGTAAATGTGATAGAAACCTTAAGATAATAATACATTAAAGATGTGATAAATAATGAAAAATATGTAATAAGATGTTTTATTAATTTTAAAATCCTAAAATATTTATGTAATCTAAAGTACAAATAGTAGGTTCTAGTACACCAACTCTAGCTCAAACCGACACTTTCAGTCATACCGAACACATCGTGTGTCTGATTAAAATGCCCTCAATTCCTATATGTCAAAAATTACATATGGATAATTTTTCAAAAGTATCATGATAATCTAAGTGTGTTTTAATAATTTTGAGTATGTGAAATGTGTTTTTTAAAAAAATGTTGAATTTATATAAAAAGAAACATTTTCAATCTTTCTGGCCACACCATGTGTTAGATTATTGTATGATTAATTCATATACATCACATTGGATTTTTTATAATTTTCCCATATTATTAAGATAATATAGGTTCATTTTTATGGCGGTTAATCAATTTTATTCATTTTGAACTAAAATATTGCTTTTTAAATGAAAACAAAAAAATTGGGTCATACTAAAAACCCCATACATCTAATTTACACGTGTCTGATTCTTAAATGTCAAAAATAAAATATGGGACACTGTCATAAATTATAAAGACAAACAGAGAAGTGTAGTTTCGTTTTGTGTACATGATGTTTGTTTTCTTCTAAAATGTAGATTTTAAATAAAAACAAACAATTCTAGTCATACTGGCCACACCATGTGTCAAATTGATGCGAGACTAATTATTATACAACACAAATTAGTTATGGATAATTTTCCAAAATTATCCAAAAAATATAAGTTCATATTTTTTGGTTTTTAGTAAATGAGTTGTGTTTTGAACTAAAATGTTTCTTTTAAACTGAAAACATGAACATTGAGTTATATTGGGTGTAGTTTGTGTCATATTGATGTGTGTTTGATAACTACTCATAAAAAATGATTTATTGATCTGTTTCCAAAAGTGTCAAAAAGGTTTGGAATTTTCTCGCTCTTTTAATTATGATACACATTTTTTAATTAAAATATCAATTTTAAAACAAAACACACACTATTAATCATATCATGCACATAATGTATCATTTTTATATGTGGTTAATTCTTACACATTGAAAATAAATTATGGTTCATTATCCTACATCATTAAGACAAAATGAGCTTGTTTTTTTTAGTTTTGAGTATGTGACATATGTTTTATATTAAATGGTTGATTTTAAACTAGAAACAAACACTTTGATTTATACAGTCATATCATGTGTCAAATTAATGTGTGGACAATTATTTCTTATAAATAATGAATTATAAATATTTTTCATAAATTATTAAGTCAAGATAAGTGTGTTTTATCTATTTTAGTGAGTAAGAAATTTTTTTAACTAAAATTCCTTTTTTAAACTAAAAACATACAATTCAATCCATGCCAGGAACATTGTGTGTCAGAATAACGTGATAATAATTCCTACATCTCTAAAATTTGGTATGTATTATTTCCTTAAATAATCAATAGAATTTGTATTTTTTTATATTTACAATGAGTGGCACATGTTTTGAACTAAAATGCCACTTTTAAACTGAACATAATCACTTAATGTCATATCAGAACACCATGTGTTATATTGTCATTCAGTTTATTCTTATATGTAATAAATTTTTTTATATATCATTTTCATAAAGTATATAGTCAATAAAATCATGTTTACAAGGTTTTTATTGTGTTATGTGTTTTTTAAACCAAAATTTCACTTTTAAACTGGAAACCCACACTCTCAATCATTCCAATTACGCCATGTGCTAGATTAAATTGAATTTTATTCCTAATTGTCAAAAACTACCTACGGATAATTTTTCAAAAATATCAAGCTAGTCAAAGTGTGTTTTATTTTTTGTTTATTGAGTGATGCATGTTTTGAACTAATATGTCATTTAAAAAAACATTCAATTTTAATCATACATGAAACACAACGTGTTTGATTGTTGTATGGGTAATTCAAAAACGTCAAAAATGAATTATGTAGAACATTTATAAATTATCATGATAATATTTGTTTTTTCCTTATTTTTCAAAGGCTAACATGTGTTTTTAACTAAAATGTTTTTTTTAAAATGAAATCATGAACTTCGAGTCATAATGGACACACTGTGTGCTGGATTGACACAAGGACGATTCCTAAATGTTACCAATGAATTATGGAAAATTTTAATAAATTATCAAGATAATAAAAGTGTTTTTGAATGGGTTTTATTGATTGAAGGGTTTTTTAAACTAAAATGTCATTTATGAACGGAAAATATACAATTTAAGTGATTAATAAATTTAAAACACACAAAAATGAACATAAAAATTAAATTAAATAAAAAATATCTCTATTTAGATAAATAATAGTTCATGAGTAAAACATCCTTATTAAATAATTTATATATAATTTATTATTCTCCCATAACACCCCAAGCTTCCAGGGTACCTTTCCCTTTGAATAATGCAATATCTTGCATTGTACTCAATTTCGAGATTCTAACACATCGCGACCAATCAAACTTGTCGTTATGAATTGTAATACCCAGTTTTTGAAATTTTATAAATTCTATCCTTCAAAATGGAATTCATTTTTGGATTCGTAATATCAAAATTATCTTTGGGTGATATTTTGGTATTATTTTGAAACATTCAATTTTTGATGAATAGTGGAAAAAACTACGTTATTGGTTAAAACCGATTTTTTTAAATACAATTAGTTATTTTATTTTAATTTATTTTACATCATAATATATGTATAATACATATATAAGTTCAACTTAATTCATTTTAGTCATTTTATATTATTTTTAGAAATATAAAATTTTACCGAACTACTTACCGTCTTTTACCCACCTCCTAGGAGCATTTGAATATTTGTATAAAATGTAATTGTACCGCTTCTGTGAGTTGAATTTCAAAATTTTAAGAGACACAGTTAATATCATTATGTAAAATGTGGTTCTATAAGATGAAAACAATTCTTGGTGAATAGTAACTTTTTACTTTTATTTACTACGGTAAAAAGTTAATAGGGGTAATTAAGGGTAAAAATGATATTATAATTACCCTAACACATGTCCTAATTCTATTGGATAAGTTTAATTCAACCAAAAACAACCATTGGAAAAAACAATGAACCATTTGGCCCACTTGGATTAGATTAGGACATTTATTATTATTTTATTTAAAGAAGAGTTAAAAGAGATAAAATCAAAGTTTAATAACTAAACCATTTTTAATATATGGTTATACATAAAATAAATTTGACTATAAATATTCATTAGAAATATAATATGATTTCCTAAATAATTGTATCTTATTTATAATTTTTAAACATTAAATAATTATATTTATTTTTGATACAATGATGATGTAGTAATTACCTTATTAAAAAATTATTAAAATAATTGATATTATATATATCCAAATAAATATAATTTTTGACTTGTAATGAATTAAATTATTTTTATAGGTTAATATGACATGTTTGGGTTTATTAAATGAATTTTTTAATGTAATAATGATGTTATAAATTTAACAAAAACAAAATACCAAGTAGTGTCAAAATTGACATAAAAGAATTTTTAAAACAAATATTATATTAATAAATGGTATTCTATTCCTAAAATTCTAAGGTTAGGAAAAAGGGATTAAATAATATTATATATGTCATTAATGAACCACTTGAGGTTTTCTTGATGTTTATATTAATTTTATTAACCATATAATATAAAAATACAAAGAGACATGGTAAATGTCAAAGTATTTAACTAAGAGTTAAATCTAAAATATAAGGTTAATATGATGACATAAACCTGTCTAAAACCTATTGGTTGATAGGTTTTAGACCCATACCAAATTTATCCTTTAAATAATTAATTTTGGATCCATTAATAACTGAATATTATTTTATAATTAAATAATATTTCAATATTTTCCTAAAGTGACCCTCACCCCTCATATAAAAGGGCACCTCCCCTTCTCTCAAATTCACACCTTCAAAGCAATTTGGCTCAGACAAACCCTACCCAAATATCTTATAAACTATCCCAAATTCATCCTAGAGGTCTTCCTATAGTCTCAAAACCATCCTATGGAGCCGTTTCGATCAAATCAATAGGAAGAACCCGAAGAAGAGGTAAATATTTCATCACCTCTTTCAAGTTCTTTTCTTTTTCCACAACCACTTTCATTTTTATTTACATTCTAAAACAATAACTTTAGTATCATTTATATACATTAATGTTATTATAATAATGGTACAACTATATTCATTATTCTATCCATCCTATAAATGAAAAAGTCACCATATGTGTGTACGTACGGATTACCGTCTCCACGTCGTTGTGTAGTTTGATATTCAAACATTTAATCATTTGGATGGGTATAATAATGAGTATAAATGGTTTAAATAATAAATATATATTTATAATAATTCTGTATATATGATATACCATCCAATTATATATGATTTAAATATGAAAAGATAGCTATTGTCGCTTGTGCGTATGTACAGATTACCGTCTCCATGAACGCGATGAGATTAATTCCCCATCAATTCCATTAAAGACAAATTTTCATTTGATGATTAAAAAAATAATTTTTAAAGACTTAATATCATTGTGAATATTAATGAGATACATCATATCCATAACAAACATTACCTATGTATCAAATCATATAATGGAAAACGAATCAATTGTTACCTGAAACAATGATACTTCTGAAATATAATTAAAAATGAAATAATAAAAGATCATATATGATATCATATTAATGTATATGGTTCTTGTATAATTTAACTAACAATTACTTCACCATTATATAATAGGTTAACCTACCCTCAACCAAGGAAAAGTACAAGGTAAGGGTTAATTTCACAATCTATTTATTATCTGAGGTTGTTTTTATGGAAGTATCTACTAGGACCTATTTATCATCCACATCCATGTTTCTTAAAAACGTATTTCAAAACATTTTTACTATTTACTATACTATGGGTTAACGCCATTTATATCATTGTTTGAATTTTTAAAAAATTTACTGAAAGGAATATTTCCGTCGTTTTCCAAACAAGGTACTTTATGACATTTCAGACAGAATTAAGGTAATAATATTTTTTTACTTATACAGAGGGTGTGGATATTTTCTGCCTTTATAACATCATTGAAGCTTCACATTCTAGAATATAATAATATTTTCAAAACAATTGTTATATTTTATAATTATATGAGTTTTAAATTATTTCAAAATAGAATGTGATATTTCTCTAATAAGAGTTTTGATTTCATCTATGTCAACATCCTTTGATGGATTGAGAGCATAATTGAAGTTGATTTATTATGATACAAAAATTCCACATGGTATTGAAGGTTATGTTATATGTTTGACTATGGATGTATTATTTTTATACCATTCATGATTTAGGGATAATTTATTGACATTTTTTATGCTAGTTTTAAAACGAATGTTTATGTTTTGTTTAAACCATTTCATATAAAGAATTAATTGGACTTAGTAAGTGACGGGTGGAGCCCTTTATAGCTCCTCGATGCATCGGTAGGTCGCATGAGACAAACTAGTTCCTTGGCACAAGGCCTTGACAAAATATTATTTGTTGTCTTGGCACAAGGCCTTAACTATGTTGTTATAAATTCTTGCATTAAGCATTCCATCATTATCAAAGTGGCTATTGATATTGAATGTGATTATTCGACTATTAGAATATCCACATGATTAAGTAAATGGAATTATTTGATTTTATATTTTCCATATTATGATGAATATCAAGTTTAAAAGTCTTTTGTTTTAGTCTTAAATTTCCTTAAAAGTTTATTCTTTTTTATGAAACTTCCCACTACATTTTTATCCTTATAAAGCATCTGAGCTCACCCCATTATATGTTTTATTTTTCCCAGGATGAAAAAATTAAATTATGACTGACCTCTGGGGATTGCCTATGGGATATCAGTGTTTTTTATGGAAACAATGTTGTTGCAGTCTTCCATTTTATGATGTAATGTAAACCTTATCAATGTATCTAGTACTTCAAATTCTACTAAACTAATCATTCTTTCGAGACATAATCTTTTGTGATCATGCCAGTTTTATGTAATAATTCACCAAATCTAGGTAACTAGGGTTGGGGTAGGATAGTTAGTATCATAGGATGTTTAGTATAAACCTTAGAAGCTATATTTAGAAAAAAAAATCTAATTAGATAACATTCCCATAAGATAGACTTTGAGGATTAGTATATAAGAACATCCTAGGGTTTTGGTATTTTAGAGATTTTGTGAGTTTTCCAAGAAATACATCACTGTATAGATACAAGCAGGTAGAGGCAGCTCTGGCACAGATGTACCTAGGGGTAAAACCTGAAAACACCACATTGAGCTAGACTCGAACAGGAACTTGTGAACAACACCGGGCCTTGCTGCACTCTTGGTTACGACACTCCCGAGAGATATGCTTAAGAGAATTCTCATTTTTTTTAAACCATTATGAAGGTTTTATGAGTATATACATCTTTAAGGAAAACATTTTTATTATTATGGATTGTATCCAAAAACTGTTTAATTTAAGTCAAGTGTTTTACAAGTTTGGAGTTATGTATTGTGATTCATAAACTAATATAGTGTATTACATTGTTTAGAAATGGATCCTAGAGGTAGGAATGTAAATAGTATCAACACACATAATCCATGTAGGGATTTCCCTCATTCTCAATATAATTATAGTTGAGCTGGTGAAGCAACTGGTGCTGATCAGGTTATCACCAAACTAGGACAAGTCACTTAGTTTATGAATAATCATACCCATATGGAGCACCCTGATCCACAATGTGGAGGATCAATGTTAGATCACTTCATGAAGAAACAACCACCAACATTCAATGGTTGTAAAAATTAATTAGTAGATTAGCAATGGATAAATTCTTTAGAGAAAATATTTCATTCTTTGGAGAGTAGTGAAAGGAAAAAAAAAATTCATGGCAGTTTATCACCTCACGGAAGATGCATATCAATGGTGGTCATTGGTTCAAAACACATAGGAAGATGATGAAGTATCAAACATGGAATGGAGGAAGTTTACAGATATTTTCATAGAGAAATACTTTCCTTGATTCCATCGAGAGGATATTGAAGACAACATATGAGTCTGGGGAAAAAAGAGGATAAGAATGTCACAAAATATTTAGTTAACAATACAAGATTATCAAGGCATGAAACAGATTATATACATAACCCAAGGAATAAGATTGATAAATTTTTTTGATTGGTAAAAACCATTTCTTCATCAAGCATTAGTCTCACGGTCCTTCTCATCATAAGAAGATATTGTCTCATGTGCTATCAAGACAAAAAAATAATTCTCCTTGTCTTACGACATTAAAGCAAAGCATGAGAAGAATAGATCTGTAAAACACTCTGGTAATGGAAATAAGGGGAAGAAGGGAAAAGTTGAATATCAATCTTATAATAAATGTGGGAAGAAACACCCAAGTACTTGCCTGAAGAGAATGGGAGTCTATTACAAGTGTGGTGAAAAAGTCCACCAAACTTGTGATTGCAAGGGAAGAAAGAGGTTGTCAGTGTTGAATGATACAATTGTTGAGAAAAGGGTATTATGAAAATTAATGTAATAAGTTCCAAGGGAACTTACCTCATAAAATTACAAGGGAGAAAGGCCAATCATATGCGATCACTTCGGATGAGGATAAAACTCTGAAAGACATGGTGGCAGGTAATATAATGGTTTCCTAAAGTTTAGCCAATGCATTATTTGATTCTCGATCATCACATTGTTTCATATCTTCCCAGTTTGCATAGAAAAATTAGATGTTTTCAATCTAACATAACAAGGGAATTGTCAGTCAAAACACCTAAGTTAAGTATCATCGCAACAATGTTTTGTGAACCAGTTCCCATTAGGGCATATAAATTTTCTTTATCTTCTGTTCTCGTCGACATAACCATGATTGAATTTGATATAATCCTCGGTATGGATTGGTTTTCAGACCATGATGCGAAAATTTATTGTAAGAAGATGGTGGTTAGAATTTTTAATGATGATAAGGAGTACCTTATCATTAGAGAAGAAACATCACCTCATAATTCTTACCTAGATCCACCCCCCATTAGATCTACTAAATTTAATTATTTGAGAGGATGAGAATGAAATAATTATGGGATAGAAAAAGAATGTTCAAATAGAGTAAGTATCTATTTTTCAAGAATATGTTTATGTGTTTCTATAGGACTTACCTAGACATCCTCCAGAAAGAGAAATTGTGTTTTCCATTGATTTAATTCCTGGTTCAAGGCCTGTATCAAAGACCCCTTATAGAATGGACATTGTGGAATTATTTTATGTAATGAAAAAACTAGAGGAACTGAGTAATAAGGGATTCATATGCCCTAGTTTTTCTCCATGGGGAGCCCCTGTCCTTTTTGTTAAGAATAATGACGGATCTATGATGATGTGTATTGAAAACATGGAGATCAATGATATAACAATAAAGAAGAAGTATCCCCTACCTCGCATTGATGATTTATTTGAGCAACTTCATGCAGCTCAATATTTTTCAAAGATTGACCTCTGATCTGGATATCATCAGTTTTTGTGACGAGGTAATACATTCCGAAAATAGCATTTTGAACCAGGTATGGGCATTACGATTTTACAGTAAGGCCTTTTCAGCTGACTAATGCACATTCTGTTTTCATGGATCTAATGAACAGATTTCCAAGGATTATCATGATGACTTTGTAGTGGTATTTAATGATAATATCCTGGTATACACAAAATGCAATGAAGATCAAGAAAATCACTTGCACACCATTCTGAAAACCCTTGGAATAAATGAAATATATGGGAGGTTTAACAAGTGTGGATTCTGGCTTCATGAGATTTCTTTTCTTGTCCATATTGTCTCTAAGGATGGAATATCTATTGATCCTTAAAAGTCCAAGGAAATCCATGAATGGCCCAAGCTGACGAGTATAAATGAGGTACGTAGTTTTATTGGTTTAACAGGTTATTATCACCATTTTGTCCATAATTTTTCCCAATTGGCTAACCCATTAACCAATCTCACACGTAAAGGGGTTAAATTTGTTTAGACAAAAGAGTGTGAAGATTTTTTTTAGAAATGAAGAGAATATTAGTCAATTATCCTCTCTTGAATATACCATCACAGAACAATGGTTTTTTTATAGTTATGATTCAAAGAAAGGACATGGTTGTGTCTTTATGCAGAATGATAGTGTTATTGTCTATGCATCATGACTGCTAAAAATACATGAGCAAAACTATCCTACTGAAGATATTGAGTTATCAGTTGTAATCTTTTCTATGAAAATATAGAGACACTATCTCTATGGTGAAATTTTTTAGATTTATACTGATCACAAAAGTTTTATGTATATTTTCCCATAGAAAGTACTCAACATGAGGCAAAGTTGATGGATTGAACTACTCAAGGATTATGATTTCACAATACACTACCACCTAGAGAAGTAAAATAAGGGGGAGGATGCTTTGAGTAGAAAGGATCATGGAGTTTTATACAAGATAAGAGTTGAAAGGGATCCAATTTTCATGGATCTAGTGAAAATGGATATGGGAATAATCATAGAAGATGAAACATCAATACTTTTTCAGATGGTTGCCAATCCATCTTTACTAGAGAAGATAAAAAGTTCTCAAGATGATGATGAAGAGTTTCAAAAGAAGATTAAAGATATGAATGATGGGAGATTGAGTGACTTCATATATGAATATGAGATTTTGAAATTTGGGAATAGAATTTGTGTTATCGATATATTGGATATAAAAAGGGAAATCTTAGATGATACTCATAGATCCAATTTCACTATACACACTGGTAGCACGAAGATGTATAGATATTTGAAGGAACATTTTTGGTGGGACAACATGTAGAGGGATATTGATGACTTTGTGTCAAGATATATAGTTTGTCAACAAGTGAATGTTGAAAGGAAATAGACTAGAGGATTCGTGAAACCTCTTCCCATACCTGAGTGGAAATGGGATAATATTATGATGGAAATTGTCATGGGGTTACCAAAGAATCTTAGAAGGAATAATTCAATATTGGTCATTTTTGATCGTCTTACCATGTCAACGTATTTTATTTCTATAAGAGAAGATTTTACAATTAAATGTCTAGAAGGAATATATAATAATGATGATTTAAGGCTTCATAGAGTACCCTTATCGATTGTTTCTGATTGTGATCCCCGTCTTATAATATTATTCTGGAAAAGTCTTTATAAATCCCTGGATACTGAACCTCATTTGAGCCCTGCATACCACCCTCAAACTGATGTACAATTAGAAAGGAATATTAAATCCTTAGAAGACATGTTGAGATCTTACTCACTTGAATTTCAATGTATGTGGGATCAATATTTACCTTTGACATAATTTTCCTATAACAATATCTTCCATTAAAGTATTCATGTGGCACCATATGAAGCGTTATATGGAAAGATATTTCACACACCAACTTGTTGGGATGATGTTGGTGAAATAAAACTTGTAGGCCCAAAAAATGTTAAGGAAACAATGGAAAAGGTGAAGGATATCCAAACCCATATCAAAGCAGCCCAAAGTAGGAAAAAGAGATATGACAAAAACCACAGGAAGGATTTGGAATTTCAAGTAGGAGATCATGTTTTATTGAAGGTATCTCCATGGAAGGGTGTTATACGTTTCAGTAATAAGGGGAAATTGAGTCCCAGGTAAATCAGACCTTTCGAAATTCTAAAACAAATTGGAGTTGTAGCTTATCGTTTCACAATGCCTCCATGTCTCTCCAAAGTTCACGATGTATTCCACGTATCACTATTGAGAAAATACATGCCTGACCCAACACATGTATTCACCTATGAAGAATTTCAACTTGAACCTGATCTGTCTTATTGTGAATAGCCTGTCAAAATTATTGATACAAGAGAACAAGTGCTCAGAAACCGGATGACTCGTCTAGTAAAAGTTCTTGGGAGAAACCATAAGATGGAAGTGGCAATGTGGGAACCAGAGGAACATATGATAAATAACCAACCGAATCTTTTTGTGTGCTAGTATTATAGAAATTTTGAGGATGGAATTATTTGAAGGAGGGAAGAATTTAACACCCCAGGCTTCCAAGATATGTTTCCTTTTGAATAATGCAATAGATTTTATTGTACAGAACTTCGAGATTCTAACACACTGTGACCAATCAAACAAGCCATTATGAATATTAATACCCACTTTTTGATATTTTATAAATTTTATCATTCAAAATGGACTTCATTTTTGGATTCTGAATATTGAAATTATCTTAGGGTGATTTTTTGTATTTTTCTGAAAACATTCAATTTTTGATGAACAGTGAAAAAACACTACGTTATTGGTTAAAACTGAATTTTTATTTAAATACTTAGTTATTTTATTTTAATTTATTTTAGGTAAAAATATATACATAATATATATATATGTTCAATGTAATTCATTGGAGTCTTTTTATAATAAGTTTAGATATATAATATTTTATCGGATTATTTACCGTCTTTTTCCTACCTCTTAGGAGCATTTCGTAATTTATATAAAACATAATTTTACCGCTTCTGTGAGTTGAATTTTAAAATTCCGAGAGACACAATTAAAATCATTATGTAAAATTTGGTTTAATAAGATGAATTTTTTTGGTGAATAGTAACTTTTTACTTTTATTTACCACGGTAAAAAGTAAATAGCGTAATTAAGGGTAATAATAATATTATAATTACCCTAACACATGTCATTATTCTATTGGTTAAGTGTAATTCGACCAAAAAAACCTTAGGAATAAAATATGATCCCCTTTGGTCCACTTGGATTAGTTTTGGACATTTATTATTATTTTATTTAAAGAATAGTTAAAAGAGTTAAAATAAAAGTTTAATAACTAAACCAATTTTAATATTGGGATATACATAAGATAAATTCAACAAAAAATATTCATTATAAATATAAAATTAGTTCCTACATAATGGTATTTTATTTATAATTTTTAGACATTAAATAATTAAATTTATTTATGACACTATGATGATGTTGTAATTACCTTATTAATGAAAGATTAAAATAATTGACATTATAAATATCCAAATAAATCTAATTTGAGACTTTTAATGAAATAAATTAATTTTTTAGATTAATATGACATGTTAGGGTAGATATACTGATTTTTTTGAAGTAATAATACTGTTATGAATTTTACAAAAAAAATACCAAATAGTGTCAAAATTGACATACGAGAGTTTTTTTAAAAAATTTATATTATTAATTCGTATTCATTTCTTAAAAATATAAGGTTTAGAAAAAGGGCTTCAATAATATTATATATGTCATTAATGAACCATTTGAGGTTCTCTTGGATGTTTATAGTATGTTTATTAACCATATAAAATTAAAATTCAAAGAGACATGGTAAATGTCAAAGTATTTAACTAAGAGTAAAATCTAAAAGATAAGATCAATATGATGACATAAACCTTTATAAAACCTATTGGTTGAGAGGTTTTTGATCCATACCCACATTATCCTTTAAATAACTCATTTTTGATCCATTAGAAATCGAAAATGAATTTATTATAAAATAATATGTCAAGCTTTTCCTAAAGTGACCTCACCTCTCTTAAAAAGGGCACCACCCCTCCTCTCAAATTCACACTTTCCAATCCATTTGGCTTGGCCAAAAACTGCCCAAATATCGTATAAACTATTCTCCCTTCATCCTAGAGGCATTCATTTAGTCTGAAAGCCATACTATGGAGCCCCCGTGATCAAATCAAAAGGAAGGGCCCGGAGAAGAGGTAAATATTGCATCACCTCTTTCAAGTTCTTTTATACTTCCACTTCCTCTTTCTTTGCTGTTTATATTCTAAAATAATAACTACAGTATATTATATATACTGTGATGTAATTATAAAACTTTTACAGCAATATTCATTATTTAACCATCCTATAAATGAAAAAGTCACCATAAGTGCGTACGTACGGAATATCGTCTCCACGTCGTGGTGTAGTTTGTTATTTAAACACTTCATAATTTGGATGGGTATAATAATTATTATAAATGATGTATATAATAAATATAAAATGATAATGATTCTTAATATATGATATACCATCCAATTATATATGATTCTAATATCAAAATAATGATATTCTCGCTCATGCGTATGTACGGATTACCATCTTCATGAATGCGATAAGATTCATACCCTATCATGTCCATTCAAGTCAATTTTTCATTTGATGATTAAAAAATAATTTTTAAATACTTAATATCATTCTGAATAAGAATATGATAAATCCTATCCATTATAAACATTACTTATGTAACAAATCCTATAAAGGAAAATGAATCAGTTGACACCCAAAACAATGATACTACTGAAATATAATTAACAAATAAATATTAGAATATCATATATGATATCATATTAATGTTATTGGTTCTTGAATAATTTAATAACAATTATTTCACCATTATACAGGAGGATAACCTACCCTCTACCAAAGAAAAGTACAAGGTAAGGGTTAATTTCACAATCTCTTTATTATCTGAGGCAGTTTTTACCTAAGAATCTACTGGGACCTCTTTATCATCCACATCCATGTTTCATAAAAATGTATTTCAAAAAAAAATACTATTTACTACACTAGGGGTTAAATTCATTTATAACGTTGATTTAATTTTTATAAAATGATTTGAAAGGATTTTTTCCGTCGTTTTCCAAAAAATGTACTTTAAGACATTTTCAACAATATTATGGTAAAAAAAAATTTAACTTATATGACGGGTGTGGATATTTTCTGCGGTTATAACATCTTCAAAGCTTCACATACAAGATTATATGACAATAATCAAAAGAAATGTTTTCATTTATAATTTTATGGCTTTTATATGATTTCAAATTAGGAAGAGATATTTCCTTAAAAAAAGTTTTGATTTCATCCATGTCAACATCCTTTGATGGATTGTGAGATTATTTGAAGTTGATTTATTATGATACAAAACATCCATATTGTATTGAAGGTTTTGTGATATTTTTTTCTTTGGGTTCATTATTTTTTTACCATTCATGGTTTATGGATAATGTATTGACATTTCTAATACTATTTTTAATATGAATGTTTATGTAATGTTTAAACCTTTTCATATGAGGAATGCATTGGACTTAGTAAGTGACGGGGGGAGCTCACTGTAGATCCTTGGCACATCGGTAGGTCTCATGATATAAATAAGTATCTTGGAATAGGGAATTTATTAAATCCTATTTGTATTCTTGGAATAAGGCCTTAACTATGTGGTTATGAAGTCTAGAATTATGAATTCCATCATTATGAAAGTGGCTATTGATATTGCATGTGATTATTTGGATAGTATAATATCTATGTGAATAAGTAAATGGAATAATTTTATTTTATCTTTGCTATATTATTTTGATGTTGAGGTTCAAAAGTATTTTGTTTTAGTCTTACATTTCCTTAAATGTTTATTCTTAATTATGAATGTTTTTGCTATTTTTTTATCCTTACAGAGCATCTAAGCTCACCCCATTCTATGTTTTATATTTCCTAGTATGTGAAGAAGTATATTATGACTGTAAGAACCTGGTTATTTTTTTGAGGTATGGGTTTCTTATTTTCTCCCTTCCTTATGTGTTTTTGAAAAAATATGGAAAATGGGGAAAAAATTATAAATTTTGAAATTACACACTGTGTACTTTGTCCACACGTCTTGTACTTTGGCTGTGTGGGATGGGTACATGGGGTGTGTGGCCATGCCGGGGATGAAGGGTATAGGAACGAAATACATTTCATGTAGTGGTACCTTACACGCCGTGTAGTCAGTCAGCAGGCGAAAAGTAAGGTGGTGGTCAGCTGTGGCGCAGCACACACCGTGTACTCATGAAGACATGCCGTGTAGTCATGTCGGCTGGTGAACAATGCAACGTTGGTGAGAAGCTGCCATAGGAACAGTTAAAAATGGGAAGTACACGCAGTGTACTCTGAATTACACACCATGTACTTTGTTTTTTCACATAAAATGGGCAGTAGCCTCCCCTGTTCACAGGGAAGGATTAGAACCGGAGGAAGGAGAGGGAGGGGACAACTGAACCTTTGAAGATCTTCCGAGTGTTCGTCTAGAATCATTTTGCACCTCGAACGCTCTTTTTGGAACTGCACGGGTAAGCCCTCTGCTATCCTTAAGTAGTTATTACCAATTCATTCCAGAGGGAATGTTATTTACATTTAAATGGGTTTTATTCTTTGTCTGATCTACATCATTCTTGGGCGTTTCTGGAACCGACGTTCGTATATAGCGCTCGTTGGCGTATAAGGTAGGTGGCTTAGTGTTATTTTTTCCAACTGTCATGTGTTTTGTGCGTTTTTGTGCCCCAAACCCATGTTGGGGTGTCGTGTGTCTGAGGTCATTGATATATTAAACACCTAGAATTTAATAAGTAATTAATTGTGATAAAAAAATGTTGGTTGGGATCATTTCATGGATCCAGGACCAAACTAGGGGTGTGTTCCACTGTTTAGCCATTTGGCCAGGATAGCTGAGGGTATGCCTTTAATGTATTTATTTTCGAATATCCATGAAAGGAATTTCTTGGTTACTTCTTGTTTACATGTTGGGCATGGCCCGGTTACCTGTTTATCCTAAGGGTGTTGTTGTGATTAGCCTGTGGGCACTGCACTATTTATCCTGTGGGAAAAAGTTATTTCGGCCTGAGGGAAATTTCTTCCGTGTCTATGGGAAGATGATTCTGTGCCTGTGGGAGACACTACCTACGCCTGAGGGAAAACTTTTTTATTCCTAAGGGCGGATTCTTGCGTTGGACACTCTTTACCTTAGGGTAGGGGTTTACGTGTCTACGTACATTAGCTGGTTATTTAGAATATCCACTGTGGTGGTATTTTAAATTAAATGGATTAAATAGATAATAAAATGGAAATATAACTGATAATTAGTTACTTTTGAGTACTTATTACCTTTTTTCATTTTACTACAACACACTGTTGTTTCATGCGTACACGCAGTTGGGCACGAGCCTTTGGTGGGTGCCTATTGAGATATATTTCTCACACCCTATTTGGGCCACGCTTTTCGGCCCAAATAGATTACATTTCTGTAGGTATTGATAGGGGACAGAGTCCCTATATAGGTACTTGACTGTTGCTGAGGAGTAGAAGGGCATGGGACCGAGCCTAGGCTCGCGATGTCGCTGCCAGTTGTTTTTCTTTCTTTTGCTGTAATCTGCATTTTGTTGCACTGTATTGATATATAACTTGTTATGGATGTTTTCTTAGAACTTGAGACATGTTGCATCATTATTTATATATAGTTGGTTATATCTACTGCAATTTTTTGTTTCGGTTGTGCATGGATTGCTGCTTCTGCTATTGTATGCTTTATTTTGTATTCCGCTGCACTAAACTTTGATAAATGAGGGCATAGTTTCCCCACTATCTGACCTGGGCCTTTGCTACTAGTCGGCAGCCTTTGGCGTTTGGGGAAATGCACTTGAGGTCATGTGGCGAACCTGGTTCGGGGCACCTGTTGAGTGGCACCCGGGCCCGGGACGTTACAAAGTGGTATCAGAGGAGTTCTTTTCTTTGACTTACTATTTGTAGCCTTAGTCAAGGATAGGAAGAACGATAGTTGGTAATGAGTTTTTCCCTTGTGTAACTAACCCGTGTACAGGGAAAATCCAATCTACATCGAATTTTTTCAATTTTATTAATTTTTCAAATTTTAATGTTGATTTGATTTCACCATTGGGTGACGCACTTGTTATTGTGATGTTATATTTTATCTATGTGTTCTATTTAGTTGCAACCCGAATAGATGAGGGTATTCGATCTCATGCATCATATAGGAACATGATACAAATCGTATTCCATGCATTGTTTCCATGCCATGTAGGTGCATTATAAATTGCATGTTGTTGTGATAGTTGTTGTGCTAGAGAAGCATTCTGTTGTGGTAGTTTCTTGATAAAATACCTGATATATCATAGGGTATGTTTGTGTGAGCTTGTTGAAAGAATGGATGCCAAACTTTGGTTTTTGGGGAGTATGGGCCCCCATTGACCGGAATTTGGTGGACCATTGACTCTTTATGTTATATAACATAGATAAGTTGTCAAACATTGATTCGTGCAGAGTATGGGC
Organism: Viscum album; assembly: GCA_963277665.1. Lineage (NCBI taxonomy): Eukaryota > Viridiplantae > Streptophyta > Magnoliopsida > Santalales > Viscaceae > Viscum > Viscum album. The sequence goes on along the minus strand of OY728131.1, from coordinate 1,082,946,858 downwards.
CCTCACGGGTCAGAATTTGACACTATGGTGTTGTTTTTCAGTGTTTTCTGGGTTCGGGGGATGTTTCTGAGGCATACTATCTGGAATCCATGTATACACGCCATGTAGTCCTTGAAACATGCCATGTACGACCTTCTGTTTGGGAAGAAAAATAAACTTTTTGAGTACACACCATGTACCCTAAGTACACGCTGTGTAGGCTCTTCCCGTGTCACAAACTGTGTTGACGGCGACACGGGGAATGGAAGAACAAGGGGCGAAAACGCCGTGTAGCTTTTGTACACACCATGTAGTGTTGAGCCGGAGTCTGCCGGTGTGATAGACAACACGGACAGAGGAGAACTTGAGACATACACGCTGTGACCACTATGGAACACACAGTGTAGTCTGACCCGGGGACCCGACCGTGTAACTAACAACACTGGTCGGTGAACTCCTCTCCAGAACAAGTCGTTTCAATGATGAACAGGCTCTGTAGTGTGACCTGGGGACTCTGCCGTGTAACAAACAACATGGGTCAGTGTCACCCCTTCTTGAACAAGTTGTGTATCGGTGGGACACACCGTGTTGTCTTGTCCGAGGACAGACCGTGTGGACTTAGCAGTGTGGCTGGGAGACGGGGTTCTTTACATGCTTTGTGCGGGTGTAACATGCCATGTAGTGTCAAGCTGAGTAGTGGTCCATGTCACAAATGACATGGGCTGTAACACCCCAAGCATCCACGGTAAGCTTTCCTTTGAATAATACAGTAGCATGTGTTGTAGGCAACTTTGAGTTCTAACACACACACCACAACCAATCAAACTAGTCGTTATGAATATTAATACCCACTTTTTGAAATTTTATAAATTTTACCTTTCAAAATGGACTTCATTTTTGGATTCATAATATCTAAATTTGCCTAAGGGAAATTTTAGTATTTTTTTGAAAACTTTCAATATTTGATGAATAGTGAAAAAACACTGAGTTATAGTTTAAAACCGAATTTTGATTTAAATAATTATTTATTTTATTTAAATTTAATTAACATCCAAATAGATAAATAATACCTATATAAGTTCAATGTAATTCATTGGAGTTAGTTTAGAATAATTTTATATATATATAAATTTTATTGAACTTTTTACCGTCTTTTACCCACCTCCTAGGAGAATTTGGAAATTCACATAAAACTTAATTTTACCACTTCTGTGAGTGGAATTTCGAAAATCCAAGAGACATAATTAATATCAAGGAGTAAAATGTGGTTCATTGAGATGAAAATAATTTTTTCTGAATAGTAACTTTTTACTTTTATTTACCACGGTTAAAAGTAAATAGGGTAATTAAGTGTAAAAAATGATATTAATATTACCCTAACACATGTCCTAATTCTATTGTACAAGTGTATCTCGACCATAAACAACCTTAGGAATAAAATATTATCATTTTCTTCCTCTTGGATTAGATTAGGACATTTATTATTTTTTAATTCAATGAAGAGATAAAAGAGTTAAAATCAAAGATTATTTAGTAAAAAAAATTTAATATAGGATTACACAACAGATAAATTAGATTTTAAATATTAATTAGAAAGATAAAAATATTTCATACATAATGGTATTTTATTTCTAATTTATATACATTAAATAATTTAATTTATTTATGAGAAAATGGTGATGAAGTAATTACCAAATTAATGAAATATTAAAAAAATGATATTATATATATCAAAATAAATGTAATTTTAGACTTTTTATTAATTCCACTAATTTTCTATGTTACTATGAAATATTAGGATTGATTATATAAATTTTTTTATAAGTAATAACGTTGTTATGAATTTATCAAAAACTAAAGACCCAGTAGTGTCAAAATTGACATAAAAGAGTTTTTAAAAAATATATTATATTATTAATTTATATTCAATTCCTAAAAATCTATGGTTCGTCCAATAGACTTATATAATGATATTCGTATCATTAATGGACCACTTGGGGGGTCTCTTGGAGTTATATAGTATGTTTATTAACTATATAATATAAAAACACACAGTGACATGGTAGGTGTCAAACTAATTAACTAAGAGTTAAAACTAAAAGATAAGGTTAATATAATGACCCAAACTCGTATAAATTCTATTGGTTGAGTGGTTTTCGACCCAAACCCACCGTAAACCTTAAATAATCCACTTTGGAGCCATTATAAATATAATATGAATTTATTATAAAATAATATTCCTAGCTTTTCCAAAGGTGCCCCACACCCCTCTTATAAAAGGGCACTCCCCCTTATCACTAATTCACACATTCAAAGCCTTTTTTCTCAGCCAAACCCTGCCCAAATACTCTTTAAACTTCCCTCACCAAAACTTAGAGGCCTTAGTTTGATTATAAAGCCATCCTAAGGATCCCTTTTGATCAAATCAAAATGAAGAACCCGAAGAAGAGGTAATGCTTTCACCACCCTCATTCAAGTTCCTTTCTTCATAAACTTCTTCTTTATTTGTTATTCACATTATAAAATAATAAATCCAGTATATTATACATATTGTGATGTTATTATAAATATGGTACAACCATATTTAGTATTCTATCAATCCTTTGAATGACATGTAACCATACGTGCGTACGTACGGCTTACCGTCTCCACGTCGTGGTGTAATTGTTATTCAATAAATTATTATTTGGATGGGTATAATAATGTTCTGTAATTCATGTAAATAATAAATATAACATGATAATGATTCTGTATATATGATATACCATCCAATTATATATTATTTTAATATCAAAAGAATGATGTTGTTGCTCGTGCGTACGTACAGACTACAGTCTCCATGAACGCGATGAGATTCATTCTCCATCGTATCCATTCAAGTATAATTATCAGTTGATGATTTAAAAATAATATTTATGTACTTGATATCATTATGGATATGAATAAGATACAACCTATCCATGAAAAACATGTATTATGTAACAAAACGTATAAAAGCAAATGAGTAAATTAACACCCGAAACGACGATAATACTAATATTTTATTAACAAATAAATGTTAAAAGATCATATATGATATCATATTAATGTATATGATTCTTGTATAATTTAGTAACAATTATTTAACTATTATACATGAGGTTAACCTAGCCCCAACCAAGGAAAAGTACAAGGTAAGGGTTTATTTCACAATCTCTTCATTATCCGAGGTTGTTTATAAGTAATTATCTACTGGGACTTCTTTATCATCCACATCCATGTTTCTTAAAAATGTATTTGAAAACATTTTTACTATTTACTAGAATATGGTTAAAGTCATTTATACCCTTGTTTGACTTTTTATAAGAGGTTTATAAAGGAATCTTTCCATCGTTTTCCAAACAAGGTCATTTTTAAACTTTTCTACAGAATTAAGGTGAGAATGTTTTTTTAAACTTATATGGAAGGTGTGGCTATTTTCCGCCATTATAAATTCGTCGAAGCTTCCCTTACAAGGTTATAATAATATTTTCAAAGAAAATGTTTTATTTTATAAATATATGACTCTTAAATGATTTCAAAATAGAAAGAGATATTTCTCTAGAAAGAGTTTTGATTTCATCTATGTCATCATCCTTTGATAGATTTTAGGTTTATTTGTAGTTGATTTATTATGATACAAAACATCGATATTTTATTGATGGTTTTGTGATATGTTTGAACGCGGATATGTGATTTTTATACCATTCATGGTTTATGAAGAAAGTATTGACATTTCGTATGCTAGTTTTAATACGAATATTTATCTTATGATTAAACCTGTTCATATGAGGAATGCATTGGACTTAATAAGTGATGGGTGGAGCCCGCTATAGCTCCTCGATGCATCGGTCAGTTTCATGAGACAAACTAGTGTCTTGGCACAAGGCCTTGACAAAATCTTATTTGTAGTCTTGGCACGAGGCCTTGGCTACGTGGTTATGATAGTCTGGCATTATGCATTCCATCATTATGAAAGTTGTTATTGATATTGCATGTGATTTTTCGACAAGTAGAATATCCATGTGAATAAGTAAATGGAATTATTTCATTTTATATTTTCCATATAATGCTGAAATTCATGTTTAAAAGGATTTTTTAGCTATACATTACCTTAAATGTTTATGCTTATTTATAAATGTTTCTGCTATATTGTTATCCTTACTGAGCATCCGATCTCACGCCTTTCAATGTTTTATTTTTCCCAGGATGTGAAAAAGTAATTCATAAATGAACTACAGGGTCAGTATGATGGGATATGAAGAAAAGATGTTGTTGTTGTTTTTTCTTGATTTTATGATCTAATGTAAGACTTATGAATATATCTAGTGTTTCCAAGACTACTAAACTAATCAGTCTTTCGAGACTTGTTCTTTCTTGTGATCATGCCAATGTTATGTAATAATGCACCGACTATGGGTAACTGGATTCCGAGCATTACATTTGGTATCAAATGAAGTTTTTTTACAATCCATGGAAGCTAGATTTAGATAAACTCTTTTTAGAGAACATAGACCTAAGATAAACTTTGAGGATTATTATAGAAGAACTTTCTATAATTTTGGTATTGTTATGATTTTGAGAGTTTTTTCGAGCAATACATCCCTGTCTAGATACGAGCAGGTAGAGGCGGCTCAGGCACATATGTACCTAGGGGTAAAACCCCAAACCACCACTTTGAGCTAGACTCGATCGGGAACTGGAGCATGACAATGGGCCTTACTGCACTCATGGTTACGACACTTCTGGGAGATATGCTTAAGATAACTCTCATTTTCTTTTCAGATCATTATGAAGGGTTTATGAGTATATACGTCATAAAAGATAAAATTATTATGATTATGGATTATATCCATAAATAGTTCAATTTATGTTAACTGTTTTATAATTATGGAATTATGTATTTTGATTCATAAACTGATCTTGTTTATGCCATTGTTTAGAAATGGAGCCTAGTGGAAGAAATGGAAACTGTATTAATGCACACACCCCATGTAGGGATTTCCCTCCTGCTCAAGATAATTATAGTGGAGCTGGTGATGCAACTGGTTCTGATCAACTAATCACCATTCTAGGACAACTCACTCAGGTTATGAATAATAACATTACCCGTATGGAGCACCCTGATCCACAGCGTGGATGATCAATGTTAGATCACTTCATGAGGAAAAATCCACCAAAATTCAATGGGAGTAAAAATCCATTGGTAGATGACCAATGGATAAGTTCCCTAGAGAAAATATTTCAGGCTTTGGGGAGTAGTGAAATGGAAAAATTTGTCATGGCAGTTTATCACATCACTGGAGATGCTGATCAACGGTGGTCATTGATTCAAAATACAAAGGAAGATGATGAAGTATCAAATATGGAATGGAGGGAGTTCAAAGAGTATTTCTTATAAAAATACTTTCCTCGTGACCACCAAGCAGATATGAAAGGAAATTTCTGAGTCTGAGACAAAAGGAGGATAATAATGTCACAAAGTATGAGGCTAACTTTACAAGGTTAGCAAGGTATGTAGGAGATTATATACGTAACCCAAGAAGTAAGATTGATCTCTTCTTAGATGGTTTAAAACCATTTCTATATCGATCATTAGTCTCACAATCCATCTCGTCATACGAAGACATTGTCTCATGTGCTATCAAGATAGAAAAGGAATTCTCTAAGTCTTATGACTTTAAAGAAAAGCAAGAGAATAATAGATCTACTGATCAATCTGGGAATAGAAATAAGGGGAAGAAGGGAAATTTTGAATATCCATCCTATGGTAAATGTGGGAAGAAACACCCTGATACTTGCTAAAAAGGAATGGGATTCTGTTACAAGTGTGGTGAAAAAGGCCACCAAGCTCGTGATTGAAAGGGGAAGAAGGAAGCTACCGATGTCCAATGCTACAATTTTAGGGAGATGGACATTATGAAAATGAATTTCCTAATCTTCAGGGGAGCATACCTCAAAAAAGGAAAAGGGATCAAGGCCAAGAATATTCTATTACTACTTATGAGGTAGAAGCTCTGAAAGACGTGGTGGCAGGTAATTTAATAGTTTCCTCAAGTTTAGAAAATGAATTATTTGATTCTGGATCATCACATTGTTTCATATCTTCCTAGTTTTCTAAGAAAATTAGATATTTTCAATTTTATTTAACAAGGGAGTTGTCAATTAAAACTCCCAAGGAAAGTATCATTGCAACAATGTTTTGTGAATCAGTCCCCATTAGAGCACATAAATGTTCTTTATCCGCTGATCTCATCGTCATACCTATGATTTAGTTTGATATAATCCTCGATATGGATTGAATTTCGGACCATGATGTGAAGATTTATTGTAATAAGAAGGAGGTTACGATTTGTGATGATGATGATAAGGAACACCTTATCTTTAGAGAAGAATCATCACCACCTAATTCTTATCTAGATGCACCCCCAGTAGCTCAACTAAAATCAATTATTGGGGAGGAAGAGAATGAAATGATTGTGGGTGAGGAAATGAATGTTCAAATAGAGGATTTACCTATTGTGAAAGAATATGTAGATGTGTTTTCAGAAGATTTACTTGGACATCCTCTGGAACGAGATGTTGAGTTTTCCATTGATTTATCTCCTGCATCAAGGCCTATATCGAAGACCCCTTATAGAATGACCACTGTGGAATTAGTTTAAATAAAGAAACAACTAGAGGAATTGAGAAATAAGCGATTTATTCTCCCTAGTGTTTCTCCATGGGGAGCCCCTATTATTTTTGTTAAAAATAAAGATGGATCTATGATGTTATGTATCGACTACAGGGAAATCAATGCTTTAACAATAAAGAACAAGTATCCCCTACCTCCCATTAATGATTTATTAGACCAACTGCATGGAGATTATTACTTTCCAAAGATTAAAATTCGATCTGGATACCATCTATTGTGCATGAAGAAGGAAGACATTCCAAAGACATCATTTTGAACATGGTACAGGCATTACGAGTTTACGGTAATGCCTTTTGGGATGACAAATGCACCCTCTGTATTCATGGATCTAATGAATAGAGTTTTTAAAGTATATCTCGATGATTTTGTGGTGGTATTTATTGATGATATATTGGTATACTCCAAAATCTATGAAGATCATGAAAATCACTTGATCACTATCTTGAAGACTCCGAGAAGACATGAATTATATTGGATGTTTAGCAAGTGTGAATTCTGGATTCAAGAGATTTATTTTCTTGGCCATATTGTCTCTAAAGATGGAATCTCTGTTGATCCTTATAAGACCAAGGCAATCCAAGAATGGCCAGAAGCTATGAGTATAACTGAGGTACATAGTTTTATTGGTTTAGCAGGTTATTATATACATTCTGTCCAGAATTTTGCCCGATTGGCTAACCCATTAACAAAGCTCACACGTAAGGGTGTTAAATTTGTTTGGACATAAGTGTGTGAAGAATGTTTCGAAGAATTGTAGAGAATATTAGTCAATTATCCTATATTTACTCTACCATCGGGGAATTATGGATTCGTTATTTAATGTGATGCATCGAAGAAAGAACTTGGTTGTGTCCTTATGCAGAATGATAGGTTTATTGCCTATGCATCACAATAGTTGAAAATTCATGAGAAAAATTATCCTACTCATGATCTCAAGTTAGCAGCTATGATCATTGATTTGAAGATATGGAGGAACTACCACTATGGTGAAAAATGTGAGATTTATACTGATCATAAGAGTTTGAAGTATATTTTCTCACAAATAGAACTCAACATGAGGCAAAGGAGATGGCTTGAATTACTCAAAGATTATGATTGTACGATACACTACCACCCTGGGAAGGTAAATAAGGCGGATGATGCTTTGAGCAGAAAGGATCATGGAGTTTTGAACAATATAAGATTTGAAATGGATCCAATTTTCATGGATCTAGTGAAGATGGACATGAGAATAACCATGGAAGGTGAAACATCAGTGCCTTTCCAAATGGTTTCCAAACCATCTTTAATAGAAAGCATTAAGATTTCTCAGACCGATAATGAAGATTTTCAAAAGAAGATTAAAGTTGTGAATGATGGGAGATTGAATGACTTTGGGTATGAAGATGGAATTTTGAAAATTGGGAAGAGACTTTGTATTCCAATTATACCTTATCTAAAAAGGGAATTGTTGGACGACGCTCAAAGTTCCAATTTCTCTATACACCCTGGGAGCACCAAAATGAATAGAGACTTGAAGGAACATTTTTGGTGGGACAACATGTATAGGGAGATTGCTGATTTTGTATCAAGATGTATGGTTTGTCAACAAGTGAAAGCTGGAAGGCAACATCCTGGAGGAGTCATGCAACCTCTTCCTATACTGGAGTGGAAATGGGACAATATTATGATGGAAATTGCCATGGGACTACAAAAGACTCCTATTAGGGATGATGTAATATGGGTCATTGTTGATCGTCTTACCAAGTCAGCACCTTTTCATTCTATAAGGGAATATTTACCACTTGAACATCTAGCAAGGCTATATATTAATAAAGTTGTGAGACTTCATGGAGTACCCCTATCGATTGTTTATGATCGTGATCCTCATTTTACTTCAAGATTCTGGAAGATTCTTCAAAAATCCATGGATACTGAACTTTGTTTTATCACTGCCTACCACCCTCAAACAGATGGACAGTTAGAATGGACTATTCAAACCTTAGATGACATGTTGAGATCCTGCTCGCTTGACTTTCAGGGTATGTGGGATCAATATTTACCTCTAGTATAATTTTTTTATAACAATAGCTTCCATTCAAGTATTTAGATGGCATTATATGAAGCATTATACGGAAAGAGATGTCGCACACCAAACTTTTGGTATTATGTTGGAGAAAGAAAACTTGTACACCCAGAACTGGAGGAGGAAATGATAGAAAAGGTTAAGGTAATCCAAAACCACATCAAAGCAGCTCAATGTAGGCAGAAGAGCTATGCTGGAAACCGAAGAAAGGATTTGAAATTTCAGGCGGGAGATCATGTTTTCTTCAAGGTAACTCCATCGAAGGGAGTTATACGTTTTGGAATGAAAGGTAAATTGAGTCCCAGGTACATTGGTCCTTTCGAAATTATAGAACAAATTGGGGCTGTAGCTTACCATTTGGAAATGCCACCAAATCTCTCCAAAGTTCATGATGTGTTCCACGTATCACTATTGAGGAAATACATGTCTGACCCAACGCATGTACTCACCTATGAGGAATTAGAACTGGAACCTGATCTGTCTTATTGCGAAGATACCATCAGGATTCATGATACGAGAGAACAAGTAGTGAGAAACCGGACAACTAATCTGGTAAAAGATTTGTGGAGAAACCATAAGATGGAAGAGGCAACGTGGGAACCCGAGGAACTTATAATGAAGAACCACATGAGTCCTTTCATGCTGTAGTATTCTATAAATTTCGAGGATGAAATTATTTTATGGAGGGGATAATGTAACACCCAAAGCTTCCATGGTACACTTTCCTTGGAATAATATAGTAGTGTGTGTTATACGCAACTTCAAGTTCTGACACACACACCACAACCAATCAATGTAGCCGTTATGAATAGTAATACCTACTTTTTGAAATTTTATAGATTTTATCTTTCAAAATGGACATAATTTTTGGATTTGGAATATCGAAATTAGCCTAGGGTGAAATTTTGGTATTTTTTTGAAAACATTCAATTTTCGATGAATAGTGAAAAATCACTGAGTTATAGTTTAAAACCGAATTTTTATTTAAATAATTATTTATTTTATTTAAATTTAATTAAGTTCAATATAGATACATAATACCTATAAAAGTACAATGTAATTCATTGGAGTTAGTTTAGAATAATTTTAGATATATAAAAATTTTATTGAACTTTTTCACCATCTTTTACCCACCTCCTAAGAGAATTTGGAAATTCACATAAAACTAAATTTTACCGCTTCTGTGAGTGGAATTTCGAAAATCCGAGAGACACGGTTAATATCAAGGAGTAAAATGTGGTTCATTGAGATGAAAATATTTTTTTTCTTAATAGTAACTTTTTACTTTTATTTACCACGGTTAAAAGTAAATAGGGTAATTAAGGGTAAAAAAGATATTAATATTACCCTATCACATGTCCTAATTCTATTGTAAAAGTGAATCTCAACCGAAAACAACCTTAGGAATAAAATATTATAATTTAGGTCCACTTGGATTAGATTAGGACATTTATTATTATTTAATTCAAAGAAGTGTTCAAAGAGTTAAAATCAAAGTTTACTTACTAAAACATTTTTAATATAGGGTAATGAAAAAGATAAATTCTATTGTAAATATTAATTAGAAATAAAAAAATATTTCCTACATAATGGTAGTTTATTTTTAATTTTTAGACAATAAATAATTTAATTTATTTATGACACAATGGTGTCAAAATTGACATAAAAGAGTTTTTAAAACAAATATTATATTATTAATTTATATTCAATTCCTAAAAATCTAAGGTTCATCCAAGATATATATATCATGATAGGTGTATCATTAATGGACCACTTTGGGGTCTCTTGGAGGTATATAGTATGTTTATTAACTATATAATATAAAAATACAAAGTGACATAGTAAGTGTCAAACTAATTAACTAAGAGTTAAAACTAAAAGATAAGTTTAATATAATGACCCAAAACTGTCTTAATTATATTGGTTAAGTGGTTTTCGACCCATACCTAGCTTAACCTCTAAATAATCCACTTTTAAGCCATTAGAAACTGAATATGAATTTATTATAAAATAATGTTTCTAGCATTTCCAAAGGTGCCCCTCACCCCTCTTATAAAAGGGAACTCCCCCTTCTCACTAATTCACACATAGAAAGCCTTTTGTCTAATCCAAACCCTACCCAAATACTCTCTCAACTTCCCTCACTACAACCTAGAGGCCTTAGTTTGATCTGAAATCCATCCTAAGGAGCCCTTTTGATCAAATCAAAAGGAAGAACCCGAAGACGAGTTAATGATTTCACCACCCTCTTTCAAGTTCCTTTCTTCTTCAACTTCTTCTTTCTTTGTTATTTCCATTCTATAATAATAACTATGGTATATTATATATACTGTGATGTTATTATAAATATGGTACAACCATATTCAGTATTCTATCCATCCTTTGAATGACATGTCACCATACGTGCGTACGTACGGCTTACCGTCTCCACATCATGGTGTAATTGTTATTCAATAAATTATAATTTGGATGGGTATAATAATGTTGTGTAATTCATGTAAATAATAAATATAACATAATTATGATTCTGTATATATGATATACGATCCAATTATATATTATTTTTATATCAAGTAAATGTTATTGTCGCTCGTGCGTACGTACGGTCTACCGTCTCCACGAACGCGATGAGATTCATTCTCCATCGTATCCATTCAAGTGTAATTATCATTTTATGATTTAAAAATAATTTTTAAGGACTTTATATCATTCTAGATATGAATAATATACAACTTATCCATGAAAAACACGGCTTATGTAACAAAACATATAAAAGAACATTTATAAGGGTTTATTTCACAATCTCTTCATTATCCGAGTATGTTTATACGTAATACTCTACTGGGACTTCTCTATCATCCACATCCATGTTTCATAAAAATGTATTTCAAATTTTTTTTACTATTTACTAGAATATGGTAAAAGTCATTTATACCCTTGTTTGACTTTTTATAAGAGTTTTATAAAGGAATCATTCCATCATTTTCCAAACAAGGTCATTTTTAACCTTTTATACAGAATTTAGGTAAGAATGTTTTTTTAACTGATATGGCGGGTGCGGCTTTTTTCTACCATTATAAAATCATAGAAGCTTTCCTTACAAGCTTATAAAAATATTTTCAAAGAAAATGTTTTATTTTATAAGTATATGACTCTTAAATGATTTCAAAATAGAAAGAGATATTTCTCTAAAAAGGGTTTGGATTTCATCTATGTCAACATACTTTGATGGATTTTAAGATTATTTGGAGTTGATTTATTATGATACAAAACGTTTATATTTTATTGATTGTTTTGTGATATGTTTGACTGTGGATGTGTTATTTTTACACCATTCATGGTTTATGAAGAAAGTATTGACATTTCGTATACTAGTTTTAATATGAATGTTTATGTTATGTTTAAACCTGTTCATATGAGGAATGCATTGGACTTAATAAGTGACGGGTGAAGCCCGCTATAGCTCCTTGATGCATCGGTAGGTCACATGAGACAAACTAGCATCTTTTCATAAGGACTTGCAAAAATCTTATTTGTAGACTTGGCACGAGGCCTTGGCTACGTGGTTATGATAGTCTGGCATTATGCATTCTATCATTATAAAAGGGGTTATTGATATTGCATGTGACTATTTGACTATTAGAATATCCATGTGAATAAGTAAATGTCATTATTTCATTTTATATTTTCCATATTATTCTGAAATTATTGTTTAAAAGGATTTTGTTTTAGCTATACATTACCTTAAATGTTTATGCTTATTTATGAATGTTTCCGCTATATTGTTATCCTTACTGAGTATCCGAGCTCACCCCTTTCAAAGTTTTTATTTTTCCTATGATGTGAAGAAGTAATTTATGAATGACCTGCTGGGATAGTATGATGGGATATGAAGAAAATATGTTGTTGTAGTTTTTTTTTGATTTTATGATGTAATGTAAGACTTATGAATATATCTAGTGTTTCCAAGACTACTAAACTAATCGGTCTTTCGAGACTTGATATTTCTTGTGATCATTCCAATTTTATGTATTAATGAACCGAATCTGGTTAACTGGGGTCGGGGTGTTACACAGGAAGTTGGAAAATTATACCATACATGCCGTGTAGTCAGAATATACGCCGTGTAGTTTTGTTCAATGGAAGTCGTGTGGCTTAGCCTTGCAGAAGGACCCAGGCAGGGGAAGGGAAGTCAAGTACACACCGTGTAGTTAGTATACATGTCGTGTAGTCATGTTTTGAAAAATTTTAATGCATGATTCCTCCTATTCCCTTTTGGGTTTCTTCGTTTTCAGTTTTTAATAATCTTGATCTAAGGCGTGTTTTTGACCTTGTAGTGTCATGCTACCTAGACGACTGTGCGTTGTTCTCTAGGAGAGAGGAAATGAGTATACTCTAGAGATGGTGGGTCATGGGCTACCTGTGGATCCTCTAGCAGAGCCATAGGTAGCTCCAGCAATTATACCTGACATAGTCGTGGAGGCGCAGTTTGGCGAAGGCTTCATGCGGTTTATGAATACCTTTCAGGGAGCACCACAGGCTGCCACATCTTGGGCCGAGCTGACACATATCTTTCAGTAGCATCATCCACCTATGTTTTCAGGGGATGGCGGACCACAGGCTGCGGAGTCTTGGCTGGGGTCGATGCAGACTATTTTTGAGTATCTTGAGATGCCTCTAGGGAGGAGGGTCAAGATTGTGACTTATATGCTGTGTGATTCCACTAAGAGGTGGTGGGATGCTACCACCCAGTCAGAGCATCATAGGGACATGGCATGGGAGGATTTTCAGGCAGTCTTCTATGACTTATTTTTCCCGAAGATGCTGAGGGCAGATAGATCTTGAGGGTTTATGAATCTGCAGCAGGGCGCTATGTCAGTGATGGACTATTCTTCTCGTTTTGTAGAGATTCTGCGTTTTTCACCCGTGCTGGTGGGTGATGAGACGTTGAGAGCTAGCCGCTTCGAGGATGGTCTTCGTTATGACATCCAAGCACTGGTGAATGTTTTCAGGTTACCTACTGTACATGGTATTGTGAACCAGGAGATGATTACAGAGAGGAACCTGCATGAATCTAGTGGTGTGGGCCAGGGCGGTTCAGCACCAGTTACTGGTACTATTTTTGTAGGCAAGAGGAAGATACAGATGGACTTCTCTTAGGGTGGCAGTGCCAGTCAGAAGAATGCTTTAGGTGGCTAGGTTATGTTTCACCAATGTGGTAGAGAGGGGCACAAGAGGCCACAGTGTCCACGAGACCCAGTGGAGTGCCGAGCTTGCGGTAAGATGGGTTATCTATAGCGATTTTGCATGGTGTTTCCACCAGTGGCTAGTGAGAGGGGTTCTATGAAGACTCCATAAGCATGCAGGCAGAGATGGTGGTCATGGTCGTGGAAGCCAGACACCAGGATCTCAGAGGCAGCAGGGTGGGACAGCTCAGGGTAGCTAGGCTATGTCGCAGGGTCATGACACTAGGCAGACATATGCAGTGCAACAGACCCAGTAGGAGCAGGATCACTAGCCTTCTACAGTCATAGGTACTATTTTAGTAGCTTCTGTCTTATCATCAATACTTTTCGATATGGGTGCTACACATAGCTTCATATTTGTGCCCGTTGTGGAGATCCTTGGGCTCTGTGTTTCTTCTTCTTCTATTTTTATGATGCTAGACACTCCGTTGGGGACTAGAACGGCTAGTGTGCATCAGTTCAAGGAGTCCCCCCTTGAGGTTGGTGGGTGTCACTTCTTGTGTGACCTTTATGTCTTAGAGATGACAGCTTATGATATCATTCTCGAGGTGGACTGGTTGGTTACCTTTCGAGCCTTTGTAGACTGCTATCATCGCAGGGTGCGTTTCACATCATCAGAGGGCTGAGAGTTTCTATACAAGGGTGAATGGGATGTTCATGTGTGTCGAGCTGGATCAGAGTATCATGGGTGAGGTGGAGTCACAACCTAGATTGCGAGCTTATATCTGGATGATCAGGGGACTTGTCATAAGGATTTCCCTCAAGTGTTTTATCTTTTCAGGGATGTATTCACAGATGAATTTTCTGGTCTTCCTCCAGAGTGTGAGGTGTATTTCTCTATTGAGCTTGTGCCAGGAGTAGCACCGGTGTCCATTCCTCCCTATAGGATGGCCACGCCTGAGTTGCAGGAGCTCAAGAGGCAGTTAGATGAGTTACGGTTAAAGTTTTTTATCCAACCCAGTACTTCTCTGTGGGGTTCTCCGGTCCTTTTTGCGAAGAAGATGGACGGGACCCTCATACATTGTGTGGATTATAAGAAACTAAACCAGTTGGCTGTAAAGAACCGATATCCCTTACCGAGGATTAATGATCTTTTTGATCAACTTCATGGAGCACGAGTGTTCTCGATGATTGACCTGAAATTGGGATATCATCAGCTGTGCGTGAGACCATCGGATATACCGCTTACGGATTTTCAGAGCAGATATGGTCTGTACGAGATCTTGGTTATGCCGTTCGGACTCACACACGTGCCAGCAGTTTTCATGGATCTAATAAAACGTGTGTTCCATCCTTATCTGGATTCTTTTGTGGTGGTATTCATGTATGACATCTTGGTGTACTCTCACACTCGACATGACCATTCCACCCATCTTGAGATTGTATTGAGTACACTGAGAGAGCATCAGATTTATGCTAAGATATCAAAGTGCCACTTTTTGATGGACCAGATTCACTTACTGGGTCATATCATCTTTGAGGTAGGAGTTTTAGTAGACCCAGAGAATGTGAGATCATTAGTTTTCTAAGAGCATCCTAAGAACGTGTTTGAGATATGAAGTTTCTTGGGGCTGGATGGTTACTACAGACTCTTCATACAAGACTTCTCCCTCTTATCATCGCCGTTGATGGGTTTGACTAAGAAGGGTGTGAAGTTCGTTTGGTCAGAAGCTTGCAAAACAGCCTTTCAGGATCTGAAGGGAAGGCTGACATCATCAGCAGTATTGATAATTCCCAAGAAGGGGAAGATCTATACAGTTTACTGTGATGCATCAGGAATTGTGATGGGAGTAGTGTTGATGCAGAGCGATCGAGTAGTTGTGTACGGGTCTTGGCAGTTGAGGCCATATGAGAGGAATTATACAACCCACGATCTCGAGTTCGCTACAGTTGTACATGTGTTGCGCTGTTGGAGGCATTATTTTATGGGAGAGCATTTTGTGGTTTTCACCGACCACAAAATCCTCATGTATATCTTTACTCAGCATGACTTGAATCTGAGGCAGAGAAAGTGGGTCGAGTACCAACAAACCTTCGATTTTGAGCTTACCTACACACATGGTAAAGGTAATGCAGTAGCTGATGCACTGAGCAGGAAGACTCAGATACATGCAGTGCAGGAGGCCAATGGTGAGTGGCATCTTATGGCTTTGTTCTCTGAGATGAATTTGGAGATGCACGTCAGTCAGGGGAAAACATTTCTTTCATCTTTAGTTGTGACTTCTACTCTCTTGGATAGAGTAAGGATGAGACAGCTATCTGATCCAGAAGGCCTAGTTATACAGGAGTCGATGGAAAGTTAGGACCCTCCTCCTAGGTGGACGATAGGTGATGATGAGGTCCTATGTTTCCATGAATGAGTGTGGGTTCCTGGGGATATATTCGAGGAGCTGATGTGGGATTTTCATGCTTTAGCTTGACCAGTTCATCCCGGGGTTACCAAGATGTACCGTGACTTGGGACGTTAGTACTGCTGGTCAGGTATGATGAGAGATGTAGCTGGTTTTGTTGAGAGGTATTCCACCTGTCAGGAGGTGAAGGTAGAGCATCAGAGACCAGCTGGGCTGTTACAGTAGTTACCCATTCCGGAGTGGAAATGGGATGATGTTGCGATGGATTTCGTGACGGGATTGCCGAGGTCACCTAGAGGCAATGATGTCGTGTGGGTTGTTGTGGACAGACTCACGAAGGTAGATCACTTTTTTCTGATCATGGAGACCTTCGGGGTTGATGAGCTCGGGGAGTTGTATATCCGAGAGATTGTACGACTTCATGGGGTCCCCCATTCTATCATTTTAGATAGGTAAGCGCACTTTATGTCTCATTTCTGGAAGAGTTTTCAGAGGGCACTGATTACACAGGTGCATATGAGCACAACATACCTCCCTCGGACTGATGGCCAATCAGAGCGTACTATACAGGTATTTGAAGACATGTTGTGTGCATGCTTCCTAGACTTTGGGGGCTCTTGGATGAAGCATATACCCACAGTCGAGTTTACCTATAATAACTGTTTTCAGATAACTATCGGGACGACACCTTATGAGGCTTTATATGGTAGGCCATTCTGATCACCTTTTTTCTTGTTATAGGCGGGTGAGGCAGCTTTACTGGGGTCGTAGCTCATGCAGAAGACTAATGATCAGGTCCAGTTGATTCGGAAGCGGATGGCTACCACACAGTCTCGTTATAAGTCTTATGCGGATCACTACATTCGACCTTTGGAATTCATGGTCGGGGATCAGGTTTTCTGGCGTGTTTCAACAAGGTTGGGATATACGCGGATCAAGAGACAAGGTAAACTTTCACCGAGGTATGTGGGGCCATTTGAGATTCTGGAGAGAGTCGGGATGGTTGCCTATCAGTTGAAATTACCATAGAGGTACCGAGCCATGCATGACGTCTTCCATGTATCTTAGTTGTGTTGCTATCATTCAAACCAGTCTCACACCTTTCAGCCCGAGGAGGATGAGCTTCAGGTAGATGTGTCCTTTGAGGAGCATCTGATTCGTATCGTTTGTAGGAGCACAAAGGTTCTCTGAGGCCTGTTAGTTCCTCTCGTACAGGTGCTATGGAAGCATGGCCGAGTGCAGGTTGAAACCTGGGAGCGGGAGACCGATGTACGTGCTTAGTGGCCGGGGTTTTTCACGGCTATATCTTCTCGATCCATGGAAGGGAAATTCAGGGAAAAATTTCTTTATGGGGGGAAGTTTGTAAGAACTCAGTTCTTTTTTGAGGCATGAGTTTCTTCTTTTCTCCCTTCCTTAAGTGTTTTTGACAAAATATGGAAAATTGAGGAAAAATATTCTAAATTTTGAAAGTACACACCGTGTAATTTGTCCACACGCCGTGTAATTTTGGCTGTGTGGGATGGGTACATGGGGCGTGTGGCCATGCTGGGATGAAGGATGTAAGAACCAAATACACACTGTGTAGCGGTACCTTATATGGCGTGTAGTCAGTTGGAAGGCGAAAAGTAAGGCGGTGGCCAACTGTGGGGCAGCACACGCCGTGTACTCATGAAGACACGCCGTGTAGTAATGTCGGCAGATGAACAGTGCCGCGCTGGCGGGAAGCCACCAGAGGAATAGTTAAAAAATGGGAAGTACACGCTGTGTACTCGGAATTACACCCCGGGTACGTTGTTTTTTTCGCTTAAAATGGGCAGTAGCCTCCCTTGTTCACAGGGAAGGCTTAGAACTGGAGGAAGGAGTAGGAGGGGATGACCGAACATTTGGTGATCTGCTAAGTGTTCGTCTGGAATCCGTTTCCACCTCGGACGATCTTGTTGGAACCGCATGGGTAAGAACTCCGCTCTCCTTAACTAGTTCTTACAAATTATTTCCTGATGGAAAGTTATTTACATTTAAACGGGTTTTATTCTTCTTCATATCTATGTCTTTCTTGGGCATTTATGGAACCTTCGTTCGTATATAGCGCTCATTGGTGTATAATTTAGGTGGATTGGTGTTAATTTTTCCAATTGTCGTGTGTTTTGTGCCTTTTTTGTGCCACGAATCCATGTTGGGGTGTCATGTGGCTGAGGATGTTGCTATATTAAACACCTAGAATTGAATAGATAACTAATTACAATATTAAAATGCTGGTTGGGATCATTTCGTGGATCCAGGACCACCCCATGGGTGCGTTCCACTGTTTATCCATTTGGCTAGGATACCTGAGGGTATGCCTTTAAAGTAGTAATTGTCTAATTTCAGTGAGAGGAATTTCTTGATTACTACTTATTTAAATGTTGGGCAGGGCCCGGTTACCTATTTGGCCTTAGGGAGTTGTTGTGATTAGCCTGTGGGCACTGCCCTATTTAGCCTGTGTGTTGTAGTTATTTCTTCCAGAGGGTGAATTCTTCCGTGCCTGTGGGCAGCTGATTCTGTGCCTGTGGGCGACACTACCTACGCCTGAGGGCGTACTCTGTTATTCCTGATGGGGGATTATTGCGTTGGATACTCTTTACCTAAGGGTAGTGGTTTACGTGTCTGAGGACATTAGCAGGTTATTTAGAATATTCACTGTGGTGGTATTTTAAATTAAATGATTTAAATGGATAATAAATTGGAAATATAACTTTTTATTAGTTACTTTTGATTACTGCTTACCTTTTTTCATTTTACTACTGCACATTGTTGTTGCATGCTTACAAGCAGTTGGGCACGGGCCTTTGGTGGGTGCCTACTGGGATATATTTCTCACACCCTGTTTGGGCCATGCTTTTCGGCCAAAAAAGATTCTGTTTCTACACGTATAGATAGGGGAAAGAGTCCCTATAAAGGTACTTGACTGTTGCTGAGGAGTAGGAGGGCATGGGACGGAGACTAGGCTTGTGATGCTATTTCCAGTTGTTTTGCTTTGTTTTGTTGTACTATACATTTTGTTGCATTGTATTGAAGTATAACATGTTCTGGATATTTTCTTAGAACTTTAGAAATGTTGCATCATTATTTATATACATTTGGTTATATCTACTGCAGTTGTTTGTTTCAGTTGAGCATGTTTTGCTGCTTCCACTGTTGTATATTTTATTTCGTATTCGGTTGCGCTACACTTTGACAAATTAGGGCATAGTTTCCCAATAATCAGACCTGGGCCCTCGCTGCTAGTCGGCAGCCTCTGGCGTTTGGGGAAATGCGCTTGAGGTCACATGGCAAACCGGGTTCGGGGCACCCTTTGAGTGGCACCCGGGCCTAGGACATTACAATGACAGACTAACAGGGATAGTATAAGGGATATGAGTGTGGACTATGAAGAATATATTATTGTAGTTTTTCATTTTATAATGTAATGTAAAACATAAGAATGTATCTACTATTTTCAAGGTTACAAAACTAATCATTCTTTCGAGACATGATCTTTTGTGATCATGAAAATGTTATGTAATAATTCACCCGCTCTGGGTAACATGGGTTGGCCCATTACAGTTGGTATGAGAGGAAATTTAGTACAAACCATGGAATATAGATTTAGAAAATATCTCATTAGAGAACATAATCCTAAGATTGACATTGAGTATTAGTATAAAATATCTTCATACAATTTTGGTACAGTAGAGATTTTGTGAGTTTTCCAAAAAATACATCCCTATCTGGATAAGAGTAGGTAGAGGCAGCTCTGACACCGATGTACCTAGGGGTAAAATCCGAAAACACCACTTTGAGCTAGACTCGAACGAGAATGGGTGCACGACTACAGGCCATGCTGCACTCTTGGTTACGACACTCCCGGAGGAGACGCTTAGGATAATTTACATTTTACTTACAAACCATTATGAAGGGTTTATGTGTATATAATTATTTGAAGAAAACATTTTTATGATTATGGATTATATCCATAGACTTTTCAATTTATGTTAAGTGTTTTAAAAAATTTGAGTTATGTATTGTGATACATAAACTAATCTAGTGTTTTCCATTGTCTTGAAATGGCATCTCGTGGAAGGAATGAAAACCATATCAATGCATGTAATCTATGTAGGGATTTCCCTCCTACTATAGATAATTATAGTGGAGTAGGTGAAGCAACTAGTGTTGATAAACTTATCCCCATACTGAGACAACTCACTTCGGTTATGAATAATAACCTTACCCATATGGATCACCCAGATTGACAATGCAGAGATCAATGATTGAATGCTTCATGAGGAAAAAACCACCATTATTCAATGGGAGTACAAATCCATTAGTATCTGAGCAGTGGATAAATTCCGTAGAGAAAAAATATTTCATGCTTTGGGGAGTAGCAAATGGGAAAAAGTTGTCATGGCAGTTTATCGCCTAATGGGAGATGCAGATCAATGGTGCCCATTGATTCAAAACACAAAGGTATATGATGAAGTATCAAATACGGAATGGAGGGAGTTTAAAGAGCTTTTATCAGAAAAATAAATTCCTCTTGACCATTGAGAGGATATGGAAAGACAATTTCTGATTCATAAGAAAAAAGAGGATGATAATGTCACAAAATAAGAGGCAAACTTTACAAGATTATCAAGGCATACAACAGATTATGTAATAACCCCGGTAGTAAGATTGATCAATTTGTTGAAGGGTTAAAACCATTTCTTCATCAATAATTAGTCTCACAATCCTTCTTCTCATACAAAGATATTTTCTCATGTGCTATCAAGACAGAAAAAGGTTTCAATATGACTTATGACTTTAAAAACATGTAGGAGAAGAAGATATCTGATGTACACTCTGGAAATGGAAATTAGGGGAAGAATGGAAAATTTGAATATCCATCCTCTAGTAAACGTGGGAAAAAACACCCAGGAACATTCCTGATGGGAATGGGAGTCTGTTACAAGTGTGGTGAAAAATGCCACCAACCTCGTGACTACAAGGGGAAGAAAGAGGTTGTCAATATTGAATGCTACAATTGTAGATAAAATGGGAATTATGAAAATGAATGTCCTAATCTCCAAGGGAACATACCTCATAAAAGCCAAGGGAGCAAGGCCAAGCTTATGTGATCACTACTACTGAGGTTGAATCTCCGGAAGCTGTGGTGGCAGGTAATTTAATGGTTTCTTCAAGTTTATCCAATGCTTTATTTGATTCTGGATCATCACATTGTTTCATATCTCCCTAGTTTTCTAATAAAATTAGATATTTTTAATTTGACTAAACAAGAGAATTGTCTTTCAAAACACCTAAGGGAAGTATCATCGCAACAAAGTTTAGTGAACCAGTTCCCATTATGGTATATAAATGTTCTTTATCTGCTGACCTCATCGTCATACCCATGATTTAATTTGACATAATCCTCGGTATGGATTGGATTTAAGACCATGATGCAATATTTTATTGTAAGAAGAAGGAGGTTACAATTTTCGATGATGATATGGAGTACCTTTTATTTAGAGCAGAAACTTCACAACCAGATTCTTATCTAGATCCACCCCCAATAGCTCTACTAAATTCAATTATTAGGGAGGATGATAATGAAATAATTATGGGAGAGGAAAAGAATTTTCGAATATAGGAAGTACCTATTGTGAAAAATATGTTGATGTGTTTTAAGAGGATTTACCAGGACATCCTTCATAATGAGAAATTACGTTTTCCATTGATTTAATTCCAGGTTCAAGGCCCATATTGAAGAGCCCTTATAGAATGGCCACTGTGGAATTAATGGAACTAAAAAAAACTTGAGGAATTGAGTAATAAGTTATTTTTTCTCCCTAGAATTTCTTTATGGGGAGCCCCTATCCTTTTTACTAAGAATAATAATGGATCTATGAGGTTTTGCATTGACTACATGGAGATCAATGCTATAAAAATAACGAACAATTATCCCTTAGCATGAATTGATGATATATTCGACAAACTACATAGAGCTAAATATTTTTCAATGATTGAAATTTGATCTGGTTATCATCAGTTGTGTGTGAAGAAGGAAGCCATTCTGAAAACAACATTTCGTACCAGTTATGGGCATTACGAGTTTACAGTAAGGCCTTTTGGGAAAACGATTGCACCCTCTACTTTTATGGATCTAATTAAAAGATTTTTCAAGGAATATCTGGATGACTTTTTAGTGGTATTTATTGATGATATTCTGGTATACACCAAAAGCTATGAAGATCATGAAAATCACTTGCACACCATTCTGAAAACCCACATAAGTATTGAATTATACGGGATGTTTAGAAAGTGTGAATTTTGAATTCATGATATTTCTTTTCTTTTCCATATTCTCTCTAAGGATGAAATATCTATTGATCCTTCAAAGGACAAGGAAATCCATGAATGGCCAACACTTATGAGTATAATTGAGGTATGCAGTTTTATTGGTTTAGTAGGTTATTATCAGTGTTTTGTCCAGAATTTTTCTTGATTGGCTAACCCATTAACCAAGCTCACACATAAAGGGGTTAAATTTGTTTGGAAAAAAGAGTGTGAAGAATGTTTTTAAGAACTGAATAAAAAATTATTTAATGCCCCTATCTTGACTCCACCATCAGGGAATTATGGGTTTGTTATTTATAGAGATTCTTCAAAGAAAGGACTTGGTTGTAACCTTATGCAGAATGATAGAGTTATTTCCTTTGCATCACAACGACATAAAATTCATGAGAAAAACAATCCTACTCACAATCATGAGTTAGTAGCTATAATATATCCTTTGAAAATATGGAGACACTATCTCTATGATGAAAATGTGAGATATTTTCTCATAAAAAGTGTTTGAAGTATATTTTCTCACAAAAAAAACTCAGCACGAGCCAAAGGCGATGGCTTGAACTACTCATGGATTATGATTGCACAATACACTATCACCCAGGGAAGGAAAATAAGGTAGAAGATGATTTGAGCAGAAAGGACCAGAGTTTTGAAAAATATAATATTCGAATGGTATCCTATTTTCATGGATCTAGTAAAAATGGATATTGGAATAACCATGGAAGGTGAAACATTAATACTTTTTCAAATGGTTTCCAAGCCATCTTTTCTAGAAGGGGTAAAAAGTTCTCAGGTTTATGATGAGGTTTTTTAAAAGGGATTAAAGCTATGAATCATGAGGGATTGAGTGAATTCATATATGAAGATGGGATTTTGAAATTTGGGAAGAGTCTTTGTGTTCCTGATATACCAGATCTAAAAAGGGAACTGTTAGATGAGGTTCATAGTTCTAATTTCTCTATACACCCTGGTAGCACCAAGATGTATAGAGATTTGAAGGAACATTTTTGGTGGAACAACATGAAGTGAGGGATTTCTGATTTTGTGTCAAGATGTATGGTTTTTCAAAAAGTGAAAGCTAGAAGGAAACCGCCTGGATGAGTCATGAAACCTCTTCCCATACCTGAGTGGAAATGGGATAATATTATGATGGAATTTGTCAAGGGGTATCCAAGGACTCCTAGAAGGAATGATGCAATATGGGTCATTATTGATCATCTTACCAAGTCAGCACATTTACTTTCTATAAGAAAAGTTTTACCACTTGAACGTTCTGAAAGAATAAATATTAATAAAGTTTTTAAGACTTCAGGGAGTTCCCTTATCGATTGTTTCTGATCATGATTCCCATTTTACATCAGGAATCTGGAAAAGTCTTCAGAAATCCCTAGATACTGAACTTCGTTTGAGCACTGCCTACCACCTTCAAACTGCCGGAAAATTAGAAAAGACTATTCAAACCTTAGAAGACATGTTGAGATCTTGCTCACATGACTTTCAAGTTATGTGAGAACAATATTTACCACCGGTAGAATTTTTCTATAACAATATCTTCCATTAAAGTATTCAGATGGCACCATGTGAAGCTTTATTTGGAAAGAGAATTCACACACCAACTTGTTGAGATGATGTTAGTGAAATAAAACTGGTAGTCCCAAAACATGTTGATGAAACAAATGAAAAGGTGAAGGTTATCCAAACCCACATCAAAGTAGCCCAAAGTAGGAAAAAGAGTTATGCCAATAACTGAAGTAAGGATTTGGAATATCAAGAAGGAGACCACGTTTTATTGAAGGTATCTACATGGAAGGGTGTTATAGGTTTTGGTAAGAACGAAAAATTGAGTCCCAGCTACATCAGAGCTTTTGAAATTCTAGAACGAATTGATGTTGTAGATTATCGTTTCTCAATGCCTCCATGTCTATCCAAAGTCCATGATGTATTCCATGTATCACTATTGAGAAAATACATGCGTAACCCAACACATGTACTCACCTATGAGGAAATTGAACTGGAACATGATCTGTCTTATTGTGAAGAGCCTGTCAAAATTCCTGATACAAGAAAAAAGTGCCGAGAAACCAAACGACTCGTTTGGTAAAAGTTCTAGGGAGAAACAATAAGATGGAAGAGGCAACGTGGGAACCAGAGAAACTTATGATGAAGAACCACCCGAATCTTTTTGTTCGGTAGTATTATAGAAATTTAGAGGAAGAAATTATTTTATGGAGGGAAGAATGTAACACCACAGGCTTCCATGGTACGTTTTCCTTTGAATAATGCAATAACATGCATTGTATGGAACTTCGAGATTATAACACATAGCGACCAATCAAACTAGATGTTATGAATATTAATAATAAATTTTATAAATTTTTTAAATTTTATCTTTCTAAATGGACTATATTTTTGGATTTGTAATATCGGAATTAGCTTAGGGTTAATTTTTGGTATTTTTCTGATAACTTTCAATTTTTTATGAATTGTGAAAAAAACTCTACGTTATTGGTTTAAACTGAATTTTTCTATAAATAATTAGTTGTTTTAATTTTTGTCAAAATAGAAAAATAATAGATATATATTTTCAAAATAATTCATTGGAGTAATTTTATAATATTTTTTGATATATAAAATCTTATCGAACTATTTACCGTCTTTTACCCACCTCCATGGAGCATTTGCAAATTTATATAAAAATTAATTTTACTACTTCTGTGAGTTGAATTTCAAAAATCTGAGAGTCATGGTTAATATTAGTATGTAAAATATTTTTTAATAAGATGAAAATATTTTTTGGTGAATAGTAAATTTGTTCTTTTATATACCACCGTAAAAAGTAAATCGAGTAATTAAGGGTAAAAATGATATTATAATTACGCTAACACAGGCCCTAATTCTATTTTATAAGTGTAATTCGACCAAAAACAACATTATCAATAAAATATGACCCCTTTTGTGCACATACATTAGATTCGGACATTTATTATTATTTTATTTAAAGAAGAGTTAAAAGAGTTAAAATCAATGTTTAATAACTAAACTGTGTTTAATATAAGGTTATTCATAAGGTAAATTAGACTATAATAATTCATTATAAAGATAGAAATCATTCCTACATTATTTTCTTCTATTTATAATTTTTATAGATTAAATAAATAGATTTATTTATGACACAACGATGATGCAATAATTACCATATTAATAAAATATTAAAATAATTAAATTATAAATATCCAAATAAATTTAATTTGAGACTTTTAATGAATTAAATTAAATTTCTAGGTTACTATGACATTTTAGGGTTGATTGAATAAATTTTTTCAATTTAATAATGTTGTTATGAATTTAACAAAAACAAAATACCGAGTAGTTTCAAAATTGACATAAAAGAGTTTTTAAAACAAAAAATATATTATTAATTCGTATTATATTCCTTAAAATATATGGTTAAGCAAAAGTAATTAAATAACAATATATATTTTTTAATTAACCACTTGAGGTTCTATTGTATGTTTATAGTATGTTTATTAACCATATAATCTAAAAATACAAACAGACATGGTAAATGTCAAACTATTTAACAAAGAGTTAAAGAAAAATGATAAGGCTAATATGATGACATTAACCAGCCTAAAACCTACTGGTTGAGAGTTTTTCGACCCATACCCACCTTATACATTAAATAATTCATATAGGAGCCATTAGAAACTGAAAATTATTTTATTATAAAATAATATTTCAGGATTTTCCTAAAGTGACCCTCATCTCTCTTATAAAAGGGAACCTCTCCTTCTCTCAAATTCACACAATTAAAGCCATTTGGATAGGTCAAAACCTACCCAAATATCCTCTCAACTATACTCCCTCCATCCTAGAGGCCTTTATTTTTCCATAAATCCAACCTAAGGATCTCTTTTGATCAAATAAAATGGATGAACTAGAAGAAGAGGTAAATATTTCATCACTTCTTTGAAGTTCTTTTCTTCTTCCACTTCCTCTTTTATTGGTTGTTTCCATCCTAAAATAATAATTAATGTATATTCTATATACTATGATGTTATTATAAAAATTTTACAACCATATTCATTATTCAATCAATCCTATAAATGAAAAATTCACCATATGTGTGTACGTACGGATTACCATCTCCATGTCGTGGTGTAGTTTGTTATTCCAACAATTCATCATTTCGATGGGTATAAAAATGAATATAAATGATGTAAATAATAAATTTAACATGATAAGTATTATTTATATATGATATACAATCCAATTATGTATGATTTTAATATCAAAATTATGATATTGTCACTCGTGCATACGTACGGGTTACCGTCTCCACAAACACGATTAGATTCATTCCCCATCGTATCCATTCAAGATTAATTTTCATTTGACGATTAAAAAAATATTTTTTAAATAATTACTATTATTCTAAATATGGATAGGATACATCCTATCCATATCAAACATTACTTAAGTAAAAAATCATATAATGGAAAACAAATTTGTTAACAACCGAGATAATGATACCACTAAAATATCTTTAACAAAGAAATATTAAAAGATCATATATGATATCATATTAATGTATATGGTTCTTGTATAATTATGGAGTGAAATTGTTAGGAAACTTGGTTGTATAGATCTTGTGTTTCTTTCTGGTGATATTGGGTTTTTTCACTGTTATATTTCGTCAAATATAGGAAAATGTTGCCAAGTGATTTGGGTCATGAGTTGTGAAGAGGATCACTAATATTAGATGATGTTGTGTGTGATTTTCTTCACATGAAATAAGTTATAAACTTCCTCCTATGATTTATCTTTGAAGTTCTAGTGGTTTGGTTTGGTTGAAGTTGATGCATCCTTGAGGAATTTTCGGTTCATGTTGTGGTTTTGGTAAAGAAGACTTGTAGGGAAAGTCAGTGCCCTTGATCCATGTTTGGGGGGAATTGTGATGTACAACCAAAAACATGGAAGATTGGAATGGATAGGTAGGCCTACTGGAATGACCTGTAGTTATAGAAGCTTAGTGATGCTTGAAAGTGTGGCTGAAGGGCGGGCCGTTATAAGGCGGGGAGGTTGTGAGATACCATATTTTTATGGTATGTTTTTGTTTATGTTTTATTTTGTCCTCTTATTTATGGATATATATGTGTTTCTACATGTCTATATGAAGGCTCTAGGTGTTCCGGGGGTTCGAGAAATTAAAGATAATGAAAATGGAGTCTCTCTGCATGTCACAAAGTTTGCACACTATTGGTGAAAACCCAGTGTAAATCCTAGGTAACCATGTAACCATGGATAGAGGATTACGCGTAGTCTGTGCACAGATATGAAAACCATGTGGAATCCCTAGAAAACTGTTTGAATGGGTTTTTTATAACAATGCCTCATGCATGGTTTGCGCATGGTTTGATAAATCGTACGGGCAAACCCTGTGGCCCGGTAATTTGGATAAAATTACAAGAATGCCATCCGGGAATTTTAAACCCCAACTCAGGATTCTCCTCCATTCCACCCCCTAAAGCCTAAGTGACGATCTTGGATGAACCAATTTTTCTAATAGTGGTTCTCTTCCGATTCTTGGCCATTTTGAGAATTGTTGGTTGCAGATCGAAGCTTGGGGTAAGTCTAACACTCCTCATGCTTTACTTTTTTGGATTTGGGTTTCCAGTTTCTTCAATCATCATATGAAGACCTAAAACCCCCCTTTTCTAATGAAACCTAAGTCGGGTCTTCAATGATAGTTTTAATCCAGATACAAGGCTGCGATTAAAAGTGTGTTCCTTGTCAGATTCGAGGTAGGTGGTCAACAAGTATTATCTCATAATTTTGTTCTCGATTTACGTAAGGAAACTTGTGTTATTATTTTACCCTAATTGTGTTCTTGGATACATTGGACTGTTTGATAAAAAGGGGTTTCCTAGTGACCAATTCAAGCCCACATGATCCCCATGGGATGCGTATAGGAAGACTGAATGATTCTAAGGCCACCCATGGGGTGCACCAACATTCCCGCACCTAGAAATTTCTAGAGGTAAGTGAAGGGTTGCCGAGTGACAATATGAAACCCATGTAGAACATTTTTTGATGGATGATTGAGTTTTAAATTGGATAATAATAGATATTCATAGGGTGATAAGGCATAATGGGTAATTTTTCATGACATGAAAACGGACAAATTGGGTTTGAATGGGATTATGTCAATTGTTTAATGAAATTTTGTTATAAATTCCCAATAGGGTTAGTGCATATTAAATGGTGAACTTATAATGGGATAATGAAATGGGAAATGGAAAATATGTTAATTTGATTTAATAAGGAAATGGGTGAATATGTTGAATGTTTTAGAACATTAGAAGTGGTGGTACACCTAATGTGTTGAATGTAATAATGTGGTTATGTTATGAGATATGAGAAATGAACATGAAATTATAAATGGGATAAATAGGTTAATATATGTCCAATGGTGATTAATGACTAAGGAATATGGGTTGTTAAATAAAAATAAAGGGCTAAGGCATGATAATGGGAAACTTGGCTAAATAACATTGAATTGTAATTGGAAAATGTGCTAATGGGTTATACCATTGTTTTAATTCCCAAGTTTTTTGTTCTGCATTGGGATTTTCAATAGCATTGGTTACGATGTGTTCTGTTATGGTATGTGTGGTGATTTGATAAATAAGTATGTGCACATGGCTTGGTAGAGTGGGGTATTAACATTAGTTTTTACTCCCATGGATCAGGTTAGACCGAGGGTTTAAACTCCACCCCATAAATGCATGAGTTTGGGAATGGGAAAAGGTCTATATTCCCCAAACGGTTGCATTCCTCCCGGACTCAGGCATCGAGGTGAGGATAATGTATTGATGTGACACATCTAGCCCTAGTGAGATATGAACTTGACTTATTTCCCCTATGCATAATGATCGATTCCTTTAGACCCATGTAGAGATGATGTATATGGCTAACCCAAAAACCATGTGTTAAAATGGATTATGTAGTAAAAATGGTACGAGAAATGGAATTTTGATAAATTATAATCATGAATTAAATGAACAATGTTAACCAATAGAACCTGAACTATCCCTTGTTTACGTACCATTTATTTTTTACTTGTATGCACTATCTATTAGACTCGATATTTTGTGTACACCATTGGTGGTTCCCTACTTAGTTTTGTTACCAAACCCTACTCAAGTCATTGTTGGGTACCAGAGTATATTTCTTGTTCACAGGTCAGATCAAGGGTAAATCCCCCACCCTATGATGTTAATTTTGGCTCAGGATGTACATGGAGAAGGATATGCACATTGAGTCGGGACCCGTTTAGGGATCTATACATTTTTCTTATTTTGAGTTTTGTTCACATTGCACTATTAGTATGTAATGACATTGTTAATGTTGAATTATGGTTTGTACCCAATTGGGAGATGTTTTACTTGTATATTTATTAATTTTTCGTATTATTCCATTATTTATATTGTTTTCTAATGTGGTTGACTCTAGTGAAGAGTGTATAGTTTCCCCACGTGATTCATTAAAACCTCATATCAAGTCGAAAACATTTGGATAACAGGGAAGCATGCTTGAGGTCTTATGATGAATCGTCTCGGGGCACCGGTTTACTGGCTTCCTGGTTGGAATGTTAGAAATGGCTACTATTGATCATCTATATATGAGAGAAGCTTCGTATTGACGATGAATACTGTTTTTTTGTGCTTTAAATTCATTATGAGAGATTCTTGATAGTTGTACCATGGTGTTATTCACTAGCTACGATATAATTAAATCGATAACTATTGAAAAAATTTAAATATCTAACCCATCTGTTTTGATTGTGTGCCTAAATACCAATGATTAGTATGAGAGGTATCGACTACATTTTTTACATCAAAGAAAAATTAACTAGGTAATACAATTTTGTACAGAGAATCACAATATTCCCAACACCCTATATGATGATTCAATATGACATCAGATAGTGATGTTGTGACCGCCCCAAGTTTTAATTTGATATAAATTCTGGTAATTCTTGTTTTTTTTCAATCCATAGTCCCTAAAATATTATTTTATGATCAAGAATAAATTCTACATAATATAGAATGTTAATGATTAATAATATAAAAATGAGGGGAGAGGGGGTTGGTCAAATAGGTGCTCTGAGAGCAAAATATATTTTTTTAAGAACCACTAGGTGGGCCACTACTGTTCGATGTGTACAATAAATAAACAAAGAAATAATGGGGCGACTTTTCCCGGCACATAAGAGGCCAAATTAAACCTAAATATCAAAGGGGTAGGAGAACGAATAGTTCAAGAAACCCTTTTAATGGGGTCTGAATGATAGTACCCACATCAGCCACAAATAATTTCATCTCAAACACCATATTTCTCGACCATAAAATCACACATGGCTCCTCCCTATATCAGACCTCTCTACTAGACCCACCACCCTCGAAATTAGCTTCAAGCAAGATCATGCCATGTACCGGCTCCCGCTGCGTAGGCATCCCATCAATCCCCCATCAAATAGATTCTTGATGGACCAAATCCCACCATTTTATTCATGTCCTTTCTTCCCTCCTAGAAGATGGATGAACACTAAGACCAGATCTATGTTTCCCTCCTTGATCATTTCCTACTATTGTGGAAAGATCTGTCCACACCTTGTCAATGGCGAACCTCGCGGTGGTCCCATAATGTAACCAAGACACCAAATTCTCTCATCTACATGTTATGACATCCCGTAAGCACCACTGTCCCCAACCCACCAAATATTGGGTTGGAAGAAGATTGGTTTAAAAATATACTTTTTTGCGAAAACAACAATTTTTGAGAATCACCAATGTAAAAGAAGTACAAACCAAATAGAAAAATAATAAAGGGAACATAGATTTTTAACATGGAAAACCCCACCTGGAAGTGGATTAAAAACAATGTGTCAACTTTGATAATATTCAGTATAAATGAGAAAATACAACGAATCCATGAAGTAGCCCAAACTTGAATTACAAATACAGTGTAGAAAAACCTATGTGAATTTCACACACCGATATGCATTTGCCACCTATCTGATGATAGTTCATGACATTTCTTCACCCTTTAGAGATCAGACACGAAAACGCAACATTTTAGAACCTCATTGCACAACCCAATTCTCCATTTTGCGCTGCCACCCACACTCAAACCATTTTCCACGTTTTTCACACAATCCTCTTCCCTCTGCTAGTGTTGCATGTGCGCCCCTATGATTTTGGTATTGTGGATGACGAAGCATGTCCACTGCCTCCATTTTATAGGCCCACAATCCCACATCAAAAATGCATCTTCTAATGAATTTAATTCACATGGACTTGAAACACGTTCCTCTTTTATAACATGTCCTCATTAATGAAACTATTAATTCAAAAATGGGGTGAACCCCAAAAATCTATCCCTTCAACCCATGAAAGAAAGAGATCACATCCAACAAACATAGTTGGAAAGAAAACCAGTTGGTATCGTAGTAACCATTAACCTTTGTAGAAAATATGACATCCCCCTTTTGCATCTTTGACCGAAACCTGAAATCTCTCCCTATAAAGGAAATCCCAATGCCGAAGTCTTCATCATATCTGTGTTTTCACCTTTAATACCAGAATCAATCATATTTGGCTCCCCCATAATTATAATCAACACATAATCTGAAGCACCTACATGAATTACTCGATCCCTCTGCTCAACATACTCCGATCAGTCAAAAACTCTCAGTGCATCATCCCAGTCATTGATTTTCATTATTTGTTTAATAACGGTACTCTCGGTAGTAAAAGAATTATGTACAAGATATGAAACACCCTAACTGACATGCTTCATCTTCCAAACCATTTTCAACTTAGTTTATGGTCTTTGACTCATTCACACCGATATTCTGTGCCACAAATTTGACGAAGTTCTCTTCGTAAATGGATTTTTCACATCACTGCACACCTTTACACCTATCATGTAAAGTGTGTCCTCCAGCTTGCCTTATGTATAAACCATCGATCCTCTAAAAAAAGTCCATATTACACCACAAAATGAACTCTTGAATCCATCAGTATCAAGAGCATTAGAAGATAAAAAATTATGGCATATACCTGGAACATGTCTCAAATCCTTCAATGTAATTGTACAACCTATATTCGTAGTGATACAAATATCACCAACACCAATGGCATCAGTATAATATTCATTTCCCATATTCAATATACCAAATTCACATTGTTTATATGAATAAAATAGTCCATTATTTTGAGAATTATGGTATGATGTTGTGGAATCAACCACCCATTCAGTGTAAAAATCTTACCTATGACAATCAACACTAACTAAAAGAAATTCACCCCCAACCTAAACAAGAATTACACCGGGATCCTCAGAATCGGTGTCGTGAACCTTCTTTTCCTCCTTCAGCTTTTTCAATTCATAGAAACGTCTTTTCACATGAGTCTCCTTATTTAAAAAGAAGTACTTGACTTTCTTCTTGTCATTTACTGACCTCTATGACTACGATGTCCATCTGCTACATCTAGAATACCACTATTACCTAAATATTCACCATCATTTTTCGTTCACCAAGTCTTGTTCATCAACAAAAACGAAATCACATCCTCCAACATTAGTGTATCCTTCCCTAAAAACAATGTGGTGATGAGATTATAATATGAATCAAGAAAAGAACCCCAAAGAAGCAAAGCCTTGTCTTCTTCTTCCTTTTTAAAAGGTACTGCGTTACCTTTATCATCAATCTTGACCGCTACCAAGGATAGCCCCATCATAATTTTGGTGAACTCGTCTATATGGTCACCTAAATCTACATTCTATGGCATTCATAAATAGTACATCCTTTTCTTCAAATATAAATGATTTGTGAGGGATTTTAATTTATACCCTCTTTCAAGCTACACCCAGATATCCTATAGATCAATTATATTCATCACTTCCCATAGTTTATTATCCCCCAAAAACATCTGAATCTTGCTTTTCGCCAACTCTCTCATATCATACCAATCACCAATGCTCATCATTTCTGGTTTATCTACTTTTTTCTTCATGGCATTCTTTGTATTCTCATAGACCATAATATTTTTAACTCTTTGCTTCCAAAGGGTAAAATCATTTTTCCCATTAGACAGTTCAATATGGGCAGAAATCCCATGGCCTGAATCACCCCTATTTAATCAACAAGAAGCACGGATAACCTCCTCTGATACCAGATATTAGGACAGAAGTGGATTGGTTTAAAAATAATCTTGGTTATGAAAATAAAAATTTGTGAGAATCACAAATGTAAACAAAGCCCCAAACCAAAGAGATGAATAATAAAGGGGACACAGATTTTTAACATGGAAAAACCCTCCTTGAAGAGGATTAAAAAACCATGGGGAAACTCTGAGAATATTCATTCTAAATGAAATAATACAATGAATCCAAGGAATATCCCAAACTAGGATTACAAATAGAGTGTAGAAAAACCTATGTCAAATTCACACCCTGATACACCTTTTCCGGCTCTCTGAAGATATTTCATGACATGTTGTCAACCTTTAGAGATCAAAAATGAACACACGGCGTTGTAACACCTCGTTTCACAACCCAATTCTCCATTGTCTGATGCCACCCACACTCAAAACCATTTTCTACATTTTTTGCACAGGCCACATCCCTTTGCTGGGGTTTCATGTTTAGTCCTCTGCTTTTGGTATTGTAGAAGAAGAGGCATGAATATTGCCTCCATTTTATAGGCCCTTAATCCCACATAAAAAATTCATCTTTTCATGATTTTAATTCATGGGGCCTTGACACAATTTCATATTTAAAAACATGTACTCATTAATGAAACCATTAATTCTAGAAACGTGTTGAACCCCAACACATAACATCTCAAACCACACCATCCTTCATATGAATCCCTTCAGCTAGATCATTGGCCTCCCACAGTGGTGACTCCCATCGAGCAATGTCCCAATTGTGGGTCACCTACTTCCCAAGAAGTACTAGGCTGGAGTGACCCATTTCATGTCATGTAAAGGATTTAACCCCCTTTCAGTGGGTTTCCAGGCCATCGTACCCCCAAGAAAAAAATTTAATCAAATTCAAAAATAAATTGGAATTTTTTGAATTAAAATAAAATTACTTAGGGCACCAAACAATATTATTATTTAATTAAAATTAAATGAATTGTTTTAATTCAATTAATCTCATCGATATAAATTTACTATATATTTAATTTTTCTTATGAATTTAATTTTCATTTTAACTAATATTAAGCTATGACCATCAAATGTATATCGTGGATTTATATGTTAATCAATTATTTCATGTTATTTTTTTACTAATTAATTAATTAAGTAAACATTTTGTGCTTTGAATTTCCTTGATTAAAATATATAAGGGAATTTATTTCTGTGATAGTTATTTCACAAGTGTATTACACATTTCTAAGACCCCCTCACTTGTGTGTGATTACTTATGAATGATGATGATGATGGTTTATGACAATTAACACACTGATACGAGGCGGTATTCTAGATCATACAGTGATACCACCACCACAAAAACGGGTTTTCACAGCACCACCTTTTGAATATGCTAAAAAAGCACTGATAAAGGTACCTATTTATCAGTTCTTTTTTTCTTAGAACTGTTAAAGAGACCCCTTTTATCAGCATTTTTAGTAGCACTGATAACGATGGGTCTTAATCATTAATTTTACTAGCTTTGATAACTGGTATATTTCAAAAAAAATCACTAAAAATAATATATTGATATATAAATATATAAATATAAATATATTAATATAAATATATTAATATAAATATATTATATATATTTTAAATATGTTTTAGATGAGTATAAATAGACATTTACACTTAATATATAAAATATCTAGTGATAATGGTATATAAATGAAACCTCTCTAATTTTCCATGAATAATTTTTAAATATTATATGGAATTATTATGAGACCAAGCTTTATGATGGCAAGAGATTCTGAGGCCAGGGTGCTCAGAATATATGTTTGAAATAATTTAAATTTTTAAACAGACCGCGTGATCAGTTTTCTTGAAAAAGTTGAATAACTTCTAAACGGGTGCCTGAGCTATAAATTTGATGGCACCGTTACATTTAGAACAAATACTTTATCTTATGCGGGGCCTAACATCGACCATCATGGGTCGACTGTAATGTTTTAATGTAAATAAAATAATAAAACAATTTATTTGGATTTTGATTTCCTTTTTGATGCAACAACCAAATTCATCCTTTTTATATACATGCTTATGATAAATTGTTAAGGTTACCAGCATAACCTTGAAAAATGATGACTGTTGTTGGAGCTGTGGAGGACAACTCGTTGTTAGATGACGTTAGAGCAGTTGATCAATGCACCTTAGATTCGATGGAACCTCGCCAAAAAACATGACACAACGATAATTATTCAACTAAATCGAGGTAGGGTTTTGTTGTTTAGATTTAGTTTTTCCTCGTTCCTCAATTTCAAAACAAACATAGATCAACCAATAAACAATTTGATCCACATATTGTGCGTTCTTGTGGGAGGGTTTAAATTTCCATTCTTTTGAGATTTTGATTTGGGAATTGATTTTGTGATAATTGTTGGATTATCTTTTTTATTATCCATTAAACCTATTAACAGGAGTGAATTGATATCATGAAAAATAATGGAGGAGGTGAATTCCTCCTATACTTATTGTTTTCTTCTCCCCTCTTTAACCTCGCGTTCTTCATGTTATTTGTGGGGTTAAGTACAATTAATCGTTGCGCATCCACTTCATGATGCAACAATTCCAAATTAGAGATCCGACATCATGATGATCTAGAAGAGGTGCAATGATGTTGAAAGATGACGAATCGGCTCAGATTGAGGGAGAATATTCATTGAGCGTTCTTCTTGCGGGTGGATCATTACATGTTTTCGAGGATGATCAGTGGTTCGAAACCAATGGAAGCAGATTTGTGGTGTCAGGGCGACCTCAACCCTTTAGTTTCGTGGCGATCGGATGACCAGATCGATGTTTGGATCATCACTCGAAGAGCCGAATGAAGAACATCACCTTCAGAAATTTTGAGAAGAACGCACCATGTTCTTCGATAAACATTCCATGTGTGACTGGCATGGCGGTGACTAGGGTTTCTATGCTGAACACGACGGAGAACACAACATGCCTCTAGGGAGACACGATATGTAGACCCCACCTAGCGGTGGCTGGAGTTCCGTGCGACAATAAGCCTAGACATAGTGTGTGACCATTGTCACACAACATGTGGGCCCTTACACAGGACTTAGCATGTATCTAGGATGATACACAGGCATGGGGTGGAGTACATAGCTGTACTCCACCAAATGACTGGATACAAAGACTACCCCATGTACGGGTACATGGCCTAGGACACATGGTTTGAGGCCATGTACGGGCACATAGATATAACACATGGAGTCTTCCCCAGATAGTTGAACACAGTGTGTTGTTATCTTACAGACTGTGTATACCTTCTACTTCACAACAAGCCTTACGACACGGGCCGTCGTAAATGGGTAGTACCCGGGGTAATAGGACACAACATGTGACCATTATACATGTCGTGTACTTCTCAGTACAAGTATTGTTCCTCTTTTCCACCATTCATTGGACATGTTTCATTTGGGTTAGTTCCCCTTTGCTCATTTCCCTAAAGATTAGGTATCGTTTCCATCCAAATGGGTATGACCCCATATGCATGACTTCCTGAGATAGAGTCATGTATCTCTCTGGGAGGCCCAGAGTAAGATCCTCTATCCATTCATCACCCTAGGTTGAGTAAGGTATCGACGTGACCAATCCTACAGGACTCCAATACTCTACTTATAAGGTTAATTTATATGAGTCATGGTATCCTCCAAATCCCTCACAATGATCCTCATCCTTATATCGTGATCTTTCCCACTCAGGTATGTGTTTCTCCCAGAATGAGTACAACTATTCTCTCTTTAGATCTATCAATACATCTATCACTCTCATGGCTCTTCCAGACGAATAGTACTTCTCTAAGAGATTTCATTAGAGCTATAAGACTCGTGGAATGAGTTATCCCAGAATAGTGTTTTTTGGAATCTTCATAATTCTTCCCTAGCATGGATATGTGGTCATTATGACTATCCTTTAGACTAAGGGTATTGGTTTTGAGTATATCTAGATATTTTTATCTTTCTATATGTTTAATAGACATATACTATGTGAAGATGACTGTAACTTTACTTTGTGTATTGCTTTGTGGTTTTCGGGGTCACCTACTGAGTATTCTTGTACTCCCCCTATATGGTATTTTCCTGTACGTGTTGTGTCTTGTGCAGACGAGTGACCTTTTGACGGATTCTAGGGTGGACTAGGACCAGACCAAGATTTCTGATTTCATTACAGGATGAGTAGTTCCTATGTCTAAGAGCGGTATTACCTGTACCTCCTTTTTTATAGGCTGGACTTTGTAGTTTTCAGACTCCTTCTTTTGGCGGGCATGTATTCTGGACCAGTTTACATTCCACACATTACATTCAATTGAAATCTATTGGTTGGGTTTAGTTGTATGCATGAATTTTTTTTCCATAGTGGTTTTTTACTTTTTAGAATTTGTGGGCTTCAAGATGTGTGCATGTGTACAGGTACATAGGAAATGCCTCCCATGTTAGTGAAATTCATATTCGGTTTTAGTCACCAGCCCCTTGCCTATTGAAGCAGGTTTGGGGAGTCACATCGTGGGCCCCACTGGGATGGGTCATGATAGAGTGGTATTAGAGGCGTTCAGTTCTACCTTAGGACCAAAATCTTGTGAGATTGGTTTGAGGCATCTGTGTTTAGTGTTTGGATCTTGAATTTCATTCCAGGGACTCCTGTGTTGGAGCGGGTGGCTGAAATATCCATACACCAGGACTCTAATAACCATCTTTTCGACTCAGTACATGAAAACACTAGTTTTAGGGAAATAAAAGAATGTTACATGCATCATATAGTAGTGGATTGTGTTTTTTAATGTCCTTCTGTGTCAGCTATCCAGATATACTCCATCACTATGAAATATATTGTTTCATTACAGAATGCCTCCGCGACACATACCCTCTAGGATGTAGTATCTCAATCATGAGGATGGACCCCTTAGTGATGAGTCTTTGATACAAGGACCAGTTCCCAATGCATTAACTCCAGTTGGTGAACCTAATATACCACCACCAGTGAAGCGGCCCATGGTACATGTAGTACCAACAGACGAGGAGAACATGCTGAGTGTTCTCCATGAGTTTCAGAGAGAGAGACCCCATTGGATTCAAGGAGTGCCTGACACGCTAGTAGATGAATACTTTCTTGAGGTGGTGACAAAAGTTTTCAATCTACTGAGGACACCAACAGACCAAATGGTGATCCCATGAGCGAGACTTTTTCAGGATTCGATGGGACAATGGTGGAGTTTGAACATATATAATCACAATGAAGAGACTCTTTCATGGAAGGAGTTTGAACGACTCTTTAGAGAGGAGTTCTCTCTGGTTATACTGAGAGAAGTGCATATCCCGGTGCTTCTTCCACACCAGTAGGGTAGTGTGATGGTGTATGACTATTCATTGAGGTTCACTAACCTCACCTGGTAATCAATGGATATGGTCAAGGATAAATAATTTAGATCTCGGACCTTTAAGTGTGGTATACGGTGAGACATCCGAGCTAGGGCCATGCCTCTATGCATTTAGACTTATGATGGTGTGCTCGAGCAAGCCATGGTGATTGAGAGCTTCGTGGTAGAGAAAAGACGGCCAGTGGTAGTTAGTAGTAGGAAGAACAGTGTAGAGACCTCAGAAATAGACATTTGAAGTTAGGAACATGGTTTAGGATGTGGGCAGCGTCATAGGAGGAACCATGACAGGGGATCGACAATCTAGGGGTCTCAGGATGGATCCAGTCATCCTAGGGGAGGAGATGGTACTTGTGCGATAGTAGATAACATATCACTAGATTTTTTCCAACATGTCATGCTACTGACTAGGAGGCAGTGGATAGACCACCTAGGTAGAGGTAGAGAGTGGATCAGACAGACCCTCTAGGCGGCAGATGTGGCATAGGAGCAGGGAGAGCTTTAGGTGGTTGCTGACAATTTGATATACTTCCACCACCCCCAGGAGGTCTGCACTAGGCTTAGGGAGCTAGGTGACATGGGTGGGGGAAACTACATGTGGTCTAGGCGTATGACCTAAGGACTCCAGGGATGATCTGAGGTATGATCTGTGTCT
The DNA here is from genome assembly GCA_963277665.1 of Viscum album. Taxonomy (NCBI): domain Eukaryota; kingdom Viridiplantae; phylum Streptophyta; class Magnoliopsida; order Santalales; family Viscaceae; genus Viscum; species Viscum album. The sequence goes on along the minus strand of OY728131.1, from coordinate 1,082,906,849 downwards.
ATTCAACCTTATCTTCCGTACTTATAGACACATGTACCGGCCATTACTTCCCCTTCACATGTCTTGCACGAAACCCAGATATTATGGTAGGGCCCCTCACTCAACCCTTTTGCTTAGAGATACCTATGGGAGGAGACTTGATGATGACACATCTTTTCAAACAGTGTGATCTTTCCCTTAGAGGTGAATGTTTCGTTAGGAACCTCTTGGGGGAAGTGTCGAGGCCTTATGACATCATTCTCGTTATGGATTGTCAATCATTGATCCATGCCCAAATTGATTTCTTTAGGTGAAGAGTGCGGTGTTTCTGAAATGATGGGATGATGGTTTCCTTTATTGTTGAAAAGGAAACCCAGGTAGTATAAAATGGGCTAATTCATAAGAGGGCGCAACTGATCACTCAGAAATTGGCTAGCCTTACCCCTAGAGTAGAAGATGTTGTGAGATTCATGTTCCTAGTGGCAGTGATAGAATATGAGGACATCTTTATAAAAGATGTTTTAGGATTAACTTCCCTTCGAGAGATTGATTTCGGCATCAAATTGCAACTAGGGATGACACATATATCCTCTCCAGCATATTGGATGGTTTTCGTAGAGACTCATGAGTTGAGGGTGCAATTAGATTATTTACAGAGTAAGGGATTCGTAAGACCCAGTGTTTCACCCTGGGCAGCCCCAGTTTTGTTTTCCATGAAGGCAGACAAGATTTTCAGGTTGTGTGTGGATTACCAGAGACTAAATCTGGTAACCGTGAGGAAAAATTATCCACTACTGAGGATCGAAGGCCTCTTCGACCTGCTAAGAGTATCACAGTGGTTCTCGAAGGATGATCTTCGATCAGGTTCCCACCAGTTACGAAAACGGGATGAGAACATGCCAAAGACAGCTTTTAGAATCTCTACAGTCACTACAAGTACTTTGTGATGCCTTTACATGTGACGAACTCCCCCACAATGTTCATGGGACTTATGAAATGGATCTTCCATCCATACTTAGATCAGATTATAGTGGTCTTCATCGATGACATCCTTGTTTACTCGGTGTCGGTGGAGAAGAACATGAGACACATGCGGATGGTTCTGCACGTTCTTTGAGAGTACTAGATTTATGTAAAGCTCTCAAAGTGCTAGTTCTGGATACATGAGGTCCACTTTTTTGGACATGTTATCTCAGTAGATGGATTAACAGTGAATATGGCCAAGGCCGAGGTAGTGCTAGCATGGGATCCACCTCAGAGTGTGAGTGAGGTACAATGCTTCCTTTGGGTTGACAGGATAATACTAGAGATTCATCCCTGATTTATCCTGGATATTATAATTGACGACAGCCTTGACCCAAAAGGGGAAGCCTTTCGTATGGGCTGAGATGTTCCAGCCTGATTTCTAGAATTTGATAAATATTTTGAAGAGCACACCAATCATGAGATTGTTAGAGGAGGGTGTTGGGTATATAGTTTTCTGTGATGCATCAAATACTAGGCTTGGTTGTGTACTGATGTAGAGATATGTGGTGGTTTCTTATGGTTTGATCCTACTATGGTAGCATCAGAATAACCATGTGACCCATGATCTCGAGTTGGTAGCGGTATTCTTCGCATTGAAGATGTGGCGACACTAGCTGATGGGCAAACAATTTATCATCGACTCTGACAAAACAATCCTCAAGAGCATATTCTCACAGAAGGATCTGAATTTGAGGCAGAGTCGATGGCTAGAGTTCCTATAGGATTATGAATTCGGGGTTTCCTAAACTAATGGGAAGGGGAACACTATGGAAGATGATCTCAACAAGAGATTGATTTCTCAACTAGTGAGCGAGGAATCAGAGCAGTTGGCCTCATTATAGTAATCCTTCATGGATGGAGATGATACAACTTATCTTCAGTCAACGGTTGTCACCCATACACTCTTACATAGATTCAATGAGGCACAACTATGGGATGATGATTACGAGACTTTATGTGCTCAGTTATCCACAGGACATGATCCTGATGGGTTTTTGAAAGGTGGGGGCATGTCTACCTTTTTAGAGAATGAAAATTTGTGCCAGTGGCGTTGAGGGAGGTGGTTCTATGAGGGTTTCATACATCCCCCTAGGAAGTACATCCTGGAGTTGATAAAATTGACCATGACATTTGGCATCAGTTCTAGTGGATAAGTATGAAGAAGTCTGTGGCAGAGTTCATTTCTCAATGCCTTTTGTGCCAGTAGGAGAAGGTTAAACACCACGTTTCAGTTGGGTTTGCTCACCCCTGGAAGTTCCAGAGTTGAAGTGGGATGAAATATTGATGGACTTTGTGATGGGATTACCACAAACATTCAAGGGACACGATTCCATCTTGGTGATCGTTGACTGAATCACCGTGCCAGGAAACATTCTAGAAATTATATAGAGGAGTTTTTTTAAAGAGATTGGGATTCCTCTACATGAAGGAGATAGTTTGGATACATAGTTTCCCTTCGACAATAGTCTCAGATCACGATGATCATTTCACATACTGATTGTGGAAGGGATTAAAAAAGGATTTTGGGACTCAGCTACGCTTGATCACAACGCTCCATCCCCTGATATATGGTCAGACAGAGAGCACCATTCAGGTTATAGAGGATATGTTTCGGGCCTGTATCATAGATTTTGGTCATAGTCGGGAGGACCACCTACCGCTGGTGGAGTTCGCCCACTACAACAGCTACTGCTCAACCATTGGAATGGCACCATTCAAGGCCTTATACGAGTGACCCTACCAGTCACCACTCTTCTCGACTAACCATTGAGAGTGAGAACTCTTGGTTCCAGAGTTGGTGATAGCTACCACTGAGAAAGTGAATGTCATCTAGTAGTGGTTGAAGACTCCACAGAGCTAACAAAAGTCTTATGCTGATATATGACAGAGACCTTTGGAGTTCGAGGATGGGTACCATGACTTCCTTAAGGTCTCACCTCGACTAGGGTTATAGAGATTTGGCCAGGGTGGAAAGTTTTCTATGAGGTTCGTTGGAACTTTTAGATACAACATAGAGGTAGAGAGGTGGCGTACCACCTAACTCTACCACTGCAGTTGCACCTTGTATATGATGTATTCCATGTGTCGCAGCTGAGGAGGTACATGCATGACCCATCGCATGGCATCGATGGGGAAAAGCTCGATATTGAGGATGGAGAAACCTTCATAGAGTATATAGTGGATATTGAGAATATAAAGGAGAGGTTCCTTTGTGGGTGTGAGATTCCCCTAGTGCATGTCCAGTGGTATCACATGAATCTTTAGGAGAGCATGTGGGAGAAAGAGGCTTAGATTCATGTGCAGTACCCACATCTGTTTGAGCATCCTCTTTTTTTGGCTTTCCAGGACGTAAAGTCCTATGGTGGGGAAAATGTAATGTCTCAATGTTTTAGTGTATTTTTTTCAAATATCATGTTGAATTATTAAAATCCCAGTATTTGTGATGGAGTGTGATTTTATGGCCTAGGGTGCCATAAATAAATTTTTGAAATAATATGATCGTTTAAACAGGGGGCACGAGTGGTTTTCTTCAAAAAGTGGAATAAATTTTAAACAGGTGCCCAGATCAGAAATTGGGTGGCACTGTTGTGTTTAGAATAATGAATTTACCTTAGTTTGGGATTAATATCGACCAGCGTGGGTCGGCTACATAAGTTTGATTTTGGACATTTTAATGGAAATAAAAAAAATAAATAATTTATTTTATTTTGAATTCCTTTTGGATGCAATGAACTAATTCATTCTGTTTAAATACCTTATAATGGAAAATTTATATAGTTAGTTGCATAACCCTACAAATTGATGACTACCATTGGAGTTGTATAGGAGAACGTATTGATGGATGATATTGGAGAAGTCGATCGATGTACCTCATAATCAAGGGAATGTTTCCAATGAAAGGGACGAGGAGATCATTATTCAATGGAATAGAGGTATGAGTTTTTTGTTTAGATTTAGTTTTACCCCATTCTTTAATTACACGATGAACATGGACCAATGCATAAACAAGTTTATCTTTGGATCGTGAGTTCCTGCGGGAGGGTGTTGATTTCCTTTTTTTGGGTATTTATTGGAGAATTTTTTTCTTGATAATTGTGGGATTATCATATTGATTAGCCATTGTTCCTACAAATGAGAGAGAATCGACACCATGAAGAATAATAGAGAAGGTGCATTCCTCCTTTTATTATTGTTTTCTTCACCAATTTTAACCCCACGTTCTTCACATTCTTCACAGGGTTAGGAACAACGGATCGTTCTATATCCATTTTGTGATGCAAAAATCCCAAATCAGAGATACAACATCGTGATGACCTAGTAGAGGTGCGATGAAGATGGTGGATGAATAATCATCTCTGATCGAGGGAGATCGTTCTTTGGGAGTTATTCATGTGAGTGGATCGATACATGTTTTTGAGGATGATAGGAGGTCTGAAACCAATTGAAGTGCCTTCTAGGTGTTGGGGTGAACTCATCCCTTTAGTTTCATGGTGATCGGATGACCGAATAAATGTTTGGATCGTCACCCAAAGTGCTGGAAGAAGAACATCACTTTCTGGAATTTTACAAAGAACATGATGTGTTATTCGATGAGGAGGCCATGTGTGACCGACATCGTAGTGACTCGTGTTTCAACGCTACACACGGAGTGCCTCCAGGGAGGCACGGTGTATAGACCCCACCTAGTGGCAGCTGCAGTTCTGGGCAACAAAAAGCATAGACATGGCATGTGACAATTGTCACACAACATGGGGGGTCGTTATATAGGACTCAGTGTGTATATTGGATGATACATTGGCACTAGGTGGAGTACACGACATGTACTCCACCACACATCCTGACAGGACAGGATGCACAGACAACCTCGTGTACCGGTACACAATATGGGACACACGGGTTAAGGTCATGTTTGGGAACATGGACAACATACATGAAGTCTTCTCAGGATAGTGGAACATAGCATTTTGTTATCTTACATGCCATGCGTACCTTCTTCTACATGACATGCCTTACAACACATTCCATTCTACATGTGTAGTACCCGGGGTCAGAGAACACGACGTGTGACCCTTCTACACGCCATATACTTCTCAGAACATGGCTTGATCTTCTTTTACACCATTCCTTGGACAGGTTTCATATGGGTTAGTTCCCCCTTTCTCGTTTCCCTGAAGGTCGAGTATCATTTCCATCCACAAGAGTATGTTCCCTTCAGCAGGACTTCCTGAGATTAAGTCAGGTATCCCTCCGAGAGGCTCAGAGTGAGATCTTATATCCATTATTCACCCTAGGTAGAGTCATGTATTGATGTGACCAATATTACAGGATATTGATTATATACTTAATAGGTGAATTTGAATGAGTCATGGTATTCTCCAAGGCCCTGGTAGTGATTCTCATCTATGTATTGTGATCTTCCCCACTCAAGAGTGTGTTCTACTGGAATAAGTGAAACTGTTCTATCTTTAGATAAATTAGTGCATTTATCTCTCTCAGAGATTTTCCCAAAGAATAGTACATCTTAGATAGACTTCATCAGGGCTATCAGACTCATTGAGTGATTTCTCCCAAATGAGTTCTTGGTGGAATCATTGAATTGAATCCCCAGCATGGGTATATTTTCATTGTGACTAACCTCTAGACTACGGGTTTGGGTTTCAAGTATATTTGGATATTTTTATCTTTCTATATTCTAATTAGACATATACATTTTGGAGTTGACTATACCTTTACTTTGGGTAATTCTTTGTGGTTTTCAGGGTTACCTACTGAATATTATTATCCTCACCCATGTACGGGATTTTCCCACATGTGTCATGTCTTGTGCAGATGAGCAACCTTTTGACAGAGACCTGGGATAATTAGGACCAGACTGAGATTTCTAAGTTTCTTTCCGGCCTAGGTGTTCATATGGTTATGAGTGGCAGTCCCCGTACCTCCTTTTTCTTATAGGTTGGACTTTGTAGTTTGCAGACTATTTCTTTTGGTGGGCTTGTATTCTGGCCTAGTTTAATTTCCTCACTTTACATTCTATTGTACACTATTGGATTGGTTTAGTTGTATGAATAAATTTTGTTATTTAGTGGTTTTTACTTTTCCAAATTTTTGGGCTTGGATATGTGTGCATGTGTACAGGTACATAGGAAATGCCTCCCATGTTAGTGATATGCCTACATGGTGCTAGTCCCCAGCCAGTCACCTATTGAAGGTGGGATTGGGGAATTGTGGAGCGGGCCCCACTAAGATGAGTCATGATAATAAAATAGATATAAAAATATTTTTAATTAATAATTTTCAAATTATCGTTGATTAGTAATCATTTAATAACAATTTAACGATGCAAAAAAAAGATCTAAAATAAGTTAAAAATGCAACTCAAACATCAAATGATCATTACATCTAATCCAAGTGTTCCTTTGAGTTCTACCACATATCAAATCAATGTCTCTGATAAGCTCTAAACATTGTTAATATAAGGGAACCTTCTGTCACATTTCTTGAGGCCAAAGAAGGCCCAAAAATCCTCCAAAATGATGTTTTTAGTCGTGATACCCAAATTTTTTATTGATTGATGGAATTTCAACCTCGTTTTAGGAGTTTTTCCCCTATTTTAGAGGGATTGAATTTATTCCTAGGGATTACATTCATATAAATATAATGGATTTTAAATTTTATCATTTTTCATAATGTACTTGTAGCAGCTCAGGTCTGGCCATGTCAGACTTTGGAATATTTGTACAAATAATTCAGTGTTAGGCACGGGGACAACATGCAATTTGACGGATCAGTGTGTCTGGGATAAATTTTATGAAAATATTATGTATTTTTATACTATTGACATGGATAAAGTGGGTTTCTCTCAATTGGTATCTTGGATAAGAAATTTGAGGCCGTGATTGAGTCTGGACCATAGTGTTTATCTTAATCAGAGAATAAATTTTGTGGGCGCATGACTTATGTAGAAAAATTATAGAGGGCAAAACCATAAATAAAATACTTAAATAAAAATTGTTTTATTGGAAACAGTAATTCAAATAATTTATGAATAGATACATGGATTGAAAATCCAAGACTGATGTTGATTTCATAGCATGGTTTTTTCCCTAGGGGGAAACCTCGGTTGAAATTGGGGGGGGGGGGGGGTGGTTCAAATTATGTAACTGCTGGAAGCCTCCTATAAATAGGAGTTAAGAGAAATATGGTAGAGTTAAGAAATTTCTCTTTGGGATGGTTGAACTCTGGCTGAATGAAATATGACATTCAAACTTTATTGGATCGCGATGAAAATGCAGGGGCTAGTAAATCATGTGCGCAACACACATAACAGTGGATCCAAAATCTAGGTAGGCTTCTTCTTTCGAATTCTTCTTCTCTACAATCAATTTTTTTTGTAATTTTTTATTAATTTACTTTTTTTCTTCTCTAATTGTCTCTCTCAATGGAATAACTAACAACAACCATCATCTGATTGAGTTTTCGATTGCACGTTCTTTATGTTCTTCGTCTGTTCTACTCCATTCTTTAACATTATCTTTTTGATACAACGAAACAAAGTCTAAAGGTCAATTAGAGCATGGATATAGAAATTTCATGATCCAAGGACTATGGATATCTGATGGAATTTAGTTTTGTGCATTGGAGGAGGAACGATAGTTAGTGGAAGATCCACCAACATTTCATCTGGTCAAAATGGTGACGGATCTCCGAGCGGAGACTGAGTCTGTTAATATTGCATCCCGAGGTTTCCGGATCTGGTCCCAGATTATTTTTTGGACCACCATAGTTGTCTCAATGGTCCAAATATTGTTTTATGGTGGTTTTGGTGAGGCTAAGGTGGTCCGGCAGCTGGCAGTGGCGGTTTTCGGTGACTCACCAACCGTTTACAGCAAGGTGGTTGAAATCCAACTAGTAATGTCTAGGGGTTCTTTAAACCCCCATAAAATGAAAACTAAGTGTGTGATTTACACTCATTCTACAACGAAACGACTCTCATGTTGAGGTGGAACCGTTTAAGCCATTTTTGGAATTTAAATAATCGAGATTTTTTCCCGGAACCACAAAACATTGAAATAATATTATTATAATATTATTATTGAACTTCAACCGACCAAAACTTCTATATGGATATCCGATTGATGCAATATAAGTTTAATTATGACCCTGATGATATGGTGGAAATTTATAGATAAATTTTGGGTGCTTAAACAAAAATTGTGGTGTAGGTCCCGTGGGGCCCGATTTTGGTGATTTCCATAAAATGTCGATTGTTCGTTTTGGGTGAGTAAATAGCATATCCTGTGTGATATTTTGCATAGAATGGGATGGTGGCCACAATTTGGGCCTAAGAGGTACAGTGTGCAGGTGATGTGGTGTGGGTATCTTAGGTTAGAAATTCTAACTAGCTGGGATGAGTGGTTCCCCTAGTCACTTTGGCGATGCAACTATTACCTGGGTTGAGTGGTTCCCCCTAGACTCAGATGGCGACGTTTCGATCAGGTGGGTTTAGTGGGTCACCCATGGTCCTTTAGATATGAGGGTTTTCAGAATCATGTCCCCTTTACTATATTGTGACCCATCCACAACTAAATTTGAGGGTTTTTAGTTTCATTTTCCCTTAACGAGACTGTGAACCCTCATCAGTTCCATTGCGTACGTGCAGTGTAGGTGCATTCCTGCTTTCTGGAGTGAGTTTTTTCTATCCGATTTGATGAAAAATTCAGCATATTTGGATGTGTTTCCCTGATTGGCCCGTCAATGTTCTCATGTCCCATAGTGTTTCTTTGGTGGAGTTATTATAATTGGTGTGACCAATATTTAAGTAGGCATCGATCCTCAGGCCCGGATGTTCCAGTAGGGGATGAAGCCCCACTGAGCCCTAAGAGATGACCCTCTGGTTGTGGATTTATATATGATCTTTCATCACTCTGTGGTGCATTTACAGGAGTTTCTAGATGAGGTTTGAGTCATCTTCATGACCGACAATACTCGGAAGATGAACCCCTATTTGAACGATATGATCTCCAGGGTGTCATATCAAGATCATGACAATTTTTTTGTTGAAGTTCTCTATATCGGTGTGACCGAAACTACTCTGGCACTGATCATATACACGAAGAGTTTTTCCAGTTTCTGGTTGTTGCATGATACCCCATTTCTGTGTTTGGTTTTCTAGCCAGCATTTTATTGTCCTCTAGTAGATCCAGTGTGGGATCCCTTACCTAAGAAGTTGGAGGTGGTTTAGTCATCGGGTGAATTCTTCCATGGTGCTCTTCATCGGGTGTTCCCTCACTTGTAGTTATCATGAGGGTTGGTTGGGTGTGCCATATATTCGTTTACCGATGGAGTGGCATCTCCCAGTTGAGTTCCTTCTGGGATGATGTGGTTGGATCATCAAATTTGAGTTGTCAATTCTTGCCCCCTTTCATTTTTCAAGATATTAGGGATGACTATGCACTTGATGATGCCTATGAGGCCGGTACCTCATGAGATAATTCTGAGTGTTGTGTTGGAACCTCTAGTAATTTACCACAGTTAGTCAATGGTTTGGACCAAGAGATTTGGATATGAGTATATTTAGGTATGTTTAGGGAGTCCCCATGGAATGCGTGATTTCATTTACATGCTAGACACATCAATCTAACTATTTGGGGTGCCTACTGGGTATTTTATTACTCACCCCTACACAAGCATTTCCCGCACATGTCTTGTGTCTTGTGAAGACCACATTTCCTTCAACAGAGTCCATGTTGGACTTAAAGTACACAAGGCATAATAGTTGGAATGATTAGGGTTTTCACTGGTTCTTGGATGAGGAGATTACTAGTTGGAGTTTGACAGTGATCCCTCCATCAGAAATGGTTTGACACTTTTGTACTTTTCTTTTTGGTGGGACCTATATGTTCCCTTTTTTTACTTCTGTTGAAATATGTTTTGAGATAGATGTATGCATGAATTTTATTTTTTAGTTTTTATATATATCTTCGTATTGTTTTATGAAGTTGTATGTGAGTGCATGTGTATAGGTATGATAGACTAAGGCCTTCTTTTGTGATATAGCCTACTTAGCACTCGTCGTCTGCCCCTGGCATATGGAGGCAGGCTTGGGGAGTCACAGCACGAGCCCCATTGGGTCAGGTTGTGATATAGTGGTATTAGAGGAGGTTTCACTGTTGGGACCTCAAAGTGTAGTTCATCTAGCTATGAGCTTGGTTTGGGTTGTATAGAATCAGTTTCAGGATGTTTCGAGTTTGGATTTTAAGCTAGGGACTCAAGTGTTGGTGTAGTGGCCAACGTATCCATTCACCAAGACTCTGATAACATGACTTTAAACTCAGTATATTAGGACATTGTTCACATGGGAAATCAATATAACATTCATCATAAAAGACATGGTATTGGGTTTTTCCTATCGTTCATGATTCATCTCCCCAGATATACTCTTTGAATGTGGTGCATCTTGAATTTTTTCAAGAAGCTTCCACAATGGTAGATTTTATGGTTTCCCTAGATGGGATTGGTGTACCACCCGATGAGTGATGTGGCCACCTTACAGGGGACTGGTCACAATGCAGATTCTCCTACAGTTGTACAATTGGTGGCTCCCACCTCTAAGGGTTCAGGTTGATGGAGCCTATCAGACCCATCCATGGATGGATATCTTGGTGTTGGGGTTGTTAAATATAGTTTCTACTACATAAGGAAGATATATCCTTTCCTCAATGATACATGTTTTTGTGATGCGATGAAAATTGTGTGGGCGAGTCTTAGCCTCCAAAAGTAAACAATTTTGAGGTGTGGTGGATGAGTCTCTTGGACTTGTATACAGGAGGCTTGGCTGTGTGTTGGTAACCAAGGGCTCAATAATAACTGTTTTTAAAATTTAGAAAAATCTATGTTGTTCATGAGTTCCCTCATATTCTCAGCATCTTCTTGTACACAAGACACTCGAGGAGGTTGTGGCATGGTTTGTTGGGGCTTCCAATTCATAATAAGTATGGAAACTTCCCCCAACTAAGATGAATCCTTGAGGCACTATCCAAAACTATGTGGGTGTGATAGTTCATCCCAAAGCGAATAGTGTTGAGGTGCATAGTAGGAGTTCCTTCGACCTGTGAGTTCAATGTATGTTTTTTTCATTGGTGGTGGGTTTGTAAGAGATTATAAGACCCTATGAGTATACCTAGGTGACCTTGTTTGTTCTATAGGTTGTGGATATGTTTTCCATGATGTGTATTAGTTTTTTTGGGAGGTCTTTCATGATGGGGTATCCATTGGGTGATGTAGATTCCTTATATTAGGGTGTATGTCAACATTTTGATGTTTGGCATTGGCACTAGTCATGCAGTGAGATGGGGTGTTGAAGTGGACTTTTAATTAGAAATGTGTTGGTTTTGTGGTTCTTATTGGTGTGTGTTTGTTACAACATGAGAACCATTTGTGAGTTTTATGGTGTGGGAGTCTTAGTGGCTTAGGTCCTTTCCCCTATTCCTAGAATATTTCTTTTTGGGGATGAAAAGGATTATGTTTGGGAGGATTTAGCGACTCTAGTTTGGCCCTATGAAATTTTTTAATATTTCTATGAACAATTCTAGAGCATGGTGTGGAGACGATGTGAAATTATAAGGATCAGTTTTTTTAGAGTAAATTTTATAATAATAATATATATTTTTATACTATGTGCATGGTGGAAGTGGGTATCAATCGAATGGTAGCTTGGATCAGAAATTTGAGGCCATAATTGACTCCGGAGCACAAGGTTTACCCTAGGCGAGGTATAACTTTTGTAGGCATATGAATTCTGTAGAAAAAGTCCAGGAGGGAAAAACAAAAAATAAAATAATTAAATAAAAATTGTTTTATTTGAAATGATACTTAGAATTAAATCTTAATGGAGACTCAGATTGAAAATTTGAGTCTGCTGTTGAGTTCATAGCACTGGTTTTTCCCAAGGGGAGACCTCAGTTGAGAGAGCGCAGGAGGTTCGTATTCTGTGACTATTGTCCGCCTCCTAAAAATAAGAGTTAAGAGAAATGAGCCAGAGATAACTCACTTCTCTTGTAGAGGGAGAAGCTTTGGTCTATGGTTATTCGAGGTCCAAACTTCATCATATCGCGAATAAAATGAAGGTACAAGTATATCAAAGTATAGTGAACATAATGGAAGACCCAGAATCTAGGTAGGATTCTTAATTAAGATTTTTCTTCTCCATGGTCATATTTATATTGTCATTTTTGTTTTCCATTTTTGTTGATCTAATTGTATCTCTTGTTAGTGAAAATAACAATGGCCATCATCAGATTGGGTTTTTAATTGTGTGTTCTTCGTGTTCATCATTTGTTCTTCGCTGGCCTTCATCGTTGTGTTTTTGATACGATGAAATGATGTCCAAAATTTGAGTTGATCATCGATCTATGATAGTCGCGATCCAAGGATTCTTGATCTTTATAGAATTTTATTTTTTTGTGCCAGAGGAGGTGAAACAGTCAGTGGATGATCTGAAAACATTTCATCGGTTCAAAATGGTGACAGATCTCCGAACTGTGACTAAGTCTGTGAAGATCGCGTCCCGAGGTTTCCAGATCTGGTCCATGATTAATTTTTGGACCACCAAAGTGGTCCCAGTTGTCAAAGAAATGGATTTTGGTGTATTTATGTAGTTTCGGATGAAGAGACTTTGGTCCAGAAGACATCGGTGGCATTATTCGATGAGGTGGCGACGGTCTGGTAGGCCACAACGGTGGTCCATCCAGAAATGTCTAGCGGTCCTTTAAACCCCGGTAAAATAAAAAACAGATGTCTGATTTATGCACCGTATGCGGTAACATGACTCGTTCATCAAGAAGGACCCATTGAGGCCATTTTTGGAATTTATATAATTGGGTTTGTGGCTCGGGGCCACAAAACGTTGAAATTATAATAATATTTTATCATTATTCAACTTCGACCCACCATAACATATGCCCAGAGTGTCTGATTGACCCATCATCATTGGATCTATGATTGTGATGATAAGAAAGATGTTTCTAGATAAATTTTGTGCAGTTAAACTGAAATTGTGGCATATGCTCCATGGGCCCCAGTTTGGGCGTTTTGGGTGAAATATGACTTTTTCTCTTGGTGTCCATTTTGGAAAAATGTGTAGCTGATCCCATGTGTTTTTACGAGAGTATTACAACAATGTGATCTATTCGATGACTTTCAGGATTGAGGCATGGGATCCTCTAAGGCTTGTTATAGTGAATAGTACCCTTTTTACTGGTTGTCTATTTTGGGCGAGTAAATAGCATATCCTAAGGGTTTTTCTCTGTAGAATTTGATGGTGCACATGGTTTGGGACTCGGAGGCATGGTGTGAAAGTGATGTGGTGTGGGTATCTTAGGTTAGCGACACTGAATTGCTGGGTTGAGTGGGTCCCCTTTGTCTCATTGGAGATGTTATTACTAGCTTGGTTGAGTGGTTCTCCTGAGACTCGGATGGTGACATTTCAATCAACTGGGTTATGTGGGTCCCCCTTATCTTTTAGATATGAGGGTTTTTGGAATCACACCCACCACATTAGTCTCTGACCCCTCAATGGCTACATTTTAGGGTTTATGGTTTCACATCCCCTTAATCAGACAATGACCCTCTTCTTTTGATTTGCGCACATGCAGTGCTGATGCATTTCCGCTTTTAGAGTGAGTTGTCTCAATCCACTTCAACAGAGGAGTCAGCAGTTTTAGAGCATGTGTTACCCTGAGAGGCCCGGCATGATAATCACATCCTTTCGTGTTTCTCTAGTGGAGTTCATGGAATCAGTGTGACTAATATTTATGTGGGCATCAATCCTCTACCCATGATGTTTCAGTAGGGTATTGTGCCCTAGTGATCCTTAAGAGCTGACCATCTAGTTGTGTATCAATATATTCCCTTTCAACTTTTTGTGGTGCCTTTAAAAAATTATATGATGGAGTCTAATGCATCATCATGACCTAAAGTACTCGAGTGATGATCCCCTATCTGAGTGATATGATTTCCATAGTGTCATATTGAGACTGTGACGTTTTCCATGCTAGAGTTCTCAGAATTGGTGTGACAAACACGACTTGGGCATTGATCCTCGGTGAGAGGAGCTGTACCAGTTTCAGGTTCTTACGTGATACCCCTGCTCTATCATTAATTTTCTAGTTAGGGTTTTAGTGTCCCCTAGTGGATCTTGTGTGGGATCCCCTAACTGAGGAGTTGGATGTGGTTTAGTCATCGAGTGACTTCTACTGTGGTGCTCTCCATCGAGCATGCCCTCATAGGTAGGTGTCACGAGGGTTGGCATGGTGTTCCATTCATTCATTTACCAATGGAGTGGAATCTCTCAGTTGAGTTCCATTTGGGATGTTGTGGTTGGATCATCGAATTTTAGCTATCGATGCTTTCCCCCTTTCACTGGCGGTGTTCTTTAGTGAGAATCATATATTCAAGGTATCAACATATCTCTAGTAACATTTTAGATTGAGTAATGAGAGAAAATTTATTATGAGGAAAATTGAAAAAGGGGTATAGAATATAAGGGAAAATTATGAAATTGGTATTAAATAGAAAAATAATTTGGTTAAAGAACTGAACTATGAGGCGGGTCTGATTTTCCATATAGGATTGATTTTGGGGGCCTAACTTTTTTTATATACACATAGTTTTATTTTATAGGTTATAAAAAATGCTAATTGTTTTAAAAATTTATCCTTTTGGAATCCATGTCGAGATGTTTTTTATTGAGGACATGAAATTATTCATGTGTGGGAGAATTTTAAAAGATTAATTTATAAATGTCATTTTGATTAATTTTTTTTATGATTTTAGTAGACATTATTTTATAATGCATTAGGTTTTTGTTGATTTTTTCATAAAATAGGTTTCAATGTATCAAAATAATAATCCATAAAAAATAGAAAAATTGGACAATACATGTCATGAAGCACATACATGACTTGTATGCATTATTCACAACATGGCTTAATAGGATGGCATATACCATCCTAATTTCTATGTTATAAAAATAATAAATTAGATGAATCTGCAATGAATGTTGTGTAAATATTGAATTCCACATCCCAATAAATGTTCATTTTGTGATGATATATCATGTCATGAAAATAATACACGTTGTGAGCTAATCAATATCTCCGGATACTAAATATTCGAGATGTGAAAGTCACTAGACACTAGATTTATAGATTAATATCCATATCATGATTACATTACATGATTAACTTACAAGTCATGTAATTCTACATCTATCTATATACATAACATAGAGTGATGCATGATGAATGGCTTGGAAGAAGCTTATTTCATTCCTTTCCTCTTGTTCTTTCTCTATTTCCATTAAAACTCAAATATAGTAAATATCATTTTCTATTTTAACACTCTTTATCATCTTATATCAATTCTGCATCCTTTTTGTCTCTATTTTCCAATTCTATGACTATTTTCAATTACCATTGTATTTATGCATCAAACATGTTCCATGTTTTTTTCTTTTTTTACCTTTTCAAGAAAGTGATTGATTTATTTGTCAATTTGTTTAATTGAAAAGTGTTTGATTCTAAATTCGTCAGTTGCGAACTACTATATTTGAACAAATTTATCAATATTCCAGTTATGTTTTCAACTCATTCCCCACATTCAATTAATACCGTCATGAGTGACTAATCCACATAGGGTTGGGGTAGAAGAAAAAGTTTTTTTGTGATTAATTAATTTGTAAATTGAATTTTATAACCATAAGGCTACTATATAGTTTAAAAAATTAGTTTTTATTCAATTATTTTATGGAAACTCAACCACTAGAAGTTTAAATTAATGAACCAGAACTAATTGGAGTTGAGTAGGCCATGATCATTAGAAAGTTACCCCTTCTACCATAGAATATAATCTTAAATAATATAAGTTATTAGATATATCTGGACCAAGTAATAGTTTCATCTTGGATAGATCTAACTGGTTTTACCACAGTCAATTGGTCATCTATGCATCATTTCACAACCTAATCCCTATGACTATCCGAAGTCATTCCATTGATTATATGTTTACCTAAAACCCTAAAATAAAAACTAATATCTATCTACATCATGAATCAAAAACCAATATTAGTAGCTTTAATTGAATCCAAAACCAAAATAAATTAATGAGTACTCATACATAAGGGGTTCAAAATTGTTGGTTTCCTATTGTTCAGTTCTCCCCATGGGTTTAACCCCGTACTGCCAATTTAATACACCATTATGGAAATTGTAGTATGGGATAATAGAAATTATGAATTTGATTGATGCCCATGTGAATTGAGAGACATGTTAAGTCACATCACCATTATATCATTATGGAATTAGTTTTTTTATTCATTGAATTATTTATTTTTTTATATCATCCATTAATATATTCCCCTTTTATGATAATAGTTATATTTAATATTTGATTATTGTATATATTTTCTTATTAATAATTCATTATTTATTCGATGATTACTTATGTTATAATCCATCAATTACTTAGAATATGATATCACTCATTATTATCTTTTCCTTTCCCTAGGGTATTAGGTAGGGATTTATGTATTATTTTAGGGATAAAATAGAAGTAATCATAAGGTTCTAATAATAATTTTATGTTGAATTTAATTTTTTAAAATGTAATGTGAGAATAATGTATGTATGTAGTATCCCAAGAATACTAAACAATTCAATCCTTTAGTATTTCATCTCTTATATCTTGTTCTAATTTTGAAATAAAACCACCAGATTTGGGTTACTAGAGTTGGCGTGTTACATTTTATATATTCTCATGTGGCATAAAATATGTTTTTCTCCAATTGATAACCCCCCATGTATAAAATATAGAGTGTAATACACTATATATTAGATATACTTTGGGAGAATGTGTCATATTGTGATTTCCACATACCTAAAGTTGTGAATTTAAATACAATGAAAACTATTATACTTGTATCCATTTCTTAAAAAAGTCTTGCGACTTAACTAAGTAGGGGGTGTATGGGTATGTTGTTTATCATGTCATCAGTTGAGACTTAACAAATCAGGGATTTTTCATCTAGTATAATGAGAAGAACATCTAGACCCTTTATTATGATAGACTAATGAAGATTATGGTTATACATATATAATGCATTCGATGTGGGTATCTAATGGATGAGGGGCATGTCATATGGTCATTGATAAGGGTGAATAACATGTGATGTATTTTTCAACTTCTTATGTATATACTCAGATAATTATGAAAAAATGAGTAGGTTAAATGGGAATTTCATATACTATTTCCCTTGTTTTCTTTATTCCTTAAAAAATGTATCATATGAAAATTCCTTTTTAATATTATATAGTTGGTGGATACTGGTATGGAGATACATGTGCTTGATGCATAAAACACCATATCTATTTTTTTCTAGAGTAACGCTGATAATTTTCAAATTATTGCTCCTCGATTACAATTACTAATTGAAAATATTATATTTTTTCAAACCTAAAAAGGACCATGGGTCCACACTTTATGGTTTAATGACTAGGGATTGTGTTTTATGAACCATAGAGAGTTTCTCAAAAAGTTTTAACAGTTTATTTAAAAGTATTTTTGGGTTTTGTATTAAACAAATTTATATTTGATGTCATACTAGGTGAAATAGATCATAACCTTTCAAAAGTGTTTAGTAAATATCCAAAAAATAGTTTTGAATATGGGTTCATAAGATATTTTATACGATAAAATATATACTGAATTGAAACAATGTATTTGGAGATTTAGTTCAAGTGGGAGATTTAGAAAGTCACCATGTGAATGGCTATGTGATCCATGACCAAGTATCTAGGAGATTATATATCTCCATTTAATATCACATTCAATGTCTACCTTATTTGTGGATATGTTCTTTTATATTCACGGAGTTTAGGAGTATCTAACTCAATAATTAAGCGATTTGATTAGAATATGTATAAACCTCATATAGAAGAATTATTTGGTTATTCCTCCATGATATTTATCAAGAACATGATTAAAAAAAGAGAATTCAAAATATTTAGTGAAAGGCACCTATTTTTCATTTTTTTAATCATGGTTTTTTTCATAGCATAGTGATATTGGGAATGCAGTTTCTAATATCTTATGACGCTTGAAAGAATGTTGTTAAATATTAAGAAAACCATCAGATATTATGTATTTTATGGAGATCACACTAGATATATTTGTAGCTCTATTTTCACTGAAACTATACTAGAGTCATCTCTTTTGTTTTGGTTGTTAATTTTGAATTTATAATCATTCAAAACACTACAAAGGATATAGGTCCATACACAAGGTTATAGGAATGAGATTGTGTTATGTTTAAAAAAATTTAAACAAAATTACAAGATTTATTTGATAGAGTATCCCAAAAATGTTTGGGACGATATCCAAAATAGTCCTGGATATGAATATATAATTCTTTACTTGTAAAGTAACATAGGGTAAAATTTGTATAAAATATGGGAGGCTTAGGTGGAAGTTGAAGAATGAAGAATATTGTATGCACTGAAGTTGTATCATATACTAGGATATAATTGTATCATTATGTGTGATATTGTGGTGCTTACTATGATATGCTTATATATCTTAAAGAAATATGATTTTAAGGTTCCTACCTCTAAGGGTGATAGAAACATATTTCTAAACGAAATACTAACATATTGTTTAGAGAGATATGGTAATGTAACCAATATTATTGGGATAAATAGAGGCACATCACACAGTACAATATTCATGTGATATAACATAACACATACTTCTATATTTATTCATTCACATAAAAATATAAAATAGTTGGATTAATATCATAAGTTGTTTAATGGGTTTTATTACACATCATTGTGAATGTTTATGTAGTAGAAATTCATGAACTATTTTTTGAGTTAATATCACACATTAGAACTATTTTTTGAGTTAAATATAGGCCATTATCTTATATTATAAAGGAAAACTAATAATGGAAGTTTTATTTTGTGTATGGGAAGTAGGTTTTGTACTAAAATGTCTATTTCAAATAAAAACACAAATTTTCCATCACAACAGCCACACTGTGTGTCAAAATGATGTGAGAGTAATTATTATAAAAAAAAGCTACATATTGATATTTTTCCTAAATTATCAAGAAAATCTATGTTCATTTTCATGGTTTTCAGTAAATGAGGTGTCTTTTGAAATAAAATGTTTGTTTAATAATAAAAAAATTCAATTTGAGTCATACAGGGTGCACATTGTATCACATTAATGTGTGTTTGATTACTACACATAAAAAATGATTTATTGATCATTTTCTTAATGTTTCAAGAAAATGTGAGCATTTTCCCTCTCTTTAAATTATTAGTTGCATGTTTTTTATTAAAATGTCAATTTTATATCAAAACAGACACTATTAATCATATCATGCACAAAATGTACCAATTTTCTATGTGGTCAGTTTTTTCACATTACAAATAAATTATTGTTCATTTTACAAAATTATCAAGATTATATGAACTTGTTTTACTGGATTTGAGTATGTGACACATGTTTTAAACTAAATGGCCAATTTTAAACTAAAAACACACACTTTGATTTTTACAGTCATATCATATTTAAAATTAATGTGTGTTAAATTTATTCATGTAAAATATAAATTATGGATATTCTTATTAAAATATTAAATCATTATAAGTTTGTTTTCTCTATTTTAGTGACTGATAAATTTTTTTTTCACTAAAATACTTTTTTTAAATTGAATACATACACTTTGATATATTCCAAGAACATTTTGTGTTAGAATGTTCTAAAATTCATTAATACATTTCTAAAATGGTGTATATATTACATTCCTAAAGTATCAAATAAATCTGATTTTTTTCCTATATTTACAGTGAGTGACACATGTTATAAACTAAAATGCAACTTTTAAACTAAAAATAAACACTTTATGTAATATTGAGAATACCATGCATCATATTTTAATTCAGTTCATTACAATATGAAAATAATTATTTATGTATCATTTTCATAATGTAAAAAATATTGTAAAATCATTTTTAAATGGTTTTTAGAAAGTTACGTTTTTATAAACAAAAATTTGACTTTTAACTGAAAACACACCATTTCAATCATACTGAACACACCTTGTGTCAGATTGACTTGAATTTTATTACTACATGTTAAAAATCCCTTGAGGATAATTTTCCTAATATATTAAGACAATAAAAGTGTGTTTTTTAGTTTTTAGTGAGTGATGTATGTTTTGAAGTAAAATTTCATTTTAAATTAAAACATTCACTTTTAATAATATATGTCACACCATGTGTTAGATTAATGTGTGACTCATTAAAACATGTCATAAATGTATTATGGATAAATTTACTAAATTATCATGATAATATTAGTTTTTTCCTTAATTTTCAGACTCTGACATGTGTTTTGAACTAAAATGTTACTTTTAAATAGAAATCACGAACGTTGAGTCATAATGAGAACACCATGTACTGGATTAACAAGAGAATGATTCCTAAATGATTCCAATGAATTATAGGTAATTTTAATAAATTATAAAGACGATCCAAGACTGTTTGATTGGTTTTTAGTGATTGATGTGTTTTTTTAAACTTAAATGTGATTTATGAATTGAAATTACCCAATTTTAGTCATTATTAAAAAACAAACAACAATGATCATAATAAAATAAAATAATTAATATATATATATATATAGATAAACAATAGTTCATATTTAAATCATCCTTATTAAATAATTCATCGATAATTTCTAGTTCTCTGATCATTTTGTGCTCTTCATAAAGCACAAAATGGTTGGAGAAGAATAAATTCTTGATGATGTCACCTCTTCATAATCATTGTATAAATTATCTAAATAATTAATAAATAAAAATAATAAGAAAATTAACTGAAATATAAATAGATAAAATGATGAAAAAGATAACTAAATAAGCAGTAGGAAGTAAACTATTCATTATGTCGATATACATTCTGACACCATCTATTATACCCACTCATTTCTAAAAAAATATATTTCCTCCTTTGAATACATTAAATTTGTACTATCCTTATAGATATAGAAAAATATAAATAAAAATTATATATATAAAAAATATTTCAATCAAAATTGGAAATATCATCATAAATATCTCTTTCAGTATGATAATTTTTTGATGGAATATGATATGTTTCTTAAATTTTAAAATGTAATAACCGTAATAATTTCCACTAGTTATTTTTCAAAGACTAGAAACATTGATAAAAAAGAAATAATTTCTTTATATATGTTTTTATTGTGAAATATTATTATACATAACCTAATACTTATCTTCTTGTTGAATTAGATAAACTTCTTCTTCTCAAGGACAATCCTCATACCATTATTTTTATGATATATAAACACCACCATATCATGAATTTTTTGTCAATAAAACATAATATAAAACATAAAACTTTAAGTTTATCTATAAAATGATGAATAAATTGTATTAAAATGATATACATTGTCATGTATGGTCGATTTGTGTGTAATCCATGCATTGAATCTAGAAAGTAAATCTTTGGTGTGTCCAAATTGATTGTAATGAGCACCCATTACTCCCTATAAAATGGAATAATTAATGAAATAAATGATAATATATTTTATATGATTAGATTATAAAATTTTACACCTAAATCGAGGGTATTATGAATTATTTATTTTCATTATTTTTCATTATATATTTTGGTTTTTTGTCAACTTTTCATAAATATTCATTTTATTACAATGAACCTATTATATAGAAGTGGTGTAAGGACTAAAGAGCCCAATTTTTTGTTTTTCGGGATTTCTATTAAAATAGTACTGATATATACACTTGTAAAAATTATTTTAGTACTTAATTATAATTAACATAATAAATCAACTATTTGAAAAATAGATTATGAAAATGCACCTCGTGTAGTCAATTTTAGTTGAAGCTCCCATCCATCCATGGTAGAGTATTTAATCCATAGTCTTATGACCAATATAGTATGTAATGGCCTCTCTATATAGTTTTTATTCATAATAAATGGTGTTCGTATATCCATCTCTAGTGAATTTTTCCTTCATCACCCCGGTTTTCAAAGAAAATTCAATGGTGAATATAAAAGTGATGTAGAAATTCACCAAAGATTTCATGATGGAGAAGTTCATGGAACCCATGTAAATTATAGATTAATATAGTGTGGGAATCTCGGGAAACTTGTAGTAGGCTCCGTGGGGTTTTCTAATTGATGTAAATGGGATGAAACTTGGGTTTACCAAGAATAGGTGCACCGAAACATTACAATGCCTTCCATTTTAATATTTCTTTTATAATAAAAGTGTATGTGTATAACAATTCAATCCCCAGGCATATGAGTTTTCTTCTCAGTGTCTCTCTCTTATTATAAATACACTTTTCCATCAACATTTCATATATTATATCATTAAAAAATATTACATATTGTTCAAAAAATAACATATATTAATATTTTTCAAAACAACAATCATTTATCTCATATAGAAGTTGTCATAGATTTCATATATTATGTTATATATTTTTTAAAAATTAATTTTATCTATGGTATGATTTGAGAAAAAATTTATATACAACAATATATCATTTTAAAAATGATATTTATCTAATAAAAATGCATTGATTTGATTGAAAAATATTTTGAATAATTAAATATATTCATTTATGAGATGATATATTATTCACATTCTATATTACATCTTTAAAAATGGAAATTATCTAAGGAAAGAAAAATATTATGTACAGTGATACAGATTTAATAAATATTAAATTTTCTAATGAAAGAGATGATACAAATTTCACTTTAAGGAAAAAAATATAATTTTTCTTAAATAATGAATGAAATAAATTTCACTTGGTTATATGTTATGAAATTAAAAATTCATCACATGTACAATAAAACATTTATAAAATGAAATTAAGATCATGTACATGATGAGATAAATATCATCTAAATTAATAAATCTTCTAGAAAAATAAATGTATCCCATGTGAGATATGATACAAAAACATGCTTAATTTTATTTTCTAATGAATAAAACATATCTGAAGAACGATTAAACATATTTAAAAATTAATAATTTAACTCATGCATGGAATGAGATAAATGTACTATTTGTTAAGAAAATATATTTTTTGTTCAAGATGAAATATTTCAATTTAGAATTAAATGATATCCTTTTAAGGAATGAAATTTAACTCATTGTAATGAGAGAAATTTCATTACATTTTAGAATTTAAAAATAATAAAATTTCATGTATAATAAATGTACTTTCAAATCTCATATATCAGATGACAAAAATTTCATGTATAATGATATATCTATCTAAAAAACATATAAAAAACTATAATTGAGTATCCCATTATAGAAGGTTATATTATTACATGTTTATAAAATAAAATGGATCACATAACTGATGACTCCATAGTTTAGTAGCCTTTGAAGACTGAACACATTTAATGACCTAAACATTTTTTAATGAAAATTCATCTTTATCTAATTAAATGTATTATTGTGTAAAATGGTTATATAAATCATATACACCTCTGTAGTTTTATGTTTTTGTATTTTAAAATACCGTTAAGAATTTTTACCATTGCTAATATACACTACAAAAAAAATGCCTTGTACAAACAAAAATTTATTGACTGATAATATATCTGTTGGTAAAAATGAGTATTTCTAACAGATATTATGTTTTATTTGTATTAATTTTTAATACCAACTCTTATTTATACCAATAGATATATATCTATTGGTTTTGATCATTCAATACCAACATATCATTTACCAATAGTTGATATATTAATTTATCATACTAATAACAACTTTTTTTCCTGACACATGAATCTATTATTATTAACAATTATTACCAACAAATCGTTTACCATTAGAAAAAATGTTGCAATAAACTATACTATAAAATTTTTTAATTATCAAAAACCAATTAAGAGAAACACTATATATATATATATATATATTATTTTTACAATGAAAGTAAATTTTTATTTCTCGGGGTTTTATTAAAAAAAATTCATAATTGATTTCAATTCTATATTTTCTTTAAATATTATATGTTTTTATATTTTTCAATTTTCTCTAAATATTAACTATTTTTATTTTTTTCAATATTATTTATTTAATAAATATTCAAAAACTTTTTTATAAAAAAACACTACCCAAATGTCTGGTGGTCAACGTCAGCTCCTGCCACATAGCCTCATATCTCAACGCCTCACCTCCCATCGCCACATCTCGCATATCATTCCCATATCTTTACTTGCATCCCTCTATCTCCTTGGTTCTCCCTTCTCCCACATTAAGTGGGGGTTTTCTTCTTCTTGAGTGCTCTGCAATTTCAGCTTTGTATATTGATTTTGGGGTTTTTTATGTTTATTTTGGTGTTTTCTCTTAAGGGTTTCATCCTGATCATTTTGAATCAAACAACAAGATTTGATCTTCCCTTTCTCTCTTTGGATTTGGGTATGTCGATTTATTCTTTAACCCTTGTCATTTTCTCTATTTCACACAATGCATTTGGAGGCGGGATGTAATTGAGCTAGTTTTTGTTCGAGCCCCAGTTTTTTGTCTCATTGGGATGTTGAAAGAGGTTACATGACCACCATTCCCTGGTTTCTAGATAATTTTATATCTTACCAGCACCAAGATATGGTTTTTTCATTGTTGAAGGTTTCTCTAATCGATCTGGTAGTGACTGTGAACCCTTCAAATGTGGTTTCAAGTTTTCTGAAGTGGGAATCCTTGTTTTTATACTACTAAATTTTGATAAACAATGGTGTTTTATGTATTGATAAGTAAGCCAGCTCACTGGCACTAGGCTCGAGTGATCTGTTAGAAGTAGATGAGGTTACGGCCTAGGGAGACTCACAAGTGTCACTTGTGAAGTATTTTTTACATAGAAAGGTTACTTTGTAGTTTTTGGTGGAAACAAGAGTGGGTATGCTTTCTCTCTTAATCCTTTTTTAGTTTTTGAGGAAGTATATTCTGTTTTGATTGGAATGTATGTTATTGGGATCAAAGAGGAAGAGGTAAGGAAAGTGAGTTCATCTTCAGTGGGATGTGGCCTAGTATCATGTGTTAATTTTAAAGAAGTAATCTACTCTAGTTTGGGTGTGTAGTTGGGTTCTTTGTTAGGCTACAAAGCATCTACTGCCCTTATCAAATGATTTCTGTCATGACCTATAGTGTAAGTGGATTGGGTGTAATGGTCAAAATTGTTTAAATCTGCAATGAAGATTGTCATCTTCAGGTAATTATTTTTATCATATTGAAACCTAAAAAAATGATAATAATATTCAGGTTTATGCAATGAACTTGGGTTTTTATACCTTCATGCATTCTATCACATACATCCGGTATATTTGGGTGTTCAGGAAATAGTGTGTTTACATTTTCTAAATTTTATCAGACGTCCATGGTCCTGCAATAATATTTATTCTCTCTCAGTCTTTCTATTTTTATGTGTTTATTTTGTTTCCTTTTCTACCATTGTATTTATCATGTAATTGTTTCATGTATTTTCACTGATGATCCTTCATATAAAAATTTAAATTGTATGCTTTCTTGCTCATAATATTCTATTAAACTAAACTCGATTTCAGATTTTTTTTCTTCTGGGAAATAAATATGCATTCTATTTCAATTTTTTTTGTCCTAAGTACCGATTCAATCAAATATTAAAATCCTAGTCTGGCATGTATGACTGGAGAAAAATGTTAAAGGAAAATGAAATGTATTTTGTTAATGTCCTTTAAATCCTTGATTTTTACTCGATCCACACCCTCTTTTTTCTGTTTTATTTTCTAGTTGAATTTTCCCAATTGATTATAAAGTAAATCTTGAATTTATTCATTGCTATATTATCATTGAGTCTTGAATTTCATATTTTTAATAATATCAAAGGTGAAGTCCTAGTTTAGATGAGAATTGACAGTACTAACATTAATAAACATGACTTCATTTCATAGAAGGGTGCAGTCTTATATTTACCATTATCTATAGAAATACTGAATTATTTGACCACTTTTATCAAAATTTTCATCTATATGTAAACATAGTTTTTCCTCCATCAAACATTGGAATGTTTAATGTTGTTTAACCCATATGAATACAGGTTTTCCATATTTTGTAAAATTAATACAATTTAGAGATTATTTATTTTCATTATGGTTTATAATAAACTACCCCTTGGTTACTAATAGTTTCAACTTTTAAAAATGGAATTTGGAAAATATTTTTCATTATGGTTTATAATAAACTACACCTTGGTTGCATATAATTATAACTTCTAAACATGGAATTTGGAAAATTTATGGCATAATAAATGGTCTCATTTTTAATCATTATTTTGTTTTTTATCTCACAATCAGCCTTTTTTTCAATATAATCTCCCCCCTTAATTTCTTCTCAAATGATGAAATTTATTTTCCAATAATGCAATGCTGTTTTGAACACTTTTTGCAAGAAGTTAATTCCAATTTTGATAAGGTAATTTCAATGTGTAAGGATTGGAAGTTAACAATTTTGATCAATTTATCCCATTAGTTGATTTTATAGATGTTTCCTTTAATAAACTTATAGGACAATACCATTGTATTCACTTGGATTTTTTTAATGTCATTTGATGTGTTAGACAGGATAAAAATTGAGAATTTTCATTATCTAACATGGTCACTACTATTGCGACACATAACTTTGAATCAACCTATAAATCATATGCATGTGCATCTATAGCAGAAACTATGATTCATAAAGTAACATAAGAGGTATGTACCTCAATTAAATTTAAAACCTTTAACACCTCATCTTAGGTATATTGAATTTTTGGGCTTGGGGAATTATTCGCTATCCTTCAAGATGAGTATAAAAGTATTTGTATAACCATTATACAATTTACATATATATAGTCTATAATTTATATATATAAATACTGTAATTATATATTTAAAATTATATTCTCATATATATAATTAGTTTATGTAATTATATTGTAATTTTGATATATTCTACAATTTCTCACACTCTCAAACACACACAGCTACACTTACACATTGTATGATAAATATGCATTCTGTAGTTTAAATATACATCCTTAAATATATATTTTTATAATACATATATGTGGATTCAATATATATATATATATATATATTCATAAAAAATACATTATGTAGTTTATATATATATATATCCTAACATGTACATATTTATGATAAATATATAAATATATAGTTTATATTTACATTCTGGCATATATATATTTTTCAAATATATATATATTTCATATATATATACATATACATTAATATATATTTAATCCTTATTCTCACTGATGTACAACTTTTATTTAAGATTGATCCATTGAAGAACTGCGGATGTCATCATGCATCACTAAGGCTCTGAATGATAACACTAACTAATAAACGCATATAACACTTATCATTTGTATTCATAGCACTTACCATAAACCCATTTATTATCTTTGATGTATGAGGTTTATTTAATGATTTCCAAAAAAATGAAAGTTTGTGTGTAAGGATTATTATTTTCTCACACAATGAAGCTGATTTAAAGTGAGTGAACATGGAGATGATATATAATACCATTAAGTTTTTATTTCCTAGATTTCATGTGTGTACTGTTTAACTTTTCTGGCCTTATATGCATCTTTCAATCGGTATAATTGCACCTCATGGATTGAAAATATTATATTACGATCATACATTTGGGTTGTATTCTCTCATGAAGGATGTGGAGAGTGAAAAATACCTTTTTGTGTTGAATACATAGTTCATGATGCAACAATTGGGAATTTAATAAGTGAGTTATCAGTTTTCTCCTCCCCCTACCCAACCAGTTTTTAGTTTTTTTATATTCTTGGAAAATATTATTTATATTAATGATATTTAGACCTACTAAAGATTGAGATATTACATTTCCATTTCACTCAGCATTGCTTTTATACCTGTATTATATTGAGTTGGAAATTTTTATTTCAGTTATTTATGCTTTTGACCAAATATGAGGGAGAAGAAATTGAGTATATTCTTGAAAAATATTCTGGTGATTTAATTGTTGACACATATTCACCGTCTAATTTGTTTTGTGAGTACCTAGTAAAATATCTTTTCCCTTAATACATTGATGGTTTCATTCTCAATTCCACTCTTATTCTATAAAAATTTTAGCCTGTACAAATTCAAATTTTCCATTCTACATTCTATTTTTTATAATTTTTATTCATTTTTCAAATTGAAAGGATGCATATTCACTTAAAAAATATCCTCTACTTGTCCAATTGTATTTAAATATGCATCCAAATCTCTTATATCATTAATCATTTGAAACCTTCCTCACACCTTATTTCACGGAACCAAATCCTCTCTAAAAACAAAGCCAAAATAGGCCCACATCACCATGCTAGAGACAAACCAATAACATGAAATTGAATCCTAGTTAAAGGATGATCATTCTCTTTCTTCCAAAAGAAAAAATGTGTAAAAAATTATCTCTCATCATCTTTAAAATTATTGACAACCCCTCACAAACTGTGCTCTTGTTTCTTCTTATTCTGATGAACAAAATCCCTTCTAGGGTACTGTTTACTTCCCCAAATAATGAAATTTATAAGGAAGATAAACTATTATGAACAAAATATGGAATTTTGATTTAAAAAAATTCCAAATTAGTATTTTATCTATGATTTTATAGTATAAAAACCTCACATAGGATCCGGTCATTAAAAAGCATTACAAAAAACCTCTCTCAGGATCAGAAGGACATTAAAAAGAAGTATGAAAACCCCCTTGTGTGATGTAAATGAAAAATGATGAATATGAAAATTATTTTTTATACTTTATTTTATTTCTATTTTCGTTTCAATTCATGTAGATATTTTTCACTGATCAGTTGGTATGATTTTTGGTTGATAGAGATGTAGATATTGGAGCTGAATGGTGTGACATAGACTGGAGCTAGCGAGGATGTGGCTAGAGCTGGAGTTGGCATGTATGGGTTGGAGTTAGAGTTGACATAGACTGGAGTTGGCATGGGGGGTTAGAGATAACATGGATGGGATAGAAGTAGAGCTAGCATGGATGGGATATAGTTTGAGTTGTAGATAACATGGATGGGCTGAATTGGTGGGGTTAGAGCTAGCATATATGGGCTGGAGATGCTAGTGTTGGAGTCACTGGAAATGATAGGATAGAGTTGATGGGTTGTGGATCCTATTTGGGGGGATCAAGTGTAGTGGTGGTTGTGGTGGTGGTGGGGGGGGGGGGATCCCGCGTGGTGGGGGTGGGGTTGCCCTGTACCTTTGTATGAATTGGTTTTATAATGACTTTTATTATTAATATAATTAATTCTTATTGAAGTTTGAACATGTTTCGAAATCATCTTCAATTTAATATTTAAAACATATGAATTAAATATGATAAATTAATAAATATAATATTAAATTTTTACAAAAAAATATAATTTTTATTCAAATGTAATTTATAAAAAAATATTATGTGTTGGTAATGTTTTTACCAACAGATGAATTTTCCACCAGAACCAGTTTCTAAAAACTTTGACTAACATATATATTATATGTTTGTATTATTATAATTGTAATGGAAGTATTTTATCTATCGAAAGAACATTTAGTGATAGAGTCCTTACCAACTGTTTAGTGACAGGGACATATATGTTGGTAAAACGTTTTACCAACATAAAATGCACTTTTAACAACAAAATTTCCCCTATTGGAAAAATTGAAATATATTTTAGTGACAACCATTTAATAGTGATCACTTTATTAGTATAAATATAGTGCATTAAAAAATCTAATTTACTAAGAAAAAAGAAGATATGGCCTCATCCAGTATAATTTCTCCAAATGAATCCAATTTTTTAGAGCTTGTAAAGGAGGTAGCATTAATAGGCTTTGTTCTTGACCAATCCCAATCCTAGCTTCAACACGTTAAGCGTGAACAGAACCACCTACAAGAGAAGTGGAGGTTATTAATGATTACCACCAATGAAATTTTATCCAAGCCGCCCGAAGAGTTTTTCACCATGCAATACCTTACCCTTAGGTATTATGTGGGTGTTACAAGGGGTTATATTACAAGATCCATATACCTATGATTATGTGAATTATTTTTTTGTATAGAATAAATAATATACATTAATTTTATTATTTTTATTTTATAAATGGGTTTTAAAGAACAAATAGTATTTTTACTTAATAATCAATTAAAAAATCTATTTTGATGAATTAATGGATTTTGAATTAAATAATATTTTAATAAAATATTATTACTATATAACTTTTTATTAAATATAAATGATCTTATGAATTTTATGAATACAAATGAAATTTTTATTAAGGTTTGATATTTGTTTTTGTCAAAACCCAAAATTTATCAATAAATGTCAGTTTTTATTATAAATTTCAAATTTCAAATATTTAGAAAATTATTTAGATATAATGAGTATTATTTTTGGAATCAGGACGTCAAAATTATCTAATGGTGAATTTTTCATAATTTTTTGATACGGTTGAATTTTTGGGTAAAAATTAAATAATGTTTAAATATATAAACTATTTTACGACATGATAATGAAACAATAGGGATATAATAAAATAATGTAAAATTAATATTTGGCCAATATATGTTTTAAATTTAAAATAATGTGATTTTTTTTATTATATGGTGCCTAAGTGGACCCTCCAAAACATATTTAATATTTTAACTTTTTAAAATGATTTCCTTGAGAGTGTGACTCACCTCAACATAAGAAATCCTAGTATTTTAATAAGTTATCCCATTTTAATTATAAAATATTTTTCCCCTCCAATTTTTCAAAAATCATTGGAAAAAACCAAGGTATGGTTTGTGGTTTTGATTAGTTTAATGTGTACTATCCAAAGACTAAATAATAACAAATTCCCTCTGATTTCCTATATAAACCCACTCAATCTCCCATTATCCTTCACTCAAACCATTGGGATATTGACCAAAAAATACGCTACTATGTATATAATCCTCCAAAAGGACCCCAATATTCAAATAATCATTTCTCAAGCCTCTCTTAAGCCTTTGGGATCACACTTCCAAGTATGGGATTTCTTCTTTTCTCGTTTTTGTCAAAATTTTCCTATGTTGTTACACACTTTAATTATCAATTAAAAATTTTGGGGTATGATTTCATACCTCCACCCTAATTCCCTTATTTAATGATGATATACATACATCTTTCTCATTAATGAGTCCTATTTACACACGTTACCTTGACGAAATTTCATAAGGAATTTATGTCTTCTCATTTAACTTCAAGTAATTATTTTATATTATGAATATAAATTCCATTACATATGATGGGATATTAGGTTCCATTATCTCATAAATTTCCATTTCATGTGTAAATGATTATATATCCCTTTCTCTCTCATCAGTCCATTTTAATATTTCCATTTGATGTCGTTATGCTGCTGAAGTTACACAAAAATTTCCCATGCCAAAATCATCATGTAAGTGAATACCATACACATTTCTCTATCATAGGTATTCAAAATAATGAACATGTACATTTATATTTAGGACTTACATTTTAGTATTCCACATCTCTTATTTTTGGAATAAATTTTTATGTTTAATGAACTCATGTTTTATGACCCATGTGGCACACTTATGCATGAAATAAAATGCTTATAAAGGGTGTACCCTGATAGCACTTAAATGCATTTCATAAAGAATAGTATGGTCATAATTCATGTCAAATAGGTATTTAATCTTGAAAATTAATGTTAAATGAGGGTACACTCATGCTAAGTTAAGTGAAATGAGGGTTTACTTATGCTCAATGGGCAATGAGACTAGGCTCATGCTAATATCATGTAAACTGTTGTTGCCACATTTCCATGTTATGATAAACACGCTATATCATGACTTATGTTCATATTTCTATTCTGATCCATTAATATTCTTATTGCCTAAAATTTACTGTATTCTTCATGTTATTTCTTGTTTACTCCCGTACCAATCTTTATAGCTCACCCTTTTCTTATGCATGTGCTCAGGTTATCCCATGCAATGCTAACTATGATGGAATGATATTGTCAAGTAAAAGATTACTTTAATAAATATTTTGTGTTTTATATTCTAATTTGATATTTAGTTTCCCAAATATCCCAATACACTAGACCTCTTGATCCTCAGAGTAGTCTTAAGTGCATCTTTTTGTAATAAATCTGGTTTAAGTGTGTAATAAAGAGAAGAGTTTTCATAGTTGGTAGTAGAGGACATGTTTAGTTTTTTTTTGTGATTTAGATTAGAAAACCATAGAGACCCTATGCTTGAAGTACATGAACATTACATTACTTTTGAGGAATACTTAGTACATTAAAAAAACACACACACAAGGACCATAATAGTTTAGTGTCTTTGGAAACTCAGAATATAATCTTCTAATCGTGGTGAAAGATCTTCAACATCTCCCATAAAGATCTTCCTCTTTTTTTCTTACCTAAAACCTCTATTTATATCCTGGGGAAATGAAAACATAAAAGGGTGAGCTCAAATGCTCAGTAAGGGTAATCAAAAGAAATATCAATCACATCATATTCATAAGAACATAACAATTTGGAAATCTTACCCTGTAAAAGAGATCATAATTTCATAACATGGGATAAATCATGGTAGTGAAATGTAATCACAATAATCATAACATAAAAAATTAAGCTTTGTGTCATACACACATAATCATAGAGAATCATTTCTTATTATTCAAGACTCATTTCCAAGACTATCTTAGTGGACAATGTCCATTTCTGAACCGAGTTGATTCCTCGTTTCAAACCTATTTCACTGAACCAGTTTAACCTGCCGTTCTAGCCATGTCTATCTCATTAGATATAAAATATTTACCCAATACATTGGAGGTAGATATAGGTCCCACCCATCTCATAATTATACCATTCTTATGTGTTCCAAAAAATCATAAACCATACATCATAGCATAACCCATGTAAGAAAAATGGGAATCTTAAACATCGTGACATCATAAAAAAATTCATATAAGATAAAGGAATTAAAAAAAATATTTCCATCACAACATAATCTAATCCATGTAATAATAGGGATTGAAACAGAACCCTATATTATCTTAGATGTAAAATAATTTTGATAAAACTCTTGAACTCCATTCTCGAGGAAAATATACCTTCTACTTCAAAAACATTTTTCCTTTCATAACATGTCATACAATTTTAAACTAAAAGAAGTTGATTAAAAATAAAAATGAAAACTTTTAAAGGAATATTCTTGGAAATATTGTTTTAAAAATCCATTCATGTCGTATAAGTTAAAAAAACACTCTTCTCGTACTTTTGTCAGAAAAGTCAAAAAGTACCTCATACAAAAAACGACAAAAGATTCCTTTCATATCATTTAATAAAAACTCACCAAAGGGTAAAATTGTATTTAAACAATTGTATTTGGATAGAAATAATTTTACATATAGAGGAAACATGGATGTGGATGATAAAATACACCCCAGTAAATACCAAAGTATACACAATCTCGGATAAAAATGAGATTGTTATATTTTCCCTTACCTTAGGTACGATTTTCATCGTAAGTGTCCGAACCTCCTTTATAGTGATTTAAATAATGTCATTTACTTATTACAGAATCATAATAATTGTTATTATATCATATATGGTCATATTCTTAGCTTCTTATTAGAAATATTTCATTGTTACTTGTTATTCGGGTGTTTATTGCTTTTTGTTCTTAAGCGTGTTTTGTCGAATAAATTCTTATTCCTATTTTAGGATATAGATACTTCATTTCCAGAATGGTATTAGTGTAATATATATCATATTCATTCACTCAATTCATTTATGTAATAATTATGTAATGAAAATCATGTATAACAAGTTTTATCACATCGTGGAGACGGTATTCCGTACGTACACACAAGCGATGATATCATTCCCATGATCGTGGAATTGTATTGGAGTGTATGTATACAATTTCAGAATCAATATCACTTCACAATAATCATATATATTCATTCTTTACACCATTATACCCTTCCAAGTACGGTGGTGGTGGAAAATAGATTACACCACGACGTGGAGACGGTATTCCGTACGTACGCACGCGCGATGATTTTGTTTTCCGTAGGATGGATAGATAGTGAAATAGGGTTATTTCATACCTATAAAAACATATCAGTATATGAGTGACACTGATTTCATTACTTCATAATGAAACAACTAAAGAAGAAGAAGTGCAAGAAGAAATAAACTTGAACGTATCGGTAACAGACATTACCTCTTCTTTGAAGCGCTTCTTTGAGACCTCCTTTTAGGGCACTAAAATTGGTCTTTGAAGAAACCCAGGACCTCTAGGATGTCTCTAGGGAAGTTGAGAGAAGAAATTGGTAGGGTTTTGACGAGCTTGTATTCTCAAAGAGGTGTGTGGAAGAGAGGGAGGAGGTTCCCTTTTATAAGGGAGGAGAGGGGCACCTTTGGAAAAACTAAAACTATTATTTTAATATAAAGCCATATTCTGTTTTAAATATCTTTAAATTGATTTATTTCAAAGATAAGGTAGGTATGGGTCGAAATCCTCTCATCCAATAGAATTTAGACAATTTTATGTTCCTATTTTAACCTTATAATTTATATTTAACTTTAAGTTAAATAATTTTACTTTTACCGTGTCTTTTTGTGTTCTTACACTATAAGGTTAATAAACGTACTATAACAAGCCAAAAGAACCCCATGTTGTTTATTATTAATATATATAACCTTATCTATGTCATGTTTCCAAACCTTAGATTTTTAGAAAAAAAATAACAATTAATAATATAATATTTGTTTTAAAAACTATTTTATGTCAATTGTGACACTATTTGGTAATTGATTTTTTTAAATATCATAACAGAATTATTAGTTCGAAAAAAGTTTATTAAATCAGTACTAACATGTCATATTAACCTAGAAAATTAGTGTAACTCATAAAAAGTCTCAAATTACATTTATTTGTGTATTTATAACATTTATTTTGTCAATATTTCATTAATAAGATAATTACTGGATCATCTTTGTGTCATAAATAAATTAACTTATTTAATTTCTAGAAATTACAATTAAAATATCATTATGTAAGAAATCGTTTTATCTTTCTAATGAATATTTATAGTCGAATTTATCTTGTGTATAACACTATATTAAAAAATTTTTTCTTCTTAAACTTTGATTTTAACTATTTTAACTCTTCTTTAAATAAATTAATAATAAATGCCCTAATATAATACAAGTGGGCCTAAATGGTCATATTTTTTTCCTAAGGTTGTTTTTGGTCGAATTAAACTTATCCAATAGAATTAGGACATGTGTTAGGGTAATAATAATAATATCATTTTTACCTTTAATTACCCTATTTACTTTTAACCGTGGTAAAAAAGTAAAAAGTTACTATTCACTAAAAATTATTTTCATCTCATTGAAACACATTTTACATACTGAAATCAACTGTGTCTCTCGGATTTTTGAAATTCCATTCACAAAAGCGGTAAAATTAAGTTTTATGTAAATTTGCAAATTCTCCTAAGAGGTGGGTAAAAGACGGTGAAAAGTTCAATGAAATTTTTATTTGTCTAAAATTATTATAAAATTACTCCAATGAATTACATTGAACTTATATAGGTATTATGTATCAATTTTTACCTAAAATAAATTTAAATAAAATAAATAATTATTTAAATAAAAAGTCGGTTTTTAAATAGTAACCCAGTGTTTTCACTATTCATCAAAAATTGAATGTTTTCAGAAAAATACCAAAATTTCACCCTCGGCTAATTTCGATATTCCAAATCCAAAAATGAAGTCCATTTTCAAAAATAAAATTTATAAAATTACAAAAATTGGGTATTAATATTCATAACGACAATTTTTAATAATATTTTAATAGCATATCGTTGTTTAGCGAAACTCGGTATTGCGTACAACACACGCTATCCTGGATGGTCGCGCTTGCG
This sequence comes from Viscum album, assembly GCA_963277665.1. NCBI lineage: Eukaryota > Viridiplantae > Streptophyta > Magnoliopsida > Santalales > Viscaceae > Viscum > Viscum album. Next base: position 1,082,870,708 of record OY728131.1, on the reverse strand, counting down.
TGTAATGAATGCCAAGTAAGGGATGCGTGTTGTGCAAGCTCCTTTTGGTGTAGCGTACAACACAAGACATTAATGATATTAAAAAGAATATTTTTTGTAAAATCATGGGGTGTAACATTCTACCCCCTTTAAAATTAATTTCGCCCTCGAAATTCGTCGGGGTTATAAATGGTTTACTACTCGAAAGTTTCTTTAATAGAAACCCACATTGTAAAAAGGAATACCAAAACTTGGCTTAAAAAACTAAAGTATGAAACGTAACGGTTTCCCAAATTAACTAATCAATGGGTTTCCACAAAGGAGAACATAGGTGAAAATATGGATATGGAAGAGAAATCTAACCGTCATGTTCTGATGGAGAGTGGTAGAGAACATGGATATGAAAAATACAAAAATCACAAATCCATAAATTTGTGATGATCTAGGGTACCATCTGATTCATCGGATATAAGGGCACTAGGACAACATTTTTGGTTTTCAAGATCATTTCCCTAAAGCTGAAGAATTTGAATTAGAATAAATACTTAATTTATTTTGGTACAATCTCATTGTTGTTCATGCTTTGAACAATTTCCCCTTCATCTCTTAATGAAATGAAGTTGAATTTGATATTCATGAAGTGTTAATAGATCATGTGATAGAATGATGGATCATTCCATCTATTTCAAATAAATGGTTAGCAAAAGTTATCAAATATACATAAGTCCATCTATGGTGAGGTTATTCGTATACGTTTCCAAGAATGAACTTATACTTCATATATCATACTGCGTAATAAAATAAAACTAGTTTCTACAAACCATGGACTTCCAGTAGGCCAGTGGTAGGCAATAAAGGCCAGTCGCACTTCGGTTGTGGGTTCGATTCCCACAGCCTTGTCCGACGCGATGGGATGTCGCCCATCTTGCAGGTTGTCCTTTTTCAAAAGCTATATTACTATAACATTGCATCAATAATATCGAAAAAAGTTCTATCCTTAAATAATAATAACTTATGTCAAACATAATCCATTCCAATCTTTAGGCTTATCTAATATACTTTGGTCCAAGCTCTTAGTATAAAGAAAATGATTACTTGAAATGTCACATAACAATCTCGTGAATGCCATCATTTATCCCCCATATATCATAAGATATATCTTGTTGGTCAAATTAAAAACATGTGAATTCCTTAATCATGTATTTTCTTGAAGAATGAATACCCATTGAACCTTAGTTAAAACATGAATGCAGCTAAAAGTTAACACTTCCCACTAACCAAAATCCTCAAAATTCTTTATACTCAAACCATGATATAACTTAGTCCTTATATCAATCATGAGATCATGAATACAAAAAAACATCTCATTATCTTCTTATCCCTTAATTATGCACATATCATCTACTTACCAAAAATATCTCAATCGCTTTCCATGGTTACTGGTACCATAAAATTATTGAAAACCACAATAGACCAATAAATAAATATTCCAATATTCCACGATAGTATATACAACATTATTTTGGAATCCCAATACATAAACACTTAATCATTCCACCACATTGTTTTCATATTCAACATCGCCAATAGTGATCGCATGTGACTTCCCTTTGTCCTTTTCCTTATGTGGTTTCTCATGTCGATCATCATTAACACTTGGATTAGGGCATTGATTAGAATAATGCCCCATTTCATTGTACTTGAAGCATTGAAGTGTTGTTGGTGTTTTCTCTACAGTATTTTCTTTATTCACACCATTAGCAACCCTTTTTCCATTACTTCGACACTCACCTGCTCGATGACCTTCTTTTCCACACTTAAATCATTTTCTAGTCCCTTTAAGACAATCTCCACCATGCTTCTTTCCACACTTTGAGCATAAGGAAACATTCATCTTCTTTTCACCATTATTTTGAGACTTCTCCTTGAACTCCATCTTTCGTTTCTTGTCAAAACCATGAGATGGATATGTAACACCAACTTCCATTTCTACCTTAATAGCACATCGCACAATTTCTTCATAGCTACTGAAGTCTCTTATAGCTAATTCCCTTCGAAGATTTGGTTTTAAGATACTGATGAATCGATAAACTTTACGTTCAGGTTGGATGATAAATCCAGATGCATACCTTGCAAGCCTTGTAAAATTCGCTTCGTATATACCGACAGATTCATCATCCTTTTGCTTTAGTTCAAGAAACTCCTTCTCCATCTTTGTTCGAAGAATATGAGGGATGTACTTATTGAAAAATAAGTTCTTGAACTCTTCCCATTCAATGGACTCAATTTCATTTCTTGGCCTCATATTCTTGATAAGATTCCACCATTGATCAACATCACCTTTCAAACGATATACTGCTAAGATGACTTTATCATGTTCAAAACATTGAAGAACTGAAAATATATTTTCAGTGGTAATGATCCATTGTTCAACAACAAGTGGATCAGAATCCCCACTGAAAGAAGGTGGGTGTTGCCTAATGATGGACTCAATAGAATATTTTTCCCTTCTATGCTCATTTGGAAGTCCAGAATGATTCATAGTTTGTGTAAGTATAGCAATAAGATTTTTCACTCCATCTCCCATAACGTTGGTTTGTTCAGGAGGACAATCATTGCATCGTCCATTACATTGATCAATACGGTTCCTTCGGGTTTCAGCCATCGTCTAAAACCCAAAAAGAATAGTGTGAGAGGGAAAAATCATGCTAGGGAAAACAATATAATAAAGGGGAAGTACCATCAATATCTAACATCTTAGGTTTATTTCTAAGATGGTTAGCGCAAGTCTAGGACTATAACGTATACTCAACCTTAGGGACATCCCTAGACATACGATAGAAATATCTCTAGGGATCTCACTAACGTTCTCACATCCTAGTTTCCAAAGTTTGACTAAACCTTTCCTCTGATACCAACTGTAGAGATCCTAAGCTTGATGTACATGAACATTACATTACTTTTTCGGAATACTTAGTACATTACAAAAACACACTCACAAGGACTGTAATAGTTTAGTGTGTTTGGAAACTCGGAATATAATCTTCTAATCATGGTGAAAGATCTTCAACATCTACCATAAAGATCTTCCCTTTTTTTCTTACCTAAAAACTTTCTTTATATTCTGGGGAAAAGAAAACATAAAAGTGTGAGCTCAAATTCTCAGTAAGGGTAAACAAATGAAATATAAATCACATCATATTCATAAGAACATAACAATTTAGAAATATTACCCTACAAAAGAGATCATAATTTCATAAAATCGAATAAATCATGGTAGTGAAATGTAATAACAATAATCATCACTTAAAACATGAATCTTTGTGGCATACACACATAATCATAGAGAATCATTTCTTATTAGTCAAGACTCATTGCCTAGACTATCTTAGTAAACAAATTCCATTTCGGAACCGAGTTCATTCCTCGTTTCAGTCATGTTTCACTGAACCGGTTTAACCTGCCGTTCCAGCCATGTATATCTCATGAGATATAAAATCTTTACCCAATTTATTGGATGGAGATATAGGTCCCACCCATCTCATAATGATACCATTATTATGTGTTCCACAAAATCATAAACCATACATCATAGCATAACCCATGTAATAAAAATGGGAATTTTAAACATTGTGACATTATAAAACAGTTCATATAAGATAAATGAATTCATAAAAATATTTCCATCACATCATAATCAAGTCCATGTAATAATAGGGATAGAAACAGAACCCTATATTATCTTAGATGGAAAATAATTTTGATAAAACTCTTGACCTCCATTCTTGAGGAAAATATCCTTTCTACTTCAAATTTTTTTTCTGTCATAACATGTGATACAATTTTAAACTAAAATAAGTTGATTAAAAATAAACTTGAAAAGTTGTAAAGGAAGATTTTTGGAAATATTGTTTTAAAAATCCATTCATGCCGTATATGTTAAAAAAACATTCTTCTCGTACTTTTTTCGGAAAAGTCCAAAAGTACCTTGTACAAAAAAACGACAAAAGATTCATTTAATATCTTTTACTAAAAACTCACCAAAGGGTAAAATTGTATTTAAAAATTGTAGTTGGATGGAAATAATATTACATATAGAGGAATCATGGATGTGGATGATAAAATACAACCCAGTAAATACCAAAGTATAAACAATCTCGGATAAAAATGAGATTGTGATATTTTCCCTTACCTTAGGTCCGATTTGCTTCGTAAGTGTCCAAAAATCATGTACAATGATTTAAATAATGTCATTGACTTATTCCAGAATCATACTCATTGTTATGATATCATATATGGTCATATTCTTAGCTTCTTATTAGTAATATTTCATTGTTACTTGTTATCCGGGTGTTTATTGCTTTTTGTTCTAATGCGTGTTTTGTCGAATAAATTCTTATTCTTCTTTTAGTTTATATATACCTCATTTACAGAATGTTATTAGTGTAATATATATCATAATCATTCACTCAATTCATTTATGTAATAATTATGTAGTGAAAATTATGTAGAACGAGTCACATCACATCGTGGAGACGGTATTCCGTACGTACGCACGAGCTATGATGTCGTTCCCATGATCGTGGAATTGTATTGGAGTGTATGTATACTATTTCAGAATCAATATCACTTTAAAATAATCATATATATTCATTCTTTACACAATTAAACAAATCCAAGTAAGGTGGTGGTGGAAAATAGATTACACCACGGCGTGGAGACGGTATTCCGTACGTACGCACGCGCGGTGATTTCGTTTTCTGTAGGATGGATAGATGGTGAAATATGGTTGTTTCATACCTATAATAACATATCAGTATATTATTGATACTAATGTCATTAATTCATAATTAAACAACTAAAGAAGAAGAAGTGGAAGAAGAAATAAAGTTGATAGAATCGGTAACGGACATTACCTCTTCTCTGAAGCGCTTCTTTGAGACCTCCTTTTAGGGTAGTAAAATTGGACTTTGTAGAAGACCAAGACCTCTAGGATGTCTCTAGGAAAGTGGAGAGAGGAAATTGGCAGGGTTTGGATGATCTTGAAGGGTCAAAGTGGTGTGAGGAAAAGAGGGAGGAGGTGCCCTTTTATAAGGGAGGAGAGGGGCACCTTTGGAAAAACAAAAAAAATATTTTATTATAAAGCCATATTCCGTTTTAAATAGCTCCAAATAGATTTATTTCGAATCTTAGGTGGGGATGGGTCGAAATCCTATCATCAAATATAATTTAGACTAGTTTATGTTCCTATTTTAACCTTATCATTTAGATTTAACTTTAAGTTAAAGGATTTTACTTTTACCGTGTCTTTTTGTGTTCTTACACTATAAGGTTAATAAACTTACTATAACAAGCCAAAAAAACCCCAAGTGGTTTATTATTAATATATATAACCTTATCTAAGTCCTTTTTCTGAACCTACGATTTTTAGTAATAAATTAACAGTTAATAATATAATATATTTTATTAAAAACTAATATTTGTCAATTTTGACACTATTTTGTAATTGATTTTTGTAAAAATCATAACAGAATGATTAGTTCTAAAAACTTTAATTAAATCAATAATAACATGTCATATTAACCTATAAAATTAGTTTAATTCTTAAAAAGGCTCAAATTACATTTATTTGGGTATTTATAACATTAATTTTGTCAATATTTCATTAATAAGATAATTATGACATCATAATTGTGTCATAAATAAATTAAATTATTTATTGTCTAAAAATTACATATAAAATATCATTATGTAGGAAATCTTTTTAAATTTATAATAAATATTTATAGTCGAATTTATCTTTTGTATAACCCTACATAAAAAATTATTTTCTTATTAAACATTGATTTTAACTATTTTAACCCTTCCTTAAATAAATTAATAATAAATATCCTAATCTAATCCATGTGGGCCTAAATGGTCATATTTTATTCCTAAGGTTGTTTTTGTTTGAATTGCACTTATCCAATAGAATTAGGACATGTGTTAGTGTGATAATAATATCATTTTTACCCTTAATTACCCTATTTACTTTTAACCGTGGTAAAAAAAGTAAAAAGTTACTTTTCACCAAAAATTATTTTCATCTAATTGAACCACATTTTACTTACTAACATCAACTGTGTCTCTTGGATTTTTTGAAATTCCATTCACAAAAGCCGTAAAATTACGTTTTATGTAAATTTGCAAATTCTCCTAGGAGGTGGGTAAAAGACGGTGAAAAGTTCAATGAAATTTTTATATATCTAAAATTATTATAAAATTACTCTAATGAATTACATTGAACTTATATAGGTATTATGTATCAATTTTGACCTAAAATAAATTTAAATAAAATAAATAATTATTTAAATAAAAATTCGGTTTTTAAATAGTAACCAAGTGTTTTCACTATTCATCAAGAATTGAATGTTTTCAGAAAAATACCAAAATTTCACCCTAGGCTAATTTCGATATTCCGAATCCAAAAATGAAATCCATTTTCAAAAATAAAATTTATAAAATCTCAAAAAGTGGGTATTACTATTCATATCGGCTAGTTTTAATAATATTTTAATATCATATCGTTGTTTAGAAAAACTCGGTATTGTGTACAACACACGCTATCGTGGAAGGTCGCACTTGCATGTAATGCAAGTCAAGTCAGGTATGCGTGTTCTGCAAGCTCCTTTTGGTGTAGCATAAAATATAAGACATTAATGAAATTAAAAAGAATATTTTTCGTAAAATCTTGGGGTGTTACAAAAACCCTAGTGAAGTCCTTAGGTATAAGACTTCTTATAATAAAAACATCCCTAAATTTGGTGAGTATAGAGTAAGTGGGTTATCAAGAAAATACGTCATTGTCTGGATATGGACATCTAAAGGCGGATTTGGAGCAGATGTATCTATTTGTAAAACCCAAAAACACCCCTTTGAGCTAGAATCTAATGGGAACTAGTGCATGAAAACATTCCATTCTGCACTCTTAGTTATGACACTCCAGGAGGATATTCTTTGGAAAATTTATAAGTTTAGTATGAACCACTATTTAGGGAATAAACAAATTCCCCTAAAATTATATGTTTGGAAATAGATCATAGATAACATATACTGAATATTATAAATTCATAAGATAAGAAAATAAATTCAATTTACATGTTATCTCTTTTTTTCATTGGATTACCCTTCATGTGTTACCTATAATTTTCCTTTTCTTCCAGTCAATAGAAAGTAATAGGAGGACCCGAGCTAACAACCTATGTGAATATCAATGTGATGACTAATCTAATAAAATTCCAAATCTGATAGGAGTGGAATCATAAATGTTTCCACAATATTATCTCAATTAACTCGTGTTTTGAATAAAAACATGGGTTAAGAGGAACATTCAAACCCCCCTAATAAAGAAAAACCTACAATTGAGAGCTTCATATGACAAAGGCCTCCTACTTTTATTAGATCCTATGATCCCTCAATCACCGTAAAATGGATCAAAACCATTGAAAATATATTCTATATCCGTCAATGTTATGAAAAATAGATGATTATTTTGGATGCTTATCATATAAAGGGTGAATCTGATCAATGGTGGAAATTGATCAAAAATATAAATCCTGATGAAGAGATCTAGGTGGTGGAATAGAAGGATTTCTGGAAAATGTTTTTCTGTAAATATTTTATGTACACCCTCAGACATAAGATGGAAAGGGAATTCCTTTCCCTCATGTAGAAAGGCAACGAATCCATCAGAGCGTATGATTAATACTTCACAAGTCTTTCATGATACACCTCTGGCTTTGTCGTTACCCCTAAATTCATGGTTGACTGATTCTTTGGCGTGATAAAACCTAGCCTATGGAAATCCTTGGCAATCCATGACTTCAATATCTATGAGGATATTTTTCAATGTTCCCTAAATGTTGGAATGGAGATCGATGAATCTCAGGGGTATCATTGGGATAAGAAGCGTAAGGTGGACTTTAATTCTACTAGTCAATTGGATAAATCCGATAGTGCTAAAAAATTATAGCACCCTACTTTCCAAATATGTGGTATAAAGAACCCTAGATATTTCCTGAAGGGGACAGAGAAATTCTTCATGTATAGAAGAGAAGGGCACCTAGATATTAAATGACAATAAAAAAACCTTCTACCACGATAGAGGAAAGGAATGCTTCATTCAACCCTCAATGAATTTTTCATTGCTTCAAATGGAAAGAACTAGGGCACTTCGCAAACTAGTGCCTTAATCCAGGGGTTTTCAGAGGTAACCAACAACCTCTAATGCCACAAGGGAAATCATTTTCCATCACTACTGTTGAAGTGAACCCCACCAATGAAGTGGTGAAAAGTACTCTAGTTATTCATTCAAGAATAGTGAATGTATTTTTTATTCTGGTTCAATGCATTTTTTTATATCTAGCATGTTTTGTTGAACAATCCCAACACCAACACAAATCATGAAAGTAGAGATGCCAGTGAGAATGAAAAATGGAGAAATCATTTCATCCCCTGTATATAACTCCTCCCCTATCACAATTTTTGGATTGAACTTCCCAAAAAACCAGACCATACTCCCTATAGTGGAATTTGATGCAATTCTTGGCATGGATTTTATTTCCCTATATAGTGCAAACATAAACTTCCATAAGAGGGAAATCACTCTCTATATAGAGAATTGACTTCTGATTCCATACAAGAGAAAGAAGTAGTATGAACCTTCTTTAGAAACAACATATTAAGTACGGATATTACTGCCCTATGATCACACGTATCTTTCTCAGATGATTGATTTTAAGGAAGAAACCATCCTTGAAGACATGGCTATTGTGAGGGAATTTACTGCAGTGTTTCCCAAGGAATTGTCGGGTCTTATACCAAGAAAAGATGTTGAATTGTAGATTGATCTTATATCTGGGGATTTTCCAATATCCAAGACTCTATATATAATAGATGTTGTGGAGCCTGATGATATAAAGAAACATCAATAAGAGAATCTGGATAAAGGGTTTATATGACCAAGTCCTTCACCATGGGGTCTCCCCAACCTCTTTATCAAGATGAATTATGGGTCAATATGCCTTTTCATTGATTATCATGATCTCAAAAAAATAACGATAAAGAGCAAGTATCCTTTTCCATTAATTGAATACTTTTTCAATCAGCTATGTGGAGCTCAATACTTCTGCAAGGTGGATCTATGGTCAGGATATTACCAAGTGAGATTGAATAAGGCAGATATCCCCAAGGCATCTTTTCATACAAGGTATGGGTACTATGAATTCATAGTAATTCCTTCCATACTCACTAATGATCCTACAATATTTATGGAACTTATGAATAGTGCCTTTATAGATTACCTTGAATTTTTTTGGTTGTCTTTATAGAAGATATTCTAATAAACATAAAAACCAAGGAGGAGCATGAGAAGAATCTAAGAACTATAATAGGGATCTTGAGAAAGGATAATCTCTATGAAAAGTACAACAAGTGTGAGTTATGGTTGAATGAAGTATCATTCTTGGGCCATATCATCACATGAAATGGGATGTATGTAGATCCTTCCAAGATAGCTGCAATTGAGGGATTGTCAAGGACAACATCTGTAATGGATATCCGTAGCTTACTAGGGTTAACTGGATATTATCACCGATTTTTGAGAAATTTATCAGGATTTTCAAACCCTCTTACCAAGAAATCAAAAGGGATTCAAGTTTTCTTAGCATGATGAATGACAATATAGAATGAAGGAGTTTAAGATGAGGCTTATCACAACACCTGTGCTCACATTACCCATAAGTGTAAATCATTTTCTGGTATTTTTTGATGCTTCAAAGAAGGGTCGGGGCTATGTGTTGATGAAAAATTAAAAATTCATCACCTAGTCTTCAAATAAAATAAATGTTCATGAGAAAAAAATATCCAACACATGATCTGAAGTTGGCTATCATAATATTAGCATTGAAAATATGGAGGCATTACCTCTTTGGAGAGAAGTGTGAAATATATAAGGATCACAAAACCCGCATGTATATATTCATACAGAAAGAGTTGAACATACACCAATGAAGATGGTTAGAGCCTATCAAATACTATGACTACTCAGTCCATTACCACCAGGGGAAATTGAACAATGTGGCATATGCTCTATGTAGAAAAGACCCAATGATTCTATCATTTATGATAATTGAAAAGGATCCAATATTCTTAGATTTGATGAATATGGACATGGAAATCATATATAAGGGAACATCATCAATCCTTTCACAAATTTTTATCAATAATATTTTTTTGTAAATGTTAGAGGATTCTAAAAATAATGAGTGGGAGTTTAGAATAAAGTAGAAACTATCCAAAAATGTAAATACTCAGAGTTCAATGTTAATGAAGAATGAATTGTGTGATATGGGACAAGACTATATGTTCAATCAAATCCATAGTTATAGAATTAAATTTTGGATGATCCAAATTTGTAGAATTTATCATTTCACCCAAGAAACAAAAAGATGTATCAAGATCTCTAAGAGAATTATTGGTGAGATAACATGAAAAAGGAGATCACAAAGTATATATCAATGTGCCTGGTATATTAACAAGTGGAGGATAAGAGGTAGAATTCTAAGGGGATGATGAAACCATTATCCATACCAGCATATAAATGGGATAATATCACCTTAGACATTGCCACTGCACTTCTGAGGATATCAAAAGGAAGTAATGCTATCTAGGTTGTTCTGGATCTTCTTACAAAGACCACACACTTTAGTGCAACTTGAGAGGATTTTTCACTGGATCAACTTGCACAAATATACATCAGAGAAGTGGTAAGGCATCTGGAAGTACCACTATATATTGTATTAGATCGAGATCTAAGATTCACCTCTATGTTATGGAAGAGTCTCTAACATGATCTGAATGCTGAGATAAACATCGGTACGTCTTATCATCCTCAAACTGATGGCCAATCAAAGTGGACTATCCAAACACTTTATGATATGTTGAGAGAATGCTCAATGGAATTAAAAGGAGGATGGGATAAACATATTCCTCTGGATGAGTTCTCTTAAAATAACTGTTTCCACTCAATAATAAAAATGGCTCCTTATGATTCCCTTTATGGGAAGAGGTGCAGGACACTGACATGTTGGGATGACATTGGGGAGTGAAAACTACTAGGTCCAAAAATGGTCAAAGAATTGGCGGAGAAGGTTAAGACCATCTAGTAGCAAATTAAAGCTGATTAGAGTCGACAAAAGAGCTATGCAGATATTCGTTGACGAAACCTAGAGTTAGATATGGGAGACATGATATTCCTCCGCATATCACCATGGAAGACAGTTATTATATTTGGGGAAAAGAGAATGTTAGGTTTCCGGGGCCCGCAGCGAAATCAGGAGGGCCGTAGATTTTAAAATTTTCGTCGGTGGAATGATGGTACTTGTTGGCGCTGATGATCCGAGTCCTGGAGAGGTCTGAGGATCTCGCGTAGATTTTTAAGAGCACAAAATTAAAATCAAAATGTACCCGTTTCAAATCCAAAGGTGCGGTTGACTTCCGCTAGCTGATGGTGATCATCGCTTGAAGGACCCAAAGTAGGATCCCTCTAGATCGTCCACACGCGCTCCAAAAACCCACAGGAACGCCGACCGTCGAACTTTGGGGGATAGCGCTGCGATTCAACGATATCTTATATGTCCTGACGATCATCTCAAAGTTGATCTTGCGATGCGTGAGAAAGAACTTGATTTAAGCTCTTAGATCGTCAGCTTATCTCTTTAGGAAGCAGGAGGATAGAGAGGCTCTCAATTTTTCATTCCAAAAATGAATGAATAGTGATATTCACACCAAAGAGAGAGAGACTCCTCTCTTATTAATAGATACTTTGATAAAATACCCAGTAGGGTTCCCCGAACCCCGTAAATATCCACATTCTCTAAATAAAAAATTTCGACGGACTAAACATCGCCAATATTTTTTAATATTTTATCAGATGCTTGTAATATATATATATAATATATTATGTTATAAAACTGATCCATTTTACTCAACTCACTTGTCCCGCTTAATATTAAGTGAACCTTGAATATTAATATAATATTAATTTGATTAATATTTTCTCGTACTTACTAAACTCATAAATCAATTAAATAAATTCAATCCCAAATATTCATAACTTGAAAATTAATAAATTTATTTAATTCATTTGGTGATAGACAACTTGGAAAATGCTCGGACCCCGTGGCGGGGCCTACTATGTCCATATACCTATTCAAATGAATAGGGAGGATTCTTGAATACACTGTTGTGTGTGACCCTCTAGGACCTTATCTCAATAGTAGTGAATAAAATTCACAGACCAAAGCGGGGTCTTGAAACCCGTCATGGCCCCTAAAGAGATAAGGATAGTCATTGCAACGACTACCATCCTATGAACACTGACTGTGTACTATAGTCTTGTTATCATTAAATATCTCATAAAGTAGGACACACTCTTGTGTCATCGTCCTTATCTTGGTTTATTATTTGTTGATCTATCAGGATGGATTTGCCTTCCTACTGCGTTGTCCAAAGACTTATGAAGGCAACACCATCCTGATCAACCAGGCCTGAGATATACAACTTCCTAAACTTGGAAGTGAAAAATTATTTCTTGACCATTGAACCAACATCATACCACCAATGATTCACCCAACACAAACTACCTCGCCACGACATTGCTACTATGGTTTTCGCCTTTCATTAAAGTACGTAATTAAATGATATAAATTGGTAATGGTCTCATGTCCGGAGACCAATACACATGTCTGTAGATGTGAACAACCAAGGTCATCCAAAACATGTGGTGTTCCTATTTATGGGTCTATCCTCATGATATCTCTACTAGAGATCACCAAGTGCAAACTTCATGAAAAGAAGTCTCAATGCATATGATCCCCCAGCACCTGATAGTCAGACATCTACTGTGTCTAGTCTTTAAGATGTATTTAGACAATAGTACATATATTTATGATCAATGTCATTGTATCTCGAGGTTCTCATTATATCCTGGGATCTGCTATAACCTCTTGACATGACAATTAACCTGTGGACATGGAAATTTTTATAGTGGGCACAGAAAAGTCTTCACTATAGTTGTAAGATATCATCATGCATATCTAACTGTACATATGATAAGGTAATCAAAAGTACTACATATTTGGGTCTAGGGAACCCACTATTTCAACACTCCCACTTGCACTAGAGCCAACATGCTAACTAAACATGTTAGTTACTGACATGATAAATATCATGCTTCTACTAAGTAATGGCTTTAACTACTGGGACTGCCACATTTTCGCCGCGTGGAATATTTGCTATATTCCACCTCATAAACTTGTTTAAACTTCTCAAGATAAGGTATCCTAGAGTATATTACTTTTTTCTGCTGTACTAACTTGAAAACTTGGCTAGTAAGAATATCATAATTCTTATTATGATAATACTTTTCTCTGTAGGTAAAAATCCTTGAAATGGGACAAATCGTTGCGATTTATAACCACTTTTAGCTGATTTAGAAGCTGCAACATACTCAGTATTTTTAGATATGGCTACCAATATATTTTATGATCTTGACTCACTCATCACCTTTTCCTAACTAAAATACTAGATCAAATTGATCTAAATACTACTACTATGTTTCATACCATAGAGAGTATACCTTCCTCTCCATATTCCAGGTACATATCATTTGTACTTACCAAAGTACAAGATGATAGTTCTGACTCCATCACTTTCAGCTCTCCTGGAAATAATTGATATCTTCCTATTATATCCTGGAAGTTTCAATTATTGTACATATTAAGACATATGGGATTGATCCATCGCTAAATCATATGGTATCAATTCACAACATTAATCTATACACATTCTCCGAACATGTTAACCATGAGAGATTAATCCATGTGACATAGGCAACAATTCTGAACATGAATTGTTCCAACTTGTATTTTTCAATACAGTGTCACTATAAGTATGATTGACTAGGACCAATAATCCTTTGGATTTATCTCATTTTATTATGTTCCCTATAACTTAGGTTGCTACTTGAAGTTAATCATTGGAGAACGGCTTTTAACAGGATCTTATCTAACTGTAAGATCAAAATATGTTTTTCCATATTTTTCCAAACATATATCATTTGGAAAACATTGGCGCTCCCACTAACCTTTGGTAGACCCAAGGAAAAGATTCATTTATAATGATTGTTCTAAGATCTTGTTGCTTACTTTAATCCAGAATTGGGTTTCAGAAACTTTCAACCCTTATTGGCATCATTTTATGTCATCATCCCTTTCTGGTTGCATCGTATAGACACCTTCCATGATAAATGATATTGACATCCAATGACCAATAAAAAAAGATCTTAGAAGTTTAGATATGAAAAATATAATTCTAATAGATTTAGGCATACCGACATGGTATAACCAATTGTGACTTATTGGTACAATACATGTACCATCCATGTATAATTTCATTTGAATACCCACCGCAGTATTCAATTTATAAGCCCCTTTGAAATTTAATACATGGAATCCATTATTGAATTTTAGTTGATCTTTACAATCTTAGCTTGTTGTCATATACTGCTTACTTGTAGGATTTATTATTCTCAATGAATAATATTTCACCAAACGCGATGAATATAAAACCATCACAATGGTTTCATACTTCATATGCATTATGTGTCTCTAGAGCATTCCTATTCCACTTGTACTTATAGAACTTGTTCCCTATGCCAAACTTTTGTGCATCTTGAGCATTGACTAAGTCCAAGTCAATTCATCTCCCACTATCTCTAACAGAGATGTGCACCCTTGTATAGAAATGTAGTTTAATACAAGACTACATCATTTCTATCTTAGGGATTTAGGTAATATGTTAAACAACTGTTAGGATAATTAACATAGATTCACAATGTGTTTAACTTGATTCAGGTCTGTTTAAATCCTAACAAATGCTTTGCATCAAAAAAATACTATGACATAATGGATTTTCCATCATACTATGAATCGTATGATATTCATTTGTCATTTTAGTTGGAATATTGGTTATGGTTTTAAGCCATTATTTTCCAATCACATCATGAAATATAATGGAAGTTTCAGCTGGTTGTAATATTGATACTACTTACATCATAACATTGATGTATAACATATGTATTTAGGAATTTCTCTATGCTACATGTTTTTTGACCAATGTTAACATGTAAGACATTATGAGTGATCCTACTTATGAAGATAAACACGGTTATGTATATAAGGTAACATTCATTTAGGAATTAATCCTCGCTACATTATCATGATCGAAGATTGCTTGGTCAAGATATTCTTCGGCCTGCCGATCTGAAGCAACTCATATCTTCTGACCAAAATTATACTTCATTGGTAAATTCCTTAATTACTGAAAGGAATCTTACAAAGTATATTTACCTATTTCTTTCTTTGGAATAGTTCACACTATCTTGTTGAACTAACCTCGGAAAGCTTTGTGGCATACCTTTATTTCTAATGGTTTCTTTGTCTAAACTAAGGGTGTCAATAATATAATTGGTGTTTAGCATTGCCAAGCCTATATACCATATTGTGTATATATTTGACATCTGCTTTTAGTTTTTCTTGACAAAGAATCATGTTTCCACAACTGGTTAGGTCTTACATTTTATATTCATCATGTATTGCCATTGATTCAAATAGCAGTGAACTATTTGTTGAGTATGTTACCACAAACAAAATTCAATCCAAAACATGTAACAATGTCTCATCATGACCAAAAGGGCATGTGAGATTAATGTTTTGGTTATACTCGTCAACTTGTTCAATTTGAATCAATCACTTGGCAATTAGAAGTTACGTGTTTCTCATTGCTGACTTAGGAATCACCCTTTCTCAGCTGCTTGAAGAAGACACTTTACTTCAAGTAATGTTTCTCTACTTACATGGTTATTGTGTTTCAATACATATATGTGAAAGGCATATTGTATTTAAATACCCAAGAAGTATGTGAGATAACAATACTTTTATTTGATGAATATTAACTGAACAAGAAGCAGGTACTTTCTTCTAGCATTTCAGTTTTTTAAACTTCCATGACTTTATTTCATTATGTGATGCAAATAACCACCTGTTAAATAACCATCCACTTTTCATTGAAGGACATGACGAAGGTGCCTTTGGCGTAACTTTCCATAAGCCTTTTCGCTTTTTCATTCAATGTATTCTCCATAAGAATAAAAGATGGCGTTATCTACAATATTATTATTACTTGTAGAAAGTTTCCTTAAAGGTAATGAAGAGCTTACTTTGTACTATTCGTTTGTACATTTAAATGAAACAAGAGTAATTGGGTGTAAAATGTATTATAATGGGATGACATGACAGATTATGAACCTTCTTTCACATTACACAATCTGAGAGCAATCATCACATTCAAATCTTGCTTTGCTTTCTCCTCGAAAGGATATTGAAGATGAGACTACATGTAACATCATCCATTTCATGATGTAGTGGTCACATCTATCATCAGAATTTGATGATATAATTATGACAGAACCATCATATGCTTGATTCATGAGTCTCCTACAAGCAGTTTTACACCCTCACTTCTTGAAGTGGCTTAACTGCTTGGGACACAAGCACCTTGAATTTCCATTGTAGTGGTAATGTGCGCAAGAACCTATACTAAATTTAGGAAATTCATGCTTCTTTGGACATTAACTTTGTCTAATGTTCATCGAGTTTTATTATGGTATTTCTTTCCATTATCTACAAATTTACTTTAGCATATTGTACTTTTATGTGATTACCTAATGTGACATTACTCATTATTTAATCATTAAATGTCTCCCACTAATTTTTTGAATTCTACGAACCCTCTGTACTATAATCGGAATACTCTTGAGTATTCTAGTGGAAATGATCCCCGAACCTCCCTCATAGTCTACAAGCTACGGCTACGCCACTACTCAGAGGGTCCAAGGTAAGCTTCTGACTAGCCAACCACATTATCTCACGATTCCCTGATCTGTTGAGTGGAGTCCCAGCTTCAAAAAAATCATTTACTGATTTACTCAACGCTTGCCTCTAGAATTAAAAAAAACTAGATAAGGCTATATATTTTCTGCAATTTTAGTTAAGTCATCCCACCACATAAATAAGAAAACCCCGGTAGTAAGAGGTGCCCTCAGCTGAGGCATGAACCGGCACCTCGAACACCCGGTATTGTTCAAAAATGAATGATGGAAGGCTGTTGGTGACTTAATATTTTCTTTAAGGGTTTTATGTTTTTTCTCTTGACGAATGTAATCCATTTCTATTAATATTGTTCATCTAGGTTGTTGCGTTAACAACTGAACTTAAATAGAAAAACATACGCCGCTTTTTTATGAATTTTATTATCTATTATTTTATGTATTTTTTCCACTGTTCTAAAATGCATAAAATAATAAATAAATTCATAAAGTTCATAAGAATATTCGACTGGCCTTGAGCATATAAACGACTTAAGGGGCATCATACCTGTGTCGAAACATGACACCAAATGTATCTCAATCCGTGCTGTATTTCTACTTCTCATTTGGAGCATCACCTCGTCTTTACGGAGTCCACGTCACATCTTGGTGTACCGCGTTGTCTTGGCATGGTCCACGTGTCGTCTTGCATCATCTTGATCAACATGCTCCGCCTCGTCTTGGCAGGGTCGACGTCGCTCGTCGTCTTCATCCAAATTACAAAGATACCCGCTCGCAGGTAAGGGGAACTTGGGTATAAATTTACATCAGGTAAATTGGGCACACATTCCCTTATACATTTTAACTGAGAACAAAGACGATGCACAGACCGTCATTTAATTAATTACACACATCGCACGTTGTTTAAAATAATTAATTAAATAAATAATTTAAAAGCAGACATACGGGGCCAATGCTCAAGACCAGTTATTGGGTATAAAAATTACGTGATAAAAATAGAATGCATAAATATGTACGATGGTTATTTAATTTAATTAAATTAAATGAATTGATAAATTCAAATAATTTAATTAATTATCGGTCATTTAATTAATTAATTTAATTACAAAAATTAAATTAATTTTAACCTCTGGTATTAAAAATTTATTTGAATACAATTAATATATTAATTAAATTAATTAAATAAATTAACTGATTATAATAATTGATTTAACATAACCTGAGGGGTTACCTGCCCACTAGTAAGACTGGGTGGCAGCCGGGTAACCATGGCAACGGTTCTCTAGGAGAGGAACCGAGGTGGGCGGCCGGTCGTGGCTGTGGTGCCTGTGCTTACGCTAGGCAGGTTTGTGCACGAATTTGGCCGGAGGCGGTGGAGTATGACTAGAGAAAGCCTCTCCCGCAGAGGGATGTGACACCGGTTGGGCGACGGGATGGTGGCTCGCCCTCCCTGTTGCGCTCTCCGAGTGGGAGTAGGGAGCGGGCCGAGGCTGGGCTGGTGCGGTGTCCAGGGAGGCGGCGGCCGAATAGGTGGCGTTTGGCACGGCGGTGCGGAGGGCAGTCGGTGGAGTCAATGCATGCACCTTGTGCGGCTGTTTCTGCCAACTGGCCCGGGGTGCATGCTAGTTGAGGCGGGAGACAGGGCAATGGCCGTTCGGGGCTGGCTCTTGGAGGTGCGACACCGATAGGGTTTGCGGTGGGTCAGCGGGAGACCAGAGGGTCTGCATGGGGGGGGGGGGGGGTCCCGATGGGCTGCTTCTGCTCCCCGAGGGAATAGGTGTCTTGGGCGTCCAGGAGGCACAAAAGGGTAGGCAGAGGTGGGGCACTATGCGCAGCGGCATGGGGTACGGTGTTCTGGCGGAGTGAAGCCGGGTGAGGGGGCCGAGGCGGGACGACATTGGGAGGGATGACAATCCACGATGCCTGAGGTGTGTCGCCCGGGGTGCCAGGTCGGCAGAGAGGAGGCCGGGGGGTGCGGCGGCCCCTGGGCTGGCCGTCGCGCCGGGGTGGAGTCCCAGCGGCACTGCAGTGTGCCACGCGGGAGAGGGAGGGGGTCCGCTCGGACCCCCTTCTGCTTTCTCTTTTTTTCTATTTCCACAGTCCAACCCTTTTTATTATTATTATTATTATTAAATTGCAGAAAGATGCAGCAAGACCCCTTAGGTCGTGCTGTTAATTCTCCATCTGGGAAGACCCCCTTTGGGGTATTTCTTTATATTTTTTTTAAACCATTCTAAAGGCTATAATTATCCTTTATATATATAATAACAATAAATTATTATAATAACATAATAAATGTATTATTATTATAATTATATTATTATAATAATATTATTATAATTTATTATTATAATAATATTAATTATAATAATTATAATATTATTAGAAATTTTAAAACCCATGTTCATACCGAAAACACGATCATTTCTTAAAATTTCAAATGACAATATCATGGCCATTTGAAATCAGATTGGCGCGCGGTTTGAACTGTTGTGACTAATTTTGAATTCTTTACATAAATTTATGCAAATTAATTTTATTTGGCTATGAGAATCTACGCGACTCACTCTAATACCACTTTTAGGTTTCCGAGGCCCGCAGCGGAAGCTGGTGGGCTGGGGATTTAAAATTTTCGTCGGCGGAATGACGATACTTGTTTTCACTGATGATCCGAGCCCCGTAGAGGTCTAAGGATATTGCGTAGAATATTAATAGCACAAAATTAATATTAAAACATTCCCGTTTCAAATCCGAAGGCGCGGTCGACTGCCGCTAGCCGATGGCGATCTTCGCTTGAAGGATCCAAATTAGGATCCCTCTAGATCGTCCACACACTCCAAACATCCACGGGAACGCCGATCATCGAACTCTAGGTGCTAGCACGGCGATTCAACGATATATTCAGTGTCCTGACGATCACCACATCGTTGATCTTGCGATGTGTGAGGAAGAACTAGATCCGAGCTCTTGGATCATCATCTTCTCTCTCTAGGAAGCAGGAGGAGAGAAAGGCTCTCAATTTGTCATTCCATAAATGAATAAATAGTGATATTCACACTAAAGAGAGATATCCTCCTCTCTTATTTAGAGATACATTGATAAAATACCCAGTAGGGTTCCCCGACCCCCATAAATATCAATGTTCTCCAAATAAATAATTTCGATAGACTAAACTGTGCCAATATTATTTATTATTTTATCAAATACATGTAATATATATATATATATAATATATTACATCACAAAACCGAGCCATTTAACTCGACTCGCTTGTCCCAGTTAATATTAAGTGAACCTTGAATATTTAAATAATATTTGATCGATTAATATTTTCTCGTATTTACTGAACTCGTAAATATATTAAATAAATTCAATCCAAAATAATCATAAGTTGAATATTTATGAATTTATTTAATTCATTTGGTGATCAAAAACATGGACAACACTCGGACTCCGTGGTGGGGCCCACTATGTCCATATACATATTCAAATGAATAGGGTAGATTCTTGAATATGCTATTGTGTGTGACCCTCTAGGCCCTTATCGCAATAATATTGAATAAAATTCCCAAACCAAGAGCGGGGTCTAGCAACCTATCATGGCCCTTAAAGAGATGAGGATAGTCATTTCAATGACTACCATCCTACGAACACTGAATGTGTACTATAGTCTCATTGTCATTAAATATATCAAAAAGCAAGACGCACTCTTGTGTCATCTTCCTTATCTTGCATTATTATTTGTTGATCTATCCGGATGGATTTTTCTTCCTACTACTTTGGCCAAAGAATTATGAAGGTAGCACCATAATGATCAACCAGGTATGTGATATACAACTTCCTAAACATGGAAGCGACAAATTCTTTCATGACCATTCAGCCAACGTCATACCACCAACGACGCACCCAACACAAACTACCTCACCACGACATTACTGCCATGGTTTTCTCCGTGCATTAAATTACGTAATTAAATGATATATATTGGTAATGGTCTCAAGTCCAGAGACCAATACACATGTCCGTAGATAGGAACAACCAATGACACCCAAAACATGTGGTGTTCCTATTGACAGGTATGTCCTCATGATCTCACTACTAGAGATCACCAAGTGCAAACTTCATGAGAAGAAGTCTCAATGATTATGAGCTCCTAGCACCTAATAGTCAGACATCTACTGTGTCTAGTTAGTAAGATGTATCTAGAAAATAAAACATATATTTTGGATCAATTTCATTGTATCTCGAGGTTCTCATTATAGCCTGCGATCTGCTATAACCTCTTGACATGACAATTACCCTATGGACATTACCATTATTATAGTGGACGCAGAAAAGTCTGCACTATAATGGTAAGATATCATCATGCATATCTAACTGTACACATGATATGGTAATCAAAAGTACTACATAGTTGGGTCTAGGGAACCAACTATTTCAACAAGGAATGCTTAGTCAAAGGTACATCATCCCTTTTAAGATCCTTGATGACATAGTATTAGTGTCTTATCGACTAGCACTCCCACTGAACCTATCTCAAGTAAAATCTGTCTTCCATGTGTCAATATTGTGGAAGTACATACCTGACACATCGTATGTACTCAATCTTGTGGTAGTACCACTGGAGAAAGACCTCTCCTATGAAGATAATACAGTGAAGTACTTAGATCGCAAGGAAAAAGTTATATGAAATAAGAAAATGCACCTTGTTATGGTGTTGTGGGGAATCCTAAAGTATGAAAAAGGAATGTGGGAATCAGAGAAGGTGATGAAGTAGAGTTAGCCTTATCTAATTTAGTACGGTAAAAGGAAATTTTGAGGGTGAAATTTTTTAACGGGGAGGATTGTAACAACCAAAAAATTTAATAATGGAAATTCCTCTTGATATAATTAAATTTATAATTATCTAAAATGATAAAATAGAACATATGCACATCCATGGTTTTATGTTTTTGGATTTTAAAATACAATTAAGAAATGTAACTATAGCTAATATAGATGTTTAACGGTGATCATATGATTAGTACAAATATAGGGATTTAACACATCAAATTTACTCAATCAAAAGAAGAAATGACCATATCCAGAAGAATTGCTCCATACAAAGCCCATTTTTCAAAGCATGGAAATGAGGTAGCATCACTATGCTTCACTCTTGACCAATACCAAGACAAGCTTCAACATGTTAAGCTTGAACGGAACCACCTACAGGAGATGTGGAAGATAATAAAGATTACCACCCTAAGCGATGTTATCCGAGATGCCCCAAAAGTCTGTCACCATCGCTCACCTTACCCTTAGGTCTTATGTTGGTGTTATAAGGGGTTATGTAACAAGACCCTAGAACTATGATTATGTTTATTATTTTTTGTATATAATAAATTATATAAATTCATTTTATTATTTTGACTTTGTAAATGGGTTTTAAAGAAAAAATAATATTTTTAGTAAATATTAAATTAAGAAATATTATTTGATGAATTAATGGATTTTTGATTTAAATAATATTTAAAATAATTATTGATACTAAATTAATTTTTATAAAATCTAAATGATCCTATAATTTTTATGAATACAATTTAAATTTTTATTAATGAATGAAAACTGTTTTTGTCAGGACCCATGAAAATTCAATAAATATTGGTTTTTATTTTAAAATTGAAAATTCACAAATTTAGAAAATTGTTTGGATAAATTTAATTTTATTTTTTGAATCAAGATTTCAGAATTATCTAATGGGGTATTTTTCATAATATTCTGAGATAGTCAAATTTTTGGGTAAAAATTAAATACTGTTAACATATCTACTGTGTTTTATGACATCATAATGACTAAATAGTGATGTAATAAAACACTATAAAAGCTATTTTCAGCCAATATATGTTTTAAATTTAAAATAATGTTATTTTAGATTTGTTGTATTAATTTTATGGTGCCTTAGTGGACCCTCCAAGACTAATGAAATATCTTATCTTTTTAAAATGATTTCCTTGAGAGTGTGACTCGCCTCCGCAAAAGAAAACCTAATATTTTAATAATATCCTACATTTATCTTATAAGATAAAATTTTCCACTCCACTTTGGTAAGAATCATGGGCAAAAACCATGGGATGGTTTGTGGTTTTGATTAGTTTAATATGTAGTATCAAAAACCTAAATAATAAATAATTCCCTCTGATTTCATATATAAACCCACTAAATCTCACATTACTCTTCAATAAAACCATTTTGAGCTCAAACAACCTCTTACCAACTCTCTGTATAATCCTCCCAAGGTATCCCAATCTCCCTAGAATCCTCTCTCAAGGCCCTCCCATGCCTTTCAGATCCCACTTCCAAGTAATAGATTTCTTCCTTTCTCATTTTTGTCTAAATTTCATTATATTGTAATACCATTTTATTTTCGATTATAAATTTTGGGGTATGATTCATAACCTCTTCCATACTTCCCTCCTTATTTTTTAATGAATATATACTTATTCTCTCTCTCATTAATTCCTCCCTTGTACACCCGTTACCATGCTGAAATTCCGTAAGGAATTTCTCTCTTCTCAATTACATTCAAGAAATTATTTTATATTATGCATCTAAATTCCATTCCATATGTTGGGATATTATTTCCATGATCTAATAACTGTCCATTTCATGTGTAAATGATGAAATACACCTATCTTTCGCATCAACCCATTTTCTAATTTCTATTTGACGTCGTTATGTTACTGAAGTTACACCAAAATTTCCCATGCCAAAATCATTCTGTATGTGAATACCATAACCATTTATCTATCAAGGGTATTCACCTTTATACACATGTACTTGTTTATAAAGTACATACATTTATTAATTCCACATATCTTATTCTTGATATAAATTAGGATCTTTAATGAACTGATGTTGTATGATCCATGTGGCGCACTTATGCATGAAAAGAAATGTTTATAAAGGGTGTGCCCTGTTAGCACTCCAAATCATTGGGTAAAGAATAGTATCATGATACGTCATGTGTAATGGGTACTGACTCATGTGAATTCATGTGAAATGAGGGTTTACTCATTATAATTCAAGTGCAATGAGTGTTTACTCATTCTCTATGTGCAATGTGCCTTGGCTCATGCTAACATCATGTTAAATGTTGTTGCCAAATTTCAATGTTATAATAACCATGATATATCAGGAATTTATGTTCATGTTTCTCTTGTGCTCCATTTGTATGATTATTTCCTAATATGTACCATATTATTCATATAATTTCTTGTTTACTCCCTTACATGTCTTTATAGCTGAACCTTTTTTATGCATGACCTCAGGTTATACCATGCAGTTATAAGTATGAAGGAATGATGTGGTTATGTAAAAGAAGTTTTCAATAAAAATTTTGTGTTTTATATTCTATGTTATTGTGTAATGTTCCTAATTTCCCATGATATTAGACCTCTTGATCATTAGAGTTGTATTAATTTCATGTTTATGTAATAAATCATGTTTAAGTGTGTAATAAAGAGAATGGTTGTTATAATACATATAGGGTTGATTAAATCTGTGACCTCAAAACACAACAGTAGGAAAGACAACTATAATAAACTAGAAACCCTGAGAACATGACCCATAAACCAGCCCTCACCCCCAGAAACCATTTCATCCCATAATGAATGATGGGGTGAATAGGTACATACATAGTTTACATATTATATTTTAAAATCTAAAATACATCTTAATCTCTCGGTTAGAACATTATTATTTCTTTTGAAATATTCATGAACATATTCTGAGTTCTACATTATGTTTCATGGGGGAAAAGAAATAAATATAAAGCAGTGAGTTTAGGTGCTTTTTTTGGGTAATTTATAATATATTATATCACATAATTACAAGTCCCGATAAGTATAGATGGAAAAACAATAATTAATTAGACCATAAAACAATGAATTATTATAATAGTGGGTTCCCTATAACCAACATAAATAGTAATCTTCAGTTACAATATGATTTATACAATGAGTAAGGAATGATTACAACATACCTTAATGGTGTTGATATTTTGGAATCCATTGGTTATATAGTAATGTCCATAGATTATTTTTATTACCAAAAGGTTATAGAAGTTTATAATCTACAATGATAACCTTAAGGTATTATGAAATTTATTTTAAAATATTTCCTATGGACAAGATACATCAAATGAGATATACACATATGATGTATGAAAATCAGTTGTTGGGAGATTATAAGAATTGAGTCTTCTTTTGATAAGTTCTCAGTTGGTGATCTCTTGTGGACGAGACCATGAGGGAAAACCCACAAATAATAAAACAACAAGTTTGTCATGTCATTGGTAGTTCCAATGTGAAAAAACATGTAATGGTCTCTTAACTTGTGATTATTATCAATGTATACTATTTAATCACATAATTTAATGCAAGGAAAATTAATGGAATTGATGTCATAGTGAGGTAGCTTATGTGGGGTGAAATATTGGTGGTAAGTAATTGATTGAATAATAAAGATATAATTTTTTTATTCTAAAAGGAATTGATATCTTAGAACTATTTGATCAGGATTGTAGTACCTTCTCCAAATCCATGAAAATGGTAGAAGAAGGTAATTCCATACAGTAATGTCAATGAATAATAAAGTAATAAATGATAATTAAACAATGTGTACACCCTAATTTATGAGATATCATGAGATAAAGAGATTATATTACACAATTTTTTTTTTCAAAGGTTATAGTAGCTATGATTTTTCCTTATCTCATTATGGGACTTGATGGGTTTCTAGACTCATCTCATTGTCACCGAATAGTATTCACTATTATCAAGATAATGGCCTAGATGGTTACACAAATTATTAAAATACTATTGTCTTCTGATGAGTAATATTTTAGGACATGGTGGTCTCCACCATTGGGGTCTAGGGATTTTCAAGAATATAAAATCGTCACATAATAAATAAATTCATATTATTGGAATTTTAATTTAGTATAAATTCATTTAATTATTAAATAACTTCATGAGATATTAAGTGAATACATAGAAATTAATATATAAATGACTATTATTTTAATTTTCAGAGTCTCTTTAATATTTTCATGAATGACGAGTGATCTTAATGGGTCAACTTTATCACTTAATATAATTATTTTATTATAAGAAATTAGTAAATAAATAAATGATGTTTATGACTTTTTTGGTCATAAAATGTCATTTATAGTTTATTTATAGGGAACTAAACATCTGAGGGATGAGGATCCAGATACAGTTATTTTAGTACCACACTATATAAGTGATGATAGACTCTAATTAAATTTAATGTATACCTTGTGAATTTGATAGCCTCATTATCCTCTCTACTAGGCCCAAGAGAAAGAATTTATCTATCCCAGAAACGAGACCAATATTTCCATCATGGATCAAAAAAGTTTCGATGTGGTGATCATCAAGACATCAATGGTGTTGTTGGATCTCCATGATAACATTCAAATTTTGATGAATTAATTGGCTATATAATTTATAAGAGTACATGGATGATGTTGAGTTATTTGAATTCAGTTCCTTTGATAAATTGTTGTTGTTGATGATCGGTTGATGAGTGTAGCTTCATATTGAACATAGAAATAGTTTGTCTTATTTTTGTGCTTTAAATTCAATATGCAATATCCTTGATAGATATACCATGTTTTTATTCACTAGATACAGTGTAGATTAACCAATTAATATTGAAAATTTTTAAATCTCTAGCCCATCTTCTTCGATTCTCTGCACTACTACCAATGATTGGTATGAGAGGGATCAAGTAAATTTTTTAAGGCAAAGAAAATGTAATTACGCAATAAATTGTAGTACAGCATATCGCAACAGTCCCAACACCACATATGATGATTCAATTTGACATCATATGGTGATGGTGTGACCGTACAAATTTTTAATTCAGTTTAAATTTAGGTAATTCTATTGTTTTTGTAAACCTATGTTCCTGAAATATTATTTTGTGATCAATAATTAATTTCAAAAAATTTAGAATGCTAATTAATAATAATATAAAATTAGGGGAAATTGGGTACGTAACATGGGTGTTCTGACACCCAATTTTTTAAACTCCACTAGTTGGTCTATTAGTTTTTTAAATGTTTTTGTGATTTTTTAAAAGCAACAGTTTTTCTTTAAAATATTTATTAAATGCGGCATGAATGATACCGCCTTCCCTCCCCTCTACATTTGACTTGCATCGAAGAAATGTAAAAGGTGGTAGAGGGTGATAACATTCCATCAATTCCCTATAAAAGGGCTCCCACCCCAATTCGCCTCGCTTCTATTTTCCACAGTCTCTCTTTATTCCAATGCTTCATTCTCTAAAAAACTCCCTTTCCGTGTGGTGGAGTCGATGGACCACAAGAACGCTTGGTTTTTTGTGATGCAACATTTAGAGGTATTTTTTATTTAATTTAAATGTTTTTATTTATTTAACTGAATTCTTTTTCATTCGGAATATTTCATTTTTATGTATTTTAGTTAGTTCTAAATATTTTTTTATTATGTTGTTTACTTATTAATATATTATTTGGAATAATAATTATTATTTGTAATGATGAAGTATAGATTAATTATATAATAACTTTGGATTAAGTATTGTAAAATTTTGGTAGCATAAATATTATGTTGTTATCTAAGTAATAAAATCCTTATCTGGTTACAAAAAAGCGCATGTGGCTCTGGCACATATGTACCTAGGAGTAAAATTGAAAACACTTCTTTGATCTAGACTCGTATGGGAACTGGTGAACGACAATGGGCCTTATTGTACTCCTGGTTTGATACTCTCTTGGGATATTTTTAAGATGATTGATATTTTCTTTATAAAATACTAAAATACCTATGAAAAGAAAAATCAATAATTATATTTATCAATGATAAAATAGTAATTATGATGATATAGAATTAAATGGACAAGGACAAAGGTATTAAATAATGATAGTTATTATTATTAATTGAATTATTTTTAGTTAGTTTTAATTTTTTTTTATTGAGTAGTATAATTAGTTATATATAGTTAAGAAATATTAATTATTTTTAGTAATGATTAATTATATATTAATTAATTTATAGAATAGGATTAAAAATGAATACATATGATTAGTTAATTATAATTAACTAATTAATATCATATGATTAATGATTAAAGAATAAATAATTAAAGAATAACTTAATAATTATTAACTAGTGATTAACAAATGATTGATTTGTTAAAAACTATACTAATAAATGTTATTATAATTGTTTAGGATATGAAAAGTTGTTCTAAAATTTTAATATAATAAAGATTATTTAGTTTAGAAATAGTAGTCATTATTTGTAATGATTAATTATAGATTAATTAATGAATATATTTGGATTAAAAGCTGAATACATATAATGAATAGATAATAAAAATTATCATTTATAAAATATAAATTATGATTTTGTAAAAATAAATTGAGAAGAACAAACACATTAAATTACACCTAAATGTTTTACAACATTAATGAAATACCATGACATTTTTCAATCAAACATGCTTTGGATGGGATGAGTGCGACTTTGGAAGTGTGGTAAAATATAGATTATTTTTATTTGGTATCGTAATAACATCATTTAAAGATATGTACTTAATAGGTTAAGTAAATTCTTGTAGAATATATTATTAACTTATCAAATAAAAAAATATGGATTTTTCGTTACTTCTAATGTTTTGCTCATATCATCTAAAAAATGTTTTTTGAAAATGATAGTATTTCTTCTATGTTGTAAAACAAAATTGTTTTTTTTTATGTGATTTTTCTTCTCTATTTTTCTTTTTATGATCATAATTGTCATTTTACCAATGAGAGAAAACCCTAATTTGATGTTTTCTATTCATTGTGACATCTGTTTTCAAAAATTTTGAGACTTATATTCTAATTAACTTTAGTATCATGTTTAATGGTTCAAAAAAAGATGTTCTAAAATTGGATTATAATATTTATTATATAGTCCACCATCATTGTAAATATCATAATCTTGATCAAAAAACATTTTTGACATTGTGAGTCATGTTTTCATGTGTGTACTGCTATGGGAAGATTATTCAAACTGACCAAGGAGATTTTTATAGTACACAACCAATAATAGTGGTTAGAACAACTAATTTTGTAACCCTTAGTGAACTTTAAGACAAAATTCATGGTTACATAAATTTGGGACCCAATATAGAGATCAAGTCTATGAGCTATAGACATTTCCAATTCCTGACAACACTGTGACATCTCACTTGTCCATTAGTTGCTAATGCACAGTGGTTCGAAGTAATAAATTTATTTTTTGAATGGTTAGATGTTACCATGAGGGAGTTATATGTTGATGTTTCTACTGTATGACAATAATGCCTTGTTTTACAAAGACGTATACTTATATTAGTGTTGAATATTGTAATCCCCATGAAATTGAGCCTATTATATATGATGTAGAAGATGACAACCTAGATGATATACCAGATATACATGTCAACCCGACATGTGGTGAGGAGTTTCTTAATGATGTAATAGATGTGGAAAACAATGCTAAAGAGGAGGGACCAATTGAATTTTGGGAGGATGTTTCTCGAAATGCATTACATGTACAGTAGCATCGACCTACAATAAATCATCCACCACCATTTTCATCTTGGTCAAAAGCAATGACATGTGTTCCTAAATTCTACAATAATGTTCTGATACCTGCAACAGAGTTTCTCAGAGTTATACTAGATAGGCTTAGTGATATAGAAAAACCGTATATTTTTGAATGAATTTTTCATGTAAAGATGCAATAAAATATACACTAAATATATTTCACATTTAGAGGTACTACCGATTAATGTCTAGGAATAATTCTATAGTAAATATATCATACGGTGTGAGAAGTATGAAGATAATTTTAGATTTTTCTTGAGGGTGATTCCAGACATTTCATTTGGAGGTTAGAAAATCTAGAGGATTGAGGAAGCTCATACTTGCATTCATCCAAGCCTAACACATGATCATTTTTCATTGGTTGTAGAATTTGTGTCATCCATTGTCATTGAGGTGGTTAAGACATTTTAAGTTGTTCTGATAGCCCTTATGAAAGAGAGGATACAACAGGCATTTAGTTATAATTTTTCCTATAATCATGCATAGATGACGAAACAGTAGAATTTTTTAGAGGTCTATGGGGATTGGGATGACTCATATCAGGTGTTGCTGTAATTGATAGCCATACTCAGGAACTGTAACCAATTTTTCTTCCATTTTGATACAATTAAAATGGGTCTCAATATAACATACTTTCTCTATCTCGTGTTCAATTTCATCGGTTGTTCTGGGAATTTCTTTAATGTATCTCTTCATTTTGTTTCACCAAACAGTTCATTCAAAATGATGGAATGTTTCTATATGGAAAATATAATGGTGTATTGTTGATTGAGGAAACCCAATATGGAAACCATTGACCTATTCCACTTTCCTTTTCCATTACAGATAATGAAAACTATGAATCATGGAGTTCGTTTTTTCGTGTATCAGAAACCATTTCACTAACATTCAGGGTGTTTTTTTGATATCTGATCGACATCAAGAAATTAATGAGGCAGCCAATGCAGATCTTGATACATAGAGATACCAAAATTCATATTATCAATTCTATATTAGACACATTCTAGCAACATGCAGAAAACATCCACAACAAACCATTGTAGAAGGAAATCACAATGCATGGTACACATTGTCGTTGTTATTTTTTACTATTTCAATATATAGAAAAAATCAATTTATGGGAAATTTTATCACTTTGTTGTAGCATATGAGCCATATCAATGGTGGTTTGAAGAATGTTTCAAACAAATCCTCCAGGAAAATCATGAAGTTTATAATTATATGATGTAGATTCCAAAAAGAAATTAGACATTGGCATATGACAGGGGAAGAGGTACAAACACATGACCACAAACGTTGTGTAGTGAATCAATGGTGACTTCAACGGGATTCACTGGTTACCTATAAATACCCAAGTTCAAGAGACATTATATTATTGCGTGAATTACTTTGTTGATTGAAAAAATCTTGCATCAGACGGAATGCAAAAGGGGCTAAGGTGCGGAAGTCACTTTCAATGGGAGATTAAAAAGAATATTGAAGAATATTATGGTAATCATGTATACCATTTTTCTAAGAATAAGTTTGATTTTAATTTCAAGAGTGTTTGGATTCCATCACTAATAGAATTGGTGAAAATGGTGGTATTACTAAAAACAAGGGAATGTAAATTTGGAAACTTTCAGGCCTTACGGTTTCCATGCACACACACCATTAAAACATGTGCCTATGTTAACAAGTCATGGTAAGTATATGTTGATCCAGTGTACTGTATGGACACCATTACTAACTATTATGTTGCACCATGGATGCCTGTTGGGGAGTTTTGTTATTTCCCAATGCCTGAAGGCCAGCCGATAGTGATACCATACATCAACCAGTTTCATCCCCATGAGGGAACAAAAGCCAGTAGGATGTGGAATTAGATGTAATGTCCTCAAGAACAAGGGAAAAATTTTAGATGCACCATATGTCATCAAGAAGGTTATAACCGAAAATGATGCCTGAATATTGTTTGGTCGAGTTCACACTCTTAGCCGCAATGATGTATTTTCTTCATTATGATATTATCATATTGTAAATTATATGTTATTATATCTTCTTTTTTACCTTAGTTTTCAAAAAAAATTTGTGACAAATATTCTAATAAAATTTTATATAATGAAATAATAGTGTCATATATTATGGTATAAGAAGATGTTATAAAGTTTAAGTAGAATAAAGATTATATGATCAACCATCTTTTTCAATATTAGTTACACTATTAGAATCTTGATCAAAAATCATTTTCGATGTATAGAGTCATGTTTTACCTGTGTGTACTACTACAAGAGCTTAAACAATCTGAGAAAAAGGTGTTTTGTCAGATATGGTTTTATATATTTATATATAAAATCATTTTTTCATTGTTATGTAACATTTTATTAGAAAATGGTGTTCTTTGTAATTTATGTATGACTATCCACATGATGGTATGTTTTATGGTTATTTTATCACATGTACAACTACTTTTGTAAGAGTAACTAATCATCAAGAAATAATTTGGGGGAAATAAACCACAGTGAAGGAGGAATAATGACAATGATGGAGGTGATGGAATTAGTTTACGTCATCACCACCAGCATTGTCACCATTCATCCTGCAGCATGTTTTATTTACCACAATTTCTTTCTTGAAGTTCAGTTACTGTTATAGAATGGGTAGTATATGTGAGAAAATAATCATGAAACATACCATCATGTATACAGTCATACATAAATTAAAAAGCACACCATTTTCTATTAAACATTTACATACTGAAGACAAAATGTTTATATATATAAATATATAAAAATATATCTTATAAAAAACCGTATTATAGGTAAAATATATCTTAACAACACGTTAGTAATATTATTTGAAAAACATGAAGACATGCCCTTTTCTTTTGGTCAAAAATAACTTCTCAAAACTATGTGAATAATCTTGGCATGTCGTTCATTCTACAAGTCATAACATTATACTAACCCTAATATTATATTTACATTTTATACTTATAAATCATATCATTTGTTTATATTCAGATGGATGATACTATTCTACTCACTCAATATGATGGCCATATTTCTTAAGTCCTCTTAGATGACAATGTGGATATATCGATCAAGGTGCATTGAGAACACCATTTTCACCACAGGGTGTCTCCCCATTCCATTAGAACATACTTTTTCCATGCTGGATTCTATGGAATTAACGTATATAATTTCTCATTTATCGACCATCACCTGATTGTTGCCCTTGTGTAGAGGTGGAGACCATAGAAACACACATTCCACCTGCCTGAAAGAGAGATGACCATCACCCTCCATAATGTGGCATTGTTTCTTGGTCTTCCTATATAGGGGAAGTAGTTTTTGGACCCACCTATGCATCTTGGCCTGACCTTGCTCAGCGTTTGTTAGGCGTCAACCTTTTTTTTGACCATAGGGCTGTAGATGGAGCATCGACATCTATTCCATGGTTGGAGGAAAAAATTACACATTTACCCAATGAAATTGATGTGCAGACTCTCATGTGTTATGCCCATGCATATATATTACAGCTCATTATAGGGACAATGTGTGCTAATCACTTAGGGATGCATGTGCACATGATGTATCTAACCTTAATAGAAGACTTTGATCAGGCCATGACATACAACTGGGGATATTCCTTCTTGGAATACACATATAGAGAATTATGAAGGCAATCCCATAGGGGAAACACACATATCATGGGATGAATCATCGTTCTTCAGATGTGGGCATGTGAACACATCCACACATTCAGCCCTTAGATTACTGGTTTGCTGATTACTATGGAGGTGGTTCATGATGTGCTGCGTGGATTCTGGTATGATCACTCATCTCTATTGTTTTATGATTCTATTAGGAGTTGTTGAAATAAATTTGTAATTATTTTTCACTATCGATGTTTTATTTATAGGTGGTGTTAGAGACATAGTTTCCACATGGTTCCAAGACACCATTTGGGTGCATATAGACTCATGTTGGATTGTCTCTTACCTGACCAGGTATGTATATACAATCTATCATTGTCTAAAAAATTTAATAATAACATCAATTTTTGTTTTTTGTAATGATTTTTTTTAATGGTAACTTGTCATTTTAGATTTCATGGATTTTTTAATGGACTATAATGGACCAGTTTCCACCATAATACATTGTTGGGGTATGATATATATGTCTATAATACTGATCATTTATGTCCATATGATGAGAGACCCTATTTGATCTCATCAATTCATTTTTGGTGAAGTTTATGTGACGCCGTTAGGCTACTGAATTTCTAAGGGGTTCTACCACCCTTCTCGTTTTCAAGATCTACTTTCATGTCAAGTATTTCAAGTTCCTTTTTATTATGTTGTGGTATTATCTCTATATATATCATACTTATAATTTATGTTCATATGATGAGAGACCCTATTTGATCTCTTCAATCCATTTTTGGATGTATTAAGTGACACCATTAGGCTGCCGAATTCTCATAAGAGAAATCTTATTTTTGTCTTCCTTTCATGTTCTTCATTTCATATGGTATATCTTTCAAATTTCATTATCATGTTCTCAAATCTTTTATATTCTATCCCCCTACTATTTTATGGATCATTTATGAATGTTTGACCCATGTCCCCTCTCTTTTCAATGTTTTCTAAAACCTCGTAACATAGCCTTTATGCTACAGAATTTCTGTTTCAAAATATCCCCCTCTTTTTCTAAAGTTTATTTATTTTATTAAGTTAATACTAAAATATCTTTCTTCTAAAGGGGTATTAACATATGTATCAAAATTTTCTAATTTAAATTTGGGGATTTACATACATGAATCCTGCTTTCCCTTTTCCGTGGATTTAAAGTGACATAAAGATCATGTCTTTAAAGCAGTTTTAAAACGTTATGATTATGAAATGAAACCATTTTCTTTTATGCTATAAGGGTTGTTTATGAAATGATTAATGATGATATATTTGGCTAACATAATAATAAATACATGTCAAGGGTGCATCCAGATAGCGCTCTAATGCATTGGGTAAAGACTTAATCTCTAGAGATGACCTTTTAGACTGATACCTTGGTGAATAACCTTGGTAATTTTTAATGACACCTTGGGGATAGACCTTGGTGAAACGAAATGATTTTCAATATTAAATGTTGTAGAAACATCTTCAAGTTATGAAAAATGTTATTTTTATTATGATATGCCTCATGATTTCATTCTCAAACCTTAATGTTCTTTTCATGACTTTATTGATGTATCTCAAAGTTCATATGTAAAATGTTTCGCTTGTTTCCCTTACTGGGCCTTTTGCTCACCCTTTCTTTTGATGAATGTCCCCGGGTTATGAGATGCAGTAATGAACATAGGATAAACTTAAGGAGAATCCTTTCAAGTGTTTAATAAGAATGTTTTGTGTTGTTTTCATGTATTATGTTCCTATTTTCCAAGACACTAAACTATAAAGATCCTCAGTTTTGTGTAATGTAATGGAAGTTTATGTTATAAAAAGGCGAGATGTTATACAATGGTAATTCAGAATAAATAATAAAGAAAGTTGAAGATTACCATGAGAAGGAAAGTCCCTCTATAAAATTATCATCTGATATTATCAAGATGAATCCTTAGAACATGCTACACCAGTGAATGAAGATAAGGGTTAGGAAGAAGTGAATAAGATAACAGATAAAGAAAAAAGTAACCATGAATTCCTTCATCTAGAAGATTAGATAGCTGATGCAGAGAAAGAAAAAGTTGAGGAACATAAAATTGTTCAGTTATCAGAAAGTGAGCACAAATCTCCCAAATAACAAGAAATAATACCGAGAGATGGTAAAAGAAAATAGGTGGCAGTAGATACACCTAGTAAATCTGTGGTGAAGAAGAATGATTTTTGTTATTCATTGAAAAGGAAAGCTGAGGAAATTGGAAAAGAATCCTCACCAACCAAACCCTCAGATTTAGAATCATCTTCCATTTGACATTATTTCATTTTTAGTCTTTGAAAACTCTAGTTGGTACTATTAACTTATTTCCAAGCATATACTCAAGATTCCAGATGCTTCAACATAAGATAAATCATAAATCAGATTCAGTTTCCATGGTTATGGAAAATGTGTCGGACTAGAGGTAGATTTCGAAACCTTTCTAATTAGTTATGAGGCTCATAAAAGATCCTCCTAGAAGATTACTAGTTGTTCAAAGAAGACAATTGAATAAATGAGAATCTTAGATGAATTTCATGATAATGTAACAGATTATTTTGATACTGAAGATGGTAAGATCAAGGATATTTCAAATAATTTTGAGGAAAAGTCAAGTCTAGAAGAGACTACTCAGAAGCAGAATGTTAAGGATCTGAATGGAAATCTTAATTATGTCACCTTGAATTTGATAAGGGCAAGGGATATCAGAATTGATATTGAAGAAACACTTTCTAAATAAGAAGAAGTGTTGAATGCTCTGGAAGACATTCTTAAGGCATAGGAAGGAAAACATCAAGCCCTAGAAAAGAAATGGGAATATTTGGATCAGTTGCTAAAGAACACAGAAGATGATCACAATGAACTCGAGAAGCTAAAAACCATTGTAAAGAAGCTGATGATGAAGGAGAAAGAAGGATAATTTATTTCCATTCTGATCATTTTCTATACTTTTCCTTATAGATATTATTTAAACATTAATGAAATGCTGGTTCTTATTTATATATTTTTGTTGTGGTCATTTAGTACAAATGTTTCAAGTACCAATTTATTTATTTTATATTTATTCCTTTTTGAAAATCACTAAAGGGGTGAAACGATTGATAAAAAGAATACAATGTAAATTATAAATTTCTCTAATTAAGGGTGAGTTCATCTAACAGAAAGTTCATATCAATGAATATTTCCACATCCAAGATAATGCAGAATCTCATTTTGGAAATCAAGAATATGATACTAAGTGATTACAAAGCCTAGGGGGGAGTTAGTCGTATCCACTTTGATCCATAAGTAAAAGGAGATATGTTTTTATTTCAGAGTCCATAAAATTTCTAAGCCCTTAGATTATTTTTCATAAAGATGTTGGTGATTTCAAAAAAGTGGCAGATTATTGAGTTAACAAGTTTTTCTTTATTACCTTTTCATTCCTTTATGTTTTGAAAATCACAAAATTTATATCTCAAGGAAAATTTTATTTCCCTGAATATTTATCTTAATAAAGATATTTTCCTCCCTATGGAAATTTTCTCCTTATATTTGTTTTCATTGTTCATGATTTCGTTTCTATTATTCGAACTCATTTTATTTTTAAAGTGTAAAAATCAGTTTCATATCTAAAACCTCATAATCCTATAAATACTTAGATATAGAGTATATTGTTTTTAGGTTCTGAATTCAGATTCTGAAATCTATGAAATTCTTATTCATAATTCTATGAAATTCAGATTTTGAATTCTCTGAAATTCAGATTCAAAATTCTCAGAAATTTAGATTCAAAATTCTATAAAATCAGATTTTGAAATATCTGAAATTCAGGTTCCTAGTTCTCTAAAATGAAGATTCCAAATTCTATGAATTCAGATTCTAAATTCTCTAAAATTCAGATTCTTAATTCCCTAAATTCAGATTCCGAATTCTTTGAAATTTACATTCTGAATTCTCTGAATTCAGAATATAAATTCTCAGAATTCAAATTAAAAAATCTCTAAAATTCAGACATCAATTTCATTAGAATTCAACTTCCAAATTAATTATAATTTAGGTTCGTAATTCCTTATAATTTATCTTCCAAATTCCAGATAATTTAGACTCCAAAGTCTGTATAATTATGATACTGAATTCCTTGAAAAATTGAATCCATATATCTATGTAATATAAACTCCAAATGTTTATTTTCCTAGACTCCGAACATTATTTTCTTAGACTCTAAAAAACGGATTTGGATAAGCAACCATATTTTTCTTACCCTTGTTTTAGTTATGAAACGATGTCGTACATTCTATTTATAATTAACCATTGTTTGAGTGAAACGTGTATAGGTCCCTCCGAGATTCATGGGAAAATATGACCATTGGAGAAGGGAGCTGATAGTTGGAGAAATGCCTATAAATAACAGTTCATTTGAATGGGATCATAACGACTAACTCGTTTACTCTAGAGATTAGATGTTGTTGAAGTGATTTCTAGAGAGAGAGACTCTCATTCTTTGTGCATACAAAACAACTTGTTCAGCTTCCTTTGTCCGAATCAGATTTTTGTTTTATAAAATCGAGGGATTTCGGGTATAGGATGATAGAGGTTTCGATTACCTTAAAGTTCAAGGACTTCATTGATAAGAAAGACAGTGGTGCTGACTACCTTGAAGTTCAAGGGCTTTCAAGGATAGAAAGATGAACACCGATATTCTTATCGAGGGCTTACCCTAGTGTGGGTAAGACATACATTATAGAAAGTATAAATCAATGGTCCTTTATCTATGGTTGTTGGATACCCTACTCTTTGGGTTAGAAGATTTCATACATGTTACTTGTATTGTTTCAAGTTTATTTTCCACTGCATTTTGATTAACAAGGAATGTGTAACTATCTTATACTTTCTTGTACCAGTATACTCTCATTAGTACGATTTTGTACTCTTTAAGGCAGAATCATAATCATTGAAAACTTGTGTTATATTTCATTTCCAAATCCATATTTCTAGAACCTAGCATGTTTGTAGAACTAAGAGGTCTTGCGAATTTACTTTATCTAACTCTGTTAAACAATTAAAATTAATATCAACATTAAAAGTTCCAATAGAATTTTTAAATGATACAATTCACCCCTATTGTATATTGAGCATCTACATTCATTATTTCGATCCTACAGAGATGTGATATGTGTTAAAAAAACTAAGGTATTTTACATATAGGACCACAATCAACGCATTAAGTGTAAATGGTTTAACAAATATCAAATTCTCATTATAAGTAAAATTTTCTATTTAATTTATTCATTGTTTATAATTATTATTTTTGAATATTAAATTTAGAAAAGTCACAAAAAATAACAAATTATTTATGCATAGATTAAATCAAATTAAGACATGATAAATGTTTTTCTACTTACTACATAATCATGTTTCGAGTGAGATCATATAGAATGTTTATATCTAATAGAAAATGTTATCTTTCTTTGAGAAATATTGAAATACCCAAAAGAAATATTAAGTAGTAACTCTTTCATTAATTTTTATTAGAACTAAACTAGGTGTATGGGGTGCTCATCACCTATAGTTGATGGAGCATCCTAAAACCATGAAGTTCTATTGAGAGAAATGGGTTGAATTAACCAAATATGTCTATAAAGAAGTGGACACACTTATCATACTAGATATTTGATTGAAAAGTGTTGAGTAAATCCTGATTATGATTTCTAGAAGCTGTGTCATCACCTAATAGTCCCATGACTCAACATTAGGAGGATGTAGAGAACCTCTTACTCTATTGTGAAATGACCTCAACCATTTAAAAATAGCTTTTGGGTTCCCTTGATCTAGATGGACTTAGATTTTCGGGACTGCAAGCCCTCATCTATTGTTGTTTGGTTATTCAAGTCTCACCCCAAATTCTTGATCTCCTCTTCGTGGCTGTTGCATAAGTGCTGCACACTATTTGGAGGCTCCAAAATAATGCATTATAAAATGGGAAGGGATGCTACTTGAAGCTTTCCTTGATTCAGATTTTTGCGGCTATATGGGACATGTCAGCTGTCAGTTTGGGTGAATGCTACAACAATATTCAGGACTTCAAGTTTCTGAAAAATCTAGGTGTTAAAGGGAATTTCCGACTTACATTGGGTATTATGGAGGTGTTTTGGATCCCTTCTTTCCCCCTTTGGATTAAAGTCAATACAGATGGCACCTCAAAAGGGCATCCTGGCCCTTCAGGTTATGGGGCAGTCTTTAGGGCTCACAATGACTTCATAAAAGATGTTTCTATGTTTCTTGTGGCGTGACATGTTCTATTGAGGCTGAGATGCTTGGGATCATACATACTACTTCTTTTATGAAAATGAAGGGATGGAATATTATCTGGATTGAGAGTGACTCTTCTACCATTGTGCAGGCCATCAGAAATGGTGAAATGCTTATCTCTTAGTGGCACATTGCTATGTGGATGCAATGGATAGAGACTCTTAAGACTCTTAAATTCATCATCACGCATGTATTTTTAGAGGTGAACATAATTTCAGTTGGTATTGAAAACATTAGAGTTAACAAACCTATTACCTTGTCTGATACTCTTTGTAAGGCCTTACTTCCTTTTTATAGGGATGATTGTAATAAAATCTCACATTTTTGCATTTTGTAATCTTTATATTTCAATGAATCAATGCCTCTACCTTTTGGAAGAAGAAACAATTATAAAATATGTAATATTTCCCGGAGCCAGGATTTAATGTCGTCTTCCAGTCCGATGCATAACCTGTAACACTTTGAGTAGTTTTATAGTTATAGTTTGGACTACGATGATAGAATTTAGAGATACTTTCCACTAGAATAATTTAATGACTGAGTACTCTTAGTCTACTAGTGAGGGATATTAGTGTTTGATATAAAAGTGGGTTGCATATTTGAAAAATAACATGTCCTCACTGATACAAATTTACACGATCTTTGTAGGAGCTTGCGCATAGTACTATAGTATGAAAGCAAGTTACATCTCTTTGAGTCCCCACTACACGGGTAACATCCAATAGAAGATAGTTAGGATGAGAAAAATAATTACATGTGACTCATGAATCTCAAAATTTATGTTTATATCAAAATTATTACATTAATTTTTAAAGAGACAAAAAAGTAACATAAGATATGGATTGTTAAACCATATTTTTTCAACACTCCAACATTTTTTATGAGAAATAAAAGTGATAAATCGGTGAGATAATGGTAAAAAATAATCATGTATATATTGGAATATGGAACTCAATATAGTCCACATGTACTCAGGATGATACATTTAATATAATGAATAGATGAATTTAGATTCTATTCGAATCCAAAAATTCAAGTTTATCTCATTCTCTCAAAATTACCACTCAGTTTCTCTAGTGTCATTGATAGTTATCAAATAAATAGTTAAAGGAAATCAATTTGATATCTTATGTAAAGGGTCTAAAAAGAAGATAAATCTTTAAAAATTATAGTTAAAAATAAGAAACACATGTTGAAAACACTATAACACCTCTATACTTTTACTATATATATATATATTTTTTAAATACATTAATTTATTTTATAATTTTTTTTCATGTAATAATAAGTTTATATGAACAATGAAATATTATTAAAATATTATACTTTTGTTAAAAAATATCCATTAAATTTTTGGTAATGAATAGAAATAACTAATTTATTAAATACTTATCTAACTCAATATTAATGTATTGTTAATTTCTTATAAAATGATCACAATTTTTTTTAAGTAATTTTATTCTTCAAAAATATTTTTCTCCAAATATGTGTTTTTCTTCTTTTTTATGTGTGAATAATAATTTCCAAAATTTTATAGAAATTATATTCAACAAAAAAAATCCATTTTTGAATTCATAATTTAAAAATGTTCTCCTTTTTTGTGCAGAGTTTTTGAAAACATTTTTTTTCAATAAATAGTAAAAAATGTTGATTTTTATTGAAAAATGTATTTTATTTTAAATTTTGAACAATGTAAAATTATTTTTTTGATTTGTTTTAAATTTTAATTAGTTCATGTTTATTTAAACTAATCCAATTATGGGTGTTAATAAGATTTTATACATAAATTATTTATAAAAACTATTTATATTAAGAAATTGTAATTTAAAAAAAAATGTTTTTTGTTTCATTTTGATAGTTTTATTTTTAATTTATTTATACATATAATATTTTTTTAATTTTTATTAATTGATTCTAGATATGGAATAAATTGATCTAAATATACTTAATTGTTCCCTATAATTGTTTTTAACATGAATAGTAATAGTGGAAAAAATTATTACCTCAATAATGAGTAAAACATGCTAACATGGATTATGAATATGTGGTGAGTCTATAATTTTTCATTATATTTTTTATTGGATGAATTAAATTTTAAACTAAAAACCGAAAATTCAAATTATAGTTGTTTAATTAAAACTATTCTATAAAAATAACTTATATGTTATTTAAATGAATAAATATCACAAAATTTCACTCTCTTTGTCGTAAATATCTCTTATCTGTTCACATACATATAAGTAGGTTATTAATGAATAAAAGTGTCAATTTTATAAATAATAAACTTATTTTGTTTTGATAAATTTATTTATTACTTTTTGGGTCACTTGGAAGAGATTATGACCATTATAATATTTTATTTTATGAAAAGTAAAAAATGTTACATTCATGTTTTTAATAACTATAATATTTTTAATATGGGGTAATACAAAAAATATATTAAACTATAGATATTCGTATAAAATATAAAATATATATATGTATCATGGTAATTTATTTTTAAATTTTGGTGAAAAAATATTTAAATTAAACAATTACACAATGATGATGCAATAATTATTTAATTAATAAAAAAATACAATAAGCGATTTAAAAAATATTTAAATAAATATAATTTTAATTAATTAATGTGATCCAAGAATTATATATATGTTTATGACATATTAGGGGTGTATTAAATAATTTTTTTTTGATGTTATCATCTTTTATTAGATTTCTTAATGTCAATGTAATGAATATTGTCAAAATTAACAATAATGATATTTTATCAAAAGAGTATTTTAATAAATTTTATAAACATCTTAAAAGTGTTATTATGTATGCTCATAAGTATCATAGTGTTTCCCTTTATGGTCTAATACTAACATTATAATTAAAGATTAAAATCTTTTAATATTGGAATATTTGTTATCATGGTAAAAATTGAAATGGTTAATGAAGAGTTAGTCAAAATGATAAGGTTGGAAATTACATAAAACTTTACCAAAAATATATTGGTTGGTGGGATTACATTCATATTTCACCTTATATTCTACTCTCTTTCAATTTGGAGTTCTTTTATTGATATTAAATTTATTATAATTTAATCATTTGAGAAATTTCAAAGGTTCCCCTAACCTCATTTATAAAAGGGAACCTAATTTATCACTTATTTAAACCACCATGAGAATTATAAATTGGCATAAATTTTCAAATTTATATTTTATAGTTCTAAAAATATATTTTATAGGTGCTTTTCTTCTCAAAATAAAAAACCGAGAGCCCGTTAAGGGAGATAAAAAGGAAGCGTTTCTAATAAGTGGTAATCACTTTAACCTAAAACTTTTTTTTTCTATTCTTCCTTACCACATAAAAATCTATGTTTTCATCATAAAATAATAAAAAATTTATCATAAATATGATAAAATGTGTTTATTATTATTATGAAAACATAATTATAAAAACTATTTCGCATGAAATAATAAGTTAAAGTATCTCTCATGCGTATGTACTGCTTACCATATCCACATATCGATACAATTCATTTGTCATCACCGTATATTATGGATATATATTAATACGTTTTTAATGAATATATATGAAAATATATGATTTAATAAATATCATTTAAATATGAAATTATTATTTACCCTTCTTTCATTCCACCAATCGAAAAATGAAAATTGTGTTCATGTGTACGTATGACCTACCATCTCCATGAATAGTGTAATTCATTTTTATAGTTATACATTAATTGATTGATAATAAATATATATGTAATTATTATATGTTATATATATAACATGATTAAAATTATTTAAATATTGATACCAAAATCAAATTATAAGGAATAATTATTCCAAAACAAAACATGCTTGGAAAATAAAGCATTTATCACTAAGAATAGTGATGTTAATATATAATTATTAATAAATGGGTGATAAAATGTTATAAATAAAAAATACATGATATGATATAATTAATTTTTTTGGTTAGATTTATAATAAATCTATATTTATTATATATTTGGATTGAACATGACCAAATAAACGAAAGATTTGAGGTAGGAGGATTCTTAACTCAATTTACATTCCATTTGTTAAAATACTATTTCATTAGTTATATCATTAAAGAAATATTTGTGAAATGAATTTTGATTATATTATATTGCTTTTCTAATTTTTTTATATGGATTTATAGTTATTAAACATAATTGATTCATTATATTAATTCTCACTTCAATGATATGATATTTGTAGGAGATTTTCGTCTCACTTTTATTTTAGTGGGACACATCCCTTATACATTACTTATTTTTTTTTGGTGTATATAATACCCAGGAATATCTTATATGATTAATTTTATTAAAATTATGATATTTTTGGAATCTATTTAGGTTTTATTCTTTCAGGGGTTGATGATTAAAATGATACCAATGGGGTAAGGAATTTTTTCAGAATATCATCATTATTTGATATAGTTTATGTTTAAGTCTCCCACAGAATGTACTTATATTCCATGTCCATGTTCTCTAAAAATACCATTTTTTTACTATTATCTTAATATTATTGAAATTCATATTTAAATTTTTTTTAATTTTTTCTAAATGGTTTTAAAGGAATCATTTTAACATTTACCAAAATAGGTACTCTGTGACTTTTCCAAAAAACATTACTGAAGGAATGTTTTTTAACTTATACAGCCAGTGAAAATTTTCCATATTTGATGATTTTATAATAATTTGTATATTCATATATAATGTTACATGAATATTTTCAAAAAAAATTTCTTTTTTAATTGCACGACCTTTTAAAAAAATGATTAAAAAATAGAAAGGATATTTTCATCAATAATTATTTCAAGTGATCTTTAAAAATCATTTTCCAAATAAGAAATAATTGTTGATATTGATTATGATTTACTAGAGATATTATTATAGGATAGCAGAATTTTTATTTCTGTATATATTTTATGTTTTTGATGGAATAATTATTTTGAATCCCATTACATTTACTTCAGCATTGAAATGATCAAATGTTTATGAACACCAATTATTTTCATGAATTTTGATATGATGAATTATTTATGTTCTTTTTCCACACATTTATTTGGTTTTATTTCTTTTATAGTTTGGACCTATATCTCTCCCCAATAAATTTAGTAAATTTTTATATCTAGTGATAAGGATAGGTCTGTAATGGGATGTGAACCAAGTTTAGTAAGACATGAATTCAACGAGAAGTGAACCATGTTCTATAATACATGGATGAAACTAGAAGTGAACCATGTTCAATATGAAAGGACTAGAATAATAAGGGAACCTAGTTTATTAATTTAGTGCTATAA
Organism: Viscum album; assembly: GCA_963277665.1. Classification (NCBI taxonomy): domain Eukaryota; kingdom Viridiplantae; phylum Streptophyta; class Magnoliopsida; order Santalales; family Viscaceae; genus Viscum; species Viscum album. The sequence goes on along the minus strand of OY728131.1, from coordinate 1,082,825,767 downwards.
TGTGGAGCCAACTGGGTTCAATATGGTAATTTTTCCACTATTATAGTCTTATAAATAAGCCTTGACTGGTATGTAAACTATTTTCTATGCATGTGTGTATTCCACAAATTCTATGTCTTATGAATATATAATTAACATAGCACAGGTTATTGGATTTATTTATGTTCCCTGACTTTAAAAAAGTAAATATTTATTCCATCATCCAATATTTTTATCTTTGATATGATTGTTATAATTTTCAAATGTTATGTTCATATTCTTATACTATAATACTTATATTATTCTTATGAGATCATTGTTATCTCCATCTTTACCCTTAATGAGCATATGATATCATGCATTATTATGATTATTTTCAATAGGATATGAAATTTGGTATTAATAATGATATTCCAAAAAGGTTTCTAGTTATGAAGAAATAAGTTAGATATTATGTAGATATTTTATAAACCATTTTTTATGCTTCTATGTTTCAAATGGAAAAAGACATTTTCAATACTCATAAATGTGTATCTTGATTGTAATGAATATTAATATAAAAATACTTAATATCTATGTATTAAAATATTGATCCATTATATTTGGTATCATCAGACTTGTTTTGTTAACCTTTGGAAACTAGGACAGGAAAACCATAGTAAGATCCATAAGGATAGGTCTATATATAGGTTATAATCCAATATTTTTTGTAAATATCATTTATTACATAGTATTAAATGTAATATATTAAATATTAAATAAAATTTCCCTTGATTATGTAGTTTTCCCACTATAACTAGTTTTTCTCACACTATACCTTTTGGGATTTAGGCAATAGATGGAACCAGGGGGATTTATGTTAATAGTGAATGTGATTGAAAATGGAATGATTTTACTCATAAGAAACCAAATGATATGGGATTTGGAATACGAAAAAAAAATTTATTCCCAATCATAAATCTAATTAGATGATCATTAATCTCAACTTTTGTGAGTTTTCTGAACCATATAAAAAGAAAATGATGGTTTTTTGTGGTGACCACAGAGGAAATATTGTTCAATTTTTCCCATTTACATCATGTGGGTAGTGGAATAAAGAAGAATGTTTCAAATGGATTAGATGATGCTTTGTGTGTGTAAAATAAGGACACATAACAAGTAATTAAAAATAAAAAATGAAAGGTTTATTTAACACAATGGATGATAATAATTTCAATACTAAGGCATCATAGACCATGAAATATTTTAAATGTGAAATGTGAGTGGATATTTCAAGTCAATTCCTTAGGGGAAAAGATCATGAAGAGAATAAAAATGGTTGTATGAGTAATGGTTGTATTGATGATGATGAGGAGACTATATGTGATATATTAGATGAATGTTGTGTTAATTAATTAAATGTAGAATCATAGATAATGGTTTATGTAGATAGTTTAATGATTGAGTGTTTTTGTATTGGAATTTAAGAATAATGTGGTATAATTTGATTTATTGTATTAGGAAATAGTGAAATAACTATATATTGGTCTGATATATTTTTTACTAAAGGTTTTGAAATAATATGTTGAATGTTATTGGTAATCAAGAAATTTTATTGAGGGGGTAAGATGATATTTTTAAGGAATACCAAATTTAGGGAAAGACAACCCTTAATATGTGCATGATGTTGGGATAATAACGAGATAAAGATATATTTCACTGTGATAAAAGAAATGGGATAGTATTGAAAAGCTTGGAACTAATTAGTAACATGATTATAGTGTGGTTTATTATATCATGGATTGAGTTAATTTTTTTTTGGATTTATGGTATGTGGAAAGAGTTAATTTTTAAAAGCATTCATGATGTCACTATGGGTTTATGGTAACTCAGGTTATTGCCTTGTTTCAAGAGAACACATGACAATGGTATTAACATATACGATTTGTAAAAATTGGGATCTATGTAAAGTTTCTCAAGGGATTAATGATATGTTTTTTTTTGGAAATTTTTTGACTTTCTTTTGAATGCTTTGGATCTTGATCTATTGGAAGGTCCATAAGGATAACCTTTTATGAAAATTTTTTAAGTAGAAATTTCGAATGAGGTTTTAGTGATTATTTTATTAATTAACTATATAAATATTTATGTGTAATGGATAACCTATGATAATGATTTTTTATAACTGTTGAAATAAGGAATGAATTATAATCACATTATGGATCATATGACCCAAAAGTTCTTTAGGTATTGCAATTTCATCTACAGTTATTAGAGTATGAGGTTTAGAGGAAATTGATAAAGGAAAAACCAATGAGTGATATCGTACTTATGAAATGAAATTATGAATTTATATATTCTCGAAGGATTTTTAAATAAAATGTCATTTGATTATCAATAAATATGCTGATACCAATGAACTTTTTCAGACTTATTTGGCCTATGGTTTTGTGGTTATTACCATTATATTGACAACATTATCTATAACATTATATCAGTTTATGGGGATAATTTTTACCTTCAAAATACATATTTAAATTTTTTCCCCTATGTGGAAACCTAGTAATGCGTTACTTCAGGTAAAATTTATGTTTCCAATATTCATTTTCAAGGGATGTTTTGTTATTCATTTATATGATGTGGGTTTCTATGAATGAATTATATTTTTTTAAAACATTTATGATTGAAAAAATTTTCATTGTAAAAATTATTTTATAGGGGGGTATAATCTAATAGCCATAGTTTCTTATGAAAATGATTTTATAAAAAATAATTTTATTTCTTTGATAGCATGCGTTGTATGAAATACAAATGTTACAAAAACTGTGAAATATTATTAAAATAGTATATGCCTTTCATAAAATAGAAATTAAATAGGAAATAATAAATATGAATAACTAATTTATGAAATAAATATCTAACTCAACTTGAATTTATATGTATGTTATTTGAAAACTATCAGACAATTAATTTTAAGTAATTTTTTCTTCTAAAATATGTTTTCTTCAAAGATGAGTTATTTCTTATTTTTACAAGTGACTATTAATTTACAGAAGTTATCTATATTATATTTTAAAAAAATGTTTTTTTTAATTCATCATTTCAAAATTATCTTAAAACTATTTTTTCTATAATTTTTTGAGAATATTTATTTTTCAAGAAATATTGAAAAATGTTGTTTTTTATTAAAAACTATAATTTATTTTAAGGTTTATAAGTTGTAAAATAATTTTTTTAGTTTTAAATTTTAATTAGTTGTTTTTTTATAATTTATAAAATATTGGTTTTCAAGAGCATTTTTTTACTTGAATTTATTATAAAAACATTTTATATTTCAAAATGCCATTTTTATGAAAAATATATTTTTTCATTTAATTTTTAGGTGGTTTTAAAAAAATAAATTCTACAACTTATTTGTGTTAAATTTTTTAAAATTTATTCCATATTTTGAATAAGTGGATCCAATTTCAAAAAATTGGTCCCTTTTAATTTTTGTTCATATTATTTGTAAATGTGGGAAAATTTATTACCTTTTTAAAGGGTAATATGTGTTAATATGGATTAAAAAAAGTGAAAAGGATATAAATTTTATTCCTATTTATTATATGATTAATTTAACTCTTATTTTAACACTTAATGTTATAAATTGAACTATTTAATGGACATTTGTTCATGAAAATTCTTTTTATATTATTTAAATAAAATAATGTCACAAAATGTCACTTTCATTGACTTAAATATATCTTATATGTTAACATGGAGGAAAAAGTTGGTTATGAATGAATATAAGTGAAATTTTTGAATTTAATAAACTTATTTTTATGATATAAATTTATTTATATCATTGGGGGCCACTTGGATAAGATTATGATCTTTATAATATTTTATTTAATGAAAAGTAAAAAATGTCACATTCATGATTTGAATGACTATATCATTTTTAATATTGGATTATCTAGTGATTTTTCTAAACTATAAATATTAATATTAAATATAATAGATCTATCTACATAATGATAAATTTTTATTAATTTTTTATTATGATTTAATTGCCTTAAATAATTACACAATGATGATTTGGTAATTCTTCCATTAATAATAAATAAATTAAATGTTTTTAAAAATATTAAAATAAATATAATATGATTTAATTAAAGTGATCCACGAATTTTATTTCTGTTTATGAAATATTATGGGTAGATTAAAAGATTTTTTTAAAAGTTGTACTATTGTGTTAATATTTTTAATGTCCAAGTAATGAATAGTTTCATAATTGACATAAATGATATTTTATTAAAATATTATTTTATTAAATTATTTATAAATCATAAAAAATATCAAATCATTACAAAGGGTATATTTTATGGCCATAAATACCATAAATTGTAAATTTATGGTACAATTTAATTTTTATAATAAAAAATTTAAACATTTTATTATTAAGAAATTTGTTACGATAGTTAAAATTAAAATAGGTTAACTAAGATTTAATAAAAATGATAATGCTTAAAATTATAGAAGAAGCTGTGAAAAATCTACTGGTTGTTGGGTTTAAAATCCTATAAATCATTACCTTATAATATTTTTCCATTTATATTCATTTTTATTGATATTTTATTTATTATAATTTAACTTTTGAGAAATTCCAAAAGTTCCCATCACCTAAATTATAAAAGGGAACCACCTCCCTCACTTATTTTCAAAACATTGAGCCATGTATCTCGACCATAATTAGTGAATTTATATTCAAAAATTCTCTATTAACATTCTATTGCTTCTAATAATCTCAAAAGACCAACCCCATAGCCATTTAGAGGCAATCCAATGGAGATGTTTCAAAAAAGATATAGCTACTTTAACCGATCACATTATTTTTCTACTCTTCTTACCTCCTCTAAATTTATTTATTTTTATAATAAATTAATAAATTAAGTATAATAAATTTTATTAAATTTTATTATTATTTTTAAAACAGTATTATACACCCTCTTTCTCATCAAACAAGAAGTGAATGTATCGCTCATGTGCACGAATGACATACCATCTCAATATAACGATACAATTCATTTTTCATCACCATCTATTAAGTATGTATGTTATGATGTGTTTAAAGAATATATATTATATATATGATATAATTAACCTTATATAAATATGAATTATTTTTTTCCTTTCATCCATTCCATCAATGTAAAAATAGAAATTATGTTAATTCATACTTATGACCTACAGTCTCTATGAATGATGTAAGTCATTTGTCTATTTATACTTTTTATGAATGAATATAAATATTCATATAATTTTTATATATAATTTTTATACCATGATTAACATTTTGAAAATAATGGCACCAATATAAATGTATACTAACCAAGACTTGAGGACCGAATCATGCTTGGAAAACGAAATAGTAATCACCAAGAACAATGGTTTTAATAAAGAATTATTAATAGATGGGTGATGAGATGTTAAAAATAAATAATAAATGATATGATAAAATTAAAATTATGCAATAAATTTTTAATAAATACATATTTATTATACTTTTAGGTTTTAACATGAACAATGAAATACAAGACTTGTGGTAGGGGTATTCTTAACTCGCTATGCATTCACTGGGTTAAACAACTATTTCATTGATTATGTCCAGCTCAGAATATGATTGAAATGAATCTTTATTATCTTATAGCGTGTTTACACTTTTTTATGTATTTACATCTATCACACATAATGGATTCATTTTATTAATTCTCTTCTCAATGATATGGGATTTTTCCAGATTTTTTCCTCACTTTTATATTTGTGGGACACACACCTTATACACTACTTGTTTCTTTTATGTGGTGTATATACTACATAGGAATATATTTTATATTTCTTTTCATAAGATTTATTATATATTCATACCAATTTATGTTTATTTATTTCACATGTCTTATCATTCAAATGACACAAAAGTGGTAAGGGTTTATTTCACAATCTAATCATTTTACATGATTTTTTATGCTTATGTATGCACTGGTGAATATTTATCTTCCATGTATATATTTACTAAAAATGTTTTCATACATTTTTTAATATTCTAAAAAAATTAATATCATTTTTACCCATGTTTTAATTTTTACGGAATTGTTTTAATTTATTCTTTTTATCATTTTCTAAAAAGTTACTTTGTGACATTTATGACAAAAATATGAAAGGAATGTTTTTTTAACTACTAAAAATGTGTGGATTTTCCCTATTTCATATATCTTGAAAGATTTTAATTTTTTTATACAACAATACAATATCATTTTCAAATAAAATGTTTTCTTTTTTAATTTCATGGATTTTTAATTGTTTTTCAAAATTGGTAGTGTATTCTTTTAACAAATTATTTTAGGTAATATTTCAAAATAATTTTCTATCTAGGACAACATTATTTTATGTTAATGATGCATTAAATGGGATTGGATACTAGGATACCATCTTTATTGATTCCTTGTTTGGTTTTAGATTATGATGGAATGATTTTTGTGAGTCCCATACATTTTCTATGAGTTTTGAAATGATGAAATGTTCATGAAACCAATTTCTTTTTGTGGGTTCTGATATTTTTAATGATTTATATTCTTATGGAACACATATGTATGGTTATAATTATGTGATATGTGGGATAAATATTTCCCTCCAAATTTTTAGGAAAATATTTATATATCATGAGATAAACATGATAGGAAGGGGAAGTGAATTAGATTTAGTATGAAAAGATTGGAATATGAAGTGAACCCAGTTCAGTAATACAGGACTGGAATAAGATGTGGACTCGATTCAGTAAGACTGGGCTAGAACGACAAGTGAACTGGGTTCGGTAATACCAGGTTGGAATGAGGATTGAAATTTCTTCCTTATGGTATTTTTTCACTATGTTAGTCTTGGATATGATCATTGAATAATATGAAAAAGATTTTGTATTCTTATTTGTTTTCCCTAAACACTATATCTTATGACAATATTATGCTCACGGATCGGGTTATTTTATTTTCTTCTAATTCATGTCTTATGAACTATCAATATTTATTCTATCATCATATATTATGATTTTTTATATGTATGTTATAATTTCCAGATGATGTATTCACGTTCTTATACCATTATTCTCATTCTATACTTTTATGTCAATGTTATCACCCTTATTTACCCTTACTAAGCATATGATCTCACCCCTTTTCATGTGTATTTTCTCTAAGGTATGAAGAAAGGTATTAATTATGATATTTGAAAAAGTTTTTTGGTTATATAGAAATAAGTGGGATATGATGTAGATATTTTATGAACTGGTTTTTTATGTTTCCAATTTTCCAAAGGCACTATACCTTTATGATCCCTAGGAACATGTTTGTGTAATTTAATGAATATTCATCTAAAAATCAATAATATATATGTATGAAAATCATTATTTACTACAAATGAAAATTGAAAGTAAACATCCAAATGATACATTACAAAATCATTCCATGAAAGCATAGATAAAGAGTGCGAGCATTAAACAAGAGTTATTTTCTTCGCATGTGTTATGATAGGTCACTAGTAACAAAATTGAAATAAATTAAAGGACAAATATGAACAATATACAAATTTATGTATATTAATTAGTAAATATTATATTTAATTTATACTCCTTGATTATTAGTTTAAATAGTTCATTATATGATTTTTTAAATATAATAACCCAGGAAGTCATGAAACATTAAAAGAATTCACGGTGTGTTGTCCAAGAATATGATAAAATATGATACCCATACCAGTGGAAATATGCACATGATTTTACTTCCCAATGAACGGTTCTTGTAAAATAATTGTTCTGTGTTAAATTACACCATAAAATTTTGGACTAAAGGTTGTTTATGTTATTTCTTACAGAATCTGTAGTTAAAAAATACATGAATCATTGGGAATACTAGATGAATATAAAATGTATTAATTTATTACCCAGTTGTGGAGAGAGAATTATTTGTTAAGAAAACTAATTTTTTTGTCAAAGACATAACCAATATATTATGTAGACTTTCTAGAGATAAATATTTTATATATTATTAACACATTTACTTATCTAGTCTTAGAATAATAATCCTTCATAAATAAATGCAATCCATAATGCTTTTATAATGTGTCCAATTAAATAGAATGAACTATTAAATGGTTAAGCTAGAGTAAAACTTATATAATTCTTAAGATTAATTTAAGTGTTTTCTAGAATGTAAAATTTAATTAACAAATATTAATCATTAGAATATATGAGTAGCTTCAGGCCGATATACTAATGAATATCTTGAAAAATCATTTATCAATCACCACAATATAGCTTGGAGTAAGTCATAAAAGCATAATTCCGTATACACATCTGAGTCATGATGTTACAATAGAGTATTAATGATGATCCTTACATGAAAAAATTAATCAATAAAATATAGTGTGGATTTATTCCTAGACACACATTTCCTTATTCACATCGAAGTTACACTAATAGTGAAAAATAGAATTAATATTTAGATTCATATGCATTGTAGAAACATCCATTACTTTTCGAGACATGATTCACAAATATAGGAATTTTCTCTCTTATCATATACCAACTATAATGAAAAATGGATATCATATTTTTAATATTATTATATAAATAAATTGTTTCATAAGAATATATTTTTGGATGAAAATAGCTTGTTATGAATATAAAAAATGATGCATCAAGAAAAATACAGTGTGGATCTAATATAAGTATCCTAATGGTATTTAAGAATATTATTGATATATATAAGATAGAAAATTTGTAGTCGGGTAATAGGATATATATCAACAAATGGGTGAACATCTATATTTGATAATGTAGTATCCATATTAAATTTGATTTAGTTAATGCCAGAGATGCTCTATCCATCCAACATTGTGATTTTTATTCCAGAAGGACTCAACTACAAACAAACAATGAGATCCCCCCTAAGGTGGATGAAAATAATGCAACCCAAGGGCATCTCCCATAATCAAATTAACCTACTCGGGTTTAATAAGAGACACATTATCCACCAAGACCACAGTATCCCCAGGGACTACAAGAGATGCAAAATAATCCGCTACTTTATTCCCTTCTCACCAAGTGTGAGTTACCCTGACATTATTCCCCATAAGGGCCTTGTATTGTCTATTAGTGTAGGAAATCTTCCACAGAGTCATACCTCCCTCGTACAATGCATCATGAAAAATCTGCGAATCCGTTTCAACCTGCACCACATTAAGCCCTCTATCAATACACAACGACACCCCTGAGAGAACTGCCAAGGCCTCTTCCTCCACCGAGCTCTCCCTCCTGTAATGGGCAGCAAAAGCCATCATCACACTACCAATTCCATCATGAAACACCCCCCTCCTCGCATGATGTCCCTAGTACATGCTCCATCAATGTTCAGCTGATTACCTTCCACTAGGGGGATCCAGTGGACCCAACTCCCCCGCTCCGTGGAGCTCCTCTACCTAACCACCAACCCATGGGACTTCAACACCCTTAGAGATGGAACATCCTCCCCAAATCCCGCAATACCCACCATTTCAATCAACATACACCTTATTCTCACCACCACCACCCTCTGAGTGGACAGACATCCCTCGATCCTGACGCGATTCCTCCCTTCCCATAAGTCCCAACAGCCCGCATTATAAAACATATCACGGGCCTCTGTATCCTTCTCATTTCCATCACACCCCTGAAACCATTGAACAAAAAACTAGTCTCATGTGTCGGTGTCTGAAGAGTACCCCGTGTTCATTCCCAGAAAACTCCACACCACACGAGCCCAGTCCCCCATGAAGAAAATATTCTCTATACTCTCCTCCTTCCTCCATTTACAACACAGAAAACCAGACGCCAGGCTAATACCCAGAATTTTGATGTTCTCGTCTAAAGGGATAGAATTATACATTATCTACCACATTAGAAAGTTCATTTTGGTAGGAACACTTCTGCTCCATGCCACTCTGTTTCTCGACTCCTGAAGCTACTGTGCATGGAAACTCCTATGAAAGTCTTTCAAATTGAACCTACCTAACGCTGAAGGTGTGTATACACACCTATCCTTCTCCTGGTTGATCACAACTGAATCAAAGACCCTCTGAGAATCCGCATCCAGCACCGCTCTGAAGAACAGGGGATGTAAAAAAGGAATATTTGTTACATGATCTTGTGAAAATAAATCGTCCACAAAAACATACTCTTTAGGAAGTATAGATCCATTATAATGGTTTTAAATTCATCACAGATAGTGATACATTAATCCTTGAGAATATGGAATCTTTAAAGTAAGCAGTATATAGAAACTAGACACGACAGGAACATGTAATTAAATTTCAATAATGGATTCCATAAATTAATGAACATGCTCTTAGTATTTGGAATGATTCAAATTTTGATACTATGGTGGTATTCAATAGAAACATTACATTGGTGTGATAAGATTTGTACCATTAAGTCTTTATTGGTTATACATAGTCATAATGCCTAAATCTATTAGGATTTTGAACTTTTCATAACTACATTTTTTGATAATTATTCTAGGCATTGGATATTAGGACCACCTTTCTTTTAAAGTATTTGTATGATATGAAAAAAAATATTTTTTGACACTATATAGTGAAAATATGTGGAATTAGCTACTGAAATATAGTTTTGGTTTGAAGTATGAAAAATGATCAAAGAATATTCATCTAGTTTGACATTTTTTTCAGTTTTTTACAAGATTATAGTGGGAGAACCGCTATTTTCTATGTATAAAACGTTGATAAAATATGAAAAATAGTTTTTGGTATTACAATTAGTTAAGACTACAATTAAAGTAACACTCTATATATTGACATAAAATAACAAAAACCTATTTTTTAGGGAGTGGGATATACTAAGGTACATCTAATTGGTTTCTTAGATAAACCCAAAGTATATATAATAACATAGTATTGAAAAATTCATGTTTGAATAATTCAAGAGATAGTTTATACTAATGTAACTTTGTATAAACCTCACCAACAAGACATGCATGGGAGATATGAAGAAATTAATGTGGTGAGAATAATTAAACGTGTTTCTATAATGGATCAATCACATATTATATTCTATGTACAAGATAAGATATTTACCACAATGTAGGAAAATATCATTTATATCAAAGAGAATAAATATTAAAAAGATAAAACTATGTAATTGTACTTGAGATAGTTCAAGAGATATGTTCTTGGTCCTTGGATATTACAAGAAACTAGTTCATGGGGACACACACTATAATTCCATTAGATAAATTGATTTTAGTCAGGCTATGGAAATGAGAAAGAGTTTCTTATTATATCCAATGGTAGTTATATATATAAATACCAAGCATGTTAAAACTTATGATGTCGCTAAAGAAAGAGTATAAACTATGAAATTATTTGTTTTAGTTATTATAATTTCACATAATATGTATTGTTTATTCATAATATATGTTATTATAATTTTACTACCAATACTAGAAAATATGTCAAGTATTGACAGTGGAAGACAAGAATATACTAAGATATATCATCTCTCAAGGAGTCATACTCAAGGGGGTGGAGTTGTAGGTAGTAGAAAACCATGAAACAGAGACACGACAAGACCAATGAATGAATACATAACTCATCAGATGCATAATTTTATCATGTGAGAGATAAAAAGGTTAGTTAGTAAGTTCCACTAGTCCAAGTGAGTGTGTTGTAAGAGTGGGTTCCCAAGACCCAACATGAAAAATACTTTTCCATTACCATGTCTTGTATATAATGAGTTATGACTGATGTAATCATTCCTTAATAATGTTGATATATCTATGTCTTCTACATAAATGGGAATTTCTATAGATTATATATGGTGTCAAATGGTTATAGAAATTCTCAGTGTATAATGAGAATATCAGGACACTTTGATAATCTTAAAAATATGTACTATGGTCTTGATACGTCATACTAAATGGATAAATGTTATGTCAAAATATTGGGTGATGTGGAATTATAATCATGATGTTCAAACATAGTGATATCTAGTAGATGAGACCATGAGTACTATCCCTCCAATAAGAACACCACATGTTTTAGTTTTCATTGGTAGTTCTTATTTGTTAAAATGTGTAATCATCTCATGACATGCGATTAGAATTAGGGTATAAAATTTTATCACATGCTTCGATGAAAAGAAAAAACTATAGAATTGATGACGCAGTGAGGTAGCTTACATTAGGTATGTCACTGGTGGAATGAAATTGATTGAATAACCAAGATAGAATCTTTGTCATCCGAAAGGAAGTGGTATGTCTGGACTAGTTGATCGGGATGGTTGCACCTTCACTAAATCCATGGACATAATATAACAATAAAATTCCATCTAATTAGCACAATGATTAATAAATCAAGGAAGTATTATGGCATAATGTTCGCATCACTATTTATGAGATATCATAAGAAAAAGATGATTATATTACAAGCTCTGTGTTCATATAAAAGGTAACCACTGTAATTAATATTCCTAATATATCTTCAGTGTCTATAATGTGTTTATAAAATCCACCCTTGGTCTATAAATAGAATTCACTACTATCATGATAAGGTCTTAGAGGTTCACACACTTTGCGTATTCAAAAGTTTGGGCTATTTCGATGAATAAGAGTTTAGAACATGGTGGGCCCCACCACTACAGCCTACGGATATTCGAGAATTTATGATTTCCAAGTAATAATTAAATTCATATAATTCAAGTATATAATAACTATTTTAAATTTATTTATAAAAACTATTCATATGACATTAATTGAATATTTGGAAAAATATTAAATGAATGAATAATATTTTAATATTCAAGGTTCATTTAAAGTTTTCTATAATGATGTGTCAAGTAAATCATTATATTTTATCATATAATATATTTTTTGTATTATAATAAATTGATAAAAAAATAAGTGAAATTTATGAAATTGCTAGTTGTTAATAACATATCATTTAGGGATTATTTAGTGGGTAATAAATATTTGGGTCTATTGATACATCACCTATTATTTTAGAAATTCACTATATAAGTGAGCAGAGGTGCTCATTCTACGTACTATTTAATTAATGAATATTTGAGAGCCTCCCTCAACTATCTCCTATATCCTAAATACTGTGTCCCTTGATCCAAGCAACCAGATGGATCACTCCTTCATAGATCGATGGAGCATCATTATAGTGATCATCTAGATGTCCAAGGAAATAATGAATCTATACTCTAGTAATAGGAATTTAGTGAATTACATTCTCACATATATTTAAAATGTGTTTGGATGATCTAGAGGGTCCTGAATTCAGTTCCTTTGAGTAGAGACCACTGGTCACAAGTAGTAGATGATCAATATTACCGATCGAATGAGGAAATTGTTTGATTTATTTTGGTACTGATAAATTATCACGTGGGATACTATGTTTTTTACAGGTATTTTTTTCACCGACAATGGTGTTGTTATGTTAATAATTGGTTATTTTTTTAAAATCTATGGGTCGTCTTCTTATGTGGTTCATCCCAATGCCAAAATTAAAATGGGCATTGAATATATCCAAATAAATAACTATTGTAGATAAAACCATTATGAATGCTACAAATAGTCATCATTATCACTAAAAATAAATTTATGGTATAATAGAATTTATAATTCAGGGGATTTACCAGTGCTAGAAATAGAACTAATAAAAAATACCCTCCTCAGTGATAAAGAAACACTAATAATGTGGCCCCTTTATTAGTACAATTTTTAGTGTTGATAAATGTTCTCCTTCATTGAATCTGTTTTTTGAAGAGATAAAATCTCTGTTACAACATTGTGCTGCTGTTATTTATAGCACATTACCAAAAAAAATAGTTTAAAAAAAATTCAATTAAATTTCAATTATAATATAAAAAACATTGTACAATAATTACAAACATTTAAAACATTGGTATTTTCAATTACAGCCATATGTATAATTACATTGATATGCATAAAATTTATGAGAAACACCTACAAATTCAGAAATAGTGTATCATTATCTTTGGACCACCTTCTAATAGTCTTTTCTTGATAATAGTTACTGAATATATCACACCTTCTTGAGAAAAAGAGTGTATATATAAAGAAAATCTATTCTCATGTTAGTGATACTTTAAAAAATAAATTAAAAATAAATATTATACAATTAATTAATAAAATATCATATTAAATTGAAAACATAGACATTGAGTCATAGTGGGTACAAAAAGTGTTAGATTAACCTACGGTTGATTTATACATGTCAAAATTGAATTATGGATTTTTTCAAAAAGTATCAAGATAATGAAATCATTTTTTATTAATTTTGAGTTTGTGGTGTGTGTTTTAAACTAAAATTATGATTTTAGATAAAAACACACACTCTCATCCCTAGAGGCCACACTATATGTCTGATTGAAGTGGGTTTAATTCATTCAATTTAAAAATTATTTTTAATAATTTTCAAAATATTATAAAGAAAATATTGTTATTTTTATTGGATGGCAGTTAACTAAACATGTTTTTGAACTGAAATTTCAAATTTAAATAGAAAAAATGATTATTGAGTAAGACCAGGTACACCACATATTAGATTGATATGAATTTCATTCATATTCGTCGAAAATGAATTGTGAATCATTCATAATGTATACGGACCATTCAATTCTATTATCAGTTTTGAGTATGTGATGTTAATTTTGAGTTAACATGTGACTTTTAAACTAACATCATGCACATTGAGTTATATCGGCCACACCCTGTGTCAAAGTGGTGTGGATAATTCCTACCCTTACAAAATGACTTTTAGATAATTTTCATAATTCATCAAGATAACATGATTTTTTTTTGGTTTTTAGTGAGGGATATATATTTTGAACTAAAATAAGACTTTTAAATTGAAAGAATTTTTTTTGAGTCATATCAAGAACACTATTTTTTAGATTAAAATGCAGTTGATTTGTATCCATCAAAAATTACTTATGGATCATTTTACAAAAGTATCAAGAAAATCCAAGAGTTTTCTCCTAGGTTTTAGTATTCGATATGTGACTTGAACTAAAATGTAAATTTTAAGCTAAAAACACATACTTAGAGCCTTACAAGGAACACTATATTTTAGAGTTATGTGAAATTTATTCCCATAAATCAAAAATAATTTTTGGATATCATTATTAAAATATGTGGAAAATAACAATTGGTTTTATTTATTTTAAGAGAGTAACAGATCTCTTGAACTAAAATGTCACTTTTAAACTGAAAACATCCACATTGAGTCATACCGAGAACACCATGGGTTAGATTTTAATGTGATTGATTCATACACCTGAAAATTAATATATGGATAATTTTTCTAAAGTATCTAGAAAATAAAATCATAATTTATTAGTTTTTAGTAGGTGATGTGTGATATGGACTAATATTTTGATTTTAAATAAAAACATGAAATTCCCATCAAAATGGACACACTATGTTTGAGACTGAAGTGCGGTTAATTATTAAATATCCCAGATGAAATATGAATCATTTTCTGAATGTATAAAAAATATAATTGGTTTTCTTGATTTTCATTCAGTGATGAACATTTTTGAACAAAAATGTGTCTTTTAAACAGAAACCATGAACTTTAAGTCATCTCAATCATACCGTGACTCAGATTGTCATGAATTTGATTCTTATATATCAAAAATTAATTATGAATTTTTTTTATTTATTATCATGAAATCCATGATTTTTTTTGTTTTTAGTGAGTAATGCATATTTTTGATCCAAAATGTCACTTTTAAACTAAAAATATGCACTTGAGTCATATTGGTCACACTAACTGTTATATTGACATATAGTATATTTTTACGCATACTAAATTAATTATGGACCATTTTACTAATGTATAATGATAATATTATCTTTTTCATCATTTTTGAGTATGTGATATATGTTTTGAAATAAAATGTGACTTTTAAACTGAAAACAAACAGATAGAGTCATACAAGGAACACTGTGTGCCAGAGTGACGTGTGGTTTATTAATATATGTCAAAAATTATTTATGGATCATTTTTATAAATTATTAGGATAACCATTGTCAAATTTATTGGTTTTCAATTAGTGATTCATGTTTTGAACTAAACATTCAATTTTAAACAGAAAACATGCACTCTGAGTCATACCGAGCACACTGTGGGTCAGACTGACATGAAGTTGACTCAAAAATGTCTCATACGACATATGTATAATTTTCCAAAAATATTAAGACAAAATAATAATAATTAATTTTTTTGAGTATGTGATTATTGATTTGAACTTAAATATCTATTTTAATTTAAAATACACAATTTCAATCATATCAACCACAGAATTTTTTGGATTAACATGAGGTTAATTACTATAAATTAAAAATCACTTATTATTAATTTTAATAATGAATAAATAAAATTTGACTGTTTTTTGTGGTTTTCAATTTATGATAGACATTTTTTACTAAAATGAAATATTTAAATAGAAAAAAAACCTTTAGTCTTGTCGGTCATGTCATTTTTTAGATTGACTTATGGATGATTATTAACCATAAAAATGATTTATGGATCAATTTCAAAAAATATAATGATGAAAAAAGTGCGGATTATATAATTTCAATGAATGGGATACTATTAAATAAAATTTCATTTTAGACTAAAAATAATCACTTTGAGTCATATGTGTCACAAAATATATCTAATTAAAATATTACTGGATGATATAAATCCAAAATGAATTATGGGTTATTTTCCTAATGTATCAATGAAATATATGTGAATTTTCTATATTTTTTTGTGGGAGGGACATGTTTTTATCTAAAATGTAATTTTAAACTAAAAACAAACACATTGAGTCTTACCGGTCACACCGTGTATCTATTTGAGATGCAACTGATTTGTACACATCAATAAATAATTATGGATTATTTTACTAAAGTATTTATAAAATATGATTTGGTTTTCTCTATTTTTATTATGTCAGACATCTTTATAACTAAAATAAAACTTTAAACCCTAAAACACCCACATTGAGTCCTAGTGGAAACACTATGTGTCATATTTACATGCGCCTAATTTATACATTTTAAAAATGACTTATGGATTTTTTTTTCCCAAAGAATAATGAAAATTCGAGAGTGGTTTCTCATTTTTGAGTTGGTGAATTTTTTTTAATAATTATTTATTTTATGTAATACAGACACTTTAAATCATACCAACCACATTATGTGTCAGATTCATGTGAGGATGACACATATATTTTGAAAATGAATTATGTATTATTTTATAAAATTATCAATATAATCTATGTCTTATTTTATTGTTTTCAGTTATTGATACGAATTTTGATCTAAAATGTTACTTTTAAATAAAAAACAATCTGTTTGAGTTATACAAGACACACCATGATACAAATTGATGTGCAACTGATTCGTAAACATAAAAAATGATATATGGACCCTTTTACCAAAGTATTTAGATAGTAAAAGTTTGTTTTATTAGTTTTGAGTATTTGATGTGTGTTTTTCAGTATAATAATTATTTAAAATAAAAACATGTACTTTTAGTCATATCGTACACACAGTGTCTCAAATTTTTGTCGGAATAATTATTATATGTTAAAAATTCATATGAACTATTTACATAAATTATCAAGAAAATATAAGGGAGTATAGTCGGTTATCATTAATTGACACATATTTTGAACTAAAATTTTACTTTAAAACTAAAAACACACAATTTGAGTCATACCAGGCACCCCATGTGTCAGATTGACATGTGGTTGATTTATAGAGATCAAAAATTATTTATGGATAACTTTTATATAGTATAAAGATAATAGAAGAATTTTATCTTATTTTTTATTATGTGATGTGTGTTCTGAATCAAAATATATATTTTTAAATCAATACAGAAACATTAAATCATAACAGGCCAACAGTGAATCATATTGACATGAAGCTTATTTTACACATTAAAAATTACTTAGATATCTCTTTTCTATAATATAAAGACAATCTTAGTGTGTCTTCTTAGTTTTAAGTATGTCACACATGTTTTATACTAAAAATTTTATTCTCAAATTAATACATGCACTTTGATTTATACCATAATGATATGTGTCATATTAACATGTGGTCAATTATTAAATGCATCAAATGATTTATAAATCACATTCCTAAAATATTAGGGAAATATTTATTTGATTCCCCTATTTTTAAAGATCATCAAAAATTTTTACCTGAAATTTATTTTTCAAACTAAAAACATATACTTTGAGTCATATTGGGCACAGAATGTTTCAAATTGATGTGTAGTTGATTTATATGTGTCAGAAATTATGTACGGATAATTTTCATAATGTATCAGGACAATCATAGTGTGTCAACATAGTTTACAATGAGTGACACACATTTTTAACTAAAATGTCAATTTTAAACAAAACCCACACACTTCGACTAATATTAGTAACACGATGTGGAAAATTAAAATGTGTTCAATTTCTAAAAAGAAAAATATTTATTGATCATTTTCATAAATTATCAAGACAATATGATCATGCATTCTTAGTATTTAGTGAGTAAAGAGTGTTTTGAACTAAAACTTCATTTTAAACTGAAATCTTTTACTTTTAGTCACATCGGAAACTTCATTTTTCAGATTTCTAGGAGGTTGATTATTACATGTCAAAAATGAATAGTTTGATCATTTTTTATAACGTGTTAGGAGAATCAGAGTATTTTTTAGATTTTAGCGAGTGATTATTGCATTAAACTAAAATGTCTCTTTTAAATGAAATTTTCACTTTTAATCATACCAGCCATGGTTAATTTATATTGAAAAGAAACAAATTCCTACACATAGAAAATATATTATGAATCATTTGTATGTTGTATAAAGGTAATTTGTGGTTGTCTTATCATTTTTTGATGAGTGGCATGCATTTTGAACTAAAATGTTACTTTTACACTGAAAACATGCACTTTGAGACATACTAGGTACAATGGGCCCTGGATTGATGTTTATATAATTTCTATACATAACCAATGACATATGGAACATTTTCCTATAGTATCAAGATAATACAAGTATGTTTTATTGTTTTTTAATTTCTGACACTTATTTTTTTTCTTCTAAATATCATTTTTAAAATGAAATCACACACACGTTCAGTCATTTGTGAACTAAAATCATTGTCTAACAAACATAAATAGATTAAATAATTTTTAAAAAAAATATATGATGATAAAAAATATTACATGAGGTCATTATCATATTTAAGACATCATCAAGAATTCATTATTCTCCAATAATTTATGCCATTAAAAAGGGAAAAAATGTTTTGAAAATAATAAATTCTTGACTATGTCACTTCATCATGATCTACGTGAAAATTGAATAAATAATTAATAAATAAAAATAATAATAATAATATCTAAAATAATTAGCTAAAATGATGAAATAATTAACTAAATATGTATTAGGAAGAGGCCACTTATTTATGCATATATACATTCCGACACAATGTTCTCTACCCAATAGTTATAAAAAATATATTTCATCTTTTGAATATGTGAAGTATAGAAAATTTGGGTTGTATGGTAAAACTATATTCTTAAAAAATATTAATAAATACATTAAATTAAATTGTAATTGTCATTGGAAATACATATTTGGATATGCTAGATTGTTGAAGTGATATGTTATAATTCATAAATTAAGGAAAATAATATCAAAAATCATTATCATTATTTTTTTTAGAAACAACATAATCCTGAACAAAAATAGGTAATTTTCTATGAAATATTTTTTTATAGTGAAATATAATTTTTAATACACTAATAATTTTCTAGTTATAGAATTAGATAGGATTTGTGTGCTCATAGACCATCCACATTCCATGATTTTGATGATATTTTAACACTGCCCTATTATCCCAAACTTTTACATAAAACATAATATAAAAAATATCTTGAATTTTATTTGTAAAATGTCTAATGTATTGTATTGAAAATTTATAAATGTCATCATGTATGTTCGATTTATTGGTAATACATGCTTTGAATAAAAATATATATAAATATTTGTATTATCCATGTTGATTTCAATGATATATAAATGCTCACTAAAAAAGTAATTAGTAGTCAAAGAATTGAAAACATGTATGATATGTTTAGATTTTAGAGTTTTAACCAAACATTGTGGGTGTTAATAAGTGTTTTTTCAAGTTTTTTTTTCAGACACTTAAAACATATTGTCTAATATTTCTAAATACTAATATTATTTCATTGAAATTTGATTTTTTATAAGTGATTTGTGGACTAATGAGTCAAATGTTTTGTTTTCATGTGTTTAACTCCAAATAGTAATGATATATACACCTACCAAAAATATGAATAATATTTATCTTTAATTAACAAAGTGGACTAGCTATTATAAGAATAGATTATGAAAGCACACCTCATTTATATAGTTAAAATCAAGACTCTGGGTCATCCATGCATGAAGATTTTATTTACATTCTCAAGACCATGAGAGTCTATAATGACCTCTCCATATGTTTTTTCTTCAAAATAAATGGTGGTCATATTATAATCTTTGAACATTTTATCTATATAAACTTTTAATTTTAGTAAATATAGTAGGTGAACTATTGGGGTAAAGGTATTATTTGATGGAGTTATTTATTGAGTGTTTTTCCTTTAGGTTTTTTTATTTGATATTTTGTTTCCGCTTCCTTTTATCCATTTGAAATAACATTCCTCAGTTCTAGTGTTTTTTCACTAATTGTTTATGGTTTTTCATAAAATATAAAATCTGAAGGGACATACCATGTTTTTGATATATATTTTTGAAGGACAAAATGATCATGATATGAATGTTCCAATACCATGATTGACCGTGTGAACTTGTAGATCATTAAAGAGAACATATACTTTATTACTATTTTTGGGATAAATGTGAATCCACACATTAACATGATATTTTGAAAATTTTTTGTGTGAAATACATCCTTGGATATTTAACATTTTACCCCTCATAAAAAGGTGATGTTTGGTTATTCTTATTGACATATCATAATCAATTTCACCATGTAGAATAATAGTAATAATAACGGCCTGAATTTCTACCTGATAAACATTTCATTGATATAATTATATCATATTTACACATTTTTCCCATACTATTTGTGTTTTTTCGTCTACTAGAGTTCCATCTTTATTTACATGATCATCCTTCCATACCACATGATAGTTACATATAGGGTTGGATATTGCTGCCTTGGTTGTTGTTGTATTGTTTCTTATCCTTGATTCATTCCAATATCATTGTCCTACAACTCAGACTACTAATTAATTTTTTCTTCTAGAACACTTATTTTTTCTTATATCTTATCTGTTTTCTTATACTTAACCCCTTTTTCATTTATTTTCCAAAAATATGTCAGATAAGATACTCTAAAACCAACACCTCTAACACAACCATATTATTTTGGCTGATTCAAGGCCACTAAAATTAGTCAACCATTGGCTATATCTGATTATGATTAATGTGTCTATAATAAATAAAAATATTGAAAAATAATGATTCATTATTATGTCATAATCATTAAAAACAAAACAAATATCTATTTTATTATACTTAGAGATGATTCCCATACTTTATGTGTATTTTATATCTATTACTATTCTATCATTGATTACAGAATCCTCCTTCCATAGAACATGATTTGGGATGGAATTGGATTTAAATTTCTATCCAACAGTTTTTATATAAATAAAAGGGAATAATTATTTTTCTATTCCATATAAAATAATTTTTTAAGACATAAAATACAGAACATTTTTTTATGTGAATCATACCCCCATAAATTTCTTTATAGTAATGGAACATTGGTTGTTCTGTATCCTATTTATTTTTAGCAATGAGTTTTTGTTCAATAAATTAAAAATTAATAAACAAATATATAAACAAAAATATTTCCATGTAAATTTTTACTAATAACAATTTACCTGAAAGGATTAATCCTTATGGTGGATAATAAATTCGTCCCATGTTTCTTGATTTATTATGAGTATATATATTTATCGTGGGCGTGGGTTTACTTTCCCTTAAGTGTCATAGAGATGATGCTTCATAATTATTTTTAGAAATTCTCTAGGAACCTTTCTAGTAACCTTTAATACAAATTTTCTTCAACATTCATCTATTGTAAATGAATCATCAAATAGATAATGAAGAGTAAATAAATGTTTCATTATTTTATTTTTTAATAAAAAATATAAATTATGTCATACCTTTACTCTAATATCAGCATAAATCAATTCTTTCACCACTTGTACAACACTTCTCCACATGTCTACATCAACTGACATATGAATTCAAGTGTTGAACCAATGTAACTATTGAAAATAGAAATGTTGGGGTTAGAAGGATAGCCACATGATTACAAATTAAACTAAAATTGTTTGCATCCTTTTTCACCTTAATAAATTTTGTTAAGACTATCATGATATGATTCTCTTATTTTTCTCTAGGAAAAAGGTTATTCACTATCGACCATTTCCATAGTTTTAGAATTTTCAATATATTGTTCCATGATATTGGTAGAATACGAATGTGGAGATACATTCAATTCCTATGGATTGAGAGTATCAATATGTTGAGAAACTTTTTGTTCCTTAGGATTGGGTGCCACAACATGTGGAGAATCCATTATCAGAATATATGGTTTAACATTTAATTAATATTACATAAATTGTTTAGGGAACACATAATACTATGAGGTAACACAATATATATTAAAAAATATACTTTAATATTGAAATTAACATCTTTTAATGGATGAAGGGATATTACCCCTCTATAAAGTGTCCAAAACCTCTAATTGCGGTATCTATTGAAATACAATAATCAATCAACATTGGGACCTCCAAAAAATGATTATGATATCCCAATGAAAATTTCATTCACAGATGAGTTTAAATATGAACTTTCTGTGGTTTTAGTCAATAAAAAAAATTGAACACTTTCTATTTGTATGATCTAGAACATAAAATAATTTTAATACCTAAAAACTCATCCTTGTACAATTCTTCACTAACATCTAATATTAGGAAGACCAATTAATCAATTTTAACATTAATACTATTATCAACCAACTCAAATTAAAAAATAAAATCTTTGAATGTCTAATAATACAACTCCCATATTATTTTAGGATTCCAATGTAGGACATAATCATGTTAATTTCATTCTCATCATTGATACTGAATTCATGAATCACTTCTAACATAAGAGTAACTATACTATATTGTATGGTACTGTGTCCATCATGTTCTATTATTTAAAACATATAATAGTTATTTAAATAACCATTATAAGACAATACATATATATTTGTTCCTCTGAATATCCATATAATTATTTTTATAATTGAATTTATATTTCTAGTCAACTCCTCCAAAATATAGTCTTGATACCATTCTATAAACTATTTATTATATGTATTTGATATCTATATTTTATAACTAGGTGAATTAAAATACCTAATAATTACATTTTTGATTTAAATATAAAGAAAAACCTATAAATTTCTACGTCAATTAAAAAAGTGATCCTTCTGCAACTATGTAATGGTAATTGAAAAAATATATTTTCTGGAAATTCCTTCACGAATATGTGTCCCACTATAATGATATTTTGGAACAAGAATTATCTCTATATAAAACATATATTTCGTAAAGAATTAAATATATTATTTAACTCTATATCTCTCTATAATACATCTTTTAGGATGACTTCAATTTTTTACATTACCCTTCAAAATTTCCATATACCATTCCAAGAGTTACATCTAACTATAATGTATACAACCACATAGTTGTATTTCTTTAACCAATTGATCCATCAAGTGAACCATCATATCAAAGAATGGTGGTGGTAAAAATATATTAAATTCCCGTAATATGACACTAATCTCCATTTATATAGTTGTAAATTTCATCAGGCCTATAACTTTAAAGCACATAACATAGAAATAGAAATAAAAAATGATTAATTTATGATAGTCATTTTTAGTAATAACAAAATACAAGCCTATTAGAATTTCTTATTTCATCAATCACATGAATGTCATGTGATTTAATGAACTTTAATATTAAATTAATTATTGAAATGATATTAGTAATATTTGATGAATACCCCACTCGAACCCTTATATGATTAAAGATGTTTTGAAAATGATATATCTCTTACTTGGAAGGTGTAAGAAGTTGTAGGAAGAAAATTATTCCTTTCAGCATTCTTGGGTGCCATCTTTTCCTATATCTCCATGTCAATCATGTCTAACCAAGACATAATACCATCCTTTATTTTTTTAAGTAAATTTGGTGAAATTATAATGAAACTATTACATTAAAAAGTTTCTACATGCATGACATCAATAAAATATTTTACAAAAAAAAAATTTATTATAGTAATTAAACAAAACAAAACTCTTCTTTAAACAATTTTTCATGACATATATTTATAGAAGGTTTACCAAATTTAGTGACCACATCCTTCAATATCTAAAATATTATATGACCTATTTGTGGAGATAGGTATTTACCTTATTCTAAATTCACATAGAATAATTTCATCTAAGATTGGTATTTATATACACATGGTAAATTTTATTAATGTCCTGGAACCCAAGTCTTATGGAAATGTTTTGACCTAACTAAGTGTGTTCCTTATTAAAAAATTTGACACTCTTTCATTCAATTAATTCAATATACTGACAAAACACGATATATAAGAAATTAATTTATCAACCCATATAACATGGCTCTCAATGTAAAATATTCATCTATATAAGAATTACATAGAATAAAATATTAATCACACATTAATATCAGATCAAAGATTAATGGATCCAAATAACGATAAATATCATTACCTTGTTGTATTGGTCATAATAAAATTATGTAAAATTTAATGTATTTTTATTTTATGAATAACCATGGTGGCAAGATATAATTTATGAACATAACTAGCCATGTATTTTGAGTGAATCTTCATACACTAAATGTATTGACTCAATCTATAAATACTTAAAAATAAAGTATTCTTATCTTATTTCGAAATTTAGAATAGTTATGATAAATTTTATTTCCCTAAAAATGGTCTATTGGGAGATGAAATTTTCCATGATGATTTCATGTATCATCCTATTGCATAAATTAATTTATAATCACCTCATATTTATATAGACACATAATCATTCGAATGATTAAAATGTTGTATTCAACATTCAATGTACATGATCAAACTTTCTTATATGAAGATGCACCACACATTTGAAAATTTATAAGCAATTCATATTCCTTGAGATATATTATGTATTCATTTAGATAGAAAAGTATTATTTCAGAGGTAATACCCATTAAATATAGAATTAATCTAGCCTTATATATTTGAAAAGGAATCTCATTTTTTGATTATTATATTATTGAAGAGATCATTCAGTTCTGTAAATCCTATATCACTCCATCTATTTCTATGTTTTACATTATAAATCTTCACTATGTGGATGAATTTAATTTTTTTAAAAAAATTAAATAAAAAATATATGATATAAATGATATTTCTAGATATGTAGAAAATCGATATAATCAATGATTAGTATAGTGAAAAT
Organism: Viscum album; assembly: GCA_963277665.1. Taxonomy (NCBI): domain Eukaryota; kingdom Viridiplantae; phylum Streptophyta; class Magnoliopsida; order Santalales; family Viscaceae; genus Viscum; species Viscum album. The sequence goes on along the minus strand of OY728131.1, from coordinate 1,082,800,053 downwards.
AATAACAAGACAATAATATTATAGTAATATAGATAGTAAATTATATAAAGTTTGTGGATATGTGAAATTTATTAAATAAGTGATACAATAGTACCCAAAGGTTCCCCTATGTATCCCCCATGAGAAAAATTGTGTGGTTGAATATAATAAAACAATTAGTTGGAAAAATTACTAAGAAACCCAAACTCATTGGTTTTAAGATAAATAGAAACCCCAATAAACTTTCTTTTAAAGGAATATCAAGAACCAAAATCAATTAGTTTGAACAAAGTACCAAAAAAACCTTGTTGGAAATTGATAACTAAGAACTAAATAATTTGAATGATAAAAGAAATAGAATACTTCAACAATTTGAATCCTTTTAAAATTCTTGATCATCACACACTATTGAATGAATTAAAACTAGATAGAAATACAGAGAGTTAAAGATAAGAATAAATATCCAAGTGTATTTAAAAAATAGTTTTAATAGGAGTAGAGATAAATAGTCACATAAATATAGAATGAGAATATTAATGGTTATTAGGATGAATTAATTCAAAAACACACATTTCTTAATTTGGTTCATTGATCTCATTCAGATGATGATTAATTTGAATATCTCCTTCGATAAAGTATTAAAAGTTTGAATAATTTGAGATATTGAGATATTATAAAGCCTTTTTATAGTAAATATCATTTCGAATTATTCACAAAGTGTTTGGATTATATTCAATGTCTCTTAAATCCTCCAAAAATAGACATAATAGTGTTTTGGGGTTTAATGGATTATGATAACATAATTAATACCCAACACAAACACTTTTATACCTTAATAGATTCTTCCTTAGAATATTTTTATTGATTTCATTAGTTACATGTTACCTTTTACCCTCCACAGGATCACCAGTGGGCTGACTAAATAAACCCATAATATGTTTTCTATAAAAATTTGGTCAGTGGAAACCACCAAGAATCTATTGGGGCTTCTAGTATTTTTAAAGTTCATTCAAATTATATCACCTATCTTTTAGCACCACAGTTTCTAGATAATAATCCAATTCTATAAAAGAATTATAAAACATCCTCTGAACATTTTTTGAATACATCTTTATAAAAGATGAATTCTGGTAATTTCGAATAAACAAAACCACAATATATAACATGAAATAGATTAGAAACAAATTAAATTATTTTAATCATTTAAAAGAAAAATGAAGGGATCCAATAATCTACTAATTTTTGATGATCTGAAACAATTGAAATAAAAATCAAGTAATTAAGATAAAAAGATAAAAAGGAAAGACTTTAATAATTAAGTGAGAAACCATTTTTCCTCCTTTGACATTTTGAAACAAATTCCCCCAACTTATTGAATCATTTGTATAAAAAAATAATATTTTATCTTTTACCTGAATCAAAAACTAATAACCCTTTTAAAACATATTACAATTTCATATTATCAAAACCAAGAATTCAATGTAAGTGGGTAAGAGATATAAGGTAAGAAAATTGAAATCAAAGATAATTTAAAAAAGAATAGTTTTAAGATTAGTATATTAAACAATTAAGCTCGTATATCTATATAGAAATATATTCAAGGAATTTTATAAAGAATTTATAATAAATTTTAATTGGATATCACACAAACAGATAAAAAATTAAAATATATTTTTTAAAAAATAAATTATACACATTTAGATAAGATAGAGGAGAAACTTATATTATCATTTAAATAAATACACTATCTGAAATGAGTAGACCGTAAAAAAGCTATATAAAAAATGTAATTTTATTCAAAAAATGGTTATAAAATATTATATATATCTAACAAATATAGGAGTGAAACTCAATATTTAATGGGAATTTGATAACAAAATTGAAAAAGAAAATAATTTTAAAAAATTTCCTGCCCTTCAAAATATTACTCAATTGAAAAAAGGTATCTAAGCCAAAAAATTGTAAAAGAAATGTTTAAAAAAATTAGAATTAATAAAAAATATATTTAGAAATTTAACTGAAAAATAAATTATGAAAAATAATTAAAAATGTATTTTTGAAAGTGAAAATTTGAAAAATAATTGAAAAATGAATTAAGAATTTTTTTTTTAATTTCTATAACTCCGAAAATAGACCAAAATTATAGAGGGGGCGTGGAGGGTTATAATAAGAATGAAAATAGAATAAAATTGAGAAAAAGAAAAAATTAAAAATTAAAATGAAGAGAAAATCTAAAAAGATAGATTGTCATATTTTTTGGAATATATCATAGATGAGAGGATAGATTTTTAAAATAGATTTAAGATAGAACTAAAAATATGAAATAATGATGAAAATTATTCAATTAAAAACATGGTATATGTATATATATTCAATTAGAAGTAAATAGAAATATCTCTCTTACTCGCTTGGAGGATAGAACAATAATCACATGGTGGAATGAGTTGATAAATCTCTTTGCAGGTTAAAAATAATTTTTTTATAAAAAAATAATAAACCTTCATTTGATAGATCAATTTGATACAATGTTATATACCTACATGATATTAAAACAATCCTTATAGTAACTATATTTTTTTCTTATAGTGGGAACTATTAAGCATTAAGATAGTGAAACAATTTATTGTCCACTATGAATAGATAAAAGGGATTTGGGAACCAAAAGTTGTTTAGAATAAGAATTTATTTATAAAATTGGAGTTAAAAGTTGAAGGATTCTTGATCTAACATTCCTTGAATCTTTAAATTACATTCATAGAATAAATTACCATATTTATGAAAATAATTTAAAAAATTATTTTGATAAATACCTCTCTCAAAAAAATTAATTTTTTGAATAAGTTTCATTATTATTTGAAAATACAAAACCATGATTACTTATTCGAATGAATTGAGAACCAATTAACATATTAATATATTTTTAAACTTGGAAGAATTTTGAAAGAGATATTTTGAGATCATTGATTTCAGATTTGAAATATTTACATTTAGGTTGATTTTTTTAATTTTAAAATCAAATCATTCATTTATATTAAAAGAATATCCTTTTACATCGAATGAATATCTTTCATTAAGAGAAAAAATTTATTTTTCATGGGGATATTTTCATATTTTGAAATAATGTTTTGAAAAAATAACAAATTACAATTTTTTAATAAGAAGAGTAACAAGAATAGGTTGAGGTGGTAGAATATATAGAATTTAAATTTCTATATACCTCAACTCTCTCTGTGAGAAATTTCAAACATGAGACACTCAAGGAGGACGAGTTTATGGAATCATCAATATCACTCTAGGTTAAGACTCTTAGATCCTTCTTTCCTTTTTTTCTTATATTTATACTTTTAATTAAATGGAAAATCCATATTTATATGATCAAATCATATAGCTTTCAAAATATTAAATTGATCTATCATTTTTGAATATTGATCGTCATTGTACTCACCATAAAATTTGGAAAAAAATCAATTATTGTATTAAATTCAATGGTATCTTTTAGTTACTTGATTTCTATTACTTTATTTTACCTTGATATAATACTTATAATTTCTTTCAAATTTCGTGATGATTTTTTTTCATATGGAAATATGATTTAATTTATTTCTATTTAATATGAAATAATAAATATTCATAAATTTTATATCATGCTTTATAAGAGAAATTCTTTTGGGGGTCCAATTGTAATTTAAAAATATTTTAATGTTTAAATCCTTTCATAAAAATTTTATTAAAATAATATCAAATAGATATAAGAAAAATATACAAGATATATTTTCAATAACTATAATTATTACCATAATATTCGAGTATAACCCATGTAGTGTATTTTGGGCCACCACATGTGTTTTAAAAATTCATTTAAAAATTATTTTTATTTTATTTTTTGAATATTTTGATAAAAAAACATTTAAGGAATTTGAATACACAGTAATTAAAAAAAATCAAAACTCCTTTAATACTGTGTATAGGTTAGAATGGGAAGGTAATATAGATATAGAGGGGGTGGTAATATCCTTTTAAGAATTAAAATCAAATAAAATGAACAATGTTAAAAAAGATATGATTATACATACAAGAAATTGATATAATCAAATTTAAGAGTACCAGAAATAATATTCATAGTGTTTTGTGGTCCAATGAATCGATCCATGTAAATTAAGACCCAAAAAAACACTTTTTAACCATCATAAATACCCTTATGGAATATCACTCATGACTACACTAGATAGATAGTAAAATCTACAAGGTATCTGGTGGGATGATTAAAGGAAACTGAAATTTTTCTTATATCACTGACAGTTCTGTGGCCTCTACTGAAAACTTGGTGGGCCTTATGAGAATTTCTAAGCCCTAGAATATAATATTGGCTATACAGTAGCACTGCATGGGTATCCAATGTTTTACTACTACTTAAGACTTATAAAATTCAATTTGAAACTATTTTAAATCCACATTCAAACTATATTACTTTTTATCATTATGACTAAACAGAAACACCACATGCAACATGAAATAGGTGAGAAAAAACAGAAGTGTTGTGACCATTAAAAAAACACAAGAATAGGAAACAGCATAATTATACCCCATTTTAGAATTATTGGAATCTAACCATTTTTTATTCATATCCATCCAATTTTATTCAATAATATTATTATTTAATGAAAAAATAATTGCACAGGGGTTATGATCATAGAATTGAGAAAGGTTTTTCTTTGTATATATACACATATATTCATCATATTTGATATAAAATTTCAATTCATAAAAAACCTGTTATAACATATAAAACCATGATATATATGAATTTAATGTATTATAACACTTCTTTTTTATTGCAATAATTCATGTATCCAAAATAATTCTTTTTTAAGGATTCATCATTGGATATAAAAATTTAAACTTTTATAAAGGAGATTCCCATAAAATGTTTTTTTACATGAGGGAATCTTTTCAGGGTCACATAATTCAATGCAACACTCATTGAATATCAGACACTAATAAAAAATTTGAATTCTTTCATGCACACAACTCATATGTTGTAATTGGAGTTTACATGTAGATAACTTGGTTAACAATGGAGGATATTTTTCAAGGGAATAATTCGAAATTAATAAAAGATGCTTAATTTAAATCACCCTTGGTTGAACTATTTTTAACATTGTCTTTTCATTTTTATACACCATTATATTATGGTATTTATAAAAGAATAGGTTATGATACAATCCCACTACTCCTTAAATATTTGTTAAAATCTTCAATTAGGTATTCACTCCCTCAATTTGGACAATACAATCTAACAACACCTCCAAGATTATTGTTTTTACATAGTTGATGGATATTTTCAAACCTTTTAAAGATTTAATATTTTCATTTCATTATAAATACAAATTTATATATACTAAAATCATCCACGAGGGTATCAACATATAAAAAATCACAGCTTGGTTGGGTATTTATTGATCCATACACATATTTGATTATATAACAATGCTAATGATTGGGAAAGAAATAATTATTTCTTATTGGTATAAGTTGTTTCTATAGAGTGAAGTAGGTAAATTAATATATAATGTGATGATATAATGTGATGGTTTTTTCAAGGATGTTTAAGAATTTTAATATAATTAAAAGTTTCAAATGTGAGTTGGTGAACCAAACTCGCTTCCCAAAAATTTATTAGAAAAAAAGTAATTGACAATTGCATGAGATTTCATGTTGGAAGAAGTGCCACCCACTACCACAAATAGACACCAAAAAATACCAAAAGAAAGTATTGATTCACTAATCTATCTTGAAATATTCAACTTTTCTTAAGCCCACCTATTATTCCTTAGAGGTCACCCCAACCCCTTTGATGCCTACCTCTTCTCCATTCCTTAAGATATTTCCATGTATAATCTTATGCGCATGATTAATATTTCCCAATTTAACTAGACTGATCATATTCCAGGTATTATTCCAATCCCATGATATGGTCATAACCATCCCTATTTGGATTGTCATCCCGAATTTGAGCATAATAGGGAGAGCTTCACTAACATCAGTATCATCGATAAACTATCCTTGAATGGAATTCATATCCACATTAAAAACATCATTTGTAACATGCACAATATAAAAAAAGTGTGCATTAAGATCATAGATTTTTTTTGTTTCAAGAACCCTTCATCTCAAGTATCTTAAGGTAGAGTATATTATATTTAGTGCTGTTGATGGAATATATGTTTTAAAATAAATTGAATATCAGAGAACCCTTAATCATGCTGCCTTTTTAAAAATGAGATTGAGTGACATTTTCTCCTCTCATTCCCTAGTTTTTTGTGGTATCATAAAATAGTGATATAATAATTAGATCATCCTTAACAGGAATCACAAAATCATCCATTCCATCAGCACTATGAGCTGATTCACTACTACTAACAGCATGACCTGGGACATCAACTAGAGAATCACCATTACCTGGATCAAAATATGAATTATAGTTATCCAACACAATAGTAGGTGAATCTTAATACGAAACATTCTTTTTAGGTATGAGTTGAACCCGTGATGAAACCACCAGAAAAAGAGGCATCATACCATTACTACCTATTGACTTCAAAAATTTATCTTCATATAGGTTTCCATTATCAACATCATCATCAGACCATTGATTCATTTTCATGTTCATTGAATTTTCATTCTGATTGGATGATGCACCGTCACCAACATGTGGTGTACTCCCTTTATCTCCCTAAAAAATATTAATAGTATCATGACCAGCCACCCTATGATCTACAGAAGCGCTTCTGTTAGGGATCATATCAAGTCACTCAAATCCAAGAACCTCCATTCGATTGACAATAGAATTATCCTCACCCAAATGTTCCCAAATTCCCTCAGGCACCATGTCAACTCCACAATTCATGTCCCAAATGATAGTTATTTTAAAATTTCAATTCATTGAGTAATGACCATTTATCATATACTAAATGATATGATATCGTATGGGCATGAATTATTCAATAAAATAAATACAGAAACACAAGTAATGGAAATTGGAGAAATGAAAATTTTAAAGAATTGCAAAGGAAGTAAAAGGAAAATGGGGTTATAAATTAAGATACCAAGGAGACTAAACCCTTAAAAACCTAACTATAAATAACCATGAAGGTTGATAACTCCTATAATAATCCTTACATATAGGATGTAGGGGTGGTATAGGAATGACTGCCTCTTGCGGCGTCTGTCTATCCCCACCCTTGGTTGGATGTCCTAGCTAGAAATCTAGGACCCCAAACCAGACATCGTGGTCCCCACAAGCCTACTACAGAATAAATATTCACAACCATTCTCCGCGAGTGGAATGTTTTTGATGCTAGGATAAGAACTATGAAACTCCTTAAGTACCAAGCCCATGTCACTTGGTACAAACCACCATGCTGCAACATAGTGGTTGGTAACAAGTTCCATGCGCTTGGTACATAAGGAGGTCTGAGGTTTGAATACTAGCCCCAACCACACAGTGCTTGTGTAGACTAGTTGGGAGATTATAGTTTCAGTAGCGATATTGGGACCACGATGTCCGGTGTGGGTCCCTAAGGGGATACTTACAGGGCACCACCATTGGTTGGGATAGAAAAATAATGACATAGAAAGTCAATCCCATTCCTTCCACACATCATAAAAGTCATATATATGATAATGTGGTGGTGACATAGGACTACCTGCCTTTGTATGCACCTCTCAATCCCCAACCATAGTGGTATATCTTAGGTAGTGACATAAGACCCTGCACAGGACATCGTGGTCTCCATAGCCATGGTGAAGTAGTAATCTCCCCAACATATATCCTCAAGTGGTGGGTTCTTGGGGCTAGGTTTCGATCCTTGGACCTCCTTATGTACCAATCCCATGTCACTTGGTACTAGGAACTAGTCTGCAACTCAGTGGTTAGTACCCAGTGTTATGGTCTTGGTACTTAACAAGGTCCAGGGTTCAAAACATGGCCTCAAAAACTATCCATTTACATAGATGGGTTCGGGAGATTGTTGTTGTAGAATTGTTGTGGGGACCACGATGTCCAGTCCGGGTTCCATGGTCAACACCATGTGGGTCCAACCATGGGTGGGGATTGATAGATGTTTACCAATGTAATCATTACTACACTCCACACACACACACACACACACATAGATATATATATTATATATCTCATGTCATGTTTCTATACAAAAACCATTAATCATACTCCTCTACCACTATTCTTTCAAATATTGTTTCTAGTTTTACCCAAACCATAACCTAGTGTGTAATCATATGTCGATTAATATTATTTATGCCCACACTTATTTATAACAATATAAACATTGATTTCTTATCTAAAAAAATTACCCAAGCTATAAATTGAAAAACTAATTAATAAACAAGTTTGGTTACAATAGATGAATTAGAGATGAAAAAATTAGAAATATTATGAAAATTCAAGAAAGATATACTATGAGTCCTTAAAAACAAGTTCAGAATTTCATACCTATAGTTTTGAGACATTATTTTTCCAAAAAATGACTTTGGCTGCGGTAGAGGATCAGTTCCGTGAGAGCTTGAATGTAGGAAAAGGAGTAGCGATCTATTAGTGTTTATTTTAAAGAAAGAGGGAAGGTTTTTATCAACTCTTATAGAGAAATAATGGAAAATCGATATTTTATCACTCTTGTAAATATATGTGTTGAGAAATACCCCTTTTTTCAACACTGTTTTAATGGTGGTAAATTAATACCATTATCAGTACTAAAAAATCCATGGAAAATGTTGTATATATCATCACTTATATTTTTAGAATTGTTAAAAATACAATTTAATCAACACTAAATTTTTATCGCTGATAAAATGAAATTCTACAGTTCTCAATCTAGTGCTGGAAAAAAAATGAAAAAAAGAATAAAAAAGAATAAATAAATAAAATTAATAATCTAAATAAAAATGTAATTAAAATTAATTATTGAATCTATTTAAATTAAAAACAATTTAAAAAAACGCATTAAAATAAATTATTAATTAAAATTAAAATTGTATTGGAAAATAGTAAAACATAATAAATTGACATATGTAAATAAATATTAAAAATTGAATAAATTTTGAAAATATAAAAATTAATAATTATTAAAAAGTAATAAATAATATTTAATGAATGAATATTAAAGATTAATAGATAATATTTAATAAAGTTAAACAAATATTAAAAAAGTGAATTCATAAAATTAAATAAATAAATTTTAAACACATAGAAAATATAAATAAATAAATAATATTTATTATAAAAATAATTAAATTGTCAAAAATAATTATATTAAATATTTGAATTGGAAAAATATTAAGAAATACATTTAAATAAGTTAACAATGTAAATTTTAATCATATTAAGAAACTAAAACATAAAATAAAAATGAATGACTACTAAACATATAATTTTTAAACTTATTGATAATATGAAAACATAAGAAATAAAAATGTATAACTATAAATTGAAAAATGAAAAAATTCCAAAAAAAATAAAAATTAAAAAATAGTAAATATAAATAAAATATATTAGTTTAATTGAATTTAAAAATTAATAATTTTAAATAAATTACCAATATATTTAGATAATAGAATTCATAAGATTAATTTCATGAACTATAATTAAATGTATAATTAATAAAAATAAAAAAATAAAAAATATAAATTACTTAAATTAAAAATAATAAAAAATGAAATATTTTTACTGTTTATATTTCCAAAATATTAAAAATACATTTAAATAATTTAAATATGTAAATTTTAAACATTTTAAAAATATTAAAACTTAATAAAAAATCATTAAAAAATAATCATATAATTTAATAACATTTTGAAAATATTAAAAAGTTGCCATATAAATATGTGTGAATAAAAATTAAAAAATGAATACATTCCGAAAAGAGTAAATATTAATAAATACTAAAAATTAATAAATATTATTAAATTAAAGAATATTAAATTCGAATAAATTAAAGGAATGTTTTAAAAAGTGAATTCATAACATTATATAAATGAATTAAAAACACATGAAATATTAATGAAAAAATAATATCAAGAATAAAAATAAAAAAGTTATTAAAAAAAATTATAGTAACTATTTAAATAATAAAAAATATGGAAATGAAAATTTTTTAAAAAATATAAATATTTAAATTTTAAGAATATTAATAATATTATAACGTAATACATAAAAATGAATAAAAATTCAATAATATAAATTAGATGCATTGAAAATATTAGCACTTCGAAAATAAATATTTATTATTTAAAAATGTGAATAAATTAAAAAAACTAAAAACATAGTAAATGTAAAAAATGAAAAAAAAAAGAATAATAAAAAAGAATAAGTAAAATTGAATAAATTAGAAAAAATATTTTTAAAATATGAATTCAAAAAATTAATTTCAAGATTTACAAATTCATAAATAATGAAAAAAATGAATAAATAAATAAATAAAATTATTCCCATATATTGATTTCTATATTGTAATGATTATATATATAAAACAAAATTAGTTATTATCCTCTATAGTTTTTAATAATAATTAAAAAATTATTATTTAATTTAATGTATACAGATTTCAAAATTTATAAATAATTATCAAAATTGTATATATTATAAAAATATTAAAAATGGAGAAATATTAAAATTTAATAAATAATATTAAATGAATAAAATGACATTCAAATATAGTCATACATATGTATTGACTTATTTGTTCACATACATACAAATATACATACACATACAGGTATACTTACTCAAACACATACATAATCATACATGCATATACACATACGTACCCTTCCACACAAGTATACACATATGTATACACATACATATATATATACTGGTGGAGTTGGTGTTCTAGAACCAAATTTTTGTACTTTTATTACATGTATATTCAATGGTATGAATAGTAAAAAACATTTTATTAAATATTTTTCATTGTTCTACATAAATTTGATGTAATAATATCCTACAGTATCGGTTACATTGATATGGTCATAGTAGTTCCCTAATATGAAGAAAATATTAATGTACAATGATGATATTCTAAAATATAGTTTTTTGGTTAGATAACGTAATATGATAACACAGATAGTGTGATGTCCCTCCCGAGCTCACTCTATAACCATTATATGATCTAGTTCCCAAAAAGACCTCAAGAACACCTCCCCATATGCCAGAGGTTTCTGGCTATTGGCATGGATATAAGGTGGTTCTTTAGGATAATTGTACCCCCTATATCACAGTTTCCAATAAAATACAAATTACCAAATTCCATCCATAGTTGTAAACAATCCAAGTACACAAAAATAAATCGATAAACAATAACAATTTATGAAATGAAGTAATGGCCCAAATTTCCATGTTATAAATACAATGGCCCACCCACTAGGCCAGTCCAAAATACATAACAGAATAAAAGAAATGAAATAAAAGGGCTCTATAGCATCTATAAGCCAAACCTCGTCTAGTCTCCTAGTATATTATGATTTATCCTTCTTAAATATTTTATCTCGGGGTTTATCCCAACCAATGCCTATTACTTAATGAATGTCTACTTAGGTACCAAATTTTAGTGGTAGACTGTGTAGGGTGTGAGAAAAAAACTCAGTAAGACACCACCAATGTATTTTCATACTAACCAATATGGACTATGATTTTTTCATGTGACAAGATTAGTTGAAAATAATACTCATCTCCAAATAAATAAATTACTATGGATCCTATGGTCTCTGGCCTTAATCAACCATACCTACTCTTTCTCGATGTTGGAGTGTCTCTAAGCAAGTTATGAAGACCATTCCTTTCAAGAAATATGAAACTACAAATCTGTTATGGACGTTTTAGGTCTTCATGAATCTGAGGATGCTTCCCATGATAGTCCAATCAGATTCCTCAACTTTGGGGATACACCCCCGAAGTCAGTGTTGTCATATAATGAGGTATTCATGACTTCTGGGATAACTCCTAGGACATTCCATTTTTTTCAATCTATGGGTACAAATATCCTTGTAAATCCAATCATATCATGAGTTCTTCACATCTTTAAGGAATCAACCAATGACAGTCTAATAAAAAAATTTAATATAGTGATTTAACTCCCCCAGGAAGTCCCGTCATATCAATAGATCTTCGATACTCTAGAGATGAATCCCAAGATATTCTGATTAGAATCATTATGTCTGGGGATACACCGCACCCTGATAGTCTTGTCATATCATGAGGTCTTCATGACTCCAGGGATTCATCCAAAAATACTTTGTTTAGATTCCTCGACTATGGGGATAGACCTACCCACAATAGTCACGTTTTATCCGGAGGTATTTATGAATTCATAAATTCATACCATGGAAGCCTAATTAGATTCATAGAATATGAGGATGCACCAACCCCCTGAAGAATATTTACAACTCTAGGGGTTCATCCCCTGATAGTCTAATCAGAAACCATGGCATTAGAGATACACATCTCCCACTCATTCATATCATATCATGAGGTCTTCATGACACGAGGGATTAATCCAATGCTAGAATGATGATATTACTTGACTCCAGAGATATACTTTCCCCATCGAAAGTATTTTTAGGGCTCACCCATTGGGTACATGTTCTAGGGTGACACCCTTATCAATATAACACACAACCCTTAAGGTTCATAATGTTAATGGGGCACCCACTAGGTCCCCCTCAGTCTTAGAGAATAAGATAAACTCTCAAGTTTGTCCTCAGTCTTGATGATAGTCTCGGTCAACTCTTGGTGCACTAGGACATCACATTCCATGATATCTTTAGAAGGGTTGTACAACCATCCTAATTACACAGGGTCTCTCCACATGGGAATCAACCAGGAGATGGTTGATAGCCTATCTCGATCATCCAGGTCACTTAGGTTTAGTCTGATCCCCGAAAACCTATCCTATTTAGCCTATGGTGTATCCACATAGGTCAGTTCACATCATACAAGAGTGTTTCACTCTTTCCATCCTCATCTTAATGAGCCCAAATGAGTATAATTCTAAATGTTAATTATATAATGTCTATTTCTCCAATACGTGTTCTATGAGTGTCATAACCGAGGTCATACATCTATTACAGTTAATAATTATTTAATTAATTAAATACTTCATTTAATTAAATTAATCTTTGGGAATATCTCTTAATATAACTCCTTAATAGCTTACTGATGAGTTTACTAATTTCTCAACCTCACCTGACGTGAGGTTTGGAGTCTATATGAGCTATAAAGCCCCAACCTCATCATTGGTGTATGAGGTGTCATGAAAGCACAATGGGGATTTTTATTTCCCCAAGAATTCAGCAGTACAAATTTGGTAACTAATTTTAATTAATTTGTTTTATTGAAATTTAATTGGGGAATCACCCTCAACATCATGCCCATTCTCCCACATGCAACATAGGCAACATATATTATATACAAAAATTACATGAGACCACAAAACTCAAATGGGTATTTTCCACATTGATACTAAGTTCTAGTAGTAGGTACCAAGGCCCACTGAGCTCATCTATCCTCTCCCTTGATCAAATAATCCCATCTCAGATCCATTATCTCATAGCTCACAAAAAGAAACATTAATTAATTAATTATAGTAGATATAATGAAATAATTAATTAAATACCAACTTGGTATATTGTTGGTTTACTCACTAGAGCATTCCATCTGACCACAACAATCATCAACATATTGTATTTAACTCTTTACCCATCACTAGATTTAGGACAAAAAATATCTAATTAATCATGTTGATTCCATAGTCCAACAAGAAAAATCAATGTAATTACCCAATCATAAAATAAAAGTAGTGACATAACATAGTAAAAAACGTTTTAATGTATGTTAGAATCATATAAATATACAATATTTATAGAAATAAAGGAAATTATGAATAAATCTAGTGATTTCACATTTATTTTACGAAATTAGCATTTTGACCTAAAAATATGTCTCTGAATTTGGTGATAATGGGCATGGAATAATAAAAAAGAAGTAAAGACTAATACCTTACCCCAATTTCATTGAATCACACCCAAGAAAACCAAAATTGAAAAACTCATAGGGAGGGTGGTTCCAGTGATCTCTCCCATGCATTCTCTATTCTCTAAATAAGTAGAGGGATATGCCACACATTTAACCCTTTAAAAATGAACTGCAAGATTCATGGCGTAAAACTAGAGTTAATGTTGTGAATTTTTTTTGTAATCCCATAGGATCCAATTTCACTTTCTAAATCCCCCCATACACACCCCATTAAAGTAATTCATGCAATAAATCACAACTTGAGAGAATAATAACTCCCTATAGCTATGTTTTGCAGCTCGATGAGCTAGTTCTTGTTCTGGTAATTTCTCAAACCCTTGATCCTTCCCCTAAAACTGAAAACATGTAAAAAAACTCCATTTTTATATTAAAACACTTGAAACATCATTTTGATTCTAGTATTTCAAAACAAACCATCCACCAATAAAGAAATTATAGATACCAACTGAATTTATAACCTGTATGGATGTGGGTTCTTATAATCTCCCCACCATAAAACCTCCCATCACTGAGATGTATAGTTTTTCATTTACCAGATGAATTAGAATTTCAGATGTTAATAAACCATGGTCCAATAACAACATTTTACTATAGAACACTAAATTATATTCCACTATTTGACTATAGAAACAAGGAATGTTATTACATAAACCACAATCCACCACTCGTAACTATCATTTAACCCATAGATTGATATTCTCAACCCTCATATTTTTCGGATTTCATTTTCATGAAATGACACAACACCTAGAATTTTGTTTTCTCCACCATAAGTCTCCACTACTAAAGCTGATATTGAGTCATGGTGCTCCCCACTTTTGGGATTACATACCAAAACATGTTCTCAATGGTCTAATGGACCACTTTAAAAAGTTTCTATCTCACTATACCAGAACATAGAAAAATCATCTAATGATGGTAACACATCATGTCTCTCATCTGCAATTCAAAATTAATGACTATCCATTACCCATTCATAGGTCCCACATATGTAGACCTCTCCTCAGATGGTCCTAACCAATTGTTGTAATACTCTCATCATACCCAAATAGTGCACTTGATCTACAATATGAAATCCCCTAAATTTTTCAATAATTTCTTGTAAATAATTCCTTTCATAGTTTTACATTATTTACCTCTTTTAAGAATGTCTCATAAAAATATTTCATTACAATATTCACCTCATGAACCATGATGAAAAATAAGGATTTACCCCTTGGACCAAGAGATAAGATTTTTTCACGCTCTGAACCATGTTAGGAAAAATTTCACCACATCATTTACCCACAAGACCCATGAGACAATATTGGGATAGATCCCGTGTAGCAGGTGATGAAACCGGTTCACCCCCCTAAACATTTTATAAAATGGGGGTCCCCACATGAATCGCCCTTCGATCATTCCAAAAAATTCTGAGATCAATGTTAATGTACCCAATACATTCCACAACTAGTTATAATTAAAAATATGGTGTTTGTACAGACCTAGATAAATTAGAATTTATAGATCATTAGTGAACAATGCCACTTGGACCATCTAACAGTCCATGAAATCAATCTAATGACCCTTCTCACATGAGGTTCATAACCCAAAAACCCAGGGTGTACACTCCACCATACAACATTCTTTACAACTATATATGGGCATAACCCCCAGGGAAGAAATTTATCTAACAAAAAAATAAATTTTTACAGATTTTATGTATTGTAGATACTCCCTCATTATATTCTATATGATATCAAGATATTGGGTATGATGTTCTCTAAATTGGGAACACACAAATATTTTTTCAACAATTACCACCATAACCCATTTAGGGATGTTGGCCTCCCTACCCCTAAGAATCTAACCAACTCTCAAAAACAATGGACATAAAAATTCATAATTTAAACACAAATAATCTAAACCATTTGTTCCACTATGGCTAGTTTACATAACCATGATTTCATGAAAATCAAAAAGATCTTATTCATGAGCCACGCATTTACTTTTCCCAAAAAACATCACCTGTCTCCATAATATACCTACCATATTAACCTTTTGATTGGGGCTAACCCACCACAAAACCACCCATCACCCTTAGAATCATCCATAGATCTGAAGTATCCATCCACGTTCTAACATCCATTGAATCACTCATTCATGGTCAAAATCAATCCCTACATTGAAAAACATAAAAACTACTTGGTTAGGCCTCCAAACAATCCTACCCAGTGAAACTAGACTTAATTATAACTAAAATTACACAAGGTGATCCTACAAAAAAGAGACAAAGGAATAACCATTCCTTTTATATAAAATCAATGTCACCAAAACATTCATCTATTTAGAAATCCTAAACATTCAAAACATTAATGTAATTTTTTGAATGGGTAACCATAAAAAAAATTACCAATGACCAACAAGGGTCCAAGTGAAAATTAATTTCCTCTCGGTCTACCAGATATTTATACTAGTAAAGTATCACATTAGGGTCACAACCAATGATGTGTCACCCGAAATCCAATCTCAACTCATTTAATCCAAGTGTGATAAAACCACACATGGATATTGATGCCATCTTCTCTGAGTATCTTCCCACCAGATAGCTTCACAAAGAATTACATATCATCGGGTCATAGTACGTTCTATGTAGGAGGAACAAGTAATCATACTCACTGTTAAATGTCTCATCATATATACAAGTGACCTACCATCAAAATAAATTCTATTTATCCATCAACCTAGTTTATTAGAACACAACCTAGTATATATATTTGACAACAGAAAATGAGTAGTTGTTGGGACTTTAAGAAACTATTCCTCTATCATCCATGAAATAACGGACTATCAGTCTAATATTTCATTTTATTATTGCCAGATTGATATGATAATTGATATGAATATTACCTCTATATTCCAAGATTAAAAATAAACTCACTTCACTTTTTTGTAATGGTCCATGATCTGGATAGCCATCATAATTCAAAAAATCCAATCTATATTTTTCTCACCGAAAGTAAAAATCAAATCAAACCAAAATAATATAAATTATAACAACACATCAACGCCCTGGTAACCAAGATTTCCTAATAGGTTATGTGTTCTTGATTCACTATCCTGATGTCCATCATAGGATTTGATACATTCCAAAATATCCAATATACTAGATTCCAAAATTGAGTGAAAAAATAATATAATTCCATTGATACCACTTTGTAACATCCTGAAAATCTTACTCTATAACCATTATCTAGAATGATTCACTGCATGACCTCAGGTGTGCCTTCCAATATACCAAAGGCTATTGACTAGTAGTAAGGGTTGAAGGTGGTACTGTTGGTAGACAATACCCCTTATATTAGAGTATCTAATAAAATATAAATTAGAAAATATTATCCTTAATAGTAAACAATAATGTATATAGAAATAAATTCAAAACCCAAAAGAATACATGAAAGGAAGAAAACTCCTCAACAACAATGCTATACATACGACAATCCACCCACTGGGTTGATCACTGAAACAAACTATAACCAAAGAAATGAAATAAAAGGTCTCTATATCATCTATAAGACAGGCCCTATTTAGTCTCATACTACTATACAAGAAATATTGCACAAATATTCTTTCAAAATCTTCATTCAAACAAAATTCTAAAACCATGGGAACATCTGCTCAGGTACCCAAGTGTAGTAGAAGCCCGATAAGTATGTGAATAAAAAACTTGGTAGAACACCACAAATGTTGTCTCATACTAACAACCATATATTTTTACATGTGCATGTTACATGATAATTTTAAAATTAATAGAATAAAAAAAATATAAATCAGTATAGATCCATAGGTCCCTGACCCCAATCAACTATACATGCTTCTTCCTAATACTAGAGTGTCTTTGATCATGTTGTGATTACCATGCCTTCCCAAAAACATGTTTCTACTAATCCATGAAAACACTCTAAGTCCTTGATAAGTTTTGGGATATATCCTATGGTATTATAATTACATTCCTAGACTCTAGGTATACACCTACTTCTGGTCATTCCTATCATATCTTGAGTTCTTCATGACACCAGGGAGGCATCCAATTGCATTATGATCTGATTCCTCAAATCCAATGATAATCCTCACTCTCAAAATTCCTATCATATCATGAGTTCATCGTCACTTAAGTGATTCATAAAATTATTGTATTATTAAATACATCAAATCTGTGGATATACCTTCCTATTGAGAGTCTTGTCATATCATGAGGTATTTATGACATTGGGGGATACATACCTTGGTAGATTGATCATATTTCAGAACATTAGGGATACATCTCCCATAGTAGTCCTATCATATTATGAATCCATCATGACTATAGGGATGCATCCCTTAGAAGTCAAATTATATTCCTTAACATCAAGGATACACCTCTCCCTAGTAGTCATATCATATCATGAGGTTTTCACAAATATGGGGATACATCCCATGGTAGTCCAACAAGATTCATTGAACTCATGGACACACCTACCCTTGAACATCCTATCATATCATGATGTATTCACGACTCCACGGATGAATCCCTTGATAGTTTGATTTATTTCCTCAAATACATGGACACACCTCCCCTGGTATTCCTTTTATATAGTTAGGTATTCATGACCCTAGGGGTACATCCCACTATAATCTATTTTGATTATGTGAATATAGGAGTAAACCATCCCCCATGGATGTTATTTCAGGGGTTCCATAACTATTATAGCCACCATAGGGATCACCTATGCAATAAAACATCCAAGGTGATACCCATAGCCATATAACAGACTCTCCTAAAGATTGGTCCATCAATAAGGAACCCAATGGGTCCCCTCTATGTCAGTGTAGTAGAGGCACTCTATCCTGGGTCCTTAGTCATAGTCAAAATATCGATCAGCACCAAACACACTAGGATGCCAGGTCCCATGACCTCATTAGAAGCGTATTATGGTTTTTATAACTACAAGATGACTCAAAAACTAGAAATCAATCAAGATATGTATGATTGAGAATATTTTTCCTCCATGGAACTCCGAGTTAGTTCGATCACCCAATCTCAGTCCTAGTTAGCCTATATTATTTCAACATTAGTATGTTCGAAATGGATCAGAGAGGGCTGCTCGTACCATCCTCATCTCGATGAGCCTAATTGACATAAGGTTAATTAGGGAGTTATCTAATGCCTTTAACCCCTATATATGGGTCATGGATCTTATGTTGTAGGCTCACCTCATATGAGGTCTGGAGGACAATCAATGACGCAGGTTCTCAAAAGCAACCATCATTAGCTAAAGTGTCAAGAGGGTGCATGAGTAATTTTCAGGACCACTCATGTTCAGATTTTTCAATTTGGAATATTTGAATAAAATAATTAATTAATTTAAATAAATTAATCTTGGAAAGTTACCCTTAATTTCATGCCCAACCAGTCTACTTATATACTGAACTCACCACACAAGAGGTCAAGAGGCCATTTGAGTCATATGGCCATATCCTTGGCGACAGATTTCTGAGGTGTCACACAAGCAAATTGGGGTTGTTCATGACCCTATAATATCACCCCAATAAAATTGGAAATTAATTTGATATTTTTTTAATAATAGCAACTAGAACAATCACTCTCAATGGATATTCCAAAACACCTGCATGAAACTTAGACAACATAAAGTGATCAGTGAAGTATGCGAAGCCACCTACATCAAAAAGAGATTTTACACATTGATGTTAACGTCAAACATTAGTTTTCATGTCTTTCCAAGAACATATAATTAATTAATTTATTTATTAAAACCAAACCTAGAATATTATTGTTTAGGTATTCATAGAATAACATCATAAAAAACAACTGAAAAAAGGTTCATCACAAACTATATGCTTCATTGGATTTAGGATAATAAAAATCTATCCTTAATTTTATTGATTCTATAGTCAAACAAGACTTGTTTAAGAAAAAATACGTTCAAAAAATCGAAAAAGATAAATGATTCAAAGGAACAACGCACAAACATTAGATGAAATTATCTTGGTATCCCATTTTTCTAGGAAGAAATGAATCTCTAATGAAATAAAGGGACTTAACCATAATCTAGTGAAATCATAATTTTGACTTAAAAATAACAACTTAAAATTTAATGATGATGGAGATACAAGATTTAAGGAGGATGATCTTTCCCACAAAAGTCGTTGAATCTCACCCCATAATGAAACAAATGAGGTTGATTAGAGGGAGAGAGGTGCTATGTGATCCCTCAAATGTATGTTATATTCACTGGTGTTACAAGGGGGATAACCACCCTATTTAATCTTTTTTAATTTTACATAGGATTTATTGAGTTAAACTAAGGCTCAGACCATGAATTTTTAGTGTAATTTCTTAGCCTTACCTTCCACCTCCAAAATCCCCCTAACTGTAACCCTTAAAACCATTCACATTATGAATCGCTATTTTTATGTGAATGGACCTTTGTGGAATATTTTAGTAACCCAATGTTCCCATTACTCTTCCGGTACTTTCCCAAACACCTTATCCTTCAAAAAACACAAAATATATTCAACAAAATATTTTTGGACGTTCAAAACCTCGAAAGGTCATTCTCATTTCAAGAATTCACAATAGAAATCCACCAATGGGAAACATTCAAATTACTACTAAATTTTAGTTTATTACTGATATGGGTTCATAAAAATAGTATGTCTACTATCATGTATGAGAACTCATATGTGGATGAGTGTTTATATCATGAAGTTCAAACTTAGTAATCTTCAAGATGGGAGATTTTAAGAACAATCCCACCAGTATGAATTTTTAATGTTATTGTGTCATCATATTCTTATATCAGCTATCATGTTTAATGGTCCTTATACATTATTATTATCATTAATACATGTATTTACTCACACACAATGATTTACTGACCAAAAAAATTATTCCATATTCTTGTAGGAAGTAGGTTATGATGGGAATTTCATGAATGACATGTTATTAATGGATTAGTCGAGGAAGAATTCTTCACTTCCATGTTTATAGATGTTGATATATCATCCCCTTGATTGAAATAAAACTATCAAATTAAATTCCGTGGACATGGTGTAACAATGTGATTAATTCAAATAACAAAAAAAGAGGTGTTAAGAATATAGGTTGATGACATGGATTTGTAACCTACCTAATAAAATATTGTGAAAAAGGAATTATATCATATAACAAGAGTTTTTATGTTGCTGTCGTCATTTCAACATTATTTTCTTTACATTTTTTTCCTTTGACCAATTTCTAGAAAAAATCCTTAACATTAGGTGAGTCTACATAATGAAAATGGGAAATAATCCTAGGGGGTCACACACTAATTTTTTTTGTTTTTTTAAAATTGAATTGTATTTGAATATAATTAACGGAATAAATATTAATCTCAATATTGATGAATAATTTTATTCTAGTTTTATGGATAAGAATTATATATTCAGGTATTTAATAAAAGACGAGGAGTTGGAATAGACCAATACTATTTTTGATAATAAATATTAATTTACAAGCTGGTAAAATAATATTTATCATTGTTTGAGTTAGCGCATGAAATAGAATAATAATATTATTATTATTTAGAATAGGGTTTAATAAAGAATTTTATATTATTTAATGTGATATATATAATTAAAAAATATTTTAACATATATACAGGAACTATAAATAGACGGCTCTTTCTATTGTGTAGTGTTAATCGAAACCTTATAATTTTTGTGCACAACATAATTATCTATACATTCTTCATTTTTCTATCTCCCAATAATTATAATCCTTAGAGATATTTCTACAAGATCAAATGAACTAGATGTTATCAACACAATCAGCATAAGATGAGAGATCTATTATACTATCATTGAATATTATTTTTATTGTTTCTCAAATATCAAAGGGGAATGTAAAGATCACAACAAGAGGAATTCTACACTTAAATCCTTATAGAACAACAAAAGTAATCTAAAATGGGGGGTTTTTGATGATTCACATCACATATGAAAAAATATCCTCAAGTGGGTCATCATTTGTTTAGTTATCATATAAATTAATTGTAAATATATTTTAAAAATATCATCTCTAGGTTCTATGTTCTCTTATATCAAAATTCGGTATAAATATTTTTTTGGTTATGATATTTATTTATTGTACAATTTTGAAAATCATCCATCAAATTGAAAAAACCATTATCATTATTTTTTAAACCATGGAACTTTAAATATACCGATAACATTAAAGTGGTATAATAGAGATGTTACATATCAAATTTAGAATTATTTATTTGATTTTTATTCTATTATGCATAATAATTGATATATATTTCATTTATAGAATATTAGTTCATTAATATGATTTTTAATTAACAATATTTCAATTTTTTTATTATCATTATGAAAAGATTAATTTTCCTAAATAAATAATAATAGATGAAGAACAATCAAATATTCCAATGGGATGTTACAAGAAATTTGCCTGATAATACTAGGTTACGTGGTGTAAAGTTAGAGTTAACATTATGTATGCATGTACATTGAACCTAGTCAAGCTATGATAAAAAAGGAATTCCAAGTAATAGCTACTTGTGGTGAATTTATATCACACTATATATAGACCTAGGTTCCTTTATCTTTGTATTACACATCATTTTGCTAGAGTACACATTTTCAAGTCTTCATGGATTAGTGGATAAATTCACACAAATTGTGTGGTCAAATACATGGTCAAATCCCGCATGAGACTGACAGTCTAGAGAATGAATGGAATACACATTGGGTATCCAACACACACGATGTGTAGTTCATTATTTACCATTCCCAAAATACATTTTGGGTTACATTCAAGGTAATTCAATCACATATATAGCGGAACACATAACATATAGTGGGATCACATAGTGTGTGGTCTTGCGTAAAAAATATACACTATGTTCTTTAATGGGGCTAGTGGACACACAATAAGTGGAACACATGGTGTGCCACTAGCCTACACATCATGTGGTACCACATATGAATAACATTTGACACGTTTGATAGGTTTCATGGATATTAAGAATGCATAATATAAGCTGTGTAGCTAGCCCATACACATCATGTAGACTAGAAAAGGTATTTACTGAATCCGAGGAATTTATAATAGGAGTACTATAATAATGGTACATAACATGTTGCATGTAAATATAACACATTTAGTCTCTCCAAAAAGGAAATAATTAAATTACATTATAGTTCTATTTTTAGTATTCAAAATTTATTATATTGATTAATGTGTTTGAAAACTTGATAAATTTTTTAAAGAATTTTTAAATTATAAATTAATTTATTATAATTTAATATGACTATTTGTTCTTCTATGTATGTTCCATGAATTCATTTATAATTTTTATATACAATAGAATTCAAGTGGTTGTTAAGATAAAATAATAATAATAATATATTAATTAATTAATGAAATATGATTTAGCTTAATAATAGAGAAAAAATAGAAATCACTGTTAGCTAGTGTACTTATGAATAACTATTTAATGTGTATGATGGTTCATGATCTTGACCAAGACATGTGTATGAGTGAGTTTTATTTAGTTTAATTTATTGAATGGTTTGGAAATTATTAATTATTAAATTAAATATGATGGAATGTGAGTCATCCGTCCCACAATTAATATGTAGGACTTTCATGTCTAAGGTGATTCTTGTAATTATCATTGAACAATCATTTAGTTACCCATTCCTACTGTTGAGTTCTAAATAAATTTAATAAAGGATTATCCTGTGGTGTGAGGAGGTGGTTCAATATGGAACCAAGATGATACCAACTATGTGATACATAGGTGGATTGGTGGATTGTGGTAACTTGTTCGAAGACCAACACAAGTAGTTTTACCCTTAGTAATAGGTTGATTTATTGTCTTCTCAATAAATCAACCATTATATATTCTCATGATAAGAATATATATATATATATATATGATACAAGAATTTGATCCCATAAATAAATGACTTAATATTAATATATGGAATTTAAATAAATAAATTATACATAATTTTTTTATCCAAACAATGATTTTCATTAAAGTAAAATACACATAGTATTAAAATAGAATTTAAAAAGATAAAGTAAGATAATTTTAAACATAATAAAGAAAATACATCAACTATAAATTAACCCATACTTTTCCATCCATTAATTGACTAAGAATGAAATAAATTGAACTAAGTGTTTGACCAACCCTCATCTTGATACATAATTTTACCATGGAGTTCTTATTTGAGTTATTATTTTACCTAAACATATTATACTAAAAGAAGTTCCCCTCACTAAACAAGATGTAACTTAGATGTAACTATTGTGGAAATCAATATTAGGATTTTAGGATTGGGTATTTCATTCAATGAATCAAGGTTCTCAAAGACAAAAGATGGAAAATACCTTCCAACCTAAATACCATTAATTAGCTTGTCCAACCCTTATTATTGTTTTTGGAAGGGTAATATGGATCCATTCCACTAGAATGTACTTTAATGTAGAGATTCTGAGTTCAATTCTTGGGGCTTTTTCAACTTGATAAAATACCGGGAGACTTTTTAAAATTATTTATTATTATTATTTCTCACACAATTTGCAATCAAGAAATTTACAAATAATATAATCTATTAAAAATTTATAATAATGGAACATTCATCATCCACATTACCCCAATAATAAATAATGTAGAAAGGCCACAACCTTACTCTAGTGACATCCAGGAATGGTACTAACAACTTTAGGATGTGATACACTGTAAAAATAAATATTATGTGATAGAATAATTAATACCTGGTCCTCTTGACATGTCGGTGATTTATGAAGAGTTATTTTAGAAAAAACATGAATAATGATTAAAATGTTAATTTTTTAGATCTTTCATATATTCATATTGAACTGAAGAAATCTCATGAAAAAATGGATGATTGTAGCATAATCAAGCATTTATGTGGTCGTTACCAAGATAGATCAAGACTGAAACGGTTATATATAAACAAGGTTCTCTTTTAGAGTAATTTTGGAAAGGGTGCACCAAATAGACATCATTTAGTCTAAATAACTAGCTATATTGAGTGTCTAGATGTTATAGGGTTTAAATTTATTGATTAATTGTATATTGATCACATTCTTGCTTCACTTACTCATAGATTATTCAATTTTATTATTAATTTTAATATAAAAAACATTAATTAGTCTCTAATATATCTGCTCACTCTTTTTCACCATGTTTATATGTCAAAAAAGTATAAAAATCCTTCTATCATTAAGGTGAACATATAGATTATCCAATCAAAGAGATTTAAGCCTAATGTTTCATCACAATTCCCTTCTAATAATAAATAAATCAATGGAAAATATAGGAAGTGTTATTTTACATTTTTTTCATATGGAAATAAGGGTTATTGAAATGAAAATGACACCCATCTGATGAAGAAATGGTAACCTTCAGGTTTAATTATTATCAATTGAAATTTATCTATTTATATAAATTATAAACTAAATATGTATTTGGGTGCTTGCATATGTATTCAAATATATTAACCTAGTAGATTCTGAAAGACTGATCAAGGAGGTGTTGATCTATGATTATCCCATAGATCCAAACATACAGTTTTTGCAATCAGGGGATACTACCTCAAACGGGTGATGGAAATGTAATTTTTTTAAATGATTGTTATTTTTTACCATATGTTTCTAAAAATATTATCTCTATATAATGAATTGATATGTATGGATTTACATTCATGTTTCATAATAAAAAAATATTCTTTTATAAAGATAGTGTTTTCTAAGTTAAGAAACATTTGAATAACTTTCTTTGTGTGTTGGATTAAATGAACCATGTAATTGAAATTGATAACTAAACTACTTCACATGACTCATACCACACCCATATTTGGAATCACAAATTAGGTCATATAAATGAAAATATTTTGACTAAATTATTCGAATAATGATATTTTGATTCATTTGAACTAAAACCACCTGTTGTATGTAACACATGTTTATTTAGAAAATGACCAAATCATCATTTTGTAGAAAAGTGAAAACGCCAAAGCTATTAATTAATTAGTTCTTAATGATGTGTGTGGACTATTTCCAGTTAAAGAAAATGGTGGGTACTTATACCTCATAACTTTTAATAATGATTATAGTAGATTTGGATATGAATACTTAATGAGTTATAATTGAGATTCTATAAAGAGACCAAAGGAATTCAATAATAAAGATGGGAACCATCTCGGTAAGATGAAAAAGAAACTCCATTCAGAACATAGTGAAGAACATCTCAATCCAAACTTCATTGATTCTCTAATGGAGTTTGGGATCCCATTAAAACTCACTCCCCCTTATACACCCTAGTGTAATGGCGTAAGTGAAAGGAAGAACTACAATTTGTTAGATTTAGTGAGATCAATGATGATCCATTCAAGTCTTCAAATATAATTTTAGGGAAATGCATTATAATCAGGAGAAAAAAATACTAAATCATGAACCATCTATTGTGTCATTTGGTATACTATAAAAATAGTGGAATTGAATAAAACCCATGTTTTTATACTTATATGATTGTGGTTTTAAAGTATATGTTAATTTATCTTTATATAACAAACATTCACCTCGAGTCAGAAGGTGTACCTTTACAGAATTCCCCCTGGAAATAAGGGGATATTATATATACAACCCCTCAAAAAATGTTAATATTGGAGATACATTAAATATTAATTTTGAGGGATCACATCTCATAAGAAATTGTGGGAGATATATTAACTTCAATGATGAACAAGATCAAGGTACATAAGAGTTGGCACAAGAAAAGATTCAATAAAACCCCATGGAAGTAGATGTTTCAGAGACACATGTACTACATAGTAGTACAAGAGACGTTAGAGAAATAGATTGGAATGGTTTTATAGTCATCAGGGATGGTGACTCATCATTGGTTGATAATAATTATCCTCTAACCTAAAAAGCACCAGTAAATAGGCCACATATTTCCATGTGAAAAAATGAGATGAATTTTCAAATGGATTCTATGTACCAAAACTATGTCTATATTTTAGTAGATCCTCTAGCGGTTGAAAATCTTATAGGTTTTAAATGGTTATTAAAAATGAAACTAGACATGGATGTACATGTCAATACCATAAAAAATGATTGGTTGAGAAAATGGTTCAAATAACGTCAAGGAATTGACTATGAGTAAACCTTTTTATAAGCTACAAGGCTAAAATCTATCAAGATTATACATCCCATTGAGACTTTCCTTGAATTTGTGAATTGGAAATAGATTTCAAAATATAATTTCTTTAATATAGACCTTGATGAATATTTATTTATGTCCCAACCCAAAGGTATTGTGACTCTAAAATGTTCCAATAAGGTATTCAAGTTATAAATATCATATTATAGATTAAAATAAGTATCTAGGTCATAGAATATTTGGTTCAATGAATCTATAGAGTAATTTGGTTTCAGATAGAAAAAATATGAGAATTTTGTCTATAATAGGTTTGATAGTAGTGTGTTCATTTTCCGAATAGTGTTTGTTAATGAAATATTACATATTATAACAAAATAGTAGTTTTCTAGAATATTAAATCTCATTGAATAAATTATTCTCTAGGAAGGACATAGAAAAAATAACATATATTAGTATGATCAAAATATATCATGATATATCCAAGAGTCTCCTCAACATAGGTCAAGGTATAGTTATTGACCAGACACTGAAGAGGTTTATTAAAAAAGAACCCAAGAGGGAATTTTTTCTAATAATGCATAGTATTCATCTTTCCAAGAAAACGTGTCCTTAAAAAAATTTGGGATGAAAACAAATGGGAAGGATTAAAAACACATTATTCATTCTTTTAATCCTATCTTTTATGCTATGTACTTCTCTAGAAGTTAGCTATGCCTTATGTTTCATATAATGTTATCAATATAACCTAATTGATACCCACTAAATCAGTGGAAAACATATTCTTAAGTATTTGAGGTGTACACAATATATGCTTCAGGTTTCTATATGATATGAGGAACTAGTAATTATAGGATATAAATATACTTGTTTCCAAATAGATCAATATTATATGAAATCAGAGACTAGATACATTTTAACTCAAAAAAGAGGTTTTGGGTGTCGAAAAAGCTCAATAAAAGCTATGTTTTTATACTTTAATATAGAGTTTGAGTATATTATGGCATATGGGGGAGATAAAAAACAATTTTGGATAAAATTATTAATACGATAGTAGGATTTGATACCTATAATTAAGTACTCTTCCTTCGTCCATTGTGATAATATTGCAGTGGTGGAACTCCCTATGGAGCCAAGGTCTTATAAGTGGATGATGTGTTTTCTTAGAAAGTGTCACACTACTAGAAATTTATGTTATAGCCATGGACCTATAGCCACCGTTTTATAGGTTCGTTGCTATATCTTGTTTATAGCCATGGAATAATTTTTGATCCGTGGCTACAAAATTCCATCCCCCTTTTTTCGATTCTCGTCGGGCTCCGCCACCATCCCCAATATCTGTCCACCTTTGTTTTCGATTCCAATCAAGCTCCTCCTCCATCCCCAATACGCGACCCTCTCACCACAGCAGCCTCCTCCCCTGATGTCCTCTCTTCTTCCCCAACAACCTCTCCCACTGTGCCCTCTTATCTTCCCTCACAGCTTTCCTCTCTCAACCTCGGTGCTATCCTCTATCGTTCGTCCTCGCCGGCTTCGGTTCCTCCATCCCTTGTCACGGTTTCTTTATTCACGACGTGAATTCTATAATCGTGGTTCGACTTCTCCATTTGGGGTTTCTCCATCCTTCGAGAGGTACTCCCTTCCTCCATACCATTCTTTGGTCATTCCTCCTCCATTCGGTTCATCTACAGAAGGGTTCCTCCCTCTATTCCCTTTTTTGGGTATTCCTCTTCTATATGGTGCGTCGCCCCAACTAATTTACTGATTTCTGTTATGTGGAATATATTTGCAGTTGTTGACTTAGTCTAATGAGTAAACACAGTGTTCCGTATAACTTTGAAACTTTCCCCATGATCCATGACTCATGGTTGAGATAAATTTAAAGATTCATGCCAATACTGGTTGATAAATTCATAGGAAGTATGAATTTTGGTTTTCCAAGGATGTGGTAAATTTTAGAACTATTATTTGTTAAGATAATATATATTTGGAAATTCTCAATAATATTTTTAGTTACGTTAATTGAGGCTTGAGGGTGATATTGGATCTCGGGCGTGTGTCTGAACATAGATGAGTGGACCTGTAACAATTTTAAGCCTTAGGTTTTTCACCATGGAGCCTCCATGGTGTAGAGCTCCATGTGTTAGAGGGAAAATACCCAGGTGGAGTGACCTTTTCTCTATTTTTCGGGAAATTTGGTTTTACATGTCTTCCTATAGTAAAATATCAGTTTACCATGGTCATGGTTTTGGTTGTTTCATCTTTTCTTGGGTGAGGTGGTCAGGTGTCTAGGAGGGACTGTCCCCTGGGATTATCCCTATTGAAAAAAAGAAAAATACCATTTTGTATTGGTTTGGCATGGAGGAAAATTGTGATGGTTCAAATGTCTTGTTTTGGTTCCCATTTATACTATTATTGGCCATGTATGGTGACCTATATTTACACCTATAGATACATCGAGTCAAAATGCACTAGATGAGAAATTTAGGTGATAGTGGAACTTCTTGGGAAATACAACAATGATATAGCACCTTAGAGTTGGGAATTTTTTTAAGAGTTATAGATAAGGGGTTTCATTAGTTTTCATTTTAAAAATGATTAGAACGGGTTGATGGATTTTTATGGTCCTTTATGTGTATAGGGCTTGTGCGTTTCATTGGAAAGGTCCATGACATCATAGTGGAATTGACATATGTTTTGTTTATTTGGTACTTCTAATGATTCCCCCCATGAAATGGAGAGCACCTCTACAAAAAAAATATTTTAATGATTGATGAAATGTTGAGGATGGAGGATCACTCAAAGAAAGGTAAATAAACATTTATACACTTTGAGTTTTTAAACAACTCACCCTTCCTCTCTTCCTCCAACACATGTGAGCGAATTAGGGGAGTTTGACGGAGCTTCATCCCCTATTCACCTTCAGTTTCACCTTTAATCATGGTGGTTATTATGGACCTTCGTGGTGATTCAATGTGTGATCTCATATTCCTTTCATTATAGTTTCTCATTTCTCTTCTAACTAATTTAGTGAAATCTAGAACGGAGTTGGAGATGATTTTCACAAGATTATGGTGGAAATCATCAAAATATCATTTGTTTTTTTGGAATCACCAGTGAGAGTATAAAGATGATAAAAGATTATTTTTAAATATATTTTCATTGAGGATCATCATAGTATGATTTTATTTATAGTTTTTTACTAAATTATATTTAAAAAGTACATGAATCAATGTTTTTTGTTATGGGTTGGCATTCAGAATGTATTGGAATATGATATGGACCTTCCATGAGTGGTTGGTCACCATAATAGTTTGAATAGGTTATATGATGATATTATAGAAAATTATGCCATTATTTGTCTTATGTGAGGAGTATAAGAGGATTAGTCCCCCACTAGAATTTAAATCGTGACCAAACATATGCAATGATATTAAGGGGACTAGTCCCCACTAGACCTAAAACCATGACTATAATTATGTGATGAGCATAAGGGGAACCTACCTTTCCATATAAGAAATGTATAAGATATATTATGTGATAATAATAGGATGATTCACCTTTCCTGAAGCATCATAATCCCATCCTTCTGTATGCGATGAGCATGGAATTCCTTAGGTGATGAGCATGGAATTCCTTAGGTGATTTACCATGAGTTCATTAGGTGATGCACCTAAAATATCACAGGTGACTAGCCTATGATGACTTTTGTGATGAAGGTAAGATTATATAGGTGATAAGAATAGTATTACTTAGATTATGAGCCTAAGATGTCTATATGGCTTGACAGAAGAAGATATAATAACCTTCCTGCCCAGATTCTAACTGAAGATCCATCCATTACTTATATGTGGAAATCATAAGATTCCCTCACTTCTAGAAATGATAAATATATTTATTGGATTGGCTAAGTATACAATGTAATTGAAATTCTATTCAACATTGATCATCAGGTTGTCACCATGATAAGGAATCAAGTGACATTATTAATTGATGTCCACATGGAGATGGAATCAAGAACAAGATTCATGGGCATTTGTTAATTATATAAGATAAATATGGACTGGTAGGGGGGACTAGTAGGGGTGTCCAGGGGGGCTGGTAGGGGGGGCTGGCATGGGGGGCTGGAGAAAAATTCCAGATTCAGGCTTTATCAACAACACATTTTTCATCATAAAAGGTATCTTTGGTGACTCATTAATCTATATGCTTATGAAAATGAATCACTTGAAGAAATTCAGATTATTTTTTCATCATCCTATGCGATTTTATTACTCATATGGATTGTAGATAGATTTACATTTCAAGAGAGATCACCCCAATCTGTTGTCAATCTTCTCATAGATGATTTTTCTGTGTTATACCTTTCTTCATTATGGTTTTATATGTAAATCCATATATGATTTTTTGATTAGTTAGTTCATCAGGAGATGATATTTCATAGATGAACATGTTTTTAAATGGATAAGACATGTTTTTGAATGGATAAGTGATGGTTCAATTTAATGTTTACCTGGTATTCTTGGACTGCATTGTATGTAATCTCATCCTATGTTTTTATTTTTTTTAATCTTTTCTGGATTTAATCATGCTTTTCATGTTTGGGAATGTAGGATGGATCTCTTCTTAGCTATGAATTCAAAAATGGAAATCTTTTCCATTTAAAGTTTTTTTCATTATATGTTGAATAAATCACCATGTTTCACTTTATTTAGACTCTTGAATCCATTACAGAATTCTGGTCTATTATCATCTCAATCACAAATCCATACCATTTCTATAACATCTTAATTTTTTGTCCATTAGTTTAAATAGTGTGTGACTTTATTATTTTAATATTTATGAATATATTTTCATAGATTCCTTGTTGGTGTTGGAGATAATAAATTTTATCCCTCATGCAGTTGGATATCTTGATGGATAGGTACCTTTTTTAAAAATCATGAATCACATAACTCTTTACTGAAGACTCATCTATATCCTTGTTATTTTATTATAAATTTTAAAATCTTAATTGTCTGCTTATTTTTAATATCTAGATTGTCTTTGTGTCTACAGAGACATAAATTGATGGATATGAAGGTCTGTATTTTGATAATTAGTTTTACTATTCCTTTAATTTAATAGCTTTATGGAAAGAGTTCAATATGAATTGCTAATTTTAAATTTTAAAACTATGGATTACAATGATAATGAAATTTTACTTCTCTATGGATATCGATCCTTCTTATAAATTCTTTATAGATTCATAAATGTTTTTTATACAAAAACTAAGAATATACCAAATGAAGACAATTTATAACATAGAAAAATTATTAATACCTTTCCTTTAAATAATTTTTTTACATAATTTTCTTGATTTATTTACTTTCATCATCCATTTAGGATAAACTACTATTTGTTCTTTTAACAAAGAGGAATGATTCATAGAATACTAGTTGAATAGACGAGCTATATAAATACAATAATACTTCAATCCTACCAACCATCACAGGAAAAATATTGCCACTACTTACTATTCCAAAAACCAGGTGATAGGTCAATGACCACAATTTTACCATCCATAAGACTAATCTATTTGACAGAAACAATATTATTCTGCAATATTTTTTCATATTTTTTCATATTTTATTTCTTCATAATTTTTTTACATTGAAAACTGTATTAGACTATGCAATTTAAATTAGGGAAAAATGGAATATTTTTACCTTGTTTTTTGAATTTGCCTCCGACATCGATACTGCATAACATATGTTCTATGTTTATGTGTTTTATATGATCTATATAATGATTAAAACATCTATTTCAAGTGGTTATTTCATATATTAGTTGAACATGTTTATATTCCGTATCAGATGCACTTGTTTCTATTTCATGTGGTTATTCATGCATGCTGAATGTTCAACCAATTGATGGAACTAACTCCAAGAACAATATATGTTTTAACTTTCCTGTTTATTATGTTTATTGGTCTATTTTTAGAATGGAAAACACAACTATAAACTGGTATATATTCTACAAAAAATGAATCTATATTAACTACATTATGGGTTCTTTAAAATCTACAGGTATATTTTTTCCAAAAACTTATAACTGGTTTTCATTAAAACAAGATGTCTGTATTACTGTTCTTTAGTCGTAATTCCAATGAATCTTATATGGTAACATAATACATTGTCAATGTTGATAAAACTATGTTTCTTTATGTTTTGTAATTGGTTTTCTAAGCTTTATGAACAGATTCAACTCTTATCAAAGGAGAACTTATATAAGAAGAGTGAAAATATTAACTGAACTTTATAGCTTCAATTACAAGGTAATACTATAGTTTGGTCGTTTCATATTTCTTTCATATTTAATTTCTTCATAATTTTTTACATTTAAAATTGTATTAGACTATGATATTTACAATAGATAAAATGGAATATGTTTACCTTGTTTTCTGAATTATCCTCTAGCATGGATACTACATATCATATGTTCCATGTTTATGTGTTTCCTCTAATCCATATAATTTTTAAAACATCTATTTCATGTGGTTATTTCAAATATTAGTTGAACATGATTTTGTTCAATATTAGTTGACATGTTTTTGTTCCAATAGAATTTTTTTCTCTCATATCTATAAAATATCAACAACACATATACAGGTTTAACTAGTTATTAAAAACATTGTATCTATACATTAAAAATAACAACTTCAGTACTTTGTATGTTCATTTGGATTGATAACTTTTTACAGAATGTATTTAGACATTCAATTCTTGAAAAACTACCAATTCATATGAATTTATTTTATAGTTTCGTAAAAAAATACACATACTACTATAACCTACATCACCTATTAACATAATCTAACCAAAGAACTTTTTTAGATCAAACATTGTGGACTATTCTAGGTTTATTTTCACATTCATATTTTGGATTCTTCATTTGTAATAGTAATTAGTACGATTATGTATGCATACATTTATAACCAAATATTGTTCAATTTTATTCCATAAAACATATGCTTACTGATTCCATAAAATATACAAGCTTGCAAATTCATTTTTCATCTTGGATTAATGCCTTATAAAATTTATTCCATTACTTCTACAGATTCCTTCTCTTAATTGTGTCCAATGATTTCATTACTTATATATTCTAATTTAGTATTATTTGATTTTACAAGAACATAATATGTACATATTCTCAGTTAATATCCTTGTATTAATTGATCTAGAAGTATGGGTCTAAAGCATGGATTCATAAGGTAACACACCTATCATCTTCATCATTATTTCCTATTTATCAGTAATGGTAATTTACCCCTTGTATAAAGGATAAACATCTTATTATGTGTGAAAATATGTAGTAAATGGTTGATTTGATTTGTGGATAAATATATATTTCTGCATATAATGGTGTCAACTAAATCTATTCTCAAATACATGGACAAATAGAAGTAAGAATTTATAATGAGGAAGGTGAATTGGTAAGCCCTTATCTTTTATTCATATTTTGCTTCTCAAATATTATATTCACCGAGGAACTCTTACTTTGACCCATATAGTATCGTTCGTGATACTTTTTATGATATTTCCACTTCCTAATACTGGATTTTTCTCCCATTGTAATGATAGAAAACTCATTCATCGGTCTTATATATAGATGAATTAATCATACAACCCATCCTTATATATACCCTTCTTGATTATCAATTCCTTGCACAACACATTTGGGTATGATGTCATATCTAATATCCTTACCTATAGTTTGATATCCGGATGGTGGAATATCTAGAACATACAAGCCTTTTGTGCCTTGATTGTATTCAAAAATTGGGAAAATCATAGCATCTGTATGAAAAAAGAAGATTACACAAAGGAATTTCTAAGGCTCTTCTCCATCACCATAAACGCAAGGTAATAGTCCAAATTCATCATGATAGTTATTTATTTTTCATGTAAAACCTCCATGAATGTTTTCTATGAATGATCATCATGAATTCTATCTTGATTAATGGTATTCCACCATCAAATGGTTTATTTATGGAAAATGGAGGCCTCTAGCATCACTCTCTCATCTATAGATTTCTAGACTTGAGGAAAAATGCACTTGTTGTTGTCTATCCAATCATTTTCATCCTATATGCTTATAAAACATAAAAAGGGTGGTGGATGTGATAGATAAAAAACATGATTTTGTTTGTTCATGGAATTTAGAATGTTTCCACATGAAACTATAACAATCTAATAAAATCCTTAGCAAACTAGCTTGGAAGCATGAGTCACCAGTGGCTATAAAGTATGTGGGGGAGGGGGGAAGGGGTGGGGTGTGCGGGGGGGAGGGGTGTGTATGCCAATGGTGCAGGGGTGGGGTGTGCAAGGGGGCAGGTGGTGTGTGCAATGGGGCAGGGGTGGGGTGTGCAGGGGGCAGGGGGTGTGTGAAAAGGGGAAGGGGGAGGGAGAGGGGGTGATGGCTTGGGGGTGGGGGTGTGCAAGGGGGGAGGGGGTGCAAGGGGACCGGGGTTGTGCTGGTGGGGGTACGCAGGGAGGTGTGCAAGGGGGCAGGGGGAAGGGAGAGAGTGTACTTTCCAGGGGGTGGATCTTCTCAAATTTTATTGAGCTAAATCTATATATTTATCATCACCAACAACATCTTCAAATAATCATTACCATGTGAATGGATCTTCAAACATATGATACGTGAGCACCTATATCAGCTCATCAAATGAGCTCCAATAGATTGTGCACATCATCTCCTAGAAACATCCTCATTATTTTCCATAACAACTCACATCACCAATCATCTTTCTCATCATGTGAATCTAATGTCAACACTTCCTTCATTTGTTCATTTCTTTGTGACATAATCATTGGTGGTGGTTTACCTCACTTCCAAGCTTCAGGAAAATTCTTCAAGCCTCATATAAGATTCACATAGTAACACCTTTGCTTGGGAACTTTATATTTCTTCTCAACAAGCTTGGGAACGTCCAACTCCCTTCTAAGCTGTCTAGATCCTAATTGTCTCATCAATATGCTTGGGTACTCCAACTAACTTTCAATCCATTTATCATCTGCATTTGGCAGGAAACAACTTTTCATCCTCATTGCAACAACTATGACACAAACACAATGTGGATTTAACAATATTTCAATTATGTTCATGAAAGAGGATAGTACCAATTCATTGTTAAACAATGTTCCATCATTCATTCTATTAAAATTATATGTGATCCACATTTGCTGTAGAAAATATGAGGGTTTTATTTAGAAAAAAAAATCCCATTAATAGACTTAACATGATACCAACTGATTCTAATTCCCAAGACTCATTTAGAGGCTGTTCAGATGTCCTCAATTTGAAACCAAATGATGCCAATTGATATCTTCATTCTTTATGGAATTACAACCTTAGATCTTGCACGCGTCTCAATACACATGTTTAAAACATTCAAGTACCTGTAATAGGTTTTAGAAATCAGCCTTGAGATCTCAAATTTCCTCAACTTCTTGTCATTGATTAAAAAAATTTCCCCCCTTTAATATCATACATTATTTGGTCATTAACAAGGATGATAGAAATGCATACCTCATCAATGATTTATTCAAGCACTTTCCAGAAATTCCATATTTTCATAGAATAAATAAGTCTGGCATCTTCTCAGGGGTCTTCTCTACTCATCTCCCCACCGAGGAGACACACTATCTTCACTCCATCAAGGAAGATCGTTCCTTATGATGTTATATGGAATAATATTTGTTAAATCATACCATGATGGTAACTTTTTTTCAGATCAGGAATAGTTATTCTAGCTTACATCCCTTCATTTTCTCTCCTCTTGAGAACTAGTTTCACCTTCAATTCCCTGCATTTTTTGGAACACTAATAACAAAAAAATAATAAATAATTAGGGATTAAGTTGGATTTCATTTCTCATCAATGTGATTTGTTGGGTTGAGAAAATTTTCTCAACCAGTTTTTCCTTTCCAATTTATCTCCAAGTCTGGATTGGCTCTTCATGCATGCACTTCTAGATTTTGAAGCATCCTTGGGAAGCAAGGATTTCGTTCTTCCCACATGTGAGATTTTATTTTTAACATGATGATAGTGCACCGGATACTCTAGGAACATGGAAGGTATATTCCTAGCTTGTGAATAGAGCAACAGCCGTAGTGGGCCCTCCAACACAGCTGGTAGTGAGCCCTCTCCTAACCTCATTAAGTCAAGAATTTCTTAAACATCATTTAGCTGCTTTCTGGATTCGGCTTGTTTATATTAAATCACAATTCTTGATGAAGTGATTGTTAAAATAATTGTTTCGTTTGATAAACAAGTCATGGTTTTGTAATAAAACCCCTCCAATGGAGGTGCGTTGTCTGCGAAAACTCACAATGGTAGTTTATGCTTATATAGCTTGTTTGACATTATTGCATTTATATTTTCAATTTTAATCCTTACCCCTTCTTCTCTCATTTGATACACCATTAGCATCTCCAAATATTTTTTTGACTCATAGGGGGGTGTATGGTGGGGTGGGGGTGTGCATGGTGGGGTGGGGGTGGGGGTGCATGGAGGGGGTGCAGGGTGGGGGTGAAGGGAGGGGGGTTGTGAGATACTACAGGAGTTGGGGTGGGGGGGGGTGAAAGGGGGATATTCATGGGGCATTTGGGTGCATCGGGGGATGTTCAGGGGGTGAAAGGGTTGTCTAGGGGGTACAAGGGCTATCCAAGGGGGGTTGTCTAGGGTTGCAAGGGTTGTCCAGGGGGAAGGGGTTGTCGAGGGAGGGTGTGCAAGGTACGGTGTGGGTGTGCTTGGGGGTCTGAACGGGGGGGGGGGGGCTACAGGGATGGGGGGTGGGCTACTGCAGGAGTGGGGGGAGGGTTGTGGGTGGGGGGAGGTGGAATTGGGGCTTTTGAGGGGGTCTGCCCGGGGGGGGGGGGGCGGGCTGCAGGGAGGGGGTGGGGTGGTGGGATACTGTTGGAGTGGGGTGTGGTGGGGGAAAGGGGGTTGTCCTGGGGGGTGCAAGGGGGCTGTCCATGGGGGCCATGGGGGTCCAGGGGGGCTGTCCAGTTGGTGCATGGGTGGTCCAGGGGGGTGCAAGGGTTGTCCAGGGGGTGCATGGGGGGATGTCCAGTGGTGCAGGGGTTGTCTAAGGTGGGTGCAAGGGGCAGTCCTAAGAGTTGAAAGGGGGATGTCTAGGTGGGTGCAAGGGGGCTATCCAGGGGGCATAGGGGTGCAGGGTTGGGGGTAGGGGGGTATCCAGGGGTGAAAGGGCTGTCTTGGGGGCATGGGGGTGCAAGGGGGATGCCGAGGGGTGCATGGGGGGATGTTTAGGAGGGATGTGTGGTTTTTTAATGAAATATGAACCCCTCTATCCACTATTTTACACCGTGGCTAAAGCTATATTGCCACAGTTTTGAACCGTGCCTATAGGCTTTGTGCGGCTTAATGTTCTGCCACAGTTTTAAATCGAGGCTAAAACCCTCTTGCCATGATTTCAAACTGTGGCTATAGAGCTGTAGCCATGGTTTGAACCATGTCTACAAGTATTTAGCCATAATTTAAAATTGTGTCTATAGGTCATACCCTATAGCCATTCCATTACCATCTACAGTTCACTGAACACTGGCTGAAACCTACACCCACGGTTTTGGGACTTATAGCTGTGCTTTGAATCTGTGGCTATAGCCTAAATTTCTTGAAGTATCATCACTTGAGTAATTAATCTCAGATATTTTAATCTTTAGTGAGAAGTATGTTTATGAAATAAAAGAAGAATTTAAAAACCCCAATAATGATATAATAATTCATTTCCACTTTATAATTCTTGAATTTGATTGTTATATTCATTATTAATATATTAAGTAATGTTTAAAATAAAAAAAGGAAATAGTTCTATTAAATCCATTTATAATAAAGAATTATTTAAAAGTTTAATTTTCAAATTATAGTGTTTTAATGTGATAAAATTTATTTGTCAATAAATATTGAAAAATAATAATTTTTTTGAAAACTATATTTTAAGGTATTTGAAAATCATATTATATTTAGGATTAGATTAATAATTGAATTAGTAACATGTTATTTTAGAAAAATATAATTTTATTTTTTAAAAATTATTTTATACTTGAATTTATCATAGAAATTTTATATTAAAGAAGGGAATTCTTTTGAAAACTATTTTTTATCACATTTTTTAATATTATTTTAAAATATATTTTCCCAGTTATGGGTTTTGAATATTGAAAAATGGATTTATTATTTGGAATTAGTAGGTACAAATTTTGTAAATATTCCCCTTTTATTTATAATAAAAATTAATAGTAACCTTAGTAATTATTATAACCACACTGTAGGGTAAATCTAGTTATTAAGTGTTAAAATAAAATGATATGAAATATAAAATGGCCTTAACACTTGAATAGTTTTTTTATGATTAAATATCTCTCAAAATAATCCAATGTTCTAAGATATGATAATTTTCCATTTTTATTAGATTATAGATTTTTTAATAATTTATTTCATGAAAATTTAAAATTGTCACACTCTTGTTTTTAGTGACTATTGTATTTTTAACATATGTATAACCGTATGACATGTTAGACTATAAATATAACTTTTATGTAATATATTTACATTGATTATGTTAATTTAATTTTTATTTTTTTGAATAAATAATTACATTAAATATTTACACAACACTAATGCAATAATTTCTCAATTAATGGAAAAATCAAACAAATGATAATAAAAATATTAATAGTAATAAAACTTGAGATTAATTACATGATCCAAGTATATTATTTATAACCATTACATGTTATAGATATAATATAATATATATTCTTTTTAATTTTACTTGTTGAAATGATGTTATATGTGTTAAAGTAGTGGATAGCTCTCGAAATAAACATTAATTATATTTTATAATAAAAAATAGTTTATTAAATGACATAAAATTCCTAAAAATATTATATTATTAAAAGTGAATATTATACGGTTTATAGTGTCATCCATGGTCAATTTATGGTCATTTTTTCATTTATAGTAACTATCATGACACTCAAATAGTAAAACATAATGTTCTCATGGTATGTTTAAAAATGGTTAATGAGGGGTTAAAACCAGATGATAAAGACACAAAAAATATAAATTATTATCTAATTTTTATTTTTTGAGATTATTTATATCAATACAAATCTTATATTATTAATAAACTAATTTTTCACCCCATTGAAATTAATATTAATTTATAATAAATATATATATATATATATTTTTAAATTCAAAGAGTGGCCCTCCCCTATTTTATAAAAGGTCACCTCTTCTTATAAATACCTTAAACATAAAAATAATTTTATTCAACCAATAAATTCCCAAATACCTTACTAAAATCACTCCCATCATTATTGTGGTCAATTTTTGAGAAGAAAACTATCTGTATATGGGTTAAGTTGTTAATCAAAGGAAGTTTTCCAAAGAATATGTAGAGTTTTAACCACATGTTTTTGTTTTATTTATTCACACACCTAATTAAAATTTTATTAAACAATGATAAAAAATAATAAAATTATCGTAAATAAATAACTTCGTATTATTTTAATTAAATTACTTATATTTATCACCTTTTGCATTAAATGAGAAATAAAACCATCGTTTGTGTGTACGACGGGCTAAACCCTCCTGAACGGATGCATTTTGTTTTATATCACTGAATCTATAGAATGGTTATGATGATGGAAATAATTTTTATATATTACATTAATTAAATATTTATTATTTTAAAAATATAATATATTATATAACTTCTTCTCTTTCCATTCCCTAAAAAATTAGAGTGTAGTTCGTTTGTAAGTGTCGACTACCACCTCCATGAAGAAACATGATTCAAATTTAAACACCACATCCAATGAAGGATATTTATAAGTATATTTAATGAATTAATATGACATTTTTTATATTATCATCATTATTTAATGGTTATATGGTATATATATTCATTTTTAATGATCATTTAATAATGAAAAACTTTACTCATGAATACGTACAACCTATTGTCCCCATGATTGCAATGTAGTTCATTTTTATGACTATATTTTATGATAAGTTATAAAAGTATAATTTATGTAAAAAATGGTAATTTTTTCCTTATTATTATTATTATTTATATGGTAAAATGATACCACCTTGACCATATTCAACATACTGAAATCATTTCTTACATATGAGACGAATTTCATCCAAAATAAGGTTAGTGAAATTAATTGATTATATACTTATATATAACATGGTAATGAATAAATAAAAGAATAATTAAATCTAAAAAGGTTCTTAAGATATTAGAGAATCGTGATTTTTTATTCAGGTAGAAAATGAATTTATTCAATAATTCGAACTCATGGTAATGTACATTCATAAAAAATCATCTTTTAAAGTTTCCCTTAAAACTCCAATTTTCTTCCATATCCAAATTTTATAAAAATGTTTTAAATAAGGTTTTTATTGTATCCTATGAATATAAAATAAATTTTTACCAATTTTTTAATTTTAGGAAAATTATTTGAATTAAATATTCTTCTCATTCTCTAACAGAGGTACTTTTTTTGAATTTTCTGACAAAATTACAGAACGATTGTGTTTTTATGTTATACGACACGAAATTTTTTTTCCATTATCCAAAATAATATTCCCTTTGAAGATTCCATTATAACATAGTAAGGATGTTGTCAAAGGAAATGTATTCCTTATTATTTATCTAACTTTTTGAAAATAATTCATTTAAAAATGTAAATGTTATTTTCCAAACAAAATGTTCAAAGTGATATTTTAAAATACTTTTCAATCTTAGATAAAATTCATGAATGTTGTTTAATATTGGGATGATTTAAAATCTTCCATATTATCTTCATATAAAAACCCCACATTCCATTTTTTGGGAATTTTTGTATAGTAAAATTGGTTTTTAAATTAAAGGGATATTTTTATTTATATAATTGTTTTTTATTAGTGAAAGGAATATTATATGTTGGAAACTACAAGATTTTATGTGTTTTTTCTATGTCATTTTTCATGGTCATTCTTTATGATGTTGGGTGGTTATATTATAAACTAATTATGGGTTGTTCCATTATAAACCATGTTCACATGGTTACATTATTAACCAATGTTGATTGTTTACATTATTAACTAGGTATGGGTGCGTCTATGATGGCCTGCCAATGCATTGGGTACTCTAGTGATAGAATTCAACAATTTTGGTAATTCCATTTTTAAGAGTGATACAGAAAATAATTCCTTAAGTTACCTACATAACTTTTATGTTCATTATAATGTGTTTTATTAGAAATAAATTTATTTTTAATATGTATGATAATGAAATTTTCTAAAAATATGATTCACTTATCTAGGTAAAAAGTCATGTTATTAAGAAAAGGTTTTTTATGGGTTATCATTTTCTCACTATCCTAATAAATTAATTATTTTTATGTCCTTAGTCGATATTATTGTGATTATCCCACATTTTTAATAGTTTTTCAATGAAAATAAGGATGGTTAATGAAAAAGAAGAAGTCAAGTTGAAAGTATCTAAGATGTTTCATGAAAGGCACCATGCTTCATTTTAAAATTCTAATATTATAGAAAAAATGGATACATAATAAGAGTGTTTATTTTTTATTATATGGGTTTTATAAAATTTTGACCAAATTTTCTAAAAATATAAAAATAAAATATCATTAGGAAAATGAAGTTATTTTATGTGAAAAAATCACCAGAATATGTAATGTTTCATCCTAGTCCCTTATAGTTGGTTTAAGAGCATGGTTTAAGTCACATAAAAGGTTAGTATAACATTAATAGAATACTATTAAAATATGTTTCATTATAGTTATGTTTCAATGATATATAATTTGATGATTTACATGTTCCTTTATATAAAATAGGTT
This sequence comes from Viscum album, assembly GCA_963277665.1. Taxonomy (NCBI): domain Eukaryota; kingdom Viridiplantae; phylum Streptophyta; class Magnoliopsida; order Santalales; family Viscaceae; genus Viscum; species Viscum album. Next base: position 1,082,756,791 of record OY728131.1, on the reverse strand, counting down.
TTTAGAATGGTTTTTCAAATATAAAACACGGGAGTTGTATTTATAATTCACTGAAAGAAAAATTTACATCTAAATTAACATCCCAAAATGGTTATAATTGGATGAAAATAGTTATTTTTAGTAATTTATTAGTTTAAAATTTCTATAAATGGTGGTGGAATCCATACTGGAGAGTATCTATATCTACCTCATATGATCATGACAATAGTGGATCATTTTATGAGGAAACAACCCTTAGATTTTGGGGGAACCAAAGATGAAATTGTGGCTGAAGGATGGATCAATTCTCTAGAAAATATATTTGATGTCATGGGACGTTTAGAACATCAAAATATATACCATTATTTTTTTATCATTGTGAAGGTGGAACTGATTGATGGTTGTATCCAATTAGTAATAAACAAGAGAAAGATGATCTTCATTCCATGGAATGGGATGCTATCAAGAATATTTTTTCTAGAGAAATATTTTTTTAATAATTTTTGGATCCTAATAGAGAAAAAATATTGCAACTAATACAAAAATATGATGATTATTTAGCTTCATACGAATCCATTATTATAGGACATAATGGGTGTGTACCAAATTTTTTTAGGACATTGATATTAAAATTAATATATTTTACATTGGTTTGAAACATGTTTTACAATGAGATTTGGCTTTATGAAATTTCAAAATCTATGATTTTTTTTCTAAATAATTTTTCAGGTATTTTTCTGACATTTATGTACCTTGTGATGATAAGGGTAAGAAACAGACATATTTCAAGAATTTGGAAAGAATCCTTCAACAAAATTTAGAGGTAAGAAAATAAAATTCCTATTTTATCATAAGTGTGTTAAAAAGAAACCTAGGAAATGTCTTGAATAATTTGTGAAATTATTTCTATGTGAAAATATTGGTTATGTGATCTATATATACAAATAAAAGTATCTTGAACCATACAATAATGAGGTAATAGTTAGATGAACATCTGTGAGGTGTTTTAGTTTCAATGAGTTGAATAATTATGATAACGTGTGTTAATTGTCAGTTACAAGGATGGAAATTATCAAGATAAGAAACAGAAGGGAGTTGAAATATCACTTTCAACCACTCTGGTAAACATTGTACCATTAAATTAACTTATGGGATGTAAGTTTCTTGTTTGTTGAAATAATTATAATATCTTACTTGACTCTTGATCTTCATATTCATTCATTTTTGAGAAATTTGGAAGAAAATTAGGAATATCACCAAATTAACGTAAGATTGAACTTTTAGTGAAAACTCTTGGTATAAGTATTAATGAAAATAATATTTATAGGAATATTTATATTGTTATTAGTGGTGTGGCATTACCTACAAATCTTATTGAACTACCCATAATTTAGTATGATATCATTTTTTTTGTTCATTAGATTTCATTTTCTCAAGATATGATATTCTTTTGAGCTAAGAATATTTTATTAAATGAATTTATAACTTTGAAAACCTACCATGAAGATGATAAAATTATTATAGATGGAAGTTAAAGTTATGTAACACTTCTAATAAAAAATAAATGTGTTGTTAAAATTTATGATATGCCCGTAGTTATTGAAAATATGGATTTTTCCTAATAAATTTTCTAGTTTGATTTTTATTTAGGAAAATGAGTTTAATATTTATTTAGTACTTGAGGACAAGCATATATCAAAACCCAATATCGAATGTATCAATTATAACCTTTTAAAATAAAAAGGAATTACTGGAGTTGCGAGATAATGGTTTTATTGGACCTAGTACTTCCCCACAGGGTTCTCCATTTTTTAAAATTAAAAGTAAATATTTTTCCCTGAGGATTTTAATTGATTATCTATATTTGAATAACATAATCATTTAGAATATGTACCATTTCCCTCATAATGATGATTTTTGGATAATCTCTAGGGAGCACAGTACTTATCTAAGATTGACCTCATGTTGGGGTACCATCAGTTGAAAGTGATGGATGTAGATAATATTATCACTCTGTTTTGGACTAGATGTGCATAGTATGAGTTTTTATGTATTCCATTTTTCATATACTAACTATAATTATGAGTTGGATGAATATATATTTCACTGAGTTTTTGGAAATGTTTTTTCAATTTTTTATAATATTTTCATTTATTGTAAAATTCATAAGGATAATGAACTACTCCTATGTTTTATTATCCAAACCCTAATTGAAAATAGACTATATGGAATGTTTACTAAGTGATAATGCTGGTTATAACAAATTTCATTCCTTATATAAATTTTTCCTAAATATTGAAAAACTATTGAACATTTTAAAACAAATTTGTGGAAGAATGGACAAGACCAAAAAATGTTACAAATACTTTTTGTTTTATTGGTTTAGTAGGTTACTAACAGAGTTTTGTTGAAAAAATTTCTTTCTTGTCTAGAACACTGAGTAATGTGACTTGAAAAGCAGTCAAATTATTCTAGAAAATGTAATGTGGATATTTTTTTCAGGAATTAAAAATAATATGGGTGAATAATTCAATTTTGTCCATTTCATCTAGAAAAGGTAAGTTTACTATCTATAGTGATTCATCATTGAAATGATTTTTTTTCTAATTTAGAATGATCATGTAATTTATTAAGTCATACGAAAATCAAATACTCATTAGTTAAATTATCCTACACTAAATCTAGAATTAGATGATGAGATTTTTTGTAAAAAAATTGGAGGCAAAATTTTTATAGATACATGTGTGAAATATATACTAATCATAAAACCTTGATGTATATATTCACTCAATAAGATTTTGACATGAGTCAGATATGGTAGTTGAAAATGATCATGAATTATGATTTCCATATTCATTATGATCATGGAAAATATAACAAAGTAGTTGATACTGTGAGCCATACAAATAATTCTATACTAGCAATGTTACGTTTAAAACATGAGCCTTTGGTTATTTATTGATGAATTTTAGACTAGAATTTTTAGATTATGGACACATGATTTTTTGGTATCAGTACAATCTTATATATAAAAAACTATTAAACAATCCTAGATGGAAGTCCATGAGTAATAAGAAAAGGATAAATTTGTTATGAATTGTAAGATTCCTAAATGTAATGTTGATAGTGAAGGTGTTTTTATATTTAGAAAATTGTTATGTGTCCCTTGTGATTACAAGATAGAAAAATAATTTGTTTTTTATATTCATGATTCCCTATTTTCTATTCATCCTGGTGGAAATATGATGTACAGATACCATCAGGATTATTATTTCTGGGATGTAATTTAAAGATATACTGATGAATTTAACATTAATTGTTTGAATTGAAAATAGTTAAAAGAAAAATAATTATTATTAAGCGATATGATTAATTATTTACCAACTACATAGTGAAAATGGGAAAATATATTCATGTATTTCATGGTGGGTTTATCAAATACTTCTCTAGGTAATAATTTTATGTGGGTAATTATTCATCAGTTAATTAAATATACATATTTTCTTCCCGTTTGAGGTACAATATATTTGGATTATCTTTTCTTATTATATATCAAGGATAGATTTATGATACATGGAGTTCCATATTTTGAATCAAGAGGCCCATATTTGGTAAATATTTTCCTTTAATTTTTATACCAAAATGATTAGTAGCCTTTGTAATTTTTTTCACCACAATAAAGGGAAAATCAAGTAATTCAGGGTTAAAAATAAAATGACAAGTACTCATAAATTACCCTAGAACATGTCTAAATTTTATTTAGAAGTATAATTATCTACCATATTCATTAAAAAATATGATATATGTCATTTTTTCTATTTGGATGAGATTATGCCCTTTATAATATTTTATTCCATGAAAATTAAAAACATTCACTCTTTTTTTCAATAACTATAATATATTAAAAAACAGATGAATATATGATATGTTCAGTTATAAGTTTTATTTTTAAAACTATGATATTTATCTTTATCATGGTAATTTAAATCTCAACATTTAATGATGAAATGATCACATTAAATATTAACGCAATGCTGGCAGATTAATTATTCAATTATTGGAAAATTTAATAAATGATAATGAAAATATTAAAAGAATCATAATATGTGATACATTATGTTATCCATGATTTTTATATATTACCGTGATTTTTTTCATATATTTAAATATTTTTATTCTAATTTTTCCTATAAAATTGATTTTATTAGAGTCATAGTAATGAGTAGTTCTAAAAATTGACATTAATGATATTTTAGAATAACAACTATTTTATGATATGTTAAAAAACTAAAAAAAAATTAAATTCATAAAATTGATTATATACTATTTATAAAATCAAATATTTTACATTTATGGGGCTTTAACCCATTTATAGTCACAATGTTGACCCTCAAAGAGTAAATAACAATGTTCTCTTAGTATGTTTAAAAAGGGTTAACGAGAGAATATAACCAAAATATAAAGATTAAAATACCATCAAAATTTGAAAAAAATATTTGATAAGTGAATATATACCCATACCCATCGTATATTGGAAATTAATCAGTTTGGAAACATTTATAATTAAATATTATTTTAAAATAATTTAATATTTTATGAAATTCTAAGAGTTCCCATCCCCTATCCTTTAAAAGGGAAAAAATCTTATCAATCATTAACACTTAAAAAACCATATGGATTGGACAATATATACAAAAAATAAAATTCTATAACCAAAACAATGATTATATATTTATTTTCTAAAATATAATACTGACATTAAAAGGAATAAGGTTTTAATGAAACTCGTTTTCCAAAGAAGATGTATAGTTTTAACCTAATTTTTTGTATTATTTATTCTTATAAAACCTTCCAATAGTATGAACAATGATAAAATAGTTTCAAAATTATCCTCCTAATACTTATTTTTTTATTATGTTAATGGAATAAACTATATCCATCTCTTCTTCCATTAAATGTGAAACAAAACCATAGTTCGTATTTTGAGCGAACAACCGCCGCGCTAACCGATTTAATTTGTTTTCCATCATTGTCTATAATGTATTGATATAATGAGAGAATTAATGTTTATATATGATATTAAAAACATATTTATTGCTAAAAAAATATAACATATCATTTAACATATTACATTTTTAATAACTAAAAATGATAATTTCATCCGTGCCAATGTGTTGATTGCCCCTTTCACGAAGTAACATAATTCATTTTTCAACACCACATCACATAGAAAATATATATATATTTATTTTAAAAACTAAAAAGATATTAATTATATTAATTTCATTATTTGAAATTAAAATAATACTTACGTTCTATCTATAATGATCATTGGAAAAAATTTAATTTTCATGGGTTTTAAAAAAGTTGGTTCCCTTTCTTGGGTAACAAGGTATGTATTTCAGAAAATGTTTTTCATGGGTTTTAATGTTTTTCACTAGACCATTAGATTATCTCATTTAATGTAACAAAATAAAATATTTTCTTCATCCAATATTTAAAAAAACATAGGGTTTATGGATTGGTAAGGGAAAATAATATTACAAGTTGAAAATCATGAAAATTTTTCAGGAAAAGATATCATTTTTTATTTTAAACATATAACATTTTAGAATAAATTTTAACTATATAGAAGTTTCCAATTTTTAATATATGAGTTTGATATTTGAAATTTATGAAGAAATTATATAAAAATATAAACCAAAAATATATTTGGGAAAATAAATTGATTTATATTTTAAAATCATTAAAATATATAATTTTTATGTTTGAGTCCTTATAGTGGAGGGACCCTTGAATAAGGATTTAAATAAAAAGAAGCATGATTATCTTGTTAGGTCTAGCTGACATAAATTTATATCTTGTAGGAACTAGTCTATGTGAGATTTGTTTAGAGATGGTTCTCCAGAAAACACTATATGTTCATTAATTACATATATATTCAATGGATTCCATATTAATAAAATGTTTAACAAAATATTGTTCCTTGATCTACAATAAATTGATGCAATAATATCCTAGGTTATTTTTTACATTTATAAGGATAAATAAGTTCCGCACTATATTAATAATCCTAACGTGGTATGAAAAATTTCATAGATATAATTATACGGTCAGGTAACGCACTATGATAGGGAACATTATATGTATACCTTCATGTATGAATACTCATAAGAAAAGGATACTTTATCTCAATATTTTTTCACATGGTAATCTCAATGATTATTTTTTACAAGAAAATAACCTATTGCAGGAATTACTCAAGTTTTGGTGTCATTAGATATTTATGTCCATGAGTGTGTTTAGTGGTCCTTAGACATTAATATTATCCTCGATTGCAGTCATGACTCACACAATTAGATTTACTAATAAAAACTGTGATACCATATGTTTGAGAGGATTATGGTATGTTTGGTGTGTCATGAATGATATTTTTAATGGATTAGTCAAGGAAAGATAAGATTATTCCATATTTATTTATTCTTATAACATTTACCTCAAATTGGAATTGAACCATCATATTAAATTACATTTCCATTGTGTAATGAAATATTTAATCAAGATAGTAAAAAAAGACATATCAAGTATGTTGGTTTATGATATAGATGGGAAACCTTCTTGATAAAATATTGCGACGGATTTATTATTTTACATAGAGAAAGTTATTATGTGCTTGTAAATTTAGTGACATTAAGTTTTTTATAATAGCTCCAAGGACCCATTTCTAGAAAATAATCTTATAATTTTAGTGAGTCCAACAAATTATAATGAGAAATAATCCTATAGGGTCACATACTATGTGTTTCCATTGATCTATATTAAATTTTATTTGAATTTAACTAATATAATTAATATTGTTCTCAATGGGGAATAATTTTATGATTTTTTTATCGATCACAAGTATTTATTTGGGTTTTAAAAATGCAAGGAGTTGGAAAAGACCAAGATCTAGTACAATGAAGAATATTAATTTTCATGATGGTAAAATAATGTTTATCATTTTTCAAGTTACCACATATAATAGAATAATATTAATTTATTAATTTGGGAATGGGTTTTAGTAAATATTGTTATTTTATTTTTTTTCTTATACTGTGACGCACCCGGTGCCACTATGTTTATTTATTTTGAATTATTTTATCCAATCATGAGTGGTTTTGATTTATGGTGTTTTTCAGGATGGTATTTTATGTTTCTTGAGGATTTTTGTATAAGCATGGTCAGACTACATGTTTAGGAAAAACTGATTAGTGTTCGTGCGGATGGGTATGTCATGGTCACATGGGCATTTTTTACAAATTCTAAACTTTTTTCTAAATCATGGAGTGATCCCTAGAAATAGTACTTCCCCTTTGTCTACAAATAGGTTTTCCCATGCTTGGTGCACCGTTTTGAAATATGTGTGACAAAACTGTTTAGGTTTCAAGTGTCTATATAATGGGTTGTGCACGAATGGTGCCTAGTTCTGAAAACTGTACGACCTATCCATGTGATTAAAATTTGGCTATTTCCTGATATATCCTATCTTTTTAAGAAATGTTTTCATGCCACTCCTCCCACATTTCCATCATCCATACCCTTGGTATCCAAGGAGGATATGCAACCTCCTCATCTATTGATAATTTTCCTCTATTTGGAAATTTCCAAGAGGATTTAAATTACTTGTTTATCTTTTTCCCTCTTATTTTCTTTTATCTCACTTTTCTCTTGGTTTTAGTTTCCCCCATGAACCCTAGAACACTTATATCCAATTTTAGGGTTCTGTGAAGATATAATTTTGTGTTTTTTAAAAGGGTTTTAAGACACCATAACTATCCTCATGGGTGTGGTCCTTGTTAAAGGAGACACACCTTGTAGAGTTTCCTCTTGAATTCCAATTCATTTAATTAGGTTTTAACTGTTAAATTATTTCATTTTGGAATATAATGTTTTCATTTTATTTCGAAATTCATTTTTATTGAATGTATAAATATAGGTTACATTATTATTGTTATTTTAAACCATTTAGTTATATTTTAATGATATAATTTTTTTTCTCTTATAAAATACATGTTTAAATGTGTGAAATGAAATATTATACTATAACAAACTTTTTGTGAAATTAAAGGTGGATTTTGAAATGGTTCAATTGAAATTGTTGTATTTTCTTCGTGTTTTAGTTTTTAATTAGTGGAAACTATGGTTTGAAGGGAAATTGTTTTTAGAGTGAGATGGTGAACTCAAAAAGATTTTAGAAAGGGGATATTATTTATATTTCAAATAGTGATTTGAAATATTTATGTGGTTAACCATTAAGAAAACATCATAATAGATTTATTAAAATGGTTTGATGTAAATTGATGTCCTTTGGACTTGTTGGGATTTCAAGAAAGATTAACTATATTTTAAAGGTGGATTTGAAATGGTTTAAAGGTGTGGTGTTTTATAAAATTTTAAAGGATTTGGTAATAAGAGTAGTGTTTCACTGTTAAAGGCCTGGTTGAAAATATGTTTTTAAAAGGGTTATTGTGAAAGACACCCTTGATTTCTTATTTTCTTGTTTACCCCTTATGTGGGTTCTTTATCAAAATATAAGGAATTCACTATACTTGTTTGGTAATGTTACTGTTTATGACATAGTGAATTATGTATATGTATGGGGTAATTAATTTTTGGGTGTTAGGTGGTGAGGGTTAGATATTTTGTTTCCTTTCATGTAATACATGGATTTTTTATCCTTATACATCACTTCCACTTGTTTGGTCATGATAAATTTTATACTAAATGGGAAATATATATTTGTTTTTGATTCAGTTAACATGCCACTAGTGGACCTCTAGTCATGCCTATAAAAAAGGCCTTGAAGTGGGTTTTCATCTCAAAGAGCCTTATGTTGGATAGTTTAATGACTTGTTGTTTGAACCTCAATGAAAGCCGATAGCTGGTTCATGGGATGTTATAATCTTATACCGTAATATTATTGTAACATTAGGAATCCATGGTTATATCCCATGACTCATTTTATTGATTAAATTTTTTTTGAGGGGAGTTTTATCATGATCTTATTTGTATCATTCCCCCTACTTTTTTTATTATGTCACCATTCTTTGTTTATATTTGGTTGAATTCATTGTTATATATGGTGCCTTCTCTATTATACTTGACATGTGCATGTTTTGGGACATTTAAATTGAAAAATATTTTTATAAATATGTATATAAAACCATTTTTAAAATTTAAATACTCACATGTGGATTTTTTAGTGGAATTTAAAAACATTCATTTTGGATTAAACATGGATTTGGAAGATTTAACATTTTTAATACATTATTTTTTATTTAAATAATAAAAGTGGGTTGTTTTTCAGAAATATAAAGATTATTTTTTTAAACGGATTATCTTAGTGGGAATGTTTTCAAATCATGAGTATCTATTTGAGAGGATAAAGTGATCTATTTTCAAAGATGATTATGGATTGTTTTGGGGTTTTAATGGGATATATAGAAAAGGGATTACTTTCTAGTTTATGTTAAAATTTGAGTTGATAAAATTACTTATGATCTATATGGAATAGTTTTTGGATGGTTGTGGTTGTATACAAGGAATTCTAGATCACACAAATACATTTTAGGTCCCATGGATTCAATTAGATCCATCCTTCATTCCTACAAGTTGGTGTGGGGTGAGATTGGTGGTGGAGTGAAACTAGAGGATTTATTAAGTTGGTTTCAAGCTCACCTTGAGTTGATTTTTAGTTTTTAAATTTTTTTATTTTATATATTCTTCCTTTTTCTATATTTATGTTTATGGGTGGTTTTTTTATGAAAATGGGATGGATCAATTTAGTTGGTTGTGACCTGTTTGGCTCGTTTTTTTATTTTTCTCTCTTGTGTTTATTTATTATGTTTCTTTTTTATCTATGATATGTGTTAAATCATTACCAAAAAGATTTATTCAATTCATATGAACTGGTTTATATCCCATCGGGATTGGAAACTCAATATTTTCATTGTGGAAGGATTAGTTTGGTGTTGGGTTGGGGGGAAACCCAATCTGATTCATTACAAAATGGTATCAAATCCCTTAGTTCTTAGTTGGAACTATGTATTGGAGCAACCATGTTATTTTGGAGGTTCTTATGGTTACTAAAGAGGACCCTTGTTATTTTTTGAGGACTCGGTATAAATGAGACAATGTTTTTTGGAGAAAAAATGTTAAAACCGGGAAGTGTATAACCTACTATTTTTCATCCCAATTCTCAAGTTTCTAGGGAAATTTGGAATTTAAATGGTGATTTATAGTATTTTTTTAAATGGTTCTAATATATTTCATTATGGTTGATGGTTTCATTATTCCATTTTAGTGGGTAAGTTATATTAGTGACCTATACTCGGTTTCAAGGTGGAAAAGGAGTAGCACCTGGGATGTATGGTTTGAATGGCCAGTGTAGGAAATTTTTTAGTTTCTATGTGGTTGTGTCTGCCAATTTTTTAGGGTGTGTTTCATGGTTATAGAAAATTATCCCATACCACTAAACCCAATCATGCAAATCATTTATCCTACTCAGCTATCTTATTTTTACTCTTCTCGATTTCAGATCTCTCCTAAAGTCACCCTCACATGTAATAGGTGGATTTAGGATTGTTTGTTTCCCTTTGTGCATTTGATTATTTTATTCTTTTTTTGAAAGGTTGTGTGGTATTTTTATTTTTCTTAAATTTTTTAACAGTTACCTATAAAATTGATGGATTTTTTTCAAAACCTTATTTCCTGGAAATTTGGATGTCTCAAACATTCTTTATTGAGTTTTCACATAGGATGTGTATTTCAATAGTATATTTGGAAATAATTTTGAGATAAAAAACATTACCTTTGAAATTATTTTTAATTGTGTTTTGAAAATGGAAATGAGTTGGATGATCATTCTTTGGGAACATTGCTTCTAAAATGTGATGGTTATTTTAAAGGAGATTTGGGGTGTAATTTTTATGGGTTAAATGTATCCCACTAAGTTTTTTTGGTTTTTAAATATTTTTTGAAATTGATTTTTCGGTAATACGATAATGGAAGTTTATTTAAAATTCTATAGTTAAAATTTTGGTTTCAAAAGAGAATTTATTTCGGTAAAAATGCTTTGTGACTTGTTTGAGGGATTGTAATTTTTCCTTTATTTTTAACATATGGCTGAGATATTTTTGTTTTTATTTTTAGGAAAGAAATTATATTTTTTATTTATCATATTGTTTTTAGTATTCCTCCAAAAATGGTAAAAACAGTTTCTTAAATTCTATATCCTACCCAGACTGTGTGTGGATTGCTAGACATGGAAAATTCCATATGCTCAAACTCTAATTTGGACTTCTTGAATCAAAATCCCCATTGTCTAGTGGTGATCAAGGGATAGTAGAAGTATTGTGGTGGTTGTAATATTTTTTATTTATCCTCATTTCTCTCGAGACACCTGAGGATTTGTGAGAGAGAACCATTTATAGGTTATATTTTTTTAGTCGATTTTAGTTAGGGTAAATGGTAAATTATCATGTATATGAATGTGTATCCTGGGATCTCTTTAGGATAGAATTTGTTCATGATTTCTTCCTTGAGGATGTGATGTTGGATATGCAACATGAGATCATGATTATTTTTTAGAATCATTGATCATTAATGGACTATGTCGATCACTTTTCTAGGATAATCATATTTTCTCCAAAGATTGTGTTTAGTGATCCTAAAATCTAATTTTTCATAGGAAGCATTCATGGAGGCCATTGGAATATAATATTACTACTTTATGAATCTTTTTCTATTTGATACCATTGTTCCTTGTGATTAAAATCAGATGTATGGTGGGCATAAGGGTAACCAGATTATTAGGAATAACAAGCCAGATTTACCATACCTTAGGGAAAACTGTTTTTTTCAAGGGAAGAAATCATATCCCATTTTCTTACTATGCGGGGATTTAGGTAATACTAATACATATTGTATTTAGTATCATAGATTTGGTCTCCATTGTTGATATCTAGGTTATATTCAAGTGTTTTTCTATATGGGCTATTGGATGAGGTCTGAAGCTTGTAACTTTTGTGTATTTCTTATTTTTGGGACCTTTCCTTTGATGATCTTAATATTAGGTTACGATTTTTTTGTGGCTGTGAAAATATTTTGTATAGTTTCATTTTTATATTTTTCTTATGGATAGTCCTATAATTTGTTTATATATGCACTATTTTTTCTTGTAATCTACCCACCCTCCCTCATTGGAGGATTTTTAGGTTTTCATACTGGTTTTCCTCATTAATTATGGTTGGATGTGAGTTCTATTTTATTAAGCCTAATTGTTCAGATGAACCTTTGTTAGGTGTTTAGGTTACATCATTTAATTTATTTAGCCTTTCATGTGCTTATTTCTTGTATATGGGAAAAATCCTTGAGTGCATGACTATGTAATTATGGTGCGTGATTCAAAAATGGAGTTTCATATAATAGAGGGTGTTTGGTTATGTTAGTTTTGGATAAGCTATGTGATTATGATCAATTTATTAAACATAGATTATCCACCTATTTCCTGACTCCAACTGTTAGCTAATATCGTCCTATTAAGGGTTCATGTGGTTATTCTTCTTTTTTTTGGGTTTATAAGTGTTTTGAGTCTGAGGGTGAGTTTATATCATGGTTACTCAATTGTTCAAGGATGAATTCCCAGTAATTTTTTCTTTGGTTCCACTATGTATTAGAATTATAAATTGTGGGGAGACTATATTAGGCCTACCATGATACTTGTGACTTCTTATTTGAGGTTATGTGTTGTTTTTTCTTATAAATTTTTTGAACGTATGTGGTTGGTTTGGTTTGGATTTTATGAGTATTTTGGTCATTTTCTTTGAGGATGACTAGTTCTTTGGTATTTTTCAATTTTGGATCTTTTATTTCCCTCTTTTTTCTTTGACTAGACTCTCTGGGTGAATAAAGTGTCATGGGATGGAGTTTATCACACCCCTCTTGTCAGTATGTTGACTATTTTGTATTATTTTGTCATATATTTAGTGGTTTTGAGATCTAGATGCTTTCAAGAATGAATTTTATTTTTGGGGGGAATTTTAGGAGATTCATGGTTATCTTTTTGGATTGAGAGTAACAGTGTGGTTCCATTTTGGATGGTACTGTCATGGTCATAGAGCTATATCGCACAATTTCTGCACGGTTTATCGAACCATATGATGCTCTCTAGAAACCGTGTTACCTTCTCATCATAGGAAAAGGCTGGTGTGTGGTTTGGAAAATTGTATGGCCAAATCACGCATATGCCTAGTGTCTAGTCGATGGGTGGTCCATGGTTAGGGTAACGATTTGGAAAACCGTGCACCATATCTAGGTGTTGAAAATTTAGGGAATTCCCTAAAAAACCCCTCTTAAATTAACAGGGGTTCCACCCCATCTTATCCCCCATTTAAATTAGCTCAACCCTTTGGAGATAATGAGGATATCTTACCTCATTATATCTTGATATTTTTCCTCTCTTTGGTGATTTCCAAGTGGATTTTAAGTACATTATCCTATTATTCACACTTCAATCCTTTTCTCTCCCTTTTTCCCTTCGATTTAGTTTTCCCCGTGATCCTTAGAACTTTCATGGATTATTGTAGCATTCCAATTGGATCTAATATTGATTTCTTGGAGTATATAGTATAATCTATATATATATCCCCATCGGTGTGGTCAACATAGAAGGAGATATGTTTTGAAGTGTTTCTTCTAGGTTTAAACTTATTCCATGTAACAACCCATAATTTTATCAATGGAAATTCCCTTATTATAAATTTATTATATAGTATAAAATAGATACATCAAATATATAACTTCATAATAATATTATTCTCATAAATTAAAAATTAAAAATTTTGTATTTATATAAATCAAGAAAGTATAACAATGGAATATTAACCTAGCCATTGGAACAATGATATTCTTATTAGGAATACCAATCTTGCTAATAGAACAGTAACCTCACCTATGAATGTAAAAAAAATTAGGAATCTTATAAAAGAAAATATGTTATAATTATATCATATAATAAGAAAATAAATTTTTTAATAATGATAAATTAAGTGTTGATATTTTTTTAAAAGATAAATATTCTATTAAAATTTGATAATTATTATAGTGATTTAAAATAAAAGTTATTTAAAAAAAATATATTCATAAATTAATATTATGTTGTATTATAAATATAACATTATTTAATGAGGCCTATATTAAATTTTGAAAGGGTCAAAAATTTGATTATAATATTAAAATTGTTACTTTTTAATAAATGATTATTTTATTAAAAAAATTAAATTTATTATATTTAGAAACTTATTTCCATAAAATGGTGCCAATTTTTGAAAACAACACGTCAATAAATGGGTATGATGAGTTTATGGGATTTTTCTAAAATAGTTTATTTTTTTTGTGAATTGTGAAATATAATATTTTACGGTATTTATCATTTTATACCAAATACATGAATTTATGATTTTTGAGTGATGTAATAAACCAATATTTTAAAATCACATGAACAAGTAACTATACTTAGTCTCAGAAATCAATACTATTGATAGTCTGGATCAAAAATAATAAACAAATTCATAAAATAATAATAAAACCCCATATCTTCACCTATAAATACCAATCCTCACCCAATATTCTCATTACACATTATATTCCATGTGGATTGTATACATTATATTAAATTTCCTACCCAATAATATTTTCCACATCCATGATATTTTGGTCGTAATAAAATTTCAAATCCGTGTCCTTAAAGAGGATATCAAGGAAGTGATATTCAAGTGGTAAAATCCTCTATCTTTCTCTTTTAAATTTCATTATATTTATAGTATTCTCGAAATATCCCATATAAAAAGAGTCATGATAAATCTATTATCATATATATATCATAAATTTATTATGTTAGTTGAATATGCATCATAAAATTTCTCTTTTCCTCATTTTATTCTAAATAATGAAAACATTGTCCGTGATGTGTCGATTCACTACCTTCACGGATGAAGAGTTTTAATTTTATAATACCACCTTAAATACTAGTCATAAAACAATTATTATTGTTAGAAATGGTTCAAATATTTTTATTATAGCTGGTTTAATATTCTAAATCTAACTTACTAATATAATATTAAATAAAACAAAACTATTTCATTATCATCGGAAAAACCACCAAAATAAACTAAAAATATATCATTGATGTTTTATCAAATTAATCATACTCATATAATAAAACAAATTGATATATGAGACCATTTAAACTTATATAATATAATTAATAACACATATTATCACTTATGAATA
This sequence comes from Viscum album, assembly GCA_963277665.1. Classification (NCBI taxonomy): domain Eukaryota; kingdom Viridiplantae; phylum Streptophyta; class Magnoliopsida; order Santalales; family Viscaceae; genus Viscum; species Viscum album. The sequence continues at coordinate 1,082,741,482 of OY728131.1, read as the reverse complement.
GTTATTCTCATTTTATAAGATCTGACAAAATTATATACAAGTAAACTGACCCTGAACCAATGAAACTAAACCCTCCCGAAAAAAAAATTGAATACTATAACTCATCAAAACTGATGAAAATGAATATATTAAAATTATAATACATAAAAAAATATATAAGGGGTTCTAAGTTAAGTAATTAATGAATCTATTTTGATTATTAGGGTTATTAAGTTTAGGTATAGAACGCTTTCAGACATAAGTTAAGGGGATTCTTGAACCTATAACCTTTTCTTTGGGGTTTTCCTATTTGATGATAAATTTCTATGTGGATATCCTCTTGTTAATACGCAAATATAATTTCCTTGTTCTTCCCTTTTCTTTTATGGTATATAAATTTTGTAATCTGATTTAATGAATACTATAAAGATTTTATCAATGAAATATTAAAAAAAACATCTTAATTCCTCATGGGTTATTTCTTATTTTTTTTTAAAAGGACGATTCTTTTGAAAAATGTGTTTGTTTTTAAAATTTTCATCTCAGAACCAAAAAGAATATTCATGAATTTATGCATTACCTAGTTCTTATGTAACCCATTCCTTTCCATGGGTTATTTTATTACTATAATTATTTTACATTCAATGTGGCATGGTTTATTATATAAATTTTATGATGTGATAGGTGGGATCATAATTATCTATATATCCAATTAATTGGATAATGTGATGTATCTCATGCGATAATGTGTATTATGAATGAACATGATGCTGTATTTTTTTCACAATGATGATGTTATATTTATTCACAAATGTTATATCTGAGCATAATGTTAGATTTATTCACAACTATGTGCAGTATTTGGCCACTAATACATGATGATCAATTTCTATGCATTTCCACATTCTATTACTTTATATAATGTTTACTCTAATGTTTATGATATTGATCCTATGCTTATTTGATGATAATGATTACTATGATCACCCATGTTATGTTGATTCATGTCCTTATTCATCCTCTTACTAGGTCCTTAGACCATCCATTTCGTTGGTGTATAACTTTTGGTGACTACATGTACTTAGGAGAACATGATATTTAGAAGGATAATGAATAATATATTAAATAAATTTTTATGTTGTATTATTCAAAAGTTCTGTATGTGACTAATTTTCCAAAGACTCTAAACCTCTGGATCTTGGTTTTCTAATTATAATATTTTTTTATCTTTAAAATTATGTAATAGTCATGTAAGAAAAATAAAGTTCACTATATTTGGTATTAGAGTATGGTTTAAATAATTTGGGAATTAGGAATATAGAGAATTGTTGTAAACTATTAGTATAAGATTAAGTATAAGTAAACAACCAAGAATATTTATTTTATAAAAAATGATAAACAAAGGGATCCCATAAGATACTTATTTAGAGATAATTATGTAAAATAATAAATTATATAACCATGTTTTATTGACCATACTTTGGTTAATTTTTTTTGTTTTATAACATATACGGAACCTATAGAAACCAGGCCAAAAAACCATGTGAGGGAGAATGCAATGATTTCCCAAAAGACATCCCAAATTCTATGGTAGTTGGAGTTCAAGACTTCATAGAGATTCTTATCCGGCTATCTCATGTTATGAATTATAACATAAACTAGGTTGAACATTTTCATTCAACCTAGAAGGAGAAACTAGCCATCGATTCCTTTATGTTGCAATGAACATAATCATTTAGTGGATCTTTCTATCCACATGTTGCTAAACAATGGGTTAACTGAAAGGAAAACATATTTTTTATGCTCCATTGTCTAACATCCCAGATCCGGATTCCACCCAACTAGTGCCCCGTACTTGGTTGGTTACATGGCCTCAAGTGTGCTTCCCCAAATGGCCAAGGCTGCTGACTAGAAACGAGGGACTAGGGTCTGATAGTGGGAAAACAATTCCTTCATTCATAGTATAACGTAGTGGAATTAATAAGAATACAATAGTGGAAGAAGTAAACAACATACATCTGAAATAAATTGCAGAAGACTGATAAGATAAATAACCAAGCATCATTCCACCAAAAATATGATGTAGTATATTATGTTCAAAGAAATTAGAAAAATAGGTACACTATATGAATCCAAAAATATATGTTCGAAAATAAAAAGAAACTAATAAAAACTGTGAATCATCTCAAGCCTCACCTCAGTCATATTATCTCCAGCTCCCAAAAAACATCTCAAGTACCTATGGTATGGCACTTTCCCTTATCGAAACCTATAACAATATAATATATTTGTGCCCAAAAGCATTACCCAAATAGGGTGTGTGGAATAAATCCAAGAAGGCAACCACCCAAGATAAGTTCCTATCTATCAGTTAGTTTATGCAACAAGTAGTGTTCAAAAAGGAAAATCTGTAAACTCAGAAGTACTCAAAAGAAAACAACCCAACAATTCATATTTCCCATTTTTATTCATTATGTTCAGTTTGAGCATTCATTGAAATTGAAATATATATGTTTTTAGATCCATACTAATCTCGTCAGTCCCCCGTATAAATAATACACAATAGATACCACATAAGGATATCTAAACAAGTAATGTGAGGTTATAATCCAAGTTTCTGATTTGGCTTGGTTAACGTGTCATAAGTCATTCCATTTCAATATTCAACTCAAAATCTTTCCTATAGGCATAAAAAAACGTTGCTCATAGTCATAACCCAATTCTCACCCTTTGTCCTAACATATCCTCTCCCACAGGCATAACAAATCCTCACCCACAAGCATAATAAATCATCACCAACAAGAATAATAAATCAATCAAGGTCAATCATAGTATATCATCATTTAATTATAATAAACAACACATGTAAATTATACTATTACATGGATAATATATACAAACTCACATGGTCATCATACATATCAAGAAATCAGTGAATTAAACTATCACAACCCTTAAATGATAATTGGCATATCATGGGAAAAAAGGAAAATCACTAATCCCAAACAATTTAATCAAATCAATCAAAATTTACCACAATTTCAATTCTATTATAAATGTAATTATTAATTAACAACCCAATAAGGGAAAACAAGGCATGCCTTATATGAAACCTCAACCAAATGGCCATAAATGGTCATTTCAAGGGAACACACCCATGGGGTGGCCCTTAATCATTCAAACAAGATCAAAAATTCATAATTTAATTTAATACATGACTTAATCATCATTAGGAAAATAAAAGGGTCAATTTCCATTCAAGGTTACACCCTAAACACGGTTGAATGGAAATACGACACATATAAATAACTCAATATTAATCAAAAGGCACAAGACCACCTCCCTCATCCTAGTGTGAATCTCCTCATCCAGTGTCGGGATATGATTCTCCCTAGAATAGAGTAGATCTAAAAAACGGTTGTAAATGATTTACCATAAATAACTGAATCGAGAGAATAAATCAAGAATAAAAGATCAAGTGGAATTTAGAGCTTACTGAGAGGGATTGAACACAATTGGTGGAAAATGAATCACGATTCTGATGATAAATTCGAATGAAACATGGAACTTTACACTACTGTTTGTGAACCCCGATGAGCCCCTGTCCATTTTCACAAAAACGATGATACCGCCCAATTAAATCAATAAAAAATGTAAATGGCATGTACTTGAGACTACATGTTGTGTCCATACAAATTCTGTCTTGAACATTATGTGGTCGTGTACTAGGATTACATGTAATATTTACTATCATACATGGAATGTACCTATAAGTACACAACATGTAGTTCCCAGTCACTTCGTGTTACAGTCCTGTAGACAGTCCCTTGACCTGTTTTACCCATTTTCTTAAGTACAAACTGAAAATGTAGGATCCATTGTGATCGTACGTCCACCTCCCTCTCCCAAGACTTGTCATATACTCTTCTATGCTTCTATAACAATTGTACCAAAGGAACATACTGACCATGGAGAGCCTTCATGCTATGATCCATAATACCAGACACATCTTCCAAGAACTCCACTTCCTCAGGCTGAAAGGTCTAAGATAGTTCTAAGAAGATTGCAACTGAGAAACATGGAAGACGTTATGCATATCCCTATACCTATGAGGTAGTTGAAATCGATAAGAAACTGTCCCAAACCTCTTCATAATCTCAACTAGACTGATGTATCTCAGAGAAATAATTCCATATCTCTAAATTCCCTTGTGTCCCAACCTCATTACAACACATAAGAAAACACGATCCCCATCCTCAATATCCAGAGGTCATCTGCAGTGATCATCATAAGATTTCTGACAAGACTACAAAGTATCCATATGATTCTGAATCATCTGGATTATAAGGCCCCAACCTTAAACCTTAATTAATATTGAATTAAATGAGTAATTCACATTGAGGATCTTTTTAGGTTTATAGTTTTACAGAATTAGGACATAACTATTACATCTCAAAAGATTACAAAGTAGTCGCTTCTACTAAATTTCCATAAAATAAAAACTCTTAAAAAGAAACATGTCTAGTTCCATTTTTTAGGAAGCATGACTTTTCCTTGATCCCATCCTTGACCCTATTCCATGATAAGTCCTATGAAAAACATTTCAAAAACATGGGATGAGCATAAAAAGCTCAGTAAGAGATACAAAATGAATGAAAACTGTTAGTTTTTCAAAACAACAAGTAATCCATGTATACTTTATCAAAGTAATACGTTTCACCTTTTCGAAGTAGTAAAAACTCTTCGCTGAATTAAAGTTCATTACTTACCCTTCCGTAACCAAAAGATTACCATAAACCTCATATAAGATCGCATAACATATAAAGATAACTTGGGACATAAACATACTTAAGTGGAATAACCATAAGGTCGACTTCCACACATATCACTTAATGGAATAGCCATTCGGCCAACATCCATACATACTTAATGGAATAGCCATACGACCGAATTACATACCCAATGCATTGGAGGTTATAACGTAACCACCCATCCTGGTATTCACGGCACCACCTGTCATATGGTTTATCATGTAACCACCCGTAAAATGTCCAAGTACCATTATAAAATTATAAGACATAAAACCAGCATAAAGGAATGATAACATTTCCACATTTCAATCACAATATATCATTTAAATATATTGACATAATATAATCCTTTATTAAACCCATTTTCAATACCAAAATACAAAAAAAAGTATATGTTGTTTAATTTATTTTAAAAACATTACGTCTTGTTGAGGAAGCCAAAGATCAAATAATACTCGCGGCGGCGGAAAAGGTCGTTGTCACCGCGTATGTGAAAGAAACATTTCTTTTTGTCTTTAAGTAAAACGCTTTGTAGAAAAAATATTCCTTTTGAATAAACGTAAAAGTCAAAGGGGTTTATACACCGTATAAAATAAGGTTGTGTATAAAACAAAATATGCCTCAATGAATGGAGATTGAGACGAAAACCCTTACAAAGACGGTATCCTTGGTTTAAGGATAAACCAAGTGAATAATTATGTGTGAAAAATGAATACACCAAATATAAGTAGATTTTAAGTATAAAACAATCAGAGGTTATTCACAAATATTCATAGAACGACATATTCAAGGAGTATAAGTTTATCCCAATGAATCAAATTTGGGTTAAAATGTTCCCTTGAAAAAATTTGACAGCCTAACAGCGTCACTTCAAAATTCAGAAAAAGTGTTGATGAGAGATAAAAAAAAGTATCTCAAAACTTAAAATTTACATCAATAAGGATATGTGAGAACATATCCCAACACAACAATATGTGGATTAAAAGACCCAACAAAAAAGTCTTTTAAAAAAAAGAGGGTGGTAGGTTCCCTTACCGACTTGGGTATCTTTCGAAACATACACCCCTTGAAAGAAGTTCAATACATCATTGATGTAAATACTCATAAACGAAATTATATTACACAAAGAGTAGAATAATGGGAAGTACATACACCACTCAATGGAAATTGTGGGAAATGTAGCATAAATCTCACGGGAATAAAAGTGAGATAAAAAATCCCTTACGAAAACTCAGCAGCCTAACGGCGCCACTTAAAACTTACAAAACGGATTGATGATAGAGAATACGGTCTCTCATCATATGAAATATAAAAATTACAGTAAGATTAATATAAAATAACATCCCAATAACAAGAAATATGAGCTTTAAAAGAAATGACATAAAAGAGCGTACTTAAAAAAAAGTGAGGAGTAGGATCCCTTACCTTGGGTCCGACTTGACCCGATCGTTCTTTAACGTCCTGAATAATAAACATGAGTTAATTTCTGTTTTCTTAAGAACCTTTTTCAAGTTCATTATTCCTTTTATATCACTTATTTCCATGTTATAAACATTATGTAATCATTTAAGTTAATAATGAATGTTTTGTCGATATTTGGTTCTTAAGTCGAAAGTGGACTTCTTACAATTACTTGTTGTTCGTGTGGTCAAAGGTTCTTTATATCCAGAATGACATTCCAGATTTGGATATCATATATATCTATAATATACATTTATTTATAATATCACATAATCATTTAGAGGTAAGAAATGAAATGCACCGTTCATGGAGACGGTAAGCCGTACGTACGCATGAACACTGCTTTCATTTCTTTGTCATATTAATGGAATTAAAACTAAATGAGAGGTTTGTATATTTTAATTCCAGAATTATATTCATCATTTAGATGTATCATTCATCATATATATCCATTATATACATGTACTTATAATAGTACATTACATTTGGGGCTATGAAATGAAATGCACCGTTCATGGAGACGGTAAGCCGTACGTACGCCTGAACGCTAATTTCATTTCTATCTCAAACTTTAATGGAAAGAAATAATAATGATATAGAGGTATATTATAATTACAGTATAACATCATTTATAATAAAATTAAATCCATCCTTTATACGTCCCACTTATGGCATTAACGAATCACATCACTTTGAGGGGGCGGTAGTCCGCACTTCCTAAAATGAAGATATCGCATATACCCATAATGGAAGCCATAAAGGTAAGCCACAAATGAAAAATACCAAAGCATAAGTAAAACATAAACATATTATATATCATATATAAATATAGTGACATCTTAATGGCCACCTTTGAAGGTGTTATATGAGTGTGGAACAATCATCACTTCGTGAGGCAAAAATTCGCCATCCACAGAAACATTATGTTCTTTAACCATTAGATGTTGGTGTGTATTTGTGTAGCTCGAATACTTCTTATAAAAACATCCTAGTATATTGAAGATACTGGATTTGTTACAAAATAAATGAATAAAAAGAGTTTAGGGGTTTGTAGAGGCAAAATAAAACCAAAGGAATCGAGTGAAGACATTACCTTAAAATCGGGTAACTCCCTTTGGTTTGAGCTCAAAGGCTTCCTTGGGAAGACTTCTACCCAATGTGAGGCTTCAAAGAGTAAGATAGGTAATTGGAGAGACAAAATGGGAAGCTTTTGTCTGAGCCAAAGGCTTTGGGAGTTTGGGTATGGAGGTAGAGGTGGGGGCCATTTATAAGAGGAGAGGAGGGGCACTCATGGAACGTAAAAAAAAAGTCACTTTATTTTAAAATGATATTCCGATTTAAGAGGTCCCACATTTATATAATTAGAGGATAATGTTATAAGGGTTCGAAATCCACTCATCCAATAAGTTTTGGACATTTTTAGGTCCTAGATATTGCATTATCTTTACATTTTATTTAAATCATTAAATAATTAAGTCATCGCTGCATCATCTTGATGTCATAAATAATTTAATTTATTTAACTTCTGAAAATTATAAAAAAAATACTATGATGTATGAAATCTTTTTAGATTTATAATGACTATTTATAGTCAAAAATCAGACTTGTATAACCCCATGTAAAAATTGTTTTAGTAAAACATCTCATGTTTGTGTCATTTTTACTTTAACATTAAATAAAATGGTTTTTATGTCATTTTCCAACCAAAGTGGCTCCATGGGGTCCCCAAGTTGTCCCTTGGCTTTTCATGGTCAGCCATGACACATATAATGTGGTTAGGAAATGTTTCAAGTTCAATTCATATTATTAAAACATTGTTTTTACCTTAAACTACACTAATTACCTCTAATCGCGATTAAAAACTTAATAAGTTACTATTCACCAAAAAATTATTTTAATCCCATTGAAACACATTTTACGTATTAATGACAACCATATATGTCGGATTTTTGAAATTCAAAACATAGAAGTGGTAAAATTTCATTTAAACAAAAAATCAGTTTTTATAAGTACCACTTAGTGGTTTCACTATTCATCAAAAACTGAAGTTTTTCAGAAAAATACCAAAAATTCACCCTAATCTATATTTGATATTCCGAATTAAAAAATGAAGTATATTTTAAAAAATTCAAAACATATAAGTCACATTAATTAATTTAATAATTAATGCCCGCTGTCATGACAAATAGCATGTTTTTGTGAAATAATAAGTATCAAAAGATTGACACTATTTTAAGTCTGATTTCAAAGTGAAATTAATTCCAACGACCACTATTGGATTTAATGGTAAAAATATATTCTAATTTAACTTTAAAACCAATTCAAAAGATAATCTAATCATATAAATAAATTATATTAAAAAGAGATTTTGAATTAAAATAAAACATTTACACTATTCCTTCAGAAATGAACATTATCGAAAAAATACCAAAAATTTACACAAAGTAAATTTTGATGTCCTTATTCTAAAGAATAGTTTTATTTGGTCCAATAGAATGTATAAGAGTGAACAAAACTATATTTAATGATGGTTCTCCATCAAAAGGCGATAAGTGAACCTTTAGTGAAAACTAGGGCATATACGCCTAAAATTTAATTCTTTCCGTATTTTAAGCCTTTATCTTTTATTGGATAAATGTAAAAACATTTAAAACATATATAATCATATTTTAGTTATTTCTATCCATTCCCGCCAATACAACGGCTACATGTTAACTACCATTTGAAATAATATTATTTTATTATTAGAGTGCGACGTAAGATTCCCAAGAAACTCGTTGTTGCGTGTTGGGTACACCATCGAGCATAGCGTCCCATTTAAAGTCATATTAATATTTTATTCACAAATATGGATAAATATGAAAATTTCATATTCTTTATTTACCTGGGGTTTTACATCCTTCCCCCCTTTTGGGAATTGCATCCTCGCAATTTTTAAAATTAAGCTTGGAAACATCCTAGAAAGTCCCACACCGGAACAAGATTCAGTAAAAAAATCACTTTAAAATAAAGAAAGATAAGTACAGAGGTCACCCGAGTTCACCCATAATAGGATTCCGTGTAGGAAAACATGGACATGGAAAAAAAGCAAACGGTCATGTTCTTGAGGGAGAGTGATAGTAAACATGTCTAGGAGAAAGTTAACCATAAGAAAATCACAAACTTGTGATGGGTTAAATGGTATTCGATTCCCTAGTAGGAAAAGTTAATAGACAACATTTTTTTTAAGTTACTTTTTATTGAGGAATTTATTCATAAGGAAACATAATCACTTATCATGTTGAATTTCAACTTTTATTAGATTCCTTACACAAACTCATATTTTCTCCAAAAGACGAGTATTTAGGAAGACTTGTTCATATTAAGAGTACTATAATCAACTTCTAGAGAATCACCTAATCCACCAAAGAGAACAATATACTTCCCATGTCTTTAGGATTTAACCAAAACCAAAACCAAAAACCTTAGTACAAGATCAGATAATCCAGAAAAGGATAACCCATTAAAAAGAAAATCTATGCTTAATCTCCAAAATTTTTCCAACAAAACCCAAAGTTCAACGTGGACCATCCGATAAACAATTTGTCCATAAAATTCTTCAAAGTAAACCAAACTAAGATTAAAACCCAAATATTTGAAGGATTTAATCACATAGTCTTCCATGGTACAAATTTACTTTTATCTCTAAATAACATCAGTTTCTCTTAAATTCTCATATTGAAAAGTAATTATCCTAATCACATATCCTCCATGATAGGTTAATCATTTCCATAGATAACCCAAAATAAACATACTCTTGATTCCTAAAATCATCTAACTAAAAAGAATCAGTCAAACTAACTAGGGAATTCATGTAGTCCAGTGGTAGGTGATAAATACCATTTGCACTTTGGTTGTGGGTTCGATTCCCGCAGCTTTGTCCGACGTGATGGGTAGTCACACGGTCTGTGTGTTGTCCTTTTTCCAAAACTATATAACTCTTAAAACATTCCCCAAAATGAAATAAAAACATCAAAAGAAATCATAACATATTTTAACCTCAAGTTTATCTCATGCCTTTCATTTTCCATCATATCATAGAGTAACCCATAATTACCACAAAAAGTAAGGATCATATAAACTCTAATGGTTACATTTATAATTATTACTTGAACTTCCACATCGATTGTTCATCTCGTACATGATGCATTACAGAATGTACCAAGGTTCAAGTGGTCGATCATGACTCCTTGATAGTTGGTTTAGAACAACCATGAGTTTCCTCATTGAATCCTCCATTTTATCTAGTATCTTAATCAGAGAACCACCACAGTTTCCTTCGAACCTGTTGTCTCTTTGGTGCCTGCTAGATCCATCCATTCACTAAAAATAGAAATGCCAGTGTGAGTATATCAACAGAACCATCATGTACTAATGAGGAAGATATACTTACTCATTCACTTTATCTAAAAACTATGACTCTTTCTGAAATCCTAACCATTATGGTAATGTCACTTATGCTTCAAGAATACCCTAACCTCTAAAGTTATCTAAACCGACCTCTAATACCAACTATAAGGCCCCAGCCTTAAACCATACTTAATATTGAATTAAATGAGTAATTCACATTGATGATCTTTTTAGGTCTAGAGTTTTAGAGAATTAGGACATATCTATTACATCTCAAAAGATTACAATGTAGTCGCTTCTACTAAATTTCCATAAAATAAAAACTCTTAAAAAGAAACATGTCTAGTTCCATTTTTTAGGTAGCATGACTTTTCCTTGATCCCATTCTTGACCCTATTCCACGCTAAGTCCAGTGAAAAACATTTCAAAAACTTGGGATGAGCATAAAAAGCTCAGTAAGGGATACACAAAGAATGAAAACTATTAGTTTTCAAAACAACAAGTAAACTATGTATACTTTATCAAAGTAATAATTTTCACCTTTTCGAAGTAGTAAAAACTCTTCGCTGAATGAAATTTCATTACATACCCTTCTGTAACCAAAATATTACTATAAAACCCATATAAAGATCACATTACATATAAAGGTAACTTGGGACATAAACATACTTAAGTGGAATAATCATAAGGTCGACTTCCACACATATCACATAATGGAATAGCCATTCGGCCAACTTCCAAACATACTTAATGGAATAGCCATACAGCCGACTTTCATACCCAATGTACTGGAGGTTATAACGTAACCACCCATCCGGGTATTCACGGCACCACCCATCATATGTTTTATCACGTAACCACCCGTAAAATGTCCATGTACCATTATAAAATTATAACACATAAAACCAACATAAATGAATGATAACATTTCCACATTTCAATCACAATATATCATTTAAATATATTGACATAATATAATACTTTATCAAAACCATTTTCAATACCAAAATACAAAAAAAGTATATGGTATTTATTTTATTTTAAAAACATTACGGCTTGTTGAGGAAGCCAAAGATCAAATAATACTCTCGGCGGCAGAAAAGGTCGTTGTCACCACGTATGTAAAAGATACATTCCTTTTTGTCGTTTAGTAAAATGCTTCGTAGAAATAAGATTCCTTTTTAATAAACGTAAAAGTCAAAGGGGTTTATACACCGTATAAAATAAGGTTGTGTATAAAACAAAATATGCCTCAATGAATGGAGATTGAGACGAAGACCCTTACAAAGATGGTATCCTTGGTTTAAGGATAAAACAATTGCATAATTATGTGTGACAAATGAATACACCAAATATAAGTATATTTCAAGTGTAAACCAATCAGATGTTATTCACACATGTTCATAGAACGACATATTCAAGGAGTACAAGTTTATCCCAAAGAATCAAATTTGGGTTAAAAAGTTCCCTTGAAAAAATTTGACAGCCTAACGGCGTCACATCAAAATTTAGAAAAAGAGTTGATGAGAGATAAAACAAAGTATCTCATCACTTAAAATTTACATCAATAAGGATATATGAGAACATATCCCAACATAACAATATGTGAATTAAAAGACCCATCAAAATAAGTATTTTAAAAAAAATAGGGTGAAAGGTTTCCTTACTGACTTGGGTATCTTTCGAAACATACACCCCTTAAAAGAAGGTCAATACATCATTGATGTAAATACTCATAAACGAAATTATATTACAGAAAGAGTATAATAATGGGAAGTACATACACCACTCAAAGGAAATTGTGGGAAATGTAGCATAAATCTCACGGGAATAAAAGTGAGATGAAAAATCCCTTACGAAAACTCGGCAGCCTAACGGTGCCACTTAAAACTTCCAAAATGGATTGATGAGAGAGAATAGGGTCTCTCATCATATGAACAATAAAAATTACAGTAAGAGTAATATAAAATAACATCCCAATAACAATAAATACGAGATTTAAAAGAAATTACATAAAAGAGCGTACTTAAAAAGAATGAGAGGAGTAGGATCCCTTACCTCCGGTCCGACTTGACTCGATCGTTCTTTAATGTCCTGAATAATAAACTTGAGTTAATTTATATTTTCATAAGAACATTTTTCAAGTTCATTATTCCTCTTAGATCACTTATTTCCATGTTATAAACATTATGTAATCATTTATGTTAATAATGTTTGTTTTATCGATATTTTGTTCTTAAGTCGAAAGTGGACTTCTTACAATTACATGTTGTTCGTGTGGTCAAAGTTTCTTTATATCCAGAATGATATTCCTGATTTGGATATCATATATATCATATATATCTAGAATATACATGTATTTATAATATCACATAATCATTTAATGGTAAGAAATGAAATGCACTGTTCATGGAGACGGTAAGTCGTACGTACGCATGAACGCTACGTTCATTTCTTTGTCATATTAATGGAATTAAAACAAAATGAGAGGTATGTATATTTTAATTCCAGAATTATATTCATAATTTATATGTATCATTGATCATATATATCCTTTATATACATGTACTTATAATAGTACATTACATTTGGGGATAAGAAATGAAATGCACCGTTCATGGAGACGGTAAGCCGTACGTACGCATGAACGGTACTTTCATTTCTATCTCATACTTTAATGGAAAGAAATAATAATGATATAGAGGTATATTATAATTCCAGTATAACATAATATATAATAAAATTAAATCCAACCTTTATACGTCCCACGTATGGCATTAACGAGTCACATCACTTTGAGGGGGCGATAGTCCGCACTTCCTAAAATGAAGATATCACGCATACCCATAATGGAAGCCATAATGGTAAGCCAAAAATGAAAAATACAGAAGCTTCAGTAAACCATAAACATATTATATATCATATATAAATATACTGACATATTAATGGCCTCCGTTGATGTTTTTATATGAGTGTTGGACAATCATTGTTTCGTGAGGCGGAAATTCGCCATCCACGGAAACAGTATGTTCTTTAACCATTAAGTGTAGGTGTATGTTAGTGTAGCTAGAATAATTCTTATAAAAACATCCTAGTATATTGGAGATAATTTATTTTTTACAAATGAAATGAATAAAAAGAGTTTAGGAGGTTGGAGGGGTAAAATAAAACAGAAGGACTCAAGTGAAGACATTACCTTATAATCTGGTAACTCCCTTTGGTTTGAGCTCAAAGGCTTCCTTGGGAAGACTTATACCCAAATTGAGGATTCAAGGAGTAAGAGAGGGAACTGGAGAGACAAAATGGCCAGGGGTTGGCAGATCCAATGGCTTTGGGAGTGTGGGTAAGGAGGTAGAGGTGGGGGCTTTTTATAAGAGGAGAGGAGGGGCACTCTTAGAAAGTAAAGAAAAGTCACATTATTTTAAAATGATATTCGGATTTAAGAGGTCCCACATTGATAAAATTGGAGGATAAGGTGATAAGGGTTCTAAATCCACTCATCAAATATGTTTTTGACATGTGTAGGTCTAAGATATTACATTATCTTTCCATTTAATTTAAATCGATAAATAATGAGGTCATCGCTGCATCATCATGATGTCATAAATAATTTATTTATTTATCATCTAAAAATTATAAAAAAAATACTATGATGTAGGAAATCGTCTTACATTTCCAATGACTAATTATAGTCAAAAATCTGACTTGTATAACCCCATGTAAAAATTGTTTTAGTAAAACGTCTCATGTTTGTGTCATTTTTACATTAACATTAAATAAAAACGTATTTATGTCATTTTCCAACCAAAGTGGCTCCATGGGGTCCCCAAGTTGATCCATGGCTTGTCTTGGTCGGCCATGACACATCTAATGAGGTTAGGACATGTTTCAAGTTCATTTATGATTATTAAAACATTATTTTTACCTTAAACTACACTAATTACCTCTAATCGCGATTAAAAACTTAATAAGTTACTATTCACCAAAAAATTATTTTAATCCCATTGAACCAAATTTTAATTCTTAATGAAAACCATGTATGTCGGATTTTTTATATTCAAAACACAGAAGTGGTAAAATTTCATTTAAACGAAAAATCAGTTTTTATATGTACCACATAGTGGTTTCACTATTCATCAAAAATTGACGTTTTTCAGAAAAATACCAAAAATTCACCCTAAGCTATATTTGATATTACGAATTCAAAAAACAAGTTTATTTTAAAAAATTCAAAACATATAATTCACATTAATTAATTTAATAATTAATTCCTGCTGTCATGACAAATAGCGTGTTTTTGTGAAACAATAAGTATCAAAAGATTGACACTAGTTTAAGTCTGATTTCAAAGTGAAATTAATTCCAACGACCACTATTAGATTTAATGGTAAAAATATATTCTAATTTCACATTAAAACCAATTCAATAGATAATATAATCATATAAATAAATTAGATTAAAAAGATGTTTTGAATTAAAATAAAACATTTTACACTATTCATTAAAAAATGAACTTTATCGGAAAAATACCAAAAATTTACACAAAGTAAATTTTGATGTCCCGATTCTAAAAAAGAGTTTTATTTGGTAAAATAGAATTTATAAGAGTGAACCAAACTATATTTAATGATGGTTCACCATCAAAAGGCGATAAGTGAACCTTTAGTGAAAACTAGGGCATATACGCCTAAAAATGAATTCTTTCCGTATTTTAAGTCTTTATCTTTTATTGGATAAATGTAAAAACTTTTAAAACTTATATAATAATATTTTAGTCCTCCAATACAATGGCTACATGTTACCTACCATTTAAAATAATATTATTTTATTATTAGAGTGCAACGTAAGATTCCCAAGAAACTCGTTGTTGCGTGTTGGGTACAACATCGAGCATAGCGTCCCCTTTAAAGTCATATTAATATTTTATTCACTAATATGGATAAATATAAAAATTTCATATTATTTATTTACCTGGGGTGTTACATGGATCTTCTCAGAAGACCCTGATATGAGACGTGGTCCCAATAAAACTACCTCACCCGCCTCCATCCAGAACATTGTTGATCTACATGGAATACCGTACAAAGCCTCATAAGGTTCCATCTCTATAGTCACTTGGAAAGTGTTATTGTAGTCAAATTCAACAACTGTAATAAAAATCTACCAAGAGACCCTAAAATATAGGATTCATGCTCAAAACATGTACTCCAACACCTATATTGTAGGCTCTGACTGGATATAAGTTTGAAGGTGGTATGTTGTTCTCAAAAGAACCTGTGTACCCAACACCCTTTAAAAACACTACCAGAAATGAGACATAAAGCGGTCGTTCCAATATAAAACAACAGATTGAGGGACTTTATTAAGTAGTACCACCTCAGGAACTTATAGCTTCCGTAGATCATAAACATTGATGGTCTCCTGGATTGGAAAGAAGTGAGCGACCTTCGTATGTCTGTCAACCCCCACCCAAACTGCATCATTACATCAGGGAGACCTCAATAAACCCATCAAAAAATCCAACACAATATCCTCAATTTCCACTTCATAAAAGGTAACTACTGTAAAATACCATCTGGACTCTGATGTTATGCATTCACCTACTCATAGGTGGATCACTTCACAGTAAAACCATCCACCTCTTTCATCATACCTGGCCACCAGTACTGACAACCCAAGTCATGATAAATCTTGGTAACTCTGGGATGCACTACCCAAGGAGAAGAATGAAACTCTTACTTTAACTCCTCACATATTTACAATGAAACCCAGATACATCCATGGTTCTACAAGATCTCATAATCACCCACCGTCCAACCAGGAGTAAGATTCTTACCCAGTAGACATTCCTGTAAGACGAGGACACCAAAATCTAATAGATGTATCATCCCCACATGTCAAGTAGGGTAGAATTTATATATAAAGAATAAAGGAAATTCTATCCCGAACTATTATTCACATCTTAGTGCATCTCAAATTACAACACCATAAGATGTCACTCGCTACTGGCCTTCTGTACTACCTTCATCTGAGTCCTCCTACTTAGTGAATCACCCTTTATATTGCCTTTTCTAGGCATGTATGCAAGCTCAAAGTCAAAATACTAGAGGTACTCCACCCACCTTCACTGTCTCAAATTTAGTTCATATTGATTAAATATGTACTAAACATTTTTGTGTTTTTTATACCCAAAAAAATACTCCCCCATAAATTTATATCACTAACAATGTTAGGAATGAACAACTGTGGCTAACTTGAGATTGTGCAGTAGATTGTTCCAATCATGTGGCCTCAAATACTGGAACCTGTATGCAATGAATAATTCCCTTTTCATAAGTACTACTCTCATCCTAATACCTGATGCATCACATTACACAATATAAATCCTAACCAGATTTAAAAAATCAGTATTAGTGGTGAAATTAGTATCCCTTTCTGCTCTTAAAAGGCAGCCTCGCAAGAATCTGACCATACATACTTGACACCCTTATTTATCAATCCCTTCATTGGTTCTACTATTCATTAAAAGTATTATATGAAATGACTATAGTATCCATCGAACCCTAAAAACTCTGCACCTTAAAGATGTTCTTGGTATACTCCTAGGTAACTACTGCTCTCACATTATTTGAGTCCATTGATACTCCTGTATCTGAGATGATGTGACCCATGAAGTGAATCTGATCCATCAATAAGTATCACTTTGAATATTAAAATATAACTAGTTCTCCCTTAGTTTACTCAAAATGATCTCAAGATGAGTGCCATGGTTGCGTCGATTATGAAAATATACAAAGATGTCATCCACAAAAACCAAAACCAAAGAATCAATATAGGGATGGAAAACATGATTCATTAGTTCTATGAAAATCTCCAGAATGTTCGTGCGACCAAATGGCATAACCAGATACTCGTATATCTCATACCTACTACAAAATGTTGTACAATGTATGTCTACAAGATGAACAAGCACCTGGGGATAACCTGACCATAAGTTGATCTTCTAGAAAACATGATATCCTTGATGGTGATCAAACATGCCATCTATATATTGAATGGGATATTAGTTTTTAACCGTCAACTATTTCAGCTTTGGATAGTCCACACATAGCCTAAGGGTACCGTCCTCCTTTTTTTGTGAAAAGGTCTAGAAAACCCCATAGAGAAGTACTGGGTCTAATAAACCCCTTCACCACAAAATCTTCTAATTTCAACTTGATCTCCTGTAATTCGATCATAGCCATCCTATAAGGAGGAATAGACACTAGATCAGCTCCTGGAACTAGCTCTATAGAGAACTCTACATCTCTTATCGGAGTAAAACATGAAAACTCATCTGAGAAGACGTCCCCAAAATGATCAACCACTAGATGAAATTCCATCAGACGTGTCTTCTTGTTATCTAGATATAAACTATCAATATTTTCTATAATCCCACTAATCCCATGAAATGTGGGTCTAGCTTGGATTCCATGGATATCGAACTCTTTCTTGAATAGAAACGATCCACCTTATGGTGACGTAAAACTCACCCTACAACGATAGCAATCGAAAAAGGATTGAAAGGAGAGTAGCCATTATTTTTTGCGTATAACATCAATGTCATCCATCTCCAAGACATAGAGATACCAAAATAAGTGACACCCACTAAACTAAATAGTACGGTCCTTACACTGATGGAAACCTAACTTCCCCATCCCTAACGGAGTGTCAAGCATTATTACATCATCAAAAGAGAAAACACAGCGCCTAACTATAATGGGAACATATATAAAAATCAGTGAATCTCGTGTATAAAAGAGTGAAAAAGATAAAATGAAGGTGACTAGAATAGTACCTATGGGAGTAGAATGTCTGAGATCCTATTCTTGCTTGGTCTATGCACTGTATAATTCTGAACCTTACCGCAGCCCTGAGACACTACCTGGCTACCCTGACCTGACCCGTCTTGGGGTCTGGAAACCATAGCCACGACCACCATCTCGGCCAGAACAACAAGATGTATTCTAAATACCTGACTAGTGAGAAGATATTGACACTGCTCTAGAATGTGGAGTCTATGAAGAACCTCTCTCACTAGTTTCTAGTGGAAACGCCCAGTAGTAGCACTGTAGATGGCCCATCCTTCCACACACTCGACACTTGACTGGGTCCATCAAGAACCGTGGTGTCATATTCCTTTCCCTACCACACTGATAGAATATCTCCTGGCTACCAAAAGAAACATTTTGATAGATCATATCCTCGTGAGAAATCTGTATATGATGCTTCTTTCTCTCAGTCGAGATAGTACTAGATCATGGTGCTGGACCTCCCTAGTTTACACCAACATCTTCTCGAATATTATGCATGGGAATCAGTGTAACGCCCCGACCCCAGCTACCCAGAGTCGGTGCATTACTTCGTAACATTGGAATGATCACAAAAGATCATGTCTCGAAAGACCGATTAGTTTAGTAGCCTTGGAAACATTAGATACATTCATAATTCTTTCATTACATCAAAAAGTAAACAAACTACAATAACGTGGTCTTCATAGTACACACTCATATCCTCACTGACTATTCTTGCAAGTCAGTCATAATACACTTCTTCACATCCTGGAAAATATTAAAACATTGAAAGGGGTGAGCTCAGATGCTCAGTAAGTATAACAATATTGCGGAAGCTTTTATAAGAAAACATAAGCATTTAAGGCAATGTATAACTAAAACAAAAGCCTTATCGAACTTCAACTTCAGCATAATATGGCAAAAGTAAAATAAAATAATGCCATTACTTACTCTCATGGATATTCTACTAGACGAATAATCACATGAAATTTCAATAACCACTTTCATAATGAGGGAATGTATAATGCCAGACATTCTGAAACACTTTGTCAAGGCCTCGGCCAAGACGTCTAAAATGATTAAGGCCACGGCCAAAACCATAAATCAAATTTGGAAAGGGCCTCGGCCAATTCCACATCTAGTTGTCTCATGAGACCTACCGATGCATCGAGGAGCTATAGCGGGCTCCACCCGTCACATATTAAGTCCAATACATTCCTCATATGAATAGGTTTAAACATAGCATAAATATTCGTATTAAAACTAGAATACGAAATGTCAAGAATTTCTCCATAAGCTATGGATGGTATAAAAATAACACATCCACAGTCAAATATTTCACAAAATGTTCAATGGAAGTTTTGTATCCTAAATCAATTTCAATTAAACTTAAAACCCATCAAACGATGTTGACATGGATGAAATCAAAGCTATTTGAGAGTAATATCTCTCCTTTTTGAAATCATTTAAAAGTCCCATAATTATAAAATAGTACATTTACGTTGAAGATATTCTTATAAGCTTGTTAGGGAAGCTTCGACGATGTTATAATGGCGGGAAATAGCCGCACCCGCCGTATAATTTAAAAAAACATTCTTACCTTAAATATGTCAAAGAGGTCAAAAAGTACATTGTTTAGAAAACGATGGTAAGATTCCTTTCAAAAATGTATAAGGGTATAAATGACTTTAACACATTTTCCATTTAATAGTAAAAATGTTTTGAAAGACATTTTTAAGAAACATGGATGTGGATGATAACGAGGTCCCAGTAGATAATTATGTATAAACAACCTTGGATAATGAAGAGGTTGTGAAGTAAACCCTTACCTTGTACTTTTACTTGGTTGAGGTAGGTTAACATCCTGTATAATGGTGAAATAATTGTTATTAAATTATACAAGAATCATATATATTCATATGATATAATATATGATCTTTTAACATTGCTTTGTTAACAATATCTTAGATTTATCGTTGTTTCGGGTGTTAACTTACTCGTTTTCTTTTATATGTTTTGTTACGTAAGTCGTGTTTTTCATGGATAGGTTGTATCTTATTCATATACAAAATGATATAATTTCCTTAAACATTATTTTTAAATAATCAAATGATAATTATACTTGAATGGATACGACGGAGAATGAATCTCATCGCGTTCGTGGAGACGGTAGTCCGTACGTACGCACGAGCGACAATATCATTATTTTGATATTAAAATAATATATAATTGGATAGTATATCATATATACAGAATTATTATCATGTTATATTTATTATTTACATGAATTACATATCATTATTATACCCATCTAAATAATAATATATTGAATAACAATTACACCACGACGTGGAGACGGTAAGCCGTACGTACGCACGTATGGTGACATGTCATTCAAATGATGGGTAGAATACTGAATATGGTTGTTCCATATTTATAATAACATCACAGTATATAGAAGATACTGGAGTTATAATTATAGAATTGAAATAATAAACAAAGAGGGAGTGGAAGAAGAAAGAAACTTGAAAGAGGGTGATGAAAATGTTACCTCTTCTTCGGGTTCTTCCTTTTGATTTGATCAAAAGGACTCCATAGGATGGATTTATGACTAAATTAAAGCTTCTAAGATGAAGTGAGAGAAGTTGGGAGATTATTTGGGCAGAGGTTGGACGAACCCAAAGGCTTGGAAGTGTGAATAAAGTGGTAGAGGTGGGGGCCTTTTATAAGAGGAGAGGATGGGCTCTTTTGGAAAGATTGAAATGTTACATTATTATACAATTCTTTTCAGATTATAAAGGTCCCACACTTATATAATTCGTGGATAAGGTGATAAGGGTTCGAAATATCCTCATCCAATAGGCTTTGGACAAGTGTAAGCCTTGGATTTTGCATTATCTTCTCATTTTATTTAAATCGTTAAATAATGAGGTCATCGCTGCATCATAATGATGTCATAAATAATTTAATTTATTTAATGTCTAAAAATTATAAAAAAAATACTATGATGTAGGAAATCTTTTTAGATTTCTAATGAATATTTATAGTCAATATGCGGATCTGTGTAACCCCACTTAAAAACCGTTTTAGTAAAACAACTCATGTTTGTGTCAATTTAATTTTAACATTAAATAAATATATATTAATGTCATTTTCCAACTAAAGTGGCTCCATGGCGTCCCCAAGTTGACCCATGGGTTGTCTTGGTCGGCCATGACTCATCCAATAGGAGTAGGACAAGTTTCAAGCTCATCTCATATTATTAAAACATTATTTTTACCTTAAACTACACTAATCACCTCTAATCGCGATTAAGAACTTAAAAGTTACTATTCACCAAAAAATTATTTTAATATCATTGAACCACATTTTACTTCTTAATGACAACCATGTATGTCGGATTTTTGAAAATCAAATCACAGAAGTGGTAATATTTCATTTTAACGAAAAATCAGTTTTTAACAACCACTTAGTGGTTTCACTATTCATCAAAAATTGAAGTTTTTCAGAATAAGGCCAAAATTTCACCCTAATCTATAATTGATATTCCGAATTCAAAAATGATGTCTATTTTACAAAATTACAAACATATAAGTTGTATTAATTAATTTTATAATTAATTCCCGATGTTACAACAAATAGCGTGTTTTTAAGAAGCAATTTATATCAAAAGATTGGCAATTGTTTATGTCCAATTTCAATGTTAAATTAATTATAATGACCACCATTGGATAAAATGGTAAAAATATATTATAATTATACTTTAAAACCACTAAATAATATAATTTATCACTATAAATTATTTTGATTAAAAAAGTTGTTTTTAAGTATTTTTCACTATTCATAAAAATTTAGAAGTTCTTAGAAAAATACCAAAAATTCAACATAGGCTAATTTCAATATTCTGAATCCAAAAATGAAGTCCATTTTGATAAATAAAATTTATAAAATTTCAAAAAGTAGGTATTACTATTCACAACGGCTAGTTTAGTTAGTTGTGGTGTGTGTTAGAGCTCGAGGTTGCGTACAACACACGCTATTGCATTATTCGAAGGGAAACGTACAGTGGAAGCTTGGGGTGTTAAATTCTCCCCTCCTTCAAATAATTGCATCCTCGCAATTTCTAGGGTATTACTTCATAAAAAGACTCGGGTGGGTTTTCATCATAAATTCCTCAGGTTCCCACGTTGCCTCTTCCATTTTATGATTTCTCCACAAAACCTTCACCAGACGAGTCGTCCGGTTTCTCAGCACCTGCTCCCTCACATCAAGAATCCTGACGGGCTCTTCACAATAGGAAAGATCGGGTTCCAGTTCTAATTCCTCATAGGTGAGTACATGCGTTGGGTCAGGCATGTATTTCCTCAACAGAGATACGTGGAACACATCGTGAACTTTGGAGAGACTTGGCGGCATTGCCAATCGGTAAGCTACAGCCCCAATTCGTTCTAGAATTTTGAAAGGTCCGATGTACCTGGGACTCAATTTACCTTTCTTACCAAAATGTATGACTCCCTTCCATGGAGATACCTTCAGGAAAACATGATCACTGACTTGAAATTCGAAATCCTTCCTTCGATTATCGGCATAGCTCTTCTGCCTACTTTGAGCTGCTTTGATGTGATTTTGGATTACTTTCACCTTTTCCACCGTTTCATCTACTAGTTCTGGGCCTACAAGTTTTCTTTCACCAACGGCATCCCAACAGGTTGGTGTACGACATCTCTTTCCATATAACGCTTCATATGGTGCCATCTGAATACTCGAATGGAAGCTATTGTTATAGGAAAATTCTACCAGTGGTAAGTATTGATCCCACATACCCTGAAAGTCAAGAGAGCATGATCTCAACATGTCTTCTAAGGTTTGAATAGTCCGTTCTAATTGTCCATCTGTTTGAGGGTGATAGGCAGTGCTCAAACGAAGTTCAGTATCCAAGGCCTTTTGAAGACTTTTCCAGAATCTTGAAGTAAAACGAGGATCACGATCAGAAACAATCGATAGGGGTACTCCATGAAGTGTTACAACTTCATTAATATATAGTCTTGCTAGACGTTCAAGTGGTAGATCCTCCCGTATAGCCAGAAAATGTGCTGACTTAGTAAGTCGATCAACAATGAACCATATTACATCATTCCTTCTAGGAGTCTTTGGTAGTCCCATGACAGAGTCCATCATAATATTATCCCATTTCCACTCAGGTATGGGAAGAGGTTGCAATACTCCACCAGGATGTTGCCTTCCAGCTTTCACTTGTTGACAAACCATACACCTCGACACAAAATCAGCAATCTCCCTCTTCATATTGTCCCACCAAAAATGTTCCTTCAAATCTCTATACATTTTTGTGCTCCCATGGTGTATAGAGAAGTTGGATCTATGAGCATCATCCAGAAATTCCCTTTTTAGATCAGGTATATCGGGAACACAAAGTCTCTTCCCGAATTTCAAAATTCCATCCTTATACACAAAGTCCCTTAATCGTCCATCATTCAAACCTTTAATCTTCTTCTGAAATTCTTCATCATTGGTCTGAGAACTCTTAATCCATTCTAGTAATGATGGTTTGGCATCCATTTGAAAAAGCATTGATGTTTCACCTTCCCTAGTTATTCCCATGTCCATCTTCACTAGATCTAAGAAAATTGGATCCCTTTCAATTCTCATCACATTCAAAACTCCATGGTCTTTTCTACTCAAAGCATCTGCCACCTTGTTTGGCTTCCCCGAGTGGTAATGTATCGTGAAATCATAATCCTTGAGTAGTCCAAGCCATCGCCTTTGCCTCATGTTGAGTTCTTTTTGTGTGAAAATATACTTCAAACTCTTGTGATCAGTATAAATCTAACATTTTTCACCATAGAGGTAATGTCTCCTTATCTTTAAAGAAAGGATCACAGCTGCTAACTCAAGATCATGAGTAGGATAGTTTTTCTCATGAATTTTTAGCTGTCGTGATGCATAGGCAATGACCTTATCATTCTGCATAAGGACACAACCGAGTCCGTTTTTCGATGCATCACTATAAATAACAAACCCATCATTCCCCGATGGTAGAGTCAATACAGGGGCATTGACTAATCTTCTCTTTAGTTCTTCAAAACATTCTTCACACTCTTTTTTCCAGACAAATTTAATCCCTTTACGTGTGAGCTTTGTCAATGGGTTAGCCAATCTGGCAAAATTCTGGACGAAACGTCGATATTAACCTGCTAAACCAATAAAACTGCGTACCTCAGTTATACGTGTCGGTGCTGGCCATTCTTGGATTGCCTTGGTTTTAGAAGGATCAACGGAAATTCCATCCTTAGAGACAATATGGCCAAGAAAAGAAATCTCATGAAGCCAGAATTCACACTTGCTAAATTTCCCATATAATTCATGTCTTCTAAGAGTCTTCAGGATAATGCGTAAGTGATTTTCATGATCTTCGTGGCTTTTGGAGTATACCAAGATATCATCAATAAATACCACTACAAATTCATCAAGATATTCCTTGAAAACTCTATTCATTAGATCCATGAAAATAGAGGGTGCATTAGTCAATCAAAAAGGCATTACTGTAAACTCGTAATGCCCGTACCTTGTTCGAAATGCTGTCTTTGGAACGTCTTCCTTCTTCACACACAACTGATGGTATCCAGACCGAAGGTCAATCTTTGAAAAGTATTGAGCTCCATGCAGTTGGTCAAACAAATCATCAATGCGAGGTAGGGGATACTTGTTCTTTATTGTTATAGCATTGATCTCCCTATAGTCAATGCACAACCTTATAGATCCATCTTTTTTCTTAACAAAAAGAACAGGGGCTCCCCAAGGAGAAACACTAGGGCGAATAAATCCCTTATTACTCAATTCCTCTAGTTGTTTCTTTAGTTCAACTAATTCCACAATGGCCATTCTATAAGGGGTCTTCGATATGGTCCTTGATCCCGGAATTAAATCAATGGAAAACTCAACTTCTCATTCTGGAGGATGTCCAGGTAAATCTTCCGGAAACACATCAACATATTCTCTAACAATAGGTACATCCTCTATTTGAATATTCCTTTCCTCAGCCTCAGTAATTTCCTTCTCTTCCTCCCCAATAATTGAATTCAGTTGAGCTACCGGGGGTGGATCTAGATAAGAATTATGTGGCGACGATTCGGCTCTAAAGATAAGGTGTTCCTTATCATCATCATCATCAAGAATCGTAACCTCTTTCTTCTTACAATAAATTTTTGCATCATGGTCCGAAAGCCAATCCATACTGAGGATTATATCAAATTCAATCATGGGTATGACGATGAGATCAGCAGGTAAAGAACATTTAGGTTCTCTAATGGGAACTAATCGACAAAACTTTGTTGCAACAATACTTCCCTTGGGGGTTTTGACCGACAACTCCCTTGTTAAATCAAATTGGAAATATCTAATTTTCTTAGCAAACTGGGAAGATATGAAACAATGCGATGATCCAGAATCAAATAATGCATTTGCTAAACTTGAGGAAAACATTAAATTACATGCCACCACGTCTTTCGGAGCTTCCACCTCAGTAGTAGTGATAGCATAAGCCTGGCCCTGATCCCTTGGCCTATTCTGAGATAAGTTCCCCTGATGCTTAGGACATTCATTTGCATAATGTCCCTTCTCTCTACAATTACAGCATTCCACGTTGACAGCCTCTTTCTTTCCCTTGCATTCATGAGCTTGGTGGCCTTTTCACCACACTTGTAACATACTCCTTTTCCTTTTAGACAGGCACCAGGGTGCTTCCTACCGCAATTATCACAGGGTGGAAATTCATTTCTACCCTTCTTCCCTGTTTCCTTATTTCCTTTCCCAGAGTTTTCAGCGGATCTCTTCTTATCTTGCTTTCATTTAAAGTCATAAGACTTAGAGAATTCCTTTTCCGTCTTGATAGCACACGAGACAATACCTTCGTATGAAGAGAAGGTTTGTGATACTAAAGCTCGACGGAGAAATGGTTTCAACCCATCAAAGAAATGATCAGTCTTACTTCTTGGGTTACGTATGTAATCTGCAGCATACCTTGCTAACCTTGTAAAGTTAGCCTCATACTTTGCGACATTCTCATCCTCCTTCTTCCTCAGACTCGGAAATTGACTTTCCATATCCGCTCGATGGTCTTGAGGAAAGTATTTTTCTATGAACAACTCTTTGAACTCCTTCCATTCCATGTTTGTTAATTCATCATCTTCCTTTGTGTTTTGAATTAGTGACCACCATTGATCGGCATCTCTAGTGAGGCGGTAAACTGCCATGACAACATTCTCCCTTTCACTACTCCCCAAGGCATGGAATATTTTCTCTAAGGAATTTATCCATTGCTCAGCTACTATAGGATTTGTACTCCCATTGAAGGTTGGCGGTTGTTGCCTCATGAAACGGTCTAGCATTGATCCTCCACGTTGCGGATCAGGGTGCTCCATACGAGTAAGGTTGTTATTCATAACCTGCGTGAGTTGTCCCAGTAAGGTGAGAAGCTGATAGGCACCAGTTGTATCACTAGCTCCACCATAATTATCCTGAGCAGGAGGGCAATCCCTACACGGAGTGCGTGCATTGATACGGTTTCCATTCCTTCCACTAGGCGCCATTTCTAAATAATGGCATAAAATAGATTAGTTCATGAATCAAAATACATAATTCCATACTTGTAAAACACTTAACATAAATTGAACTAATTATGGATATAATACATAATTATAAAAATGTTTTCTTTGAGGAATTATATACTCGTAACCCTTCATAGTGGATTGTAAAGAAAATGGGAATTATCCAAAGAATATCCCCCAGGAGTGTCGTAACCAAGAGTGCAGCAAGGCCCGTTGTCGTGCACCAGTTCCCGTTCAAGTCTAGCTCAAAGCGGTGTTTTCGGGTTTTACCCCTAGGTACATTTCTGCTAGATCTGCCTCTACCTGCTCGTATCTAGACAGGGATGTATTTCTCGGAAAACTCACAACATCTCTACAATACCAAAATTCTAGAAAGTTCTTCTATACAAATCCCCAAAGCCTATCTTCGGGATATGTGCTCTAATCAGAGTTTATCTAAATCTAGCTTCCAAGGATAGTACTAAACTGCCTCTGATACCAACTGTAACGCCCCGACCCCAGCTACCCAGAGTCGGTGCATTACTTCGTAACATTGGCATGATCACAAAAGATCAAGTCTCGAAAGACCGATTAGTTTAGTAGCCCTGGAAACACTAGATACATTCATAATTCATTCATTACATCAAAAAGTAAAAAAACTAAAATAACATGGTCTTCATAGTCCACACTCATATCCTCACTTACTATTCTTGCAAGTCAGTCATAATACACTTCTTCACATCCTGGAAAATATTAAAACATTGAAAGGGGTGAGCTCAGATGCTCAGTAAGGATAACAATATTGCGGAAGCTTTTATAAGAAAACATAAGCATCTAAGGCAATGTATAACTAAAACAAAATCCTTATTGAACATGAACTTCAGCATAATATGGAAAAAGTAAAATAAAATAATTCCATTACTTACCCTCATGGGTATTCTACTAGACGAATAATCACATGAAATATCAATAACCACTTTCATAATGAGGGAATGTATAATGCCAGACATTCTGTAACACTTTTTCAAGGCCTCGGCCAAGACGTCTAAAATGATTAAGGCCTCGGCCAAAACCATAAATCAAATTGGGAAAGGGCCTCGGCCAATTCCACGTCTAGTTGTCTCATGAGACCTACCGATGCATTGAGGAGCTATAGCGGGCTCCACCCGTCACATATTAAGTCCAATACATTCCACATATGAATAGGTTTAAACATAGCATAAATATTCGTATTAAAACTAGCATACGAAATGTCAACAATTTCTCCATAAGCTATGGATGGTATAAAAATAACACATCCACAGTCAAATATTTCACAAAATGTTCAATGGAAGTTTTATATCATAAATCAATTTCAATTAAACTTAAAACCCATCAAAGGATGTTGACATGGATGAAATCAAAGCTATTTGAGAGTAATATCTCTCCTTTTTGAAATCATTTAAAAGTCCCATAATTATAAAATAATACATTTACTTTGAAGATATTCTTATAAGCTTGTTAGGGAAGCTTCGACGAAGTTATAATGGCGGAAAATAGCTGCACCCGCCATATAAGTTAAAAAAACATTCTTACCTTAAATTTGTCAAAGAGGTCAAAAAGTACATTGTTTGGAAAACGACGGTAAGATTCCTTTCAAAAATGTATAAGGGTATAAATGACTTTAACACATTTTCCATTTAATAGTAAAAATGTTTTGAAAGACATTTTTAAGAAACATGGATGTGGATGATAATGAGGTCCCAGTAGATAATCATGTATAAACAACCTTGGATAATGAAGAGGATGTGAAGTAAACCCTTACCTTGTACTTTTCCTTGGTTGGGGTAGGTTAACCTACTGTATAATGGTGAAATAATTGTTATTAAATTATAAAAGAATCATATATATTCATATGATATCATATATGATCTTTTCACATTGCTTTGTTAACAATATCTTAGATTTATCGTTGTTTCGGGTGTTAACTTACTCGTTTTCTTTTATATGTTTTGTTACGTAAGTCGTGTTTTTCATGGATAGGTTGTATCTTATTCATATCCAGAATGATATCATGTCCTTAAACATTATTTTTAAATAATAAAATGATAATTATATTTGAATGGATACGACGGAGAATGAATCTCATCACGTTCGTGGAGACGGTAGTCCGTATGTACGCACGAGCGACAATATAATTAGTTTGTTATTAAAATAATATATAATTGGATAGTATATCATATATACAGAATTATTATCATGTTATATTTATTATTTACATGAATTACATATCATTATTATACCCATCTAAATAATAATATATTGAATAACAATTACACCACGACGTGGAGACGGTAAGCCGTACGTACGCACGTATGGTGACATGTCATTCAAATGATGGGTAGAATACTAAATATGGTTGTTCCATATTTATAATAACATCACAGTATATATAAGTTACTGGAGTTATAATTTTAGAATTGAAATAATAAACAAAGATGGAGTGGAAGAAGAAAGAAACTTGAAAGAGGGTGATGAAAATGTTACCTCTTCTTCGGGTTCTTCCTTTTGATTTGTTCAAAAGGACTCCTTAGGATGGCTTTCTGACTAATGTAAAGCTTCTAGGATGAAGGTAGAGAAGTTGGGAGAGTATTTGGGTAGAGTTTGGCCGAACCAAAAGGCTTTTAAGTGTGAATAAGGTGGTAGAGGTGGGGGACTTTTATAAGAGGAGAGGAGGGGCTCTTTTGGAAAGATTGAAATGTTACATTATTATACAATAATTTTCGGATTCTAAAGGTCCCACACATATATAAGTCGTGTCTAGGGTGATAAGGGTTCGAAATATCCTCATCCAATAGGCTTTGGACAAGTTTATGCCTTGGATTTTGCATTATCTTCTCATTTTATTTAAATCGTTAAATAATGAGGTCATCGCTGCATTATAATGATGTCATGAATAATTTAATTTATCTAATGTCTAAAAATTATAAAAAAATACAATGATGTAGGAAATCGTTTTAGCTTTCTAATGAATATTTATAGTCAACATTTGGATCTGTTTAACCCCACTTAAAAACTGTTTTAGTAAAACAACTCATGTTTGTGTCAATTTAATTTTAACATTAAATAAATATATATTAATGTCATTTTCCAACTAAAGTGGCTCCATGGGGTCCCCAAGTTGACCCATGGGTTGTCTTGGTCGGACATGACTCATCCAATAGAAGTAGGACAAGTGTCAAGCTCATCTCATATTATTAAAACATTATTTTTACCTTAAACTACACTAATCACCTCTAATCGCGATTAAGAACGTAAAAGTTACTATTCACCAAAAATTTATTTTAATCTCATTGAACCACATTTTACTTCTTAATTACAACCATGTATGTCGGATTTTTTAAAATCAAAGCACAGAAGTGGTAATATTTCATTTTAACGAAAAATCAGTTTTTAACAACCACTTAGTGGTTTCACTATTCATCAAAAATTGAAGTTTTTCAGAATAAGGCCACAATTTCACCCTAATCTATAATTGATATTCTGAATTCAAAAATGATTTCTATTTTACAAAATTCCAAAAATATAAGTTGTATTAATTAATTTTATAATTAATTCCCGCTGTTACAACAAATAGCGTGTTTTTAAGAAGCAATTTATATCAAAAGATTGGCAATTGTTTATGTCCAATTTCAATGTTAAATTAATTATAATGACCACCATTGGATAAAATGGTAAAAATATATTCTAATTATACTTTAAAACCACTAAATATTATAATTTATCACTATAAATTATTTTGATTAAAAAAGTTGTTTTTATGTATTTTTCACTATTCATAAAAATTTAGAAGTTCTCAGAAAAATACCAAAAATTCAACATAGGCTAATTTCAATATTCTGAATCCAAAAATGAAGTCCATTTTGATAAATAAAATTTAAAAAATTTAAAAAAATTGGTATTACTATTCACAACGGCTAGTTTAGTTTGTTGTGGTGTGTGTTAGAGCTCGAGGTTGCGTACAACACACGCTATTGCATTATTCGAAGGGAAACGTACAGTGGAAGCTTTGGGTGTTACAATCAGCACCTGATTCATGAAGTCATATACTGAAGGAAACCTGAAAGAATTCACTTGGGATCGGATGTTGTGCCTAAGACCATCCTCAAATCGCCTGGCCCTCGATGTCTCATCACCCATCAGAATAGGGTCAAATATCTGAAGCTCAGTTAAAAAGGAAGAGTATTCCATTACTGACATAGCTCCATACTCTAGATGCATGAACTCCTAGGCTCTATCAGCATGTAGAGTCTTAGGGAAATAGTATTCATAGAAGGATGACTGAAAATATCCCCATGCCCTATCTCGATGGCGCTCTGTTTGAGTGATAACATCCCATCACCTTTTTGTTGAATCACACATCATATAAGTTGTGAGCTTGAACCTCCTCCCAAGAAGCAACTTTATATGATCTAAAATTGTAATCATGGACATTGTCCATGACTCTACACCCTGTGGTCCCCCATCCCTTGAAAAGTAGGTGGATTTGGATACTAGAATACTCATGTAAGTTCTACCATAGACGTGGAAGGCTGAGGTACTCTCTGGTTGGTCTATATAAACCTCATAAATCCCTCATGAAACTGTGACTCTACACCTCTGTCTGGTATAAAACGTGGTGCCATTATTGGCACATTTGAAGGATCCACTATTAGATCATAGCCGACCACCTTTTTTATATGCTCATTTCCACTCTCCTAGCATACTACTGGAGGTTGTCATGGTGACATTGCTCTATAAAGTCTATCACATACAGCTGAGTATACGGTTACTCATCAAGGTGCATAGTTCAAGAACACAAGAAATTAACAAAAGAATAAAATCCTAAAATGTTCACAAAATATGAGTACACAGTGTGTAAGAACCATACACGGTGTGTAAACATAATCCCTTAAATGGTCATGTAATCCTATAATCCTAGGACTTTAAACACCATACGTACACAAAATATCAATAATATACATGGAATGTCCCCTTAAATGATCAAATGGGTGTGTAAATCATCCTACCTTGGTACAGGGTGTGTCAGGATGACACATGGAGAGTACTCAAGTCTTCCTTCCTAGCCATGTACTTTTACATGGATTGAGCCACACGAGTCAACCTGTGAAAAAATTCATGGGGTGTACATAAGGTACACAACATGTTCTGATCAAAACTCAACAACCCGTGATTTATCTCACAGGGGCAGTGACATAGTCATCTACCACACGATGTGTACTCAGAGTACACGATGTTTACTTGGAAAAGTTCTTTTCTTATTAAATAAAAGAACACATGGCGTGTGTTCAAAGGACCACACACTATGCTATATGGGTTTTCTAATAGTAAGCCTCAGAAACATCCTCATTAGCCCTGTGTTTGCAAAATAATGTAACGGTATATGAAAATTCCAATCCTTGGGGCCCATACTACACGCGAATCAAATCTTGGCATCAAAATCTTACACATCACAACATAATTCATATCCCATGGCTGAAACAAGATCCACCAAATTCTGATCCAAGAGGTCACATACTCCTCATGGATCAATTTTTGGCCTCCATTGAATTCAACCATAACATGTAGCAATACACAAATCAAAATAGTAGGAATATCTATCATGGTATCTATCACTACAACATGCATATCTTGAATGACATCTATCACTACAACATGTAATCAGTAACAATCTCTAAAAGAAATGAAAAAAATGCATGTAATGTGATTTTTAACAAGTGACTATATGTTGCATGAGATGGAATACCCTCATCTCATCGTGTTGCAAAATAATAGAACCACAATTATATCGATAATAACATCACAAAACCAGTGCATCGCCTAATGGTGAAAATAAAATGTAATAGATAAAAATCCCAAAATCATAATTCAATTCAAGGTAATTTGGATTTTCCTTATACACATGGTAGCGACTCCTAGGAAAAACTAATTATCAAACTCTATTTACTTATTATCTTATTCTAATGTCACCAAATAGTAAGATAAACTAGAAATGAAAATTCCTATGGTACCACTTTGTAACATCCCAAATCTGGACGCAACTCAACTAGTGCCCCTTATCCTATTGGCCACATGGCCTCAAGCACATTTACCCAAATACCATAGGCTTCTAACTAGTAGCAAGGAAATAGGGTGTGATAGTAAGAAAACAATTACCTCATTGGAAGAGTGTAACACATCAGAATAAATTAAAATACAATAGCGGAATCAGTATACAACATACATCTAAAATAAATAATGAAAGACTGATATAATAAATAACCAAGAATCATTACATACAGAAGATAGTGCTGGTTATTGTGTTCTATGAAAATATCCAAAAAGGTACAGTGTAGGAATCCATAATATATGATCGAAAATCAAAATAAACAAAAGAAAATTCATAATCCTCGCATCCCTTGGCTCATTCCCTTTTTTTTCAGCTTCTAAACAACATCTCAAGTATCTGTAGAAAGGGGATTTCCCTTAAAGACACATGTAACAGTATAATAGATTTCGGACCAAATGCATGAACCAAATAGGGTTAGAGAAATAAATCCCAGTAGGCAACTACCCAATATCTGTACCAATCTGTCAGTGAGTATATGAAACAAGTAGTATACAAAAAGGAAAAGTATAAAACTAGGAAGTACTCAAAAGTAAACTATCATAAAATTACTATTTCCCATTTTCATTCATTATGTTCTTTTTGAAAATTAATTTTCATTGAATTATATAGGTTTTGAGATCTGACCTAATCTTATAAATCCATCGTATAAAGTATACTAAATAAATACCCTAGAAGTATATCTAAACAAGTAATGTGTGAACTGAATCCAAGATTATTCTTTGGATTGGAATATGTGTTATAACTCATTCCATTTCAATATTCAACTCAACATATTTCCCATAGGCATACCAAAAACCTATGCACATGCATAACCACATCCTCTCCCTCAAGCCTAATGAATCCTCTCCCACAGGCATAACAAATCCTCATCTATAGACATAACAAATCCTCACCCACATTCATTAGAAATCAAATAGGGTCAAGCCTGATATATCATCATTTCACCATAATAAACTACAAATGTAATTTAAACTATTAGATGATTAACATATAACAACTCACTTAGGAATTATACATATCAATTATCAAGTGAATTAAAATATTACATGGCTTAAAAGATAATCAGAATATCATGGTGAAAAGGGGGATCACTAATCCCAAAACATCTAATAAAATAAATCACAATTTACCACAATATCAATTCCATTGATAATGTAATTCATACATAACAACCCTATAAGGGAAAAAAGGCATGACTCATAGGCAATCTAGGCCAAATGACCGTAAACAGTCATTCAAAGGGAACACACCAATGGGGTGACCCTTAATCAAGCCATCAATATCAAAAATGCTTAATTTATTTTAATTCATGACCTAATCATCATTAGGCAACAAAAAAGGTCAATTTCTATTCAAGGCTACACCCTAAACATGGGAGAATCACAATACAAATCATATAAACAACTTGACATTTAGTGAAAGGCACAAGACCACCTACCTTTTTGTAGTATGACTCTCTTCATCCAGCATCGGGCTTTGATTTTCCTTAGAATAGAGTATATCTACCAAATGGGTATAAATTCTCAACCATAAATAACTTAATCAAGAGATGAAATCAAGAGGAAAAACTCAAGAGGAATTGAGAACTCATCTATCAGTTTCAAACGCAACCAACAATGAAGTTATCGGGATTCGAATGATCAATTGAGAAGAAAAATGGACCTTGGCGCTTTTCTTCATGATCCCAAAATGAGCCCTTGTACATTTTCAAAAAAATGACGCTACATCCCGATTTAATAAATAAAAAATACGTGGCATGTACTAGATACTACACTCCATGTCTTTACAAAATATAGCACTAATATTATGTGGCCATATACTGGGTTTGATTTTCATGTAGCCTTCCATACACAGCATGTACCTATAAGTACATGAAGTGTAGTTTCCAGTCACATCATGTAACAGGCCTGCAGCTTTCCTCTCAACCTCTTTCCCTCTATTTTCATAAGTACAAACTGAAAAAGAAAGATCCATATATGAAAGTATGAATTGGGTTCTTACACATTTTTCTATGAAGGAGAAGGTGACTATGTCTATTTATCATTTGGATGGAGAGTCCAATCAATGGTGGGAGTTGATAAAGAACACCATTTAGAAGGATTAAATAAACGATGTGTAGTACAAAGACATTAAAAAAATATTTATTAATAAGTATTTCACTAAAAAACTTCCTGGAAATATTAAGAGATAATTCAAGGAACTGGCATAAAATAAAGGTGAATTTATCATAACTTATAAAGAAAAATTCATAATCTATTCAATATACGACTTAGGTTTTTATCAATAATAACAGAAAAATAAATGGATTCATTTGTTATTTAAAACCACACCTTCAAAAGGAAAAAGCTATATGAAACGTTGGATGTTATGAAAAAATGGTTTGATGTTTTCTCAAGGATGAGATAGAGTTCAAATAATGTTCCCATGGTTATGGATATAAAAAGAGATGAGCAATATTTATTACTAGCAGGTCAAATGACAAAGGAGGAAAGAGGATCAAACCACACATGTGTGAAAAATGGGAGAAGAATAATTATAGTAATTAGTCAAGGGGGTGAATAAATACTTCAAGTGTAGTATAGAAGTTAACTAAGATCAGGAATGTTGAGATAGACATTCAATCAATGATGTTAATCACCAACAACATCCACCAAACCCATTAGACAAATGGATTTAATATGACATCACTACTACAGAAGTGGTGTATAAAAACTAAGGCATGCAAGCTACAATTTTTATTCACTCAAGAATAGAGAAAGCCTTATTTGACTTTGGTTCTATGAATTTTATCATATCCATTATGATTTCTAGAAGTATTTGAACTAAGACTTGATACCTTATAGTAGAGACATCTGTAAAAACACCTAATTAATCTATCATTGAAGCTGATGTGTTGGAATATTCTCCTATTGATGTATGTGGGAAGATTCATCTATTGAATCTCATAATATTTCCCTTGGTAAAATTTTATGCTATATTAGGCATGGATTGGATATAATTATAGAGAGGAAACATAAACTTCGAGGAAATGGAAATATCGATTCATATTCCTATCCATCCCATTCTCCTCTACAAATTCAATTAATGTCATGAATATCCATAGGAAAATCCCTCAATGGTGTAGGTATTGATACCCTACAAAGAAGCATATATATCCTAAATGGTTCTATCTATGTAAATCATCGAGTTTGAGGAAATTCCCATTTTTAGGGAATACAACGATGTATTTATGATAAGTTACCATGACTTTTCCAAGATCATGAGGTAGAGATATCAATAATACTTAAATTTAGAGCTTCTTAGATCTGAAAATTCTCCTAGATGATATTCCTCATTTAACATCAGGAGTAAAAAAATGATTTTTGGAGAACATTTACAAAGGGTTCATATGGACTAGTGTATCACCTTGGGGTGCACCCATTCTCTTCATAAAGAAAAGGTATGGTTCAATGTGGATGTGTATCGATTATTAGGAGCCCAATAAGATCACCATAATGAAAAATTATCCTCTTCCAAGGATTAATGACTTGTTTGATCAACTACAAGGATTTCTATACTTCTCAGTTGTAGGACTTCATTATGGATATCATAAAATGAAGTTATAAAAGATGATATTTAAAGACTTATTTCCATTTAAGGTATGGGCATTATGATTTCCTTGTGATACGAGTCAGACTTACTAATTCACATGAAATATTCATGGATTTGGTCAGTAGAGACTTTAGAGACCATCTTGAGAAATTTGTGGTAGTTTTTATTGATTATATTCTTATCTTCTCCAATAAAAAGGAGGGACATGAAAAACATATAATGGTTGTGTTAGTGACATTAACAATGGTAAAATTGTATGCCATGTTCAACAAGTCTAGCTTTTTGATGTAGTGAGTCACATTATTGAGACACATGACCACGAGTGAGAGAATTTATATGGACCCTTAAAAAAGGTAATTATGGAATTGATTAGAACCACTAGTGTCAAAGAAATACATATTTTTCATGAATTATCTAGGTACTACCAATGATTATTGAGAATCTTGTCCTGATTTTCTATCCTACTAACTAAGTTAACATAGAAAGGGGAAATGTATATCTGGATAGAAGATTGTGAGGAAAGATATAAGGAGTTCAAGAAGAGGTTAATAACATTACTTGTACTCAATCTATAAAAAATTGTAGAAAGTTTTGTGTCATATATCGATGCTTCAAAGAAATCCATGGGTTGTATACTCTTTAAGAAAGATTAAGTGATATCCTACACCTAGATGTTGATGATCCATGTTCATAACTACGTGATTCCTAATTTGGATCTAGAATCTATGATATTTTACTTGAAAATTGAGAAGCTCAACCTTTATGGTGGGAAGCGTGGAATATATGATTATCACAAGAGAATAAAATATAAATTCACTCTAAAGGATCTCAAAATACGTCAAATGTTATGGTTAAAGCTAATAAAAGACTTTGAGTTCTCCATTAACAATCATCATGGGAATGAAATCAAAGTAGATGATGCTCTTAAAATAAAAGAACCTGATACTATATCCATGACGTGGATGGAGAAAGACACCTTCCTCATTGATATGTAAGTATTTACTTAGAGATCATAAGAGTAGTGAATACATCCTACATTTCCCAAATTATTTCTCAACCATCATAGCAGGAGAATATCATGCGGGAATAATGGTATGATCTGGATTTACAAAAGAAGGTGAAGGAATTAAAGGAAGGGAATATACACGAGTTTTACGTTGACGATGATGGTGTGATCTAGTTTGGAACAAGTATTTGTGAGCCTTAATCAACTGAGAAAAGAAATGAGTTATTGGATAATGAACATATATGATCATTGTTTATCCATCTTGGATGTTCTAAGATGTACTCTAATATTTGATATCACTTTTGGTGGAAAACATTATTAAGGATATTGTAGAGTATATCTCAGGAATTTTCTTATGCCAAAAAAGATAAATTAGATTGACATGAGTCTAGCGTTATGATGCAATAATTTTCTATACTCTCATGGAAATGGGATATTGTCACTATGTAATTTTCCAAAGGTCTCCAAAAAACATCTAAAGGAAACAATGTGGTATGGGTTGTGGTGGTTCGAGTAACTAATAATATTTACATTATTGTCATTTAGGAAGATTTATCACTCAAACAATTTAGAAATTTATATGTGTGATGGCAGTGGTTAGGAATCATAGGATAACAATTTTGGTCATCTATTTTCATGATCCAAGGATAACCTCTAAATTATGGACAATTATTCAACATTATTTGAGTACTAAATTGAATTTTATCACGACCTATCACCCCAAAATATATGTAAAATCTAAAAGGACTATTATCTTACTCAAGGAAATATTGAGGGTCTTATTAATGGAATTCAATGGTGGATGGGATCATCATTTCCCATTGGTTTAGTTCTCACACAACAACAAAATCTACTAAAGTATTCAAATGGATCTATATGAAGCTTTATTTGAGAAACTATGTAGATCTATAACTTTTCTGAATAACGTGGGTAAACTAAAGATACTTGTATCTGATCTTGTGAAAGATATAAGAAAGAGGTTTCAATCCATTTAAAAAATATCAATGATACTTAGTGTCAGAAAAATAGGTATGTTCACAACCATTAAATGGACTTTGATTTTGATGTTGGTGAGAAAATATTCCTTCAAATATCAATAGGGAAGCAAGTCATATGGTTTCGAATGAATGACAATCTTAGCCCAAGGAACATTGAACCCATTAAAATCCTTTATCACATAACAGACATGGCCTATTGAATTTAATTTACATGAAATATGGATCAATTACATGATTTATTCCATGTGTCCCTCCTGAGAATATACCTACCAAATCCCTCACTTTTATTGAAATTATAGTTGGTAGACCTGGAATTTGATATCTCTTATAAGGAGCAGTCAGTAATGATTTTGTATTATAGAGACAATGTCATAGGAATCACGACCACCCACCTGATCAAGGTACAATTGAAAAACCATAAATATAAATAGGTGAAATGGGGACTATAGGAAGTGATGAAGGAGAAATACCTTTAACTATATTCACCTTAGCATGTAAAATAAAATTTCAAGGATGAAATTTCAAAAGGAAGGAATAATGAATTGAAGAAAAATTTTATCAATGTAATTTACCTTCTTGTAATTATTTTATATAGTATAAAACAAATACATCACATATATAACCTAATAAAAAAATTACCCTAAAAAATTAATAATTAGATAAGAGGTATTTATTTAAATTAATGAACCTACACTAATAGAATATTAACTAGACCATTGGAATAGTAATATGACCATTTCGAATAGTAATCCATACAATTGAATAGTAACATCACCTATGAAAGTATAAATTATTTTTAGGAATAATATAAATGAAATTATTATAAAACTTTATCATATTGTAAGTAAAGAAATGTTTTAAAAAAGATAAATTAAGTGTTCACTTTTTTGTAAAACATAAATATTGATTTAAAATTCTATAATTAATATAAGGATTTAAAAAAATTATTTCCATAAAATAAATTCATAAAAAAACATGTTTCTTTTATAATTATTAGAAAATTTTATTAGGCCTTAGTTAATTATTAAAGGGTCAAAATTTATTATAATATTAAAATCAGTATTTTTCAAATAGATGATGATTTTATTTAAAAATTAAAATTCTCGAATCTGGGTAAATATTTTCATTAAATAGAGTTTTTTATTATATCTAAATGTGGAAAAACGAATATTATTATTTTTTTTTGGGATTTTTGTAAAATATTTCAATTTATGGTGAATAGTGAGATATGATAACTTACAGTATTTTACATTTTAAGCCAAATAATTGATTTTTTCAGTCTTTAATGATGTAAGATATTAGTTTGTAATCACATCAACTAGTGACTATACATAGTTACTAGAATAAATTATATTTATAGTATTTATCCAAAAAAATAAACAAATGAATAAAATAATCAAATACACTTATCTCCTCCCCTAGAAATACCACCCTAACCACCTATTATCCCCACACCATAAAAATCATGTAGTATGTGTAAATTCTTCCCAATTACCATTCCAATAATCTTCCCCTTTTCTTTGATCTTCTAGTCTAAAAAAAGGCAAACCCCAAGTTCCTTAAATAAGTTCTTAAAGAGAAGATATTCAAGAGGTAAAATCCCCCAACTTTCTTTTTTATGTTTCATTTCCTTTCTTATCTTTTTCTCATATCCCCTATCCTTGTGGTAAGATTACTACACTATAATATAAATATTCTAAATATTTTATTTAAATATCCATCATTAAATCTCTTATCTCAAACTTTTATTCTACGAAATGAAAACATTGTCTGTGATGTGTCAATTCAACTCTATTGTTGATGGAGAGTTTTATTTTCCATTGTTTCCTTCAAGGATGGTAATAAAACCACTATTATAGATAAAAAGGATTTTAATATTAATATTATAACTTTTTTAATGTTATGGAACTAATTTATTGAAACAATATTATATAAAACTAAACTATTTTGTAGTGGTAAATAAAACCACCATGATATACTAAAAATTTATCATTACTATTTTATAAAATGAATCATAAAAAATCATAAACCAAAATGATATATGAGAAAATTTAATTCTATATTTTTTCATGAATAACACATGATTTTACATCTAGATAATTATTTCTATTTTTGAAGAAAATTTATAATTATATACAGGTAAACCGCCCATAAAAAAATTAAAACGAAGACCCATGAAACGATGAAATTGAAATCTATAACACATAAAATGGTCATATATAGACTTAAATAATTTATAATAAATAAAATACATGTATAAGAGGTTATTAATTATTTAATTAAGGAATATAATATAATTATCCAAGATGTTAAGTGAAAGTGATGAATGATTTTTTGACATAAGGTAATAGGATTCACAAACCCATCTCCCTTTCTTGGATTTTTTCCCTCTTTCACGCCAAATTTGAGGGAGGATATCCTTTTTTTTATTGAAACGTTATTTCTTTAATCTTCCATTTTATTTTTAATGATATACATATTTCTAATATGATTTTATAAAAAATACAATGATTTTTTAAAGAAATATTCTTTCCAAAACACATTTTGATTCCTCTTTAGATATTTATTATCTACTCAAAAATGATAATTCTTATACTGAATGTCTTATTTACCCTTTTTCATTTGGGAAAACTATTGTATATTTATTAATTTATTCTCTACTATATTCTTATAAAACCCATTCTTTTCCATGTTTTTTAATGATTAATATTGTCATATTTTCTAAGTGGCATGAATGATTATTTAAATGTTATGATGTGACGGGTGAGACCAAAATTTTATTTCCATACAATTCAATATGGAATGTGATGTATCTCATGAGATAATGTGAATTATGTGTGAACATTATAC
This sequence comes from Viscum album, assembly GCA_963277665.1. Classification (NCBI taxonomy): domain Eukaryota; kingdom Viridiplantae; phylum Streptophyta; class Magnoliopsida; order Santalales; family Viscaceae; genus Viscum; species Viscum album. Next base: position 1,082,699,814 of record OY728131.1, on the reverse strand, counting down.
TAACTTTGTTCATATTTATTATGGTTCCATTATGCATATATTTTATGTGTTGATATGATTATAAATTTGTTCAGAACTATGTGTGGGTTTTGACCACTAATACGTGATGTTTCCTTTTTATGAATTTCCACATTACATGAATTTATATAATTTTTTCTATAATGATTAATTATGGTTATTAAACCATGCTTATTTTAGGATCATTATGATTATTCAAACCCATGTTATATTGATTCATGTCCTAATTCATCCTCTTACTGGTCTTTTAGGTCAACAATTTTTCAAATGTATATCCTTAGAATACTAAATGTAATAAGGATAACATGATATTTATAATTATAATTAAAAATATTTTAAATAATGTTTATGTTTTATTATTCACAAGTCATGTATGTGCCTAATTTTCCCAAGCCAATAAACCTTTGGATCCAAGTTTTGTAATTATAATATGTTGTTTAGATTTAAAAGGTTGTAATAGTCATGTAGGGAAAAATAAGTTCACTATATTATAATAAGTTATTACTCATATGTTAAAATAGTAAAATTGAAGAATGTTAAAAATTACCATAGCTCGATTAAAGGTAACCGATTAATGAATTCTATTACCTCATGTACAGAGTCACATGATTCATGTTTTGAAACTCATGAAAATACAAGTTAAATTTATTAAATTCATACTTCATAACATTTTTTATTTATATTTAGTTTTTATAATTTCTATTTATTTTTATATTTCATTCATTTATCATATAGTTTTTTCAATGATTAGTTATTTGGGGTTGTTCGGTCAATTTATATAAAATGGATTTTGCATGTTCACTATAACGATAGGAGATATAAAATAGTTTAATAATATCCATAACATATATTTATAATGTATCTATCATTTTTTTATACATGATTTATACAATTACATTAATTAACATAAAATATTCATATCGTAAATGATGTATTTATATGATTGTTTTTGGGTGATTAATATTAATATTATCAATTATAGATAATTCACTTTAAATGATTTCACATTTTTATTTTCAAAATATTAGTTATAATTTAAATATTTTATTTATTAAATAAATATATTTATAAAACCATCCATTTAAGTTGGTGATAAAAAATAATGTATGTCATCCACAGAGGTCGGTGTCTGCATGTGACACAGGTGATGTTTCCACTATTTTAGAAAACTAAAAGATGACTGAATATAAAGGGTATCTGATTAACATAATAACATTTTGGTATATTAATGATACTTATTTCATTATATTAGTCTGGGTAGGGTAGATTTGGAGGAGTTGGAAGAAGAAAATTGAAATGAAAATAGTAATTAGATGTCCTCACCTTACTACTTGGGATGAATATATAACTAAGTGGATTATTCCTTTAGAGGGTGTTACATTGAGACTCCAAGACCTCTAGGACATGTATAAGAGTGTTTTTTATATTTTTTGTAAGATTATGTTTGATTTAATAATCATTTATTTTGAGTAGATGAGGGATGGTGAAGGGGTCCTTTTATAGGTGAGAGGGTTGACATAGTTGTAAATATTATTTTCTAACAGACAAATGATGTATATTCAAGTCAAGTGGATCCAAAATTGATATCCTAAGAATTTTATATAATGTTAAGTTTATAATTCTCTTATATTCACATTGTAAATGATGTTTTGTGGGATTGTACACTAATTTTACCCATTTACCTTCTTTAACCTTTAACATGGTGACTAACGTTTTCCTCAAGTAACTTAGTATTATGACATAAAACGAAACTAAACTCACTAAATAATGTAGAAACTTTGAATCCAAATATAAAATCCTTCTATATAGATTCACTTCCTAAATGTGATAAAAAAATTAATATACATAATAATGTTTTATTTTCATTTTAAAATCATTTTTTTATAAAAATCACATCAATTAACCCTATGAAATTTTTCATATTGTCAATCCAAATATAAATTTCATTTTATGAGATTTGTGTTGTAAAATTTTAAAATATAACTCTTCAACATATTTATGAATATAATCTCATTCTACTATAATACTACAATAAGGTAATTTCAATGTACATTTTAAATAATTATATTAATATAATATCTACCTATTATATAATTATATATGGTATTATATTACCCCCAATTAAAGAATTTCATCCACAAAATCTATGATGTTTGTTATCTAACAAATAAATGTAGAAGTTCTTCATCATTTTCTCTTTAGGTTTTGATGTTGCTTCTCCTCAACGTTGATTCCAACATAGTATTATCACTATCCATTTTATATGATTATATAATACATGTTCTATACATTCAAGAATCAAGAAATCCTATTTATTCTTAGATAATTAGGGTTATAAAAAATTTATTTATGTTTGAATAAGTGATTTTGTTTTGGCATGAACTTATTTAAAAATGAATCATGAAAGACATAATTCACTTCAGAGAGGTTGGGTATAATAGAAAAATGTTAATCCATAACTCCAATTATCACTTGGATTAAGAAAGGACTAATGTAACTAGTAATTAACTATTATTTCATATAAAAACTTATACCTCTCTTCCATGGAGATACATTTATGAAAATGTAATCCCCCACATGAAATTTCGTGTCTTTCCTTTGATAGTCTGCAAAGATTTTTTTGTTCTATAAGATTTCTTAACATGATATTGAATATCTTCAAACTCACTATTAGAAATACAATATATAAAAATGGTTTCAAACCATTTGTTTAGGCATCCAAACCATTGGTATAATATATACCAATGGTTTTGAAAACCGTTGGATTGTAAGCCTTTACAAATATGCCTATACGAACGGTTTATCTAACTATTGGTATATGGAAGTGTAACCATCAGTGTGCCAATGGTTTTATAGAAACTGTTTGTATATATAGTTGAAATGTAGTTTACCAACTATTTAGAAACTGTTGGTATATAGTATTACCAATGGTTCTAAAACTGTTGGTAAAAATATTATGGAAATACACTTTACTAATGGTTTTGAACTATTGGTATAGTGTATTACCAAGGGTTTATTCAAACCATAGCTAAAACATTTCTAAATACACTTTACCAAAGGTTTAAAACCATTGGTATAGTGTATTTTCCGAAAATGTCATAGCATCCATCCATCACATCCATTGAAAACACTTGCAAACACCTATGAAAACAACACTTAAAATATAACAATAAAACACCTGCAATATTGCATAACAAATAATATAATATTCTAACCATGACATGTACCAAAAAATAGTTTTCCCTATTTCAATATTCACATGACAAATACTATTCTATCTAACCCATTTCAATTTCATTGGTGCAGACATCTCATAATAGTGAGAGGAAACTCACATTTAATAGAACTCATGATAGTCAGAGTTACATACACCATTAACAGAATTAACACATAATTCATAATGTAATTACTAAAAGTATACACATAAAATAATTATACTTATACAACTGTTATACCAATACAACAGTATAACCATACACCATTAACACATAATTTAAAAATTTTGTTAAATACATAAAGAATTCAAATCAGAATTTCGTGGGTTGGGGGGCTGTTCAGGGGTTTGGGGTGGCTTCCCAAGGGTGGTTGGGGGTGTCCAGTGGGTGGGGGTGTATAGGGGGGTTGGGGTGTCTAGGGGGTGGGGGGTGGGGCTGTCTAGGGTGGTGGTGGGGGGGGGGGGACTGTCCATGGGGGTGTCCAGGGGGTGGGGTGGTGTCCAGGGGTTGGGTGGTGTACAGGGGTGTGGGGTAGTGTCCAGGGGGGTGGGGTGGGGATTTTCAATGGGTGGGGTGTCTAGGGGGTGGGGTTACATGTGGGTGGGTTGGTGTCCAATGGGTGGGGCGGTCCAGGGGGTTGGGGGGCTATACAAGGGGGTAGGTGGTGTATAGGCGGTGGGGTGGCAATCCTTGTGGGTGGGGTGTCCAGGGGTGGGGGTGTCTAGGTGGCGGGGTGGTGTCTATGAGGGGTGGGGGCCATCAAGGGGGTTGGGGGTGTCCATGGGGGTGGGTGGGGGTGTCCATGGGGGTGTCTTGGGGGTGGGGGTGTCCAGGGGGTTGGGTGGTGTCCAGGGGGGGTGGGTGGTGGCATCTAGGGGTTGGGGGCTGTCCAAGGGGGGTGCATTGGTGTTAGGGTTTGGGGGTTCCTGTCCATGGGGGTGGGGGTGTCCAGGGGGTGGAAGGGTGTCCAGGAGGTGGGATGGTGCCCAGGAGGAGTGGGGCACGTCTTGGGGGTTGGGGGTCTCTTGGGGGTAGGGGTCTTTCCATGGGAGTGGGGGTGTCCAGGGGTGGTTTGTCTAGGGGTTGGTGGTGTCTAGGGTGGGCGGGGGAAGTCCAAGGGGTTTTTGGTGGTCTAAGGGTGGTGGGGTGGTGTCGTGGTTGTGGTTGTCCGTGGGGTTGGGGTGTTCAGGGGTGGGGTGTCCATGTTGTGGGGGGTTCCTAAGAGGGGTGGGGGTGTAATGGTTTTAATGTAATAAATTTCATGGATTTTAAAATCATTGGTATTTTTAAAATGGTTTTAGAATAGTGTTTATTTCAACAGTATGAGTTTCTTTAAGAAAAAATGAATTCTTTTGGTGTGAATGGTAGGAAGGGGGATTTGGTTATTAGAAAAATGATTACATTTTTATTGTGGAAAAAAATACTTTATGTTTTTTGACATGGAACCTTAAAAAGTATTTTTATAAGACATTGTGGTGTTTTAAATAGAAACAAGTCTCTATTATGTGATTTTTAAATAGTTTTATGAATAATTATTTATGATATATCTTTATGGGATTTTTGATTTTGTGTCCCTTATTTCATAACATCAAATTATTTTACTAAAGGCTTCGTTTTTGATAATTATTAGGAATGTTACCACTATAAATGAATAAAAAATTTCATAAGGGGATATCTCACGTAGTCAATTTTGTGTCATGGTATCTACTCAAACTCTTGTGGATGTGGAATATCCATGTTCTTCTCGGATATTTTATTACGCATGGGAGTTTCTAAAATACCATCCACTATTTTTTATTGGTGATAAAGGATCTCAGTAGGAAACCAAGTGTGTATCTATGATGAATGGGATCTTCGAGTTGTTAGAAACAATATATTCCATGGGGGCGGGGGCTCTCCAGGGGGTGGGGGCTCTCTAGGGGGTTGGGGCGGTCCACAGGGGTGGTGACGATATCTAGGGGGTAGGGGTGTCCAAGGGGGTGGGTGGGGCTGTCCATGGGGGTGGGTGTAGTGGGGGGATATCCAAGAGGGTCAAGGGTGTCCAGGGGGTGGTCAGGGTTGTCCAGGGGGTACATGGAGTCCAGGAAGGGGGCGAGCTATCCACGAGGGTGTCAGGTCAGTCTAGGGGGTAGGGGTGTCTAGGGGTGGGAGGGCTGTCCATGGGGGGTAGGGGTGTCCAGGGGGTGGGTGGTCTGTCCACGTGGTGGGGGGATTTCCACAGGGGGAGGGGGTCCCTAGGGGGTGGGCGGGTTGTCCAAGTGGGTGACAGGACTGTAGAGGGGGGGGAGTAGGGTGTCTCTAGGGGTTGGTGGGCTATCCACGGGGGGTGGTAGGGTCATCCACGAGGGTGGAAGGGCTATCTAGGGGGTACGGGGTGTCCAATGGGGGTAGGAGGGTTGTCCATGGTGGTGGGGGGTTGTCCATGGGGGTGGGTGGCTATCCAGGGGGCACATGGTGTTCAGGGGGAGGGTGGGGCTGACCAAGGGGTACGGGGTGTCTGGGGGGGTGGTCGGGATGTCCAAAGGGGTGGTGGGGCTGTCAAAGGGGGTGGGAGGGCTGTCCATGAGGGGGGGGGGGTCACAGGGGTGTGGGATGTTCGGGGGCACGGGGTGTCCCGGGGGTTGGTGGGGCTGTCCCTTGGGGTACGGGGTGTGTGTGTGGGGGGGGGGGGTTCCAAAGTGGTGGGAGGGATATCCACAGGCGTGGGGGGATGTCCAAGGGGCACATGGTGTCTATGGCGGTGGTAGGGGTAGTCTAGGGGGTTCTGGGTGTCTTGGGGGTGGTCATGATGTCCAAAGGAGTGGAGGGGCTGTCTAGGGGGTAGGGGGTGTCCATGGCGGTGGGCGGGCAGTGAATGGGAATGGGGGGACGTTCACAGGGCAGGAGCTATCTAAGGGGTCAGTGGGCTATCCACGGGGGTGGTAGGGATGTCCAGGGGGTCGGGGTGTCCATTGGGTCTGGGGTATCCAAGGGGGTTGTGAGGGATATCCCAGGGGGTGGGGGGGGATGGGGTTGTCCATGGGTGGAGGGGCTATCATGGGGGTGGGGGGTGACCAGGGGGTGGGTGGGGTGATCCAGGGGGTGGGCGGGCAATCCACGGGGGTGGAGGGGCTGTCCACAGGGGTGGGCGGGCTGTCCACGGTGGTGGGGGCCGTCCAAGGGGGTGGGCGAAGCTGTCCAGGGGGTATGAGGTGGCCACAGGGTTTGGGGGCTGTCTAGGGGGTACGAGGTGTCCAGGTGTTGGGTGAGGGGGCTGACCAAAGGGGAAGGGGATGTCCACGGGGTGGGCGGGCTACCCATGGGGGTTTCGGGGCTGTCCAGGGGGTTCGAGGGTGTCCAAGGGGGTAGGGGGTGTCCAAGGGGGTGGGCAGGCTATCCAAAGGGGTGCGGCTGTCCACGTGGGGAGGTGCTGTCCAGGGGGGCAGGAGGGCTGTCCAGGTTGGGGGGCGGGGTTGTCCATGGGGGACAGGGTGTCCAGTGGGTGGGCAGGGCTGTCCAAGGGGGACGGGGTGTCTAGGGTGTGGATGGGGCTTTCCAGGGGAAAATGTGTCCAAGGGTGTGTGTGGGGCTGTCCAGGGGGGTACAGGGGGTCCAGTGGGGGGGCAGGCTAGCCACGGGGGTGGAGGGGATGTCCGGGGGGGCTGTCCACTGGGGTGACAGGGTTGTCCAGGGGGTCGGGTGTCCAAGAGGTAAGGGGAGTCCAAGGGGGGTGGACGGGCTATCCACATGGGGGTCCATGAGGGGAGGGATGTCCAGGGGTGGGCTGGCTGTTTAGGGGGTTGGGAGGGGATGTTCAGAGGGGTGGGAGGGACTACCTAGGGGGGTTGGAGGGGTTGCCCAAGGGGGTGGATGGGGTAGTCCAGGGGGTATGAGGTGTCCAGGGGTGGGTCAAGCTATCCAAGGGGGTACATGGTGACTAGGTGGTGGTCGGGTTGTCCACGGGGGTGGGTGGGTAATCCACGGGTGTGTGTGGGGGGGGGGGCTGTCTAGGGGGTGGGTTGTGCAGGGGATGGTGGGATGTCCATGGGGGTGGGGGCTATTCTTAAGGGGAGGGTCCATCCAGGTGTGGGTGGTCCGTCCATGGGGGTGGAAGGGCTATCCAGGGGGTACGAGGTGTCCAAGGGGGTGAGCGGGCTGTCCATGGGGGTGGGGGCTATCTAGAGGAGGGTTGAATCAGTCACAAAAAATCATCTAGTCATGTGTTACTATTTATAGATAAAAAAATAAAGATAATATGACATACCTAATCACACATATATATAGGCAAAACAAATTAGTAAACATCAAAGGTCAGTCATACGAGTCAAAAATGTAACAGATCAATCTATCCATCATCACCATCTCTATCATCACCGTCATCATCAGCCTCACCCTCATACTCATCCTCATCCCAATCATCATACCCACCCTCCCCAATGCCCTCTTACATTACCTCGTACTCAGCCTCAGCCTCCTCATCACTCTCCTCCTCTGCCTCTCCCTCCTCCTCCACCTCAGCCACCTCATCGCCCTCCTCCTCCACTGGATCGACCTCCTCCTCACCATCGTCTCAACCACCACTAGAACTACCACCTAGTGAACCATATATAGAATGCATCGATGACATGTATTCATCGCAAGGTATGCTGGCCTCTGGTGGAAGTGTAGGACGTAAAACTTCCATTAGTTTCATAAATGTAGTGTTTGCCCTAGAAAACTGTTCTACGGTCTCTGAGGCTATTTTTTCATCTTGTCCTATTAGTACCATAACCTAATAAAACATGGTGGCACTACAACTCATACCTAAGGAGGGAAAATACCTCATCCAATCTATACACTTTCCAGGTTTCCAGCGTACTCTACCAGGGTGCTAATCTCCCAACATCTTATGTAAGTGAACGTTTGGACCAAAATTGTCATGTTCTTGGGCATCAAGGGCCTCGAAATCATCTTGTTACAAATATAAATTGATTATTAAGTTAGAAAATAATGATTAAAATTTAAATCTACAAAGTCAAACTTACTATCACCTTCTGAGTCATCTCCTTAACCGCACTTCCATCTTTCTTCCTTCTACTCGAGCAAAATAGTTTTGCTCGAGGCACACATCCTTCTATATTAAATTTATTCTTCCACAATGACATTTAATGTAGGAACCCATAATTAAAAATAAGATACCAATAATTAATTTCATAACTAAAATTATATAACAACTTTAGCAATTGAATAAATTATGGAGGAAGCAGTTGAAAGTTCAATTTGTAAAGAAAAATTATAAACTCTTATACATGCCGCCTCTCATGACATGGAATCTTAGTACATCACAATGTGTGGATGTATTTTTTAGTATCAATGTTTTTTATTTCTTCTGAATGAATCCTAAAAAATATTCAATACTGTTCTAAGGGATAATCATCAATAAATGTTTTCTACCTCATCAACGAATCAAACCACTGGCATTCAATTACCGCGACTCGTCCATGAGAATAATAATCCAATATTGTTATTTTCTCAACGACTCAATAATATCCTACATTTTCAAATCGTGGTCTACTATTTGATTCACTATCCTAATAGTCTGTTGTGGCAGAAAAAATAACACTATCATGTTGTGTTCTCTTGTTCTTTTCTCATTTAGTGATACTAAATATATACCCATTGATAACAATTGATTTAAAGTCACAATCCACGGTATTAGGACCAGAAGCTAAAGCTCTTATTTCCTCAGAGACAGAGTCTGCATGCAAACTGAACACCTAAAATATAAATAAATATTAAACTTAATTAATTTTTTTGTTGATTATTTTAAATAGTAATATTATTACCTTTAATTTTAACAAAACAGAGAACTCTTTTCTTTGAAAATTATCCCTTCTTCTCAAAGATAAAGAAAGATGCTTTCTGTTTATCATCACATTATGTTCCAGATAGATAAAAATATGAATAGTTTTACAGATATATATATATATATAAGATATACATATTCAATTTACTTACAAGTTGTAGTCATCGAACAATTCAATGTTGAACCAAACTGTGCGATGTTCTATCTCCCGTTTTCAAGTGTTAATGTCGTCAATGTATATGATCCTAAAATTCCCCCTCTTTGAGGATGTGATGGAAATATGGGTTCAATTTTCCCATACTTTTCTTCTTTGTTTCTCCGTGGTTTGTTCATTCTGGTAGTAAGATCAGAAAAATACATAGATCAAAAATCCATACATTTTTTATCCATGTAAATGTTCACGATAGAACCTTCAGGATGATTCATATTATAAACATAAGACATTAATGTGTACATATTTATTTCAGTAGGATAAGTCTAATGAAAAGAAATAAATCCTCTATGAGTTATTTTAGTTGGAATATGGACAGTCAGATGTAGCATGCATGTGAAAAATTATGGAGGAATTATTTTCTATAACTCACACAAAATTAAGGGAGAATCTTCCAACATTTATTGCAATAAATACATGGACAACTTCTTAGCACAAAGATATCTAAACAAATAGAACAACCAGATAACACCCACCCTTACTTTATTGGACAACAGATTACAAATTTCTATTGGAATCAACTCATTCAAAAGTATTTGATAATCATGAGTCTTAAAATATTTTAGCCTCATCTCTCTTCTGTCGGCCCATTTAGATATGGTGCTTGAATAGCCATCTGGAACTTTAATAGTTTATAGTACTTCTAGAAATTGATTTATTCCTGTAGGTGTCATCGCATAAGATGAAAATGGAACCTTCCATTTATTTTCAGTGATATTCACAAGATGTAATTCTATTATGATCCCTCAATCCAACAAGTCATGTCGAGACTATAAATCATCTTTTTTTTCTATCCCTTAACATTTAGAAGAATTGAAAGCAACATTTCACATATATTTTTTAATGTGCATTATGTCTAACCAATGATGTAAAAAATTGGTTGACCAATATGGAAAATCAAAGAATATACTTCTCTAATTCTAATTGTAACAGGTTTGAGTGGAAACATTCTTTCTCTTTCCAGATTTCATTAGACCCTTCCCGAATGAAAAACTGAAATCATTCAATTCATTATGTACAACAAATACAAATATATGATGAGGTGGATCATTAGTTTCCATGGTATTTTCAAGTCATCGATGATTATTTCTATATGCATGGTCAATTGGAATGAATCATCGATGTCCGATAAAACTAAAACTACAACGACTTTTCAGTCTTTTGGATCGTGTATTCTTTATACAGACATGAAATGATAGCTTTCCTTTTGTGATCCATCCATACATCATTGCATAAGCAGGAAAATCATTGATCGTCTACATAAGCGTAGCACGCATCTGAAATATGTCGTTCGAACATGCATCATATGTGTGCTCACCCACATCCCAAAAAAGATTCAACTCTTTTATTAAAGGTATCATGTATACATCAATATCATTTTTGGGATCAGAAGGGATATATATGAGTATACTCCTTAAAGTGAAATGTTTTTTCATGCATAAACATGGGGGGAGATTATAAATGTGTATAAAAACTAGCAATGTGCTGTGTCACATAAGCATATACCAAAATGGATTAAAAGCATCACATGAAAAACCCAACCCCACATTACACATGTCTGCATAAAAAATAGGATATCGAGCATGAAATCTGTACCATTAAAATCCATCTTCAGGGTGAACCAAATCATCAATAGTCTTATTTCTCTCGGTATCATTCCATCACATTTTTATTGATATTTAATTAGAAATAAATAGTTTTGGAGTGTGGGGTTCAATTTATAGGTCCACATTACATTTTGTGGCGCATGGGATGGTGTTCTATTAGCATTTGTATTCTAGTGAGATGTGCCACATTTTATAAAATCATTTTGTTCAGAAACGCCCTCCCATAATAAACAACAATCTTTCACGCAAGAATGAATTTTGTGTCTTGAAAATTTAAGATCCTCAACTAACTTTTTTTCTATATAGTGGTTCGAGGGAATATTTGCATCGTCTAGAAGTAAGTCCTTCAAGGAGGTAAGAACGTAATCGATGGAAGTATTAGAAATCTCATACATTGTTTTCCAATGAAATAATCAAATTAAAAATTCCATCGTTCTCATTTTAATGCATTGTTGATATACTGGATTCGTGGAATCATTATTCAATTTTTTCACCATGACAACCTCATTATTTTCATTAGAAGCATCATTTCTTCTCATATCGAAATCTTCTTCGGTCGGAATCATTTTTTTCATGATGACAAATAAACAGAAACTAATAATATAAACAATTCTCCAATCCATACCTCTAATTTGGATCATCAGCAATTTGAGATTTTATTTTCTCACTATTATGGTTCAACACAAAGTAGTTTTACTTATAACCATATTTGTTTAGGTGGTAGATAACTTCTTCAGGGCTCAACCAAGTTTGTACAACAAAATTGTAACATGGGTAGTGTATGTGACCACTATCTAAAACATTTTGAAATGAAAAATCAAAAAATCTCTCCAAAGTATTTTGAAAATAGCTTTAGATTAGATCAGTTACACACATCCAACATCTATCTATTCTGTAAAAAAGTTCTTATAAGTCATTTCATCAAAAGAGATTCAATAATATTGAATTTTCATCGAAATTATATTTATGTAAATGGAAATTGTTCACTTTATATGAAACCATAACTAAAAAACTACACTATATGAGAATCATAATATAAAAAATACTATATTTATAACAAAATATCTTTGAATAACTATACATGATTGTACAAGATTAGGTACACTTGTGGAGGAGAATTGTTCAGTAGTTGACTAAATTTTAGATCAAATTTTTTTAATATTTTAGTAGATTATTTAAGTGATCACATACACTGCCCAAGGGGGTGGGGGTGTCCAGGGGTTGTGGTGTTTAGGGGTGGGGGGATTTCCTAGGGGGTGGGGGCTGTCCACGGGGGTCGAGGGGTGTCTAGGGTTGTGGGCAGGCTGTCCACGGGGGTGGCAGGGCCATCCATAGGGGTGGTGGGGCTGTCTAGGGGGTAGGGGGTGTCCATGGGTGTGGTCGGGCTATGCACAGGGGTGGAGGGGGGGGGGGGGTTATCCAGGGGGTATGGGGTGTCTAGGGGTGGGGTGTCTAGGTGGATGGGGGTGTCCATGGGGTGGGCTAGTGTCCGGGGGGTGTGAAGGCTGTCTATAGGGTTGGGGTATGTCCTGGGGTAGCGGTGTCCAGGGGGTGGGCGGGCTTTCCACTGGGGAGGCAGGACTATCTTAGGGGTACGAGGTGTCCAGGGGGTGGGTGGGATATCCACGGGGGTTTGTAGGTTGTCCACGGGGTTGTCGGGCATGTCCAAGGGGTAGGGGGTGTCCAGGGGTGGGTGGGCGGTCCACAGGGGTGGGTGGGGGTCCAAGGTGGTAGGGTTGTCTAGGGGATGGGGGTTGTCCACAAGGGTGGGTGTGTGTCCATGGGGCTGGGGGAGGGGTCCAGGAGGTGGGTGGCTGTCCAGGGGTTTGGGGGATGTCCACATGGGTATCGGGGCTGTCCAGGGGGTGGGGGTGTCTGGGGAGATGGGGGATGGGAGGTGTTCGGGAGGTGGGGGTGTCCGAGGGGGTGGGTGGGATGTCCATGGGTGTGGGGGATGTCCAGGGGTAGTGGCTATCCATGGGGTTGGGGACTCTCCATAGGTGTGTGATAGAGAGCTATTAAATTTAATTGGATTGTTATTCATGTTATAAAAAACATTGGGTGTAAAGGATTAGAGGAGTATTTTTTTAGTGAAAACCCAATTTGGTAGGATTGGTGAAGTGATAACATGATTGTATCAAGATTGGAATTGGGAAGATGTTGGTGCATTGGATTCTCGTGCAAGGAATATTGGTTAGTGAATATCTATAGGTAGTTATTTGGAATGATATGATTTATGGTAATGAGTTTGTTAGGATTTTCATCATCATGGCATGATGGTTAATGGTGTTTTCCTATATGAAGTTGTATGGATTCCTCAAAATTTTTTCATCATAACATGAATTAAATTTAGGATGTGACTAAAAGTTGAAGTCTAGATAGAATCAATATTCATTTAATACCTAGAGAGGTAGGCTTATGAATATGGGTTGTGCATATGGAAGAAGGACCCTGGTCTAGGTGGATATATATGGGGATTTTGCTCCCCTATTCTCTTTATGAAAGGATTATAAAAGGCTCCCACCACCTCCCTCCACCTAACCTGCACAACCCCCCCCCCCCCACCTTTATAGCCCCCCCGACATGCACAGACCACCCCACACTACACACCCACCCTCCCCACCTGCACACTGCACCCCCCCCACCTGTACACTCCCACATGCACCCCACTCCCTGACCCACTACACATCCACCCCCACCTACACACCCCCACCTACACACCCCCTCCCCCCACCCACTGTACCACCCACACATGCAACCCCCCACTTGCACATCCCCCTCCCCCACCCCCACCCTACACACTCCTTTCCCCCCACCCACTTGCATACCCCCACCTACCACCCACGTGCATAGCCCCCTCCACCCACTTTCACACCCCCCCCCCAATTGCACAACTGCACCCTCTCCCCCCCCCCCACCCACTTGAACCTCCCCCACCTCATGCACAACATACTCCTCCACCCACTACACACCCCCACTCGCACATCCCCCTTCACCCACTACACGTCACCCCACCTGCACACCCCCTCCCCCCCCACCCAGTACACCACCCACCACCTACACCCCCCCCAGTTGCACAGACCCAGCCCCACCCCCATCATCACAGCCCACCCCCACCCTTCCCCCTACCTCACCCCAGCTGAACCCCCCCGACCAGACTACCCCCACCCAAATAGCCCCCCACCTACAAACCCCCACCTCACCTTTACCTGTACACCCCCCACGGGTGGGAGAATATATAGTACCCCTACAACAGTAATATTGTGTAACACTCCTAGATAAATTAGTGATGGTAGTGGTTTAAGAAGGAAAAATTATTTTCTATGTGTAAGATTAACATGCCAATTTTACATTCAACAACTACTGAAAACTCTATATGATGATAGATTACAACAGATGTGGAAATAAACTAAACCTGGATTATAAAAATCTAAATTAAATGTAGGCATAAGATATAACTCCATCTCACCAATTTGAATTAGAAACCACATGGATGTATCTTTAGAAGAGGAGGGGTCACCCGCTGGGAAGAGAGCAATGCTCGGTAGAAAAAAAAAACTAGTCGATCAAATCTAGAAGGGGAAGTGGTGGATGAGGTAATTTGGGGAAAATATTTCCCAACAGTTTTAAAAAACCATTGCGAAACATAATCATATAAAAACAGTTTTAAAACAACATTGGGAAACATCATTGTACCCCAATATATACCAACAATTTACATAAACTATTGTCAAAATCCTTATAACCCAATAGTTTACCCAAATCGTTGGGAATGACTACACTAAATCAATATTTTCTAATGGTTTTTAAAAACTGTTGGTAAAAACTCTCTATCCAAAAGTTTAAGAGGATCGTTGGGAAAATTGAATTTGTATAGCTATGAATACCTATAGTGATAGTTGTCTCATAAAATAGTTCTTGTCATGATATATTCCTTTTTATATAATCATACCATAATGTTTGAGTATGATATCTCTTTCCATACCATTATTCATTTATTGACAACTAATGGCTCTAATTGAAGCTATTATTTTATGTAAAATATAATCAAGGTAAAATTTTATCTCATGTTCTATTAAAATCATGTAATCATGATCTCAACATGTATTCTAATGTTTGAGTAGAATTTTTTAACGTCCCATCAGTTTGAAGATGATAAGTGGTCATTAAATGTGTCTTACTATTGAGTTCCTTATGAATAATCCTATAAAATTTGGATTCGAACTGAGAATCATGATAAGATAAAATTAATAGAGGTGTATCATGAATTATCATGACTTCATTGACATAAATTCATGAATGGAACTAAAGGGGTATACCCTCCATTATTTCTTAGAAATGTAAGGACTTATTAGGGGAGTCCATAATGTCCCATATAACGATAATCATCCCAAGAGACTTTAGAATTCATGTGATAAATCTCATTATAACATTGTCCTACTTGCACATATTTTTATAGAGAGTATTTATAACACCTTTTGAAAATTTTTATTTAGATTTAACACTATGGTATATTAAGATACTAGAAAAATAATCTGTAATTTTACACTTCATATCATCCCAGTAAAACTAGTCTCTGAAATCCTCAAAAATATTTATGCTACTAAGGTGTATAATGAAATTTTAGCTATGTGATTATTATAGAAATTCTTTTTTCAACTCAGATATGAATGGTACATATAGTCTCTTTACAAATTCAAACATTCCTTATTTATAGATGAATTATAATTATATTCCATATTTTATAGCATTAATTGTCTTTCACAAACCCGTATCATCTAATGAGGACATCTTTATCTTCTCTAGTAAAGATAGTTTGGAAGTTATATTGAAAAATACTGATGATTCCCATTGATTAATAATTTCTATATCCAAATTTATTATATTCCAACGTATACGATACATGGTTTCCTAATTATGGTCAAAATTACATGTTCCATCCCACTTAATGTATCAACCACCTTTTTTCCATTCCAAGGGTGTGCCGACCCACATCGAAAAGGGATGTAAAACTCAGGGGAAGTTGAAATTTTTTACCCAGAAGTGGTTATGGGGGAAAATGATAAATTCTCCAATATGATGATATAAAATAATTTATATGGCCACTTTGTAAGTCTTATAAATGGACATTTACTCTAGGATGTGATTTTGGTAGAAATTTGAGATTTTTAAATTTTAAAATATATATTTAATATTTAATTAATTATATATTAATATATTCATGTGTGTTTATAGAGTGGTATCATTCCAATGGAATGTCGTATTGAGATTTTGTCTCTGTGGTTGAGTTTGGAGTGGGAGTTTTTTCTTTAGTGAGAAATAACATTTTTTTAAGCGATAGGGTAGGGCCCGTTCTCCATTTCTTTTCCTTTTACCTTTTATTTTTTCTTTCTTTTAATTTATTCCCATTTTTTTCTCTATTTTTTTCTTTAAGTTCCTCTAAAAACCCCTGGGGACTTTTGTGTCATGTGTGTGGGAGAGGTAGAGGGAGGAGGCTCCATTCGGGGTTTGTTTCAGGCCCAAATAAAAGTGTGGTGGATGTAGGTGGAAGATTCAGTATGAAGTGTCAATATATTTTACCTTGACATTGTCCTTTTTTTAATGAGGTGGTGCCTTGGTAAAAGACCAAGTCACATTTCATTGAATAAAAAAGTTGAAAATATTACAAGAGTTGGAAAAATGGATTTTTTTACAATCTTTATCAAATAGCTGAAGTAAATCAGGAGGGAGTGTGACCATCGAGGTCATGGTCTGATGAACACCCTTCTTGGAAAGGGATTGTAGAGACCCGTATCTTAACGTACATAGACATTACATTACTTTTGCGGAATACTTAGTACATAACAAAAAATACACACACAAGGATCGTAATAGTTTAGTGTCTTTGGAAACTCGGAACGTAATCTTCTAATCGTGGTGAAAGATCTCCAATATCTCCCATAAAGATCTTCCATTTTTTTACCTAAAACCTTTCTTTATATCCTGGGGAAAAGAAAACATAAAAGGACGAGATCAAATACTCAGTAAGGGTAAACAAAAGAAATATAAATCTCATCGTATACACAAGCACATAACTTTTGGAAATCTTAACCTGAAAAAGAGATCATAATTTCATAACATGGGATAAATCATGGTAGTGAAATGTAATCACAATAATCATAACATAAAACATGAAACTTTGTGGCATACACACATAATCATAGAGAAGCATTTCTTTTTAGTCAGGACTCATTGCCAAGACTATCTTAGTAGACAAAGTCCCTTTCTGAATCGAGTCACCCTCATTTCAGTCCTGTTTCACTGAACCGGTATAACCTACCGTTCCAGCCATGTCTATCTCATGAGATATATAATCATTACCCAATGCATTGGAGGGAGATATAGGTCCCACCCATCTTATAATGAATCCTTTCTTATGTGTTCCACATAATCATAAATCATACATCATCGCATAACACATGTAACAAAAATGGGATTCTTGAAACATCATGACATCATAAAACAAATCATATAAGGTAAATGCCTTCATAAAAATAATTCCCTCACAACATGATCAAATCAATGTAATAATAGGGATAAAAACAGAACCCTTTATTATCTTATATGGAAAATAATTTTGATGAAACACTTGAACTCCATTCTTGAGGAAAATATCCTTTCTTCTTTAAAAACATTTTTCCTTTCTTAACATGCCATACGACTTTAATCTAAAACAAGGTGATTAAAAATAATCTTGAAAACATGTAAAGAAATCTTCTTGGAAATAATGTTTTAAAAATCCATTCATGCTGTATAAGTTAAAAAAACATTCTTTGTACTTTTTTCGGAAAAGTCAAAAAGTACCTCGTAAGAAAAACGACAAAATATTCCTTTCATATCTTTTACTAAAAACTCACCAAAGGGTAAAATAGGTTTTAAACAATTGTAGGTGGATGGAAATAATATTAAATATTAAGGTAACATGGATGTGGATGATGAAATACACCCTAGTAAATACCAACGTATAAGCAATCTCGGATAAAAATGAGATTGTGATATTTCCCTTACCTTAGGTCCGACTTGCTCTGTAAGTGTCCGAACCTCCTCTTCTTTGGAACACCTCTTTGAATCCTCTAATTAGGGAACTCAGATTGGTCTTTGAAGAAGATAAGGACCTCTAGGATTATTCTAGGGAAGTGGAGAAGGGATTTTGGTAGGGGTTGGCCGTGCTTGAGTGCTCAAATTGGTGTGAGGAGCAGGGGGAGGAGGTGCCCTTTTATAAGGGAGGAGAGGGGCACCATTGGAATATCTCAAAATATTATTTTATATTAAAGTCAAAATCGGTTTATAATGGTTCCAAAGGGTATTATTTCGAAGCTAAAATGGGGATGGGTCGAAATCCTATCAACCAATAGGATTTAGACAAGTTTAGGTTATTATTTTAACCTTATCAATTAGATTTAACTCTAAGTTAAATAATTTAACTTTTACCGTGTCTTTTTGTTTTCTTACACTAAATGGTTAACAAACTTACTATAACATGCCAAAAGAACCCCAAATTAATATATATATCCTTATCTAAGTCATTTTTCCAAACCATAGATTTTTAGGAATAAAATAACAATTAATAATATAATATTTGATTTAAAAACTATTTTGTGTCAATTTTGACACTATTTGATATATGATTTTTATGAAAGTCATAACAGAATTATATGTTCGAACCAAGTTGATTAAATCAACAATAATATATCATAGTAACCTAGAAAATTAGTTTAATTCATAAAAAGTCTCAAATTACATATATTTTGGTGTTTATAACATCAATTATGTCAATATTTCATTAATAAGATAATTACTGCATCATCATTGTGTCATAAATAAATTAAATTATTTAATGTCTAAAAATTATAAATAAAATACTATTATGTAGGAAATATTTTTATATTTCTAATGAATATTTATAGTTGAATTTATCTTATGTATAACCCCATATTAAAAATGATTTACTTATTAAACTTTGATTTTAACTATTTTAACTCTTCTTTAAATAAATTAATAATAAATGTCCTAATCTAATCCATGTGGGACTAAATGATAATATTTTACACTTAAGGTTGTTTTTGGTCGAGATACACTTGTCCAATAGAATTAGGACATGTTTTAGGGTAATATTAATATCATTCTTACCCTTAATTACCCTATTTACTTTTAAACGTGGTAAATAAAAGTAAAAAGTTACTATTCACCAAAAATTATTTTCATCTCATTGAACAAAATTTTACTTACTGACATCAACCGTGTCTCTCGGATTTTTGAAATTCCATTCACAGAAGTGGTAAATTTATGTTTTATGAAAAATTCAGTTTTTTTTAACTACCACTTAGTAGTTTCACTATTCATCAAAAATTGATGTTTTTCAGAACAATGCCAAAATTTCATCCTAAGCTATATTTCATATTCCAAATTCAAAAATGATGTCTATTTTACCAAATTCATAACATAGAAATTTCATTAATTAATTTTATAATTAAATCCCGCTGTTAAAACAAATAGCGTGTTTTTAAGAAACAATATCTATCAAAAGATTGACACTTGATTATGTCTGGTTTAAATGTGAAATTACATCCAATGACCAACATTGTATTAAATTGTAAAAATATATTCTAAATATACTTTAAAACCACTCAAATTAATGATTTATCACTATTAATTATTTCGATTAAAAAAGTGGTTTTTAATTATAATTTAGTAATTTTCACTATTCATCAGAATATGAAAGTTATCCGAAAAGTACCAAAATTTCACCTTAGGCTAAATTTGATACTCCGAATCCAAAAATGAAGTCCATTTTGAGAGCTAAAATTTCTAAAATTTAAAAAGTGGTTATTACTATTCATAACGGCTAGTTTTAATAATATTTTAATAGCATATCGTTGTTTCGTGAAACTCAGTATTGCGTACTACACACGCTATCGAGGAAGGTTGCGATTGCGTGTAATGCAAGGAAAGTCAAGGATGCGTGTTGTGCAAGATCCTTTTGGTTTAGCCTACAACACAATAAATTAGTGAAATTAAAAAGAATATTTTTCATAAAATCTTGGGCTATTACATTCTACCCCCCTTAAAATGAATTTCGCCCTCGAAATTTGTCGGGGTTATAAATGGTTTACTATTCGAAAGTATCTTTAATAGAAACCCACATCGTAAAAAGGAATACCAAAACCAATATTTAAAAACAAAAGTATGAAACTTAACGGTTACCCAAATAAACTAATCACTGGGTTTCCACATAGGTGAAAATATGGATATGGAAGAGAAATCTAACCATCATGTTCTGATGGAGAGTGGTAGAGAACATGGCTATGGAAAATCCAGCAATCACAAAGCCATAAATTTGTGACAATCTAAGGTACCATCTGATTCATCAGATATAAGATCACTAGGACAACATTTTTTGTTTTCAAGATCGTTTCCCTAAAGTTAATGAATTTGAATTAGAATAAATACTTACTTTATTTTGGTACAATCTCACTGTTGTTCGTGCCTTTAACAATTTCCACTTCATCTCTTAAATAAATGAAGTTTAATTTGTTATTCATGAAGTGTTAACAGATCATGTGATAGAATGACGGGTCATTCCATCTGTCTAAAAAAAAGGTTAGAAAAAAATTATATACATAAGTCGATCTATAGTGAGATTAATCATATATGGTTCCTAAAATGGACTTACACATCATATGTCATACAACTTAATATAATAAAACTAGTTTCTACTATACAGGGACTTCCTGTACGCCAGTGGTAGGCGATAAAGGCCAGTCGCACTTCGGTTGTGGGTTCGATTCCCACATCCTTGTCCGACGCGATGGGCTGTCGCCCGTCCTGCAGGTTATCCTTTTTCTAAAACTATATTACTATAACATCCCATCAATAATAACGAGAAAACTTATATCCTTAAACAATACTAACTTATGTCCAATATAATCCATTCCAATCTTTAGGCTTATCCATAATACTGCAGTCCACTCTCATAACATAGGGAAAACGATTACCAGAGATTTAACACCCTCGGCGATCCCCATATATCAAACATTCAAAGGCCTTAATCATTTATTCTCTTGAAAAATGAATACCCATTGAACCTTAGTAAAAACTTGAATGCAGTTAAAAGTTAACACTTTCCACCTACCAAAATCCTCAAAACTATTTATACTCAAACCATGATATCACTTAGTCCTTATATCAATCATGAGCTCATGAATACTGTTAAACATTTAATTTTCTCGTTTTCCCTTCATTATGCTCATATCATCTTATTTCCAAAAAATATATCTCAATCACTCTGAATACCACATTAAACCAATACATAAATATTCCAATACTTTATGATACAACATTGTTTTGGAATCCCATTACATAAACACATAATCTTTCCTCCGCATCGTTGTCATATTCAACATTGCCAATAGTGATCGCATGTGACTTCCCTTTGTCCTTTGCCTTAAGCGGTTGCTCACGTCGATCATCACTAACCCTTGGATTAGGGCATTTATTGGCATAATGTCCCATCTCCTTGCACTTGAAACATTGAAGTGTTGGTGGTGCATTCTCTGCAGTGTTTGCTTTATTCACATCATTAGAAACCCATTTTCCATTACTTCGACACTCAGCTGCTCTATGACCTTCTTTTACACACTTAAAACATTTTCTAGTCCCTTTAAGACAATCTCCACCATGCTTCTTTCCACACTTTGTGCATAAGGAAACATTCATCTTCTTTTCACCATTATTCTGAGATTTCTCCTTGAACTCCATCTTTTGTTTCTTGTCAAAACCATGAGATGGATATGTAACCCCAACATCCATTTCTACCTTGATAGCACAACGCACAATTTCTTCATAGCAACTGAAGTCTCTTATAGCTAATGCCCTTCGAAGACTTGGTTTTAAGCCACTGAAAAATCGATGAACTTTACTTTCAGGTTGGATGATAATACCAGAAGCGTACCTTGCAAGTCTTGTAAAATTTGCTTCATTGGTACCAACAGATTCATCATCCCTTTGCTTCAGTTCAAGAAACTCTTTCTCCATCTTTGTTGGAAGAATACGAGGGAAGTACTTACTGAAAAACAAGTTCTTGAACTCGTCCCATTCCATGGACTCAATTTCATCTCTTTGCATCGTATTCTTGATAAGATTCCACCATTGATCAGCTTCACCTTCCAAACGATATACTGCTAAGATGACATTATCATGCTCAGAACATTGAAGAACTGAAAATATCTTTTCAGTGGTGTTGATCCATTGTTCAGCAACAAGTGGATCAGAAGACCCACTGAAAAAAGGTGGACGTTGCCTCATGAAGGACTCAATAGAATATTGTTCCCTTCTCTGCTCATTTGGAAGTCCAGAATGATTCATAGCTTGTGTAAGTATAGAAATAAGATTTTTCACTCCATCTCCCATAACATTTGTTTGTTCAGGAGGACAATCATTGCATTGTCCATTGCATTGATCAACACGGTTCCTTCGGGTTCCAGCCATCGTCTAAAACCCAAAAAGAATAGTGTGAGAGGAAAAAATCATGCTACGGAAAACAACATAATAAAGGTGGAGTACCTTCAATATCTAACATCTTAGGATTAATTCTATGATCGTTAGCATAATTCTAGTACTATAACCTATACGTATACTTAACCTTAGGGACATCCCTAGACATACCTTAGAAATATCTCTAGGGATCTCACTAACGTTTTCGCATCCTAGTTTCCAAAGGTTGACAAAACCTTTCCTCTGATACCAACTGTAGAGACCCGTATCTTGACGTACATAGACATTACATTACTTTTGCGGAATACTTAGTACATAACAAAAAATACACACACAAGGATCATAATAGTTTAGTGTCTTTGGAAACTCGGAACGTAATCTTCTAATCGTGGTGAAAGATCTCCAATATCTCCCATAAAGATCATCCCTTTTTTTTACCTAAATACTTTCTTTATATCCCGGGGAAAAGAAAACATAAAATGGTGAGCTCAAATGCTCAGTAAGGGTAAACAAAAGAAATACAATTCTCATCGTATACACAACCACATAACTTTTGGAAATCTTAACCTGCAAAAGAGATCATAATTTCATAACATGGGATAAATCATGGCAGTGAAATGTAATCACAATAATCATAAATTACAACATGAAACTTTGTGGCATACACACATAATCATAGAGAATCATTTCTTGTTAGTCAAGACTCATTTCCAAGACTATCTTAGTGGACAAAGTCCCTTTCGGAATCGAGTCACCCTCATTTCAGTCCTGTTTCACTGAACCGGTATAACCTACCATTCCAGCCATGCCTATCTCATGAGATATAAAATCTTTACCCAATGCATTGGAGGGAGATATAGGTCCCACACATCTTATAATTAATCCTTTCTTATGTGTGCCACATAATAATCATAAATCATACATCATCGTATAACACATGTAACAAAAATGTGATTCTTGAAACATCATGACATCATAAAACAAATCATATATGGTAAATGACTTCATAAAAATAATTCCCTCACAACATGATCAAATCCATGTAATAATAGGGATAAAAACAGAACCATTTATTATCTTAGATGGAAAATAATTTTGATAAAACACTTGAACTCCATTCTTGAGGAAAATATCCTTTCTTCTTTAAATTTTTTTTCCTTTCATAACATGCTATACGACTTTAATCTAAAACAAGGTGATTAAAAATAAACTTGAAAAATTGTAAAGAAATATTCTTGGAAATAATGTTTTAAAAATCCATTCATGCCGTATAAGGTAAAAAAACATTCTTTGTACTTTTGTCGGAAAAGTCAAAAAGTACCTCGTATGAAAAACGACAAAAGATTCCTTTCATATCTTTTACTAAAAACTCACCAAAGGGTAAAATAGGTTTCAAAAAATTGTAGGTGGATGGAAATAATATTACATATTAAGGGAACATGGA
Organism: Viscum album; assembly: GCA_963277665.1. Classification (NCBI taxonomy): domain Eukaryota; kingdom Viridiplantae; phylum Streptophyta; class Magnoliopsida; order Santalales; family Viscaceae; genus Viscum; species Viscum album. Next base: position 1,082,675,963 of record OY728131.1, on the reverse strand, counting down.
TGTGGATGATAAAATGCACCCCAGTAAGTACCAACGTATAAGAAATCTCGGATAAAAATGAGATTGTGATATTTCCCTTACCTTAGGTCCGACTTGCTTTGTAATTGTCCGAACCTCCTCTTCTTTGGAACACCTCTTTGAATCCTCCACATAGGGAACTAAGATTGGACTTTGAAGAATAGAAGGACCTCTAGGATTATTCTAGGGAAGCGGAGAAGAAATTTTGGCAGGGGTTGGCCGAGCTTGACTGCTCAAATTGGTGTGAGGAGGAGGGGGAGGAGGTGCCCTTTTATAAGGGAGGAGAGGGGCACCTTAAGAATATCTAAAAATATTATTTTATATTAAAGTAAAAATCGGTTTATAATGGTTCCAAAGGGTCTTATTTCAAAGCTAAAATGGGGATAGGTCGAAATCCTATCAACCAATAGGTTTTAGACAAGTTTAGGTTATTATTTTAACCTTATCAATTAGATTTAACTCTAAGTAAAATAATTTAACTTTTACCAAGTCTTTTTGTTTTCTTACACTATATGGTTAATAAACTTACTATAACATGCCAAAAGAACCCCAAATTAATATATATATCCTTATCTAAGTCATTTGGCCAATCCTTAGATTTTTAGGAATAAAATAACAATTAATAATATAATATTTGATTTAAAAACTATTTTGTGTCAATTTTGACACTATTCGATAGAAGATTTTTCCTAAAGTCATAACAGAATTATATGTTCGAACCAAGTTGATTAAATCAACAATAATATATCATAGTAACCTAGAAAATTAGTGGAATTCATAAAAAGTCTCAAATTACATTTATTTTGGTGTTTATAACATCAATTATGTCAATATTTCATTAATAAGATAATTACTCCATCATCATTGTGTCAAAAATAAATTAAATTATTTAATGTCTAAAAATTATAAATAAAATACCCTTATGTAGTAAATATTTTTAGCTTTCTAAGGAATATTTATAGTCGAATTTATCTTATGTATAACCCCATATTAAAAATGATTTTCTTATTAATCTTTGATTTTAACAATTTTAACTCTTCTTTAAATAAATTAATAATAAATGTCCTATTCTAATCCAAGTGGGCCTAAATGATAATATTTTACACTTAAGGTTGTTTTTGGTCGAGATACACTTTTCCAATATAATTAGGACATGTGTTAGGGTAATATTAATATCATTCTTACCCTTAATTACCCTATTTACTTTTAACCGTGGTAAATAAAAGTAAAAAGATACTATTCACCAAAAATTATTTTCATCTCATTGAACCACATTTTACTTACTGACATCAACCGTGTCTCTCGGATTTTTGAAATTCCATTCACAGAAGTGGTAAAATTATGTTTTATGAAAAATTCAGTTTTTTTAACTACCACTTAGTAGTTTCACTATTCATCAAAAATTGATGTTTTTCAGAACAATGCCAAAATTTCATCCTAAGCTATATTTCATATTCTGAATTCAAAAATGAAGGCTATTTTACCAAATTCATAACATAGAAATTGCATTAATTAATTTTATAATTAAATCCCGCTGTTAAAACAAATAGCCTGTTTTTAAGAAACAATATCTATCAAAAGATTGACACTTGATTATGTCTGGTTTAAATGTGAAATTACATCCAATGACCAACATTGTATTAAATTGTAAAAATATATTCTAAATATACTTTAAAACCACTCAAATTAATGATTTATCACTATTAATTATTTCGATTGAAAAAGTTGTTTTTATTTATAATTTAGTAATTTTCACTAATCATCAGAATATGAAATTTATCCGAAAAGTACCAAAATTTCACCTTAGGCTAATTTCGATACTCCGAATCCAAAAATGAAGTCCATTTTGAGAGCTAAAATTTCTAAAATTTAAAAAGTGGTTATTACTATTCATAACGGCTAGTTTTAATAATATTTTAATAGCATATCGTTGTTTCGTGAAACTCAGTATTGCGTACTACACACGCTATCGAGGAAGGTTGCGATTGCGTGTAATGCAAGGCAAGTCAAGGATGTGTGTTGTGCAAGCTCCTTTTGGTTTAGCCTACAACACAAGACATTAGTGAAATTAAAAAGAATATTTTTCATAAAATCTTGGGCTATTACATTCTACCCCCCTTAAAATGAATTTCGCCCTCGAAATTCGTCGGGGTTATAAATGGTTTACTATTCGAAAGTTTCATTAATAGAAACCCACATCGTAAAAAGGAATACCAAAACCAATATTTAAAAACAAAATTATGAAACATAACGGTTACCCAAATAAACTAATCACTGGGTTTCCACATAGGAGAAAATATAGATATGGAAGAGAAATTTAACCATCATGTTCTGATGGAGAGTGGTAGAGAACATGGCTATGGAAAGGCCAGCAATCACAAAGCCATAAATTTGTGACGATCTAAGGTACCATCTGATTCATCAGATATAAGATCACTAGGACAACATTTTTGGTTTTCAAGATCGTTTCCCTAAAGTTAAAGAATTTGAATTAGAATAAATACTTACTTTATTTTGGTACAATCTCACTGTTGTTCGTGCCTTTAACAATTTCCACTTCATCTCTTAAATAAATGAAGTTGAATTTGTTATTCGTGAAGTGTTAACAGATCATGTGATAGAATGACGGGTCATTCCATCTGTCTCAAAAAAAAGGTTAGCAAAAAATTATATACATAAGTCGATCTATAGTGAGATTAATCATATATGGTTCCTAAAATGGACTTACACATCATATGTCATACAGCTTAATATAATAAAACTAGTTTCTACTAAACAGGGACTTCCTGTAGGCCAGTGGTAGGCGATAAAGGCCAGTCGCACTTCGGTTGTGGGTTCGATTCCCACATCCTTGTCCGACGCGATGGGCTGTCGCCCATCCTGCAGGTTGTCCTTTTTCTAAAACTATATTACTATAACATCCCATAAATAATAACGAGAAAGCTTATATCCTTAAACAATACTAACTTATGTCCAATATAATCCATTCCAATCTTTAGGCTTATCCATAATACTGCAGTCCACTCTCATAACATAGTGAAAATGATTACCAGAGATTTAACACCCTCGTCGATCCCCATATATCAAACATTCAAAGGCCTTAATCATGTATTCTCATGAAGAATGATTACCCATTGAACCGTAGTAAAAACTTGAATGCAGTTAAAAGTTAACACTTTCCACATTCCAAAATCCTCAAAATTATTTATACTCAAACCATGATATCACTTAGTCCTTATATCAATCATGAGCTCATGAATACTGTTAAACATTTCATTTTCTCGTTTTCCCTTCATTATGCTCATATCATCTTATTTCCAAAAAAAATATCTCAATCACTCTGAATACCACATTAAACCAATACATAAATATTCCAATACTTTATGATACAACATTATTTTAGAATCCCATTACATAAACACTTAATCATTCCTCCACATCGTTGTCATATTCAACATTGCCAATAGTGATCGCATGTGACTTCCCTTTGTCCTTTTCCTTAAGCGGTTGCTCATGTCGATCATCACTAACCCTTGGATTAGGGCATTTATTGGCATAATGTCCCATCTCCTTTCACTTGAAACATTGAAGTGTTGGTGGTGCGTTCTCTGCAGTGTTTGCTTTATTCACATCATTAGAAACCCTTTTTCCATTACTTCGACACTCAGCTGCTCGATGACCTTCTTTTCCAAACTTAAAAAATTTTCTAGTCCCTTTAAGAAAATCTCCACCATGCTTCTTTCCACACTTTGTTCATAAGGAAACATTCATCTTCTTTTCACCATTATTCTGAGATTTCTCCTTGAACTCCATCTTTCGTTTCTTGTCAAAACCATGAGATGGATATATAACACCAACATCCATTTCTACCTTGATAGCACAACGCACAATTTTTTCATAGCAACTGAAGTCTTTTATAGCTAATGCCCTTCGAAGACTTGGTTTTAAGCCACTGAAAAATCGATCAACTTTACATTCAGGTTGGATGATATTACCAGAAGCGTACCTTGCAAGTCTTGTAAAATTTGCTTCATAGGTACAAATAGATTCATCATCCCTTTGCTTCAGTTCAAGAAACTCTTTCTCCATCTTTGTTCAAAGAATACGAGGGAAGTACTTACTGAAAAACAAGTTCTTGAACTCGTCCCATTCCATGGACTCAATAACACCTCTTTGCCTTGTATTCTTGATAAGATTCCACCATTGATCAGCTTCACCTTCCAAACGATATACAGCTAAGATGACTTTATCTTGCTCAGAACATTGAAGAACTGAAAATATCTTTTCAGTGGTACTGATCCATTATTCAGCAACAAGTGGATCAGAAGACCCACTAAAAGAAGGTGGACGTTGCCTCATGAAGGACTCAATAGAATATTGTTCCCTTATATGCTCATTTGGAAGTCCAGAATGATTCATAGCTTGTGTAAGTATAGCAATAAGATTTTTCACTCCATCTCCCATAACATTTGTTTGTTCAGGAGGACAATCATTGCATTGTCCATTGCATTGATCAACACGGTTCCTTCGGGTTCCAGCCATCATCTAAAACCCAAAAAGAATAGTGTGAGAGGAAAAAATCATTCTAGGGAAAACAACATAATTAAGGGGGAGTACCTTCAATATCTAACATCTTAGGATTAATTATATGATCGTTAGCGTAATTCTAGTACTATAACCTATACGTATACTTAACCTTAGGGACATCCCTAGACATACCTTAGAAATATCTCTAGGGATCTCACTAACGTTTTCGCATCCTAGTTTCCAAAGGTTGACTAAACCTTTCCTCTGATACCAACTGTAGAGACCCGTATCTTGACGTACAAAGACATTACATTACTTTTTCGGAATACTTAGTACATAACAAAAAATACACACACAAGGATCGTAATAGTTTAGTGTCTTTGGAAACTCGGAACGTAATCTTCTAATCGTGGTGAAAGATCTCCAATATCTCCCATAAAGATCTTCCCTTTTTTTACCTAGAACCGTTCTTTATATCCTGGGGAAAAGAAAACATAAAATGGTGATCTCAAATGCTCAGAAAGTGTAAACAAAAGAAATATAATTCTCATCGTATACACAAGCACATAACTTTTGGAAATCTTAACCTGCAAAAGAGATCATAATTTCATAACATGGGATAAATCATGGCAGTGAAATGTAATCACAATAATCATAACATAAAACATGAAACTTTGTGGCATACACACATAATAATAGAGAATCATTTCTTGTTAGTCAAGACTCATTTCCAAGACTATCTTAGTGGACAAAGTCCCTTTCTGAATCGAGTCACCCTCGTTTCAGTCCTGTTTCACTGAACCGGTATAACCTACCGTTCCAGCCATGTCTATCTCATGAGATATAAAATCTTTACCCAATGCATTGGAGGGAGATATAGGTCCCACCCATCTTATAATGAATCATTTCTTATGTGTGCCACATAATCATAAATCATACATCATCGCATAACACATGTAACAAAAATGTGATTCTTGAAACATCATGACATCATAAAACAAATCATATAAGGTAAATGACTTCATAAAAATTATTCCCTCACAACATGATCAAATCAATTTAATAATAGGGATAAAAACAGAACCCTTTATTATCTTAGATGGAAAATAATTTTGATAAAACACTTGAACTCCATTCTTGAGGAAAATATCCTTTCTTCTTTAAAAACATTTTTACTTTCATAACATGCCATACGACTTTAATCTAAAACAAGGTGATTAAAAATAAACATGAAAACTCGTAAAGAAATCTTCTTGGAAATAATGTTTTAAAAATCCATTCATTCCGTATAAGTTAAAAAAACATTCTTTGTACTTTTGTCGGAAAAGTCAAAAAGTACCTCGTATGAAAAATGACAAAAGATTCCTTTCATATCTTTTACTAAAAACTCACCAAAGGGTAAAATAGGTTTTCAACAATTGTAGGTGGATGGAAATAATATTACATATTAAGGGAACATGGATGTGGATGATAAAATGCACCCCAGTAAATACCAACGTATAAACAATCTCGGATAAAAATGAGATTGTGATATTTCCCTTACCTTAGGTCCGACTTGCTTTGTAAGTGTCCGAACCTCCTCTTCTTTGGAACACCTCTTTGAATCCTCCACATAGGGAACTAAGATTGGTCTTTGAAGAAAAGAAGGACCTCTAGGATTATTCTAGGGAAGTGGAGAAGGGATTTTGGCAGGGGTTGGCCGAGCTTGAGTGCTCAAATTGGTGTGACAAGGAGGGGGAGGAGGTGCCCTTTTATAAGGGAGGAGAGGGGCACCTTAGGAATATCTCAAAATATTATTTTATATTAAAGTCAAAATCGGTTTATAATGGTTCCAAAGGGTCTTATTTCGAAGCTAAAATGGGGATGGGTCGAAATCCTATCAACCAATAGGATTTAGACAAGTTTAGGTTATTATTTTAACCTTATCAAATAGATTTAACTCTAAGTTAAATAATTTAACTTTTACCGTGTCTTTTTGTTTTCTTACACTATATGGTTAATAAACTTACTATAACATGCCAAACGAACCCCAAATTAATATATATATCCTTATCTAATTCATTTGGCCAAACCTTAGTTTTTTAGGAATAAAATAACAATTAATAATATAATATTTCATTTAAATACTATTTTGTGTCAATTTTGACACTATTTGATATATGATTTTTCTAAAAGTCATAACAGAATTATATGTTCGAAGCAGGTTGATTAAATCAACAATAATATATCATAGTAACCTATAAAATTAGTGTAATTCATAAAAAGTCTGAAATTACATTTATTTTAGTGTTTATAACATCAATTATGTCAATATTTCATTAATAAGATAATTACTGCATCATCATTGTGTCATAAATAAATTCAATTATTTAATGTCTAAAAATTATAAATAAAATACCATTATTTAGTAAATCATTTAGATTTCTAATGAATATTTATAGTCTAATTTATCTTATGTATAACCCCATATTAAAAATGATTTACTTATTAAACTTTGATTTTAACTATTTTAACTCTTCTTTAAATAAATTAATAATAAATGTCCTAATCTAATCCAAATGGGCCTAAATGATAATATTTTACACTTAAGGTTGTTTTTGGTCGAGATACATTTTTCCAATAGAATTAGGACATGTGTTAGGGTAATATTAATATCATTCTTACCCTTAATTACCCTATTTACTTTTAACCGTGGTAAATAAAAGTAAAAATTTATTATTCACCAAAAATTATTTTCTTCTCATTGAACCACATTTTACTTACTGAAATCAACCGTGTCTCTCGGATTTTTGAAATTCCATTCACAGAAGTGGTAAAATTATGTTTTATGAAAAATTCAGTTTTTTTTAACTACCACTTAGTAGTTTCACTATTCATCAAAAATTGATGTTTTTCAGAACAATGCCAAAATTTCATCCTAAGCTATATTTCATATTTCGATTTCAAAAATGAAGTCTATTTTACCAAATTAATAACATAGAAATTGCATTAATTAATTTTATAATTAAATCCCGCTGTTAAAACAAATAGCGTGTTTTTAAGAAACAATATCTATCAAAAGATTGACACTTGATTATGTCTGGTTTAAATGTGAAATTACATCCAATGACCTACATTGTATTAAATTGTAAAAATATATTCTAAATATACTTTAAAACCACTAAAATTAATGATTTATCACTATTAATTATTTCGATTAAAAAATTTGTTTTTAATTATAATTTAGTAATTTTCACTATACATCAGAATATGAAAGTTATCCGAAAAGTACCAAAATTTCACCTTAGGCTAAATTCGATACTCTGAATCCAAAAATTAAGTCCATTTTGAGAGCTAAAATTTCTAAAATTTAAAAAGTGGTTATTACTATTCATAACGGCTAGTTTTAATAATATTTTAATAGCATATCGTTGTTTCGTGAAACTCAGTATTGCGTACTACACACGCTATCGAGGAAGGTTGCGATTGCGTGTAATGCAAGGAAAGTCAAGGATGCATGTTGTGCAAGCTCCTTTTGGTTTAGCGTACAACACAAGACATTAGTGAAATTAAAAAGATTATTTTTCATAAAATCTTGGGATGTTATAGGGATTCAGCAACAATATTAGCCTCTCTGAAAGTATGAATGGAAATGTTGTCTATACCATGCAGAGAGTCCAAGCACTGCATCCAAATATTGATCAAAGGCCAGGCATGGTGAGTCACACCATTCCGGATTTCCTGGACAATGGTGGTAGAATCACATTCAATCCATAGTTTCCTCCAGAATTATTGAATGGAAAACATGATTGCATGAATTACTCCAATCATTTTTTCCTCCAATGATGAATCTATTCCATAATTTCCAAAGAAACACCCATGACACTTTCCAGAAGAATCCATGAAAATGGATTCGTAGCTGGGAGGTCCAGAATTTCATTTTGAGGCACCATCAACATTTACTTTGATCCATACCGGCATTATAGCTTTCCAGAAAACATCAAAGGTGTGAAGAGGTTGATGGTATATTCCATCAACCGGAATCCTATGCAAAATCTCCCAGTCACCAACTGAGTTGTTGTAGTGAGATTTTTGAATCAAGGCTTATTCTCAAATCTCAATGAGGATCCGTGATTTCACTTCATTAAAATTTAATGAGCATTTATTAGGTAGAATATCATTTCAATCATACTAGATCACATGCAAGAGCTCAACAACAGCAGCTAGAAAAATGTTCTTAATTTTCTGAGAGGCTTGGTGTTGCACACAACATTTAAGAAGAGTGAAAATTGAGTCGGTGGTATGCCATCTTCAATCAAAAATTTCAAAAATATAATTCCAAAGAGTAGAGGATGTGGTGAAAGATAAAAATAGATGGTTAGTGTCCTCTCTATTTTGATTAAATATGTGACATTTAGAGCATAGTTGGATACCAAAAGATTGAAGGCATGCCTCAGTGGGAAATCTTCTATGAGCAATGCTCTAAATTAGATGAGTCTAGTAAGCTTAATCCACGTCTTGATGAAAAAATATAACTATTGAAAGCTAGATTCAAATCCAATAATGTTGTGCATATAGGAATTTTTTGAGTCAAGAATACCATTTAGAGCGGGTTCCCAGACAATAAAATCCTCACAGTTAATAAAAGGATAGTTATCAATGATCTGATAAACATTGTCAGAGAGATTATCCCTATGGGAATGGAGAACATATTTAATAGTGTGATTGGTGTCCACCAGAGTAGAATCAGGGGAGAGCGTCGAGGCCAGTAGAACACCAGTCCAATTGTCAAGCCAGAAATTTATGTCAGAGTCAGTGCTCACTATCCATCTAAAGTTTTACATGATTTTATGATAAGTCGACCTAATAGATGGCCAAATAGAGGAAGAGATATAATTAAAGATCCCCTTCCTAAGTTTGGAGAGGAATCTATGTTTATGTAAGTCAATGGAATTCAAGTCATTATTAACTAATCTTCATGAGAGTCTAGCTTGAAGAGCATCATTAAAAAACTTTATGTTTTTAATACCAATACCCCCTTTTTCCAATGGTTTGCAACAGGTTACCCTGGGAATGGTGACTAGTTTTTTTGAAAGATACTTCCTGTCTAGATGAAGTTCTTAATATAGGTGTCACTAATTTTGAAATTACCAGCAGGCTATTTATAAATCATAAGGGAGTAGACCATTTTGAGATAATGGTTGATTTGACCAAACAGATTCTTCCAGCCATGGAGAGGGACATGCCTTTCCAATTATAGAGTTGATTAATAATTTTATCCACTATGTTAGAAATGTAAATAGTATTTGGTCTTCCCCATAATATAGGTACCCACAAATAAGTGAAGGGGAAGAAACCTTATATAATACCAAGATCGTTGGTAATAGTGTTTTTCCTCTAGGTAGAGAAGTTTTTTCCAAAACAAATGTGCTATTTATGCCAAGAAATGGCCTGACCCGAGACTTTCTCAAAGTGAGTAAGGGCCTGTTTAAGAACTCGAATATTATTTTGGTCACCTTGAAGAAACAAGATGATGTCATTAGAATATAAGGGATGAGTAGGGACTCTATGATTTCTGACCACATGTTTAGGTTTGAGTTTTTTTGATTTACTAAATGAGCGAGGAGCCTGCTAAGATAATCTTTCGAAATTATAAATAAAATTGTCGAGAGCAGGTCACCTGGTATGACCCATTTTGTGCATTTAAAGAAGCCCCAGGGGGGACCATTGACCAAGTTGGATATAGATGCAGAGTTGAACAATGTTTATATCGTCTTGATAAAAGTATCATTAAAGACAAATCCTTTTAAAACCTTAAAAATAAACCTCCAATCAATAGCATCAATGCCCTTCCTAATGTAAAGTGTGATAGAAACATTTCCTCCTCTAGTAACTTTATTTAAACTGTTAGTGCATTTAGAGGCAAGGAAAATATAGTCTTGTATAGACCTTCCCTTAATGAATCCAAATTGATTCCAAGAAACTACTTTGTTGCTTGTAGGGGAAATCCTATTAGCTAAAATTTAGTAAATTATTTTGAAAAGAGTGTTTATCAGTCCAATAGGCCGAAATTGGTGGATCTTGGATGCATTGTCCACTTTGGGGATTAAAGTAAGAAATTTAGCATTAAGACCATGAGGGAGAAAACCATTGCGAAAGAATGACTTCAAAGTTTACAGACATCAAGTTGAATAACATCCCAATTTTCCTGAAATAAATTTTTATTGAAGCCATCCTGACTAGGATCACTGTCTGATTTTAAACAAAAAACAGTGTCTCTAATTTCATCGTCCAAAGGGTTACATAAGAGAGATGAATTATCATTTTTATCCACCATCCTTGGGAAGATATCCTGTCTAAGATATATATTTATGTCCGTACCATTAAAAATATTATGAAAATAAGAAACAATATAGTTGGAGATAACTTACTCTAAATCAATAATTACATCATTATGTAAAAGTTTAGTAAGAGGTCTATTGGCCTTTCTATCTCTTTGAAGCAAATTATAGAATTTAGTTTTTCTATCACCATTGGTTAAACATTTGGTTTTGAAAATTTGTTTGCACATTTTATCTTTTAAATTGAGTAGGTAATTGGGTTTTAAAGATATGTTTATTTCAGTTTGTGGATCAAGGTTAAAATCCAAGTTGGTATTATGATTTTTCAGTTGATCCAACTCTTTTTCAAAAGAGGAGATATCAATGTCAATTTGCATACTTTTATCTCTAAACCAAACATTTAGGGCCTGTTTTAAATTTTTATGTTTAAATGTGAAGGCAAAAGCATCCTGATGATGACTCATAGTATCACAAACATTTTTGATGAAAGACACACATTCAGGATCTATAGGCCAAGAATTATTAAATTTGAAAGGGAGAATAGGCTTAAGTTTGTTAGTGTGAATATTAACCATAATAGGGTGGTGATCTAAATTCAACCTCGGTAAAGTGATACTAGAGACATTATCCCATTTATCATGAGTGTCCATGTTGACAAAAGATCTATCAATTTTACCTGCAATAACTTTATTATAATTCCACCTATACCAATTATATTTAGCACCAGTCAGATTAGTTTCTACAAGGTTATTATCATTAATAGCATCTCTAAACTCTATTAAAGATATTGACAGATGAGTGGGGCCAATTATTTCATTGGAAGTGAGAATGTCATTGAAGTTACCCATCACAATACAAGGGACATGAATATTATTGGTCAACATATACAGATAATGCCGAAGGGTTCTTCTTTCTTTATATCTATTTTTGGCATAAATCGTTCTACAGAAGGAGTGTTTCCCTTCCCAATGGAATTAACAAGTAATATGTTGCTCTGGACATAAAAAAATATTCACATTTTGAAGGGAAGTGTGATAGAACATCCACAGAGTTTCAACCGGGGTGCTATCTTTGCAGGCTCCTAGAAAAACGTAGTTAAGAGAGCAAAGGTTCTTGAAGTTAGAAGTGAAGTTTATTTTAGGTTCTGAGATAGAGAAAATCTTGGGTTTATAAGTGGTTATGATCCTCTTAAGAACAAATAAAGTTCCATCATTAGCGATACCCTTACAATTCCAAAAGAAAATACTCATTTTTTCTTTTGTTTTGGGTTAGAGCCCTTTTTTCTATTCTCCCGAACCTTTCATCATCTCTGATCTTCTAACATTTTGAGAGGGTCTTGTTTTGGGTTTCTGATGAAGAAGATTAATCTCCAAAATTGGAGAAGAGGTCTCATTCCTAGAAGTAGTTGACATCTACCCAGGGAGAGTGTGGGAAGTATTTATGTTGTGGACAGATGACATTTCAAAATTCTGTTCTGAAACAGAAACCGAAGCAGCCTCCATATCTACATTTTGTAAAGTAATAGGAGAATTTAGCATTGGAAGAGTTTTTGTGTCTATCATATCGATTTTGAAAGGAGTTGGGTGAGTAATATTCATGTAAGAGGTTAAATTGTGATCAGAATTGTGATGTTTCAAAGCAGTTTCTATTTTCAACACAGAAGAAACAGATTGAGTAACAGGTTCCATAGAAACAGCATTGTATAACACATCAGATTTCACACAGTGGGAATTAAAATTAGAATTTGGGGGAGCATGCAGGTACCTGTTTTAGTATGTAGAATTCAATGATTTTGTGCTTCAGCTGAAACATGAATATCAAGAGTAATAGAATGGTGAGAGGGAGTAATCTGGGCAGGATTTACCAGACCCATGTCAGAGATGGAAGGGGTAATTTCATTCAATGTGTTTTTTCTCCCCAATTATAATGCCTTGGGTGGGTATGGATTATTATTAACATCATTAATTTTATGTTATATCCCACAATCAATCCCATGCATAGCCAAATAATAGTTAGAAGTACCTTCACCGTCAATTGTGTTAATAAATACCTCACCTTGTGCTCTATCCAAGGAATGTTTCTGTTTTGCGTCCATTCTAATTGGATCTACATAGTCACTTGAGAACGGGTCCTACAAATTGATATTATAAATATCTAGAGTAGGGGATATGTTAGTTATTGGAGCAATACTGTTTAGTTTCCCATTTTGTTCTGGTAGTTTTGAACAGTTTTGCTACTCCTTGGCTTTTTCAATCAGGGGGTGTCCCTGCTCTTCCAATAAAAAGCATTCATCAATTGCATGGTTATGAAGATCAGAATTTTCCATAGAATTAGGATGTTAAAGGATTGATAAAACATCTAATTAAATAACATATTTAATGTTTTGATCTATGGTTTCATTTTCTCGTTCATCTACAAGCTCACCCCATGATTTCCCATGGTCAGTTTGTACTTATGTAAGGGGTTTGGAAACCCATTTTCCACCATTTTCTTGGTTGTTTGTTGTTTATCAGGGATGGTATCCTTCCCCATCTTATTATTTTTCACTTATGTCCATTTATAATAGGCTGATTTTGTTGGATGTTTATGAAGAATCCTACAATTTAGTATTGAGTGTCCCACAAATTTACAAAACTCAAAGTACGAGGGAATCTTTTCATATTCAACCTTCACTAGAGATTTATACTCCCTATAATTAAAGGCAATGGATTCATGTATCTTGTTTTCCAAATTAACATTAATTAACACTCTAGAAAAGAATCCTAGTTCACCAATAAGTGTTCTCTGGTCAACTTTCAGTGGAGTACCAATACATAATGAAATATCATTCAAGATTTGAGGGTGCTAGAAGAACCAATTCAAATTGTGAAACCTTACATATACTTGATCAGTGTTTTTTTATTATTGGGATTGAAAGAAAAATCCCATTCTGAAAGTTGAAGAAAAACAAGTTTAAGATGAAGATTACCTATTTTCCACACTTTGTCAATGTTAGGTTTCGAGGTAAACAATATATAAAAATACCCTTTCCCCAACGGCACCAATTTCCAATTAGTAAAACCCCATACCACAGCAATACGAGGCATTAGATCAGAATATGTCTAGGGTTTATCTCCCTTGAGATATGATATACTACCCATAATGGAGTACTTACAGTGATCAGATCATTGTTGTAAAACATCCGAGTCAGCATCCACAGTGAAACTTCCATCATCGGCTTTTCAAATCCTTGACTGCAATTGTGATTAAGATTTTTCGGGATTATAACTCATCAATGCTTCAAGGAGGTTCCTCTCATTCTAAGACTTGATGTCATTGATGGATCCAATTTCTTTGGGGCTTCCACCACCGTTTTCCTCTGTATTTCCACCTCCTTTTGCTTCAGTACTTCCACCTTCTTCTCATGCATCTCCAAGATAGGATCCAGGAAGCTCATGATTGGAAGATTAAGACGAAGTTAAAATAATCTCTCATAGGTTTCAAGTAGCAAGAGATCACGCAGTAGTGTTTCACGCAAAGCATGAGCCCTTCCATCCGTGATGTTGTCCTTTTTTAAACATTTTCAACAGATATATGTGTTTTTTAGTTGTGTTATGATTTAAATCCTTGTTTGGGGTTTTTGGGACCCTGTGAGGGTTGATCTATTGATGTTTATGAGAAATTTTTAGTTTCAAATCCATTTGGGGGATTTCGATTTGGAGAAACCCATGTACACAATCTATGGTTCAGAGAACACACATCGTGTGTTCATCCTATTCATGGAATATGATATTTGAGAGGTACACTACAACATCCCATGTATTTTTAAAATAATACATATTTTTATTTATTAATATTTATGAATAATATATACATTTTATGTTAAATGTGATGCTTTGTTTGAAAGAATACTCTACACGCAACAATGGTTTTTTTTAAAACTTACATTACACACAATATTGAGTTATATCGAAAAATAATACAACAATAATATTATTATTTTAAATGGCAGTTAACGCACAATTTTTGTATTGGTAGAAATGAATTAAATTTACAATATTATTATTTTACATATTTTTTAATTTTTTTACATTTATCCAATGATTTTTAGAGACTTAAAATTATAATGAATCCATTTTAAAGCATAAAATAATATAATATTTTTAATTGATTGTTTACCACCATTTGTTGGAAAATCCATTTTGAATCTAGTTTTTTCACTTTTATGTGTTATATTTATAAAAACAATCTTATTTTTTAGAATATGGATATAAAAATTTACATTGGTTAAAAATTTGGTATTTTTTAAAAAAAATCATATTCTAATTAATAGTGCAAAATATTGCATTTAAATTCAAAACTGACTTTTCATAAAATTTATTTATATATAAATAATATCTTTTTAATTGGATTTATAGTTTAATTGGATTATTTTTTTTATCATTTAACCCATTTTTGGTTATTAGAAGTAATTTTACATTGAAATTGGACATAAACACATGTTAATATTTCGACAGCTTTTCTTTAACAACTTGCTTTCTAGTTTTGAAAATAAAAATTAATTTTTAATTAATTTATTCTAGTTTTGTATTTTAAATTTGGAAAAATGGAATCACTATTTAGAATTATAAGTCCCAAATTGTTTAAATAATTCTGCTTTATTTTGGGATAATATGAATTTTAACTTCTGTAATTATTGATATTTACTATGGTAAAAGGGTAAATAAGGTAAATAAGGGTAAAGAAAGTTAATATTATAATAATATAAAACAACTCTAAAACGTTTAATAATCCTATTGGATGAGATATGTCTAACCATGAGTATCTTTGGGTCATTTTTAGGACCTATATAGACACTTGGGTGTGATAATTACCTTTTATAATATTTATTTTAAATAAAAGTGAAATATAACATAAACGTGTATCTACAAACTAAAACAATTTTAATTTTGTTTAAATAAATGATATATTCAACTATAAATATTTGTTATAAATATGATAATATTTATTACATAATGGTATTTTATTTATATTTTTTTAGAAAATAAATAAATAAATTTATTTTTCACACAATGATAATGCAATGATTACCTTCTTAATGAAATATTCAAATAATTGATATTGTAAATATTAAAATAAATTTATTTGAAAATTTTTATTCCATACAATACTTTTATATATTACTATGAAATATTATCATTGATTTAATTCTTTTTTTTTGAAGGAATCAAGTTTTTGTGACTTTAACAAAAATCAATTTATTAATAGTTCCAAAATTGACATAAATGATTTTAAAAAAAACTATTTTGTTATATGATATAATAGTCCTAAAAGTACATGATTAGGCCAAATGAATTATATAATGTTACTAATGTCATCAATGATCCAATTTTAGCACTATTTTCATTTTATATTAACTATATTAACCATATATTATGAAAATGAAAGAAGACATGGTAAGAGTTAATGATTTAAACTAAGGGTTAAAGAAAAAATATAAGGTTAATTTTGTGACATAAACTTGTCTAAAATATATTGGTTGAGAGTATTTAGACCCATAATCATATTATCCTAGAAATTTATCACCTTCTAGATATTATACTTCGAAATTAAATTTATAATAAAATAATATTTCAATACTTTCCTAAAGTGCCCCTCCTCCCTCCTATAAAAGGCCACCACCTCTACCCACTTACTCACATCTCTAAAGCCCTTTGGATTGAAAATATTATACTAAAATATGATCCCAACATCCCTCCATTCCTCTTATAAGACATACCTTGGTCATAAAGAATCCCAAGGAAGCCTTTTGTCACAAATCAAATAGAGTTAACCAATTTAGAGGTAACATATTCTCTCAGGGACCTTTCCTTTATTTTCCTACTCTAACCACCTAACCTCTCTTAGGTCCATTATTTTATAACAAAACCAATATCATAAATATAATAGGTTGTTATTATGCTATCTGTTACACCTACACTTACACACACATCAATCTAATGGATTTAGAACACACTATTTATGTGTACGGTGAACTACTGCGTCACGAAACGATGATTGTTCAATTTTTTCCTAACACCCATCATGGTGGACATTATTATGGAAATGTATTTTTGTATGATATATATGATATTTATATTAACTCTATGGTTCTATAATTTTCATTTATAATATGCCGTTATATTTTCATGTTGTATAAATATGATAATTTTATTTGAGGAAGTGTGGACTAACACCCCTTCAACATGATATGACTCTTTCATGCTATACATGTAATATATGAAGGATGGATTTAATGAACCAGAAAACAAAGTGAGACTGATATTTATCACCTATCCGTGACCTAAATAAAGTCCCTGGTTAGTATGACTTCATACTTTTTAGTTAAATGAGTTTATGAAATAAGAATAAGTTGATTTTTGTGACATATATTTTATCAAATATATAACCATGGGATTGGAAAATAATTTATGGATTAAGTGACAAATGTTATTTTGGAAGATTTTCACTATTTTGGAAACTTTATATGATTATGGTAAATAGATTACTTGTTAGTTTTTTTGGGATTAAATTTTAAATAATTTATTGTGGACTTATGGAAATTAGGAAATGATTATCCTATCCTGGATATCATGTGATTAGGTTAATTACTTTTTGTTATGAGACATTAAGAGTGGTTTATGTTATTTGGAGATAAATGTTAAAATTTATCAAGGAAGACCATTTTATCAAATCCTTTTTAAAATTGGGTTTCAATATTAGTTTGGATTATTTTGAGTAATTTTAAGGACAATTGTTTAATGAATGGTATTTGTTGAACATTGAGTATTGTTTGTTGAATTTTGGAGACTGAAGTAGTGTTTCGTCATATAAGGTTTATTATTTTTGGGAATTATAATATCATGAACTAAACTATTTTATTTTGTTTAAAATATAATTATATGGGAAAAAGATACTTAATATTTTTCGAATTATGTGATTCTATAGAAGTTAACATACCCGAAATACTCATAGTTTAGAGTAAAACAAGATTGTGTGGTGGAAACTCATTAACGAATGAAACTATACATTTCAATTATATATATTTCCTTATGATCTTAGTACAAGAAGTAATAAAACTCATTAACTATATGAAAATAATATTATAAAAAAATTCATTTAATTTTCTTACTAAGAAATCTCATATCGTTTAACCCATCACAAGTTTTTGGTTTTCTAATTGTTAACTTTCTATTGACCATGTTTTCGATCACTCTTCATCAGAAAAAGATGGTTTTTCATCTATATCCATGTTTTACAACATGGAATCAGTGTATGTGTTATCTCAAGTGACCTTTTTACTTATTTATCATTAATTTAAAGTGGTAGTTTTTTTACTCTTTTTCTGATATGGGATTTTCAATGAAGTCATGGAGCACAATTTTAATATTGAAAGGATACGATTTATAAAAGGGGGAATTATGTTACATCCTAGGTATTTATAGAATAATACATTTTAATATATATTAATATTTATGAATAAGATATTAATTTTATGTTAAATGGGACACTTTTTTTTTGAAATCACAGTCGACACACAACAATGGGTTTCGGGGAAATCTTATGTTGTATACAACATTGAGTTATACCAAAAAATAATACAATAATGTAAATATTAATTTAAATGGTAGTTAAATCCTTGTCATTGTTTTAGTGGTAATAAATATAATTAACAATAATATGATTGTACATATTTTTTAATTATTTTTAAAAATTTTCAATGAATTTTAGAGACTTAAAATGACAACGAATTCAATTTTAATCCTAAAACACTCTAATATTTTTAAAAGATTTTTTTACCACCTTTTGTTGGAGAACCCTTTTTAAATATAGATTTTTTCACTTTTATATGCTCAATTTGACAAAAGAAAATTTTTCTTCAGAATAGGGACATCAAATTTTACATTGGTTTGAATTTTTGTATTTTTAGAATAAAATCCAAATTTTAATGAATCATGAAAATACTGCATTTTAATTCAAAATTACCTTTTAATAAAATTTATTTATAAAGAGAGGTTGTACTTTTATTTGGTTTTAAAGTTTAACTGGATTATATTAATATTAGTTAACCAGATTTCTATCATTGAAGTAATTTTACAATGAAATTTGACATAAACTGATGTCAATCTTTTGATTGTTTTTACTTCTTAAAAACATGCTTTCTGGTTTTGACAACATGAATTAATTTTAAATTCATTTTTACTAATTTTTTGTTTCAAATTTGAAAAAATAGAGTCCATTTTTTTAATCTGAAGTCCCAAATTGTGTTAATAGGCCCCCTTTAATTTTGGATATTATGAATAGTAGCTTCAGAAATTATTTCTATTTACATTGTTTAAGGGGTAAATCAGGAAAATAAGAATAGGAAAATAATAATATAATTATATAAACCTACCCTAAAACGTGTCCAGATCATATTTGATTATATATGTCTTACCATTATCATACCTAGGATAATTTTAGGACCCCATGGAATCACTTGGGTTTGATAATAATCTTTTATAATATTTATTTTCAAAAAAAGGGAAATATAATATAAACATGTATCTTCTAAATAAAACAATTTTAATTTGGTTTATATAAATGGTATATTTGACTATAAATGTTAATATTAAATATAGAAATATTTCCTACATCATGGTATTTTATTTCTAATTTTTATGCATTAAATAAATAAATTTATTTACCGCACAATGATGATGGAATTATTATCTTATTAAAGAAATGTTCAAATAAATTATATTATAAATATTAAAATAAATACAATTTTAAAATTTTGATTCCATTAACTAATTTTAAAAATGACTATGAAATATTTTATTTGAGTTAATTAATTGGGTTATAAGTAATAAATTTGTTATGAATTTAACAAAATTCAATTTCTAAATAGTGTCAAAAATGATATAAATAAATTTTTAAAACAAAAACTACTTTATTAAATGATATAACAGTTTTAAAAATAAAATCTAATGCCAAATGACTTATATAATGTTACAAATTTCATAAATGGTTCACTTTTTGTTCTCTTGTAATTTTATTGTAAATATATTAACTATATATTATGAAAATTCAAGAAGACAAGGTAAGAGTTAATGTTTTTAACTAAGGGATAATGCTAAAAGATAAGGTTAATTTTGTGACCTAAACATGTATAAGACATTTTTTTAGAGAATATAGACCCATAATCATACTATTATCTAAATTTATAACCTTAACTATATTATAATTCTAAAATAAAATTATTATAAAATAATATTTCAGGGCTTTCCTAAACTGCCCCTCCTCCCTCTTATAAAAAGCCACCACCTCTACCAACTTTCTCACATCTCTCAAGCCCCTTTACACATACAATTTATACTAAAATATTATCCCTACCTCACACCCATACTCAATTAAACCTTACCTTGGGAGTAAGGAAACCCAAAAATTCCTTTTGTCTCAAATTAAAGGAGTTACCCAATTTAGAGGTATCGTCTTTGCTCAGGCTCATTTTCTTTATTTTCATTGTCCAACCCTATAAATACTATTCATTCCATTATTTTAAAACATAAATATTATCCTAAATAAAATAGTTTGTAGTTATGATAAGGTTTCTACCTACATTTACACACACGTCCATCTAATGGATTTTGAATTTACTGTTTCTGTATACGACGAACAACTACCTCACGCAACGATGATTGTTCAATTTTCTCTTACCACCTATCATTGTGACCATTATGAAGAAAATGTATTTATGTACGATATATATTATATTTACATTATTTCTATGCTACTATAATTTTCATTTAGAACAAACATTAATTCTTTTCATGATGTTTAAATACAATAATTTCATATGAGGAAGTGTGGACTACCGCCCCGTCAAAGTGATATGACTCGTTCATGCTATACATGGAATGTATAAATGGTGGATTTAATGAACCTATGAAACATATATATAATTTATATTATTCTGTAATTATAATATACATATGTATCAATTTTTTATCATTCTCTTTGTATGATAATGAAATGAATGTACCGTCCATGCGTACTTACAACCTACCATCTCTATGAATGTTTCATTTACTTTATTTTATATTATTATAGATACAAACATATATATATATTATATTTATAAGTTATTAAAATCATGAATATAATTTTAGACATGATGGACCTATGACCATATGGACAATTTGTAATCATAATATTTTCATTTTTAACCTAAGTACCAAATATCAACTAAACCTCTGATATGAACTTAAATAATTAAGAAATTATTATAACATGGTAATAAGTGATATAACACGAATAAAAATTAATGAAATTGTTCTAAATTTTTTTAAATTAACTTTTTTTTTATAAAAGAAGATAAATAATGAACAAGAAAATTCATACTCAAGGTAAGGGAAATCTTCACTCAATCTCCATTCAATGTGTTAAATATCCATGCCAATTGTTTTTTAATGAATATGTGTGAATTTACTCTGGTTGTTTTAAACTAAATATCCACATATAATGGGTGTATTTTTTATTTTCATGCATATTAATTTCATTAACATACCCTTAATCTAATGATTTGATTTTTATAAGGGACATCATCTCAATCTCTTTTCTTTGGAGCATATCTTGATGTTATGCAACATTGGTTTCCTATAAGGTTTATATAAAACACTTTGACTAATTATATAATGAATTATATATTCTCATTATATTTAATTTATTGTATAATGTAATTCCTAAATGATATTTATTCAAGTTATTCTTATGCGGTAAGGGAGTTTTAAAATTATCTTTTTATCCACTAAAGTTCTCTTTTATGTGGTATGTCTTTAAAGATTCTATACAATGTACTTATTTTAATTATATTATGTCCCTATACTATATTATGATTCTTTTATGAATATACGACCCCATTTAATTCTATTTATAATTTATTTTTAAAACAATGTTTCATAGCCATTATGTTGTAGAATTTTCGTCTCAAAATCTATCACTTTTTCTCAATAAATTATCTTATTTTATATATTTAAATAACTAAACCTATTAAATTTTCAGGGGTATTAATAATTACATAAAAATGATATATATGATTTTTTAATTGACGTAAATAACACCCACATTCCATTTATGTGGGTTATAAATGGTATAATGATCATCTTTGTAAGTACTTTTTAAAACGATAGGATTTTGATTTGAAACCCAATTCTTTAATTCTATATGGGTTATTTATGAAAATTTTATTATGATATATATGGAAAAAAAAGGAAATAAATACATACTAATGGTGTTCCCAGATAGCACTTTAATCCATTGGGTAATGAAATTAAGCTCCAGAATTGAATGTTTTATGATACCATGGGTAATAACCTTGGTAATTTTTACAATACCTTGGTGAATAACTAGGGTAATTTTTATTACACCCTGTGGAAATACCATGGTGATATGAAACCTTGGGGACACTTATTGGTGATGTTCTTTTGAATTCTTAAATTAAATGTTGTATACACATCTTCAGGTTATGATTCAAGTTCTTATTGTTATGATGTTCCTCTTTCTCGTGCCTTTATGAAATTCCTCATGTTATTATTTATATCTCCCAAGATCACTTGTAAACTATTTACCTTTTTTACGTAATGATATTTTTATCATAATCACATGGTTTTAAATTTTTCCCACAGGCCTTATGATTGGTATGGTCAAATAAAATGTATTGATGAAAGTAGTTAAAGATTTTTCTTTAAAAAGAAACTATGTTTCATTTTTATAGTTTTTGTTTTATAAAAAAAATAGTTTCCATATTGACTTCTAAACTTTGTAATAGAGAATTTGTATGTAATATTTTATCCAAATTCTCTAAAACTATAGACCTAAAAGAACTTTGGGAATGAATAATAATAAATTATTGTCAAAAGTCACATGAATAAGTTATGTTTAAGGTCAGGTCCTTAATGTTGGTAGCATAGCAGGGTTTTGAAAAAAATTTAGATTAGGATGTTTTTTAAGGGTTAGGGATATCATAATGGGTTTATAATTATATGTTATATCACAAGTTAAATGACATTGAAACTCCTTAAAAGTCTCTAGGATCTGAAATATTAAGGAGTCTAATGGGTTTTTTAGAGACATTCTCCTTCGAGGAAATTACGGGTTATTAAATTTTCGGATGAAAAATGCAAGGTATGAGCTATCCTTTGAGATTAAAATATATTATAGTTATTTTTTTAGGATATTATATCATTTTTTGGATGGTTATAAAGTTATATAGTTTTATTGAAATAGGAAAACTTGTAGACCATGTGAAAACCCGTCATGTCAGACAACGATGTGGGAATCAAACCTACAAACAAAGTGAGATTGGGATTTATAGTCTTATACTGACCTAGGTGAAGTAACTATTTAGTATGAATTCATAATTTTTAGTTAAAATAGTTGATTAAATAATAATAATTTGATTTTTGATACATATGTTTTATCGAATAGATAACCATGGGATTGGAAAATTATTTGGGGATTAAGTGATAAAATTTATTTTAGAAGATGTTTACTATTTTGGGGACATTATATGATTAAGGTAAATAAAATACTATATAGTTTTATTTTAGGATTAACGATTGAATTATTTAATTGTGAAATTATGGGAAATAGAGAATGATTATACTATATTGGAGATCATGTGATTTGTTTAATTACTTTTCGATATGAGACATTAAGAGTGGTTGATGTTATTTGGGGATAAATGTTAAAATTTATCACGAAAGACTACGTGATAAAATCTTTCTTAATTTTGGGTTTTATTATTATTTCGGATTATTTTGGAGAGTTTTTAAGATTTTTTAATGGTCTTTTTTGAACTTTGGGTATTTTTTGTTGAATTTTGGAGATTGAAGTAGTTTTTTATCATATAAGGTGTATACTTTCTGGGGATTATCAAATCATTAACTATCATTTTTTATTATGTTTTAATTATAAATATAGGATTAAATTATAGTTAATATTTTGTAGATTATGTGATTCTATAGAAGTTAACTTACCCATAATACTAATCATTTGGAGAAAAAGATGAGTGTGTAGTTGAAAATCATTAATGGTTGAAACTCTAATTTTTAAATAAGTATATTTTTTTATGATCTTTGTTCATGAAGTATTAAAACTCATTAAATATATGAAAATATTCTCAAAATAATTGTTTTCAATTTATTTTTCATATTAGGAAATGATATTCCATTTAACCCATGAGAGGTTTGTGGTTTTATGATTGTTAACTTTCTCTTGATCATATTTTATATCACTCTCGATCCAAACAATATGGTTAGTTTTTCATCCAAATTAGTGTTTTATTACAAGTAATCATTGTATGTGTAATATCAGGTGAATTTTTTAATTATTTTTCATTCTTTTAATGTGGTATTTTTTTGACTCTTTTTCTATTGTGGGTTTTCAATGAAGTTATCACGCCCAATTTTAAATTTGAGAGGATCCCATTTCTAAAAGGGGGAATGATGTAACATCTCTGGTATTTATAGAATAAAATATTTAATATCGAATAATATTTATGAATAAGATATTAATTTTATGTTAAAGGGGACACTTTTTCTAAAAGAGTACACAACATGAAACAAGGGGTTCTTTGAAATTATACGATGCACACAACATTGAGTTATACCAAAAAATAATACAAAAAAATATTATTATTTTAAATGGTAGATAATGAATAGGCTTTGTATTAGAGTAAATGAATATAATTAAAAATATTATAATTTTAAATAATTGTTAAATGTTTTTACCTTTATCCAATGAATTTGAGAGGCATAAAATGAGAATGAATATTATTTTAACAATAAAATGCACCAATATTTTTAAAAGGTTGTTTTCCCACCTTTTTTTGGATAACCCTTTATAAATATATTTTTTGTCAATTATATATGTTAGATATGAAAAAATAAACTTATTCATTAGAATCAAGACATAAAAAATTTAATTTGGATGAAATTTTTGTATTTTTTTGATAAAATCTATATTTTAATGAATTGGGAAAAAATACTGCATTTTGATTCAGAATTTCCTTTTGATCTAATTTATTTATATAAATATATTTTCCTTTTAATTGATTTTAAAGTGTAATTTGATTATTATTTTTCATTTGACCCAATTTTGGCCATCTTAAGTAATTTTACATAGAAATTGGACATAAACACATGTCAACCTTTTGATAGTTTTTACTTCAAAAAAACCTGCTTTCTTGTTTTGACAATGAGAGTTAATTTTCAATAAATTGCAGACAATTATATGTTTTAAATTTGGAAAAATGGATTCCATTTTTTGAACCATAAGGCCTTAATTTTTTAAATAGGCACCCTTTATTTTTTAACCTTCTGAATAGTAACATCAGTACTAATTTATATTTACCATGGTTAAAGGGTAAATCAGGTAAATAAGGGAAAAATAATAATATAATAACATAAAGCTATCCTAAAACGTGTCATAATACTATTTTATGAGATATTTTTTACCATTAGCATCCTTGGGAGAATTTTAGGGCCTTATTCACTCACATGGGTTTGATAATGACCTTTCAGAATATTTATTTTAAAGAAAATAGAAACGTCACATAAACATGTATCTCCTAAATAAAACAATTTTAATTTGGTTTTTATAAATGACCCATTAGTCTATAAACAGTCATTATAAATCTATAAATATTTCCTACATCATTTTATTTTATTTATTATGTTTATAAATTAAATAAATTTATTTATTTTTGACCCAATGATGATGGAATGATTACCTTATTAATGAAATATTCAAATAAATGATATTATAAATATTAAAATAAAGGAAACTTGAAAATTTGGATGCAATCCATTAATATTATGGATGAAAATGACATATTATATTAGAGTTAGTTTTATTGGTTTGGACGAATCATGTTTTTATGACATTAAAATAAATCAATTTCTAAATAGTATCAAAATCAACATAAATGAGTTTTTAAAATAAATACAATTACATTAAATGATATAATTGTCAAAAAAATCCAATATTTGGCCAAATTATATATATAATGATTAAAATGACATTAATTATCCACTTATGATTCTCTGGTCATTTTTTAGTAACTATAGTAATCATATATTATGAAATTGTAGGAAGACATGGATAAAGTTAATGTTTTTAACTAAGTGTAAAAGGTAAAAGAAAAGGTTATGTTTTTGAACTACACTTGTCTAAAAACTATTTTTTTAAAGGATATAGACCCATAATAATATTATCCACAAAATATATCACCTTTAAGCTATTATAATTCTAAAATAAATTTATAATAAAATAATATTTCAAGACTTTCTTTAAGTTCCCCTCATCCCTCTTATAAAAGGTCACCACACCTACCCAATTACGCACACCTTTCTATCCCTTTGGCTTATCCAAATTCTGCACAAATAAGCTCAAAAAATCCATAAATTAATCTTATAATCCTTACCTTGGGTATAAGGAAACCTAAAGAATCATTTTGTCTCAAATCAAAAGGAGTTACCTGATTTAGAGGTAACATCTTCTCTCAGGCTCATTTCATTTATTTTCCTTCTACAACCCTCTCTACTCTATTTATTTCTTTATTTACTAACCAAAATATTATCCTAAATTTTCATGGATGTTACTATTATATTGGTTTTATCTAAACTTACACACCCCTCCATCTAATGGATTTAGAACAAACTGTTTTTGTGTCGGATGAACTACTGCGTCAGGAAATGATGATTGTTCAGTTTTCTCTGACCACCTCTAATAGAGGAAATCAGGATGGAACTGTATTTATGTATGATATATATGATATTTATATTATTTTTATTCTTATTTAATTTTAATTTAGAATATACCTTTATGCTTTCCATTTCGTATATAAACGATAATTTATTTTGAAGAAGTGTGGACTACTATCCCCCTCAAAGTGATATGACTCATTCATGCTATACATGGAATGTATAAAGGATGGATTTAATGAAACTTTGTATCATATATAGCTTAAATATTATACTGGAATTATAATATACATTTTTATCAATTATTTTTCATTTTATGATAAATTTCATTTATCATCTGTTATTATATATATATATATATGTTATTTGAATATTTAATATCATTCTTAAGATGATGGACTTATGACCATACAGACAATTTGTAATCATAACAAGTTTATTTTTGACTCAAGTACCGAATATTGACTAAACGTCTGATATGAACTTTAATAATTGTGTAATTGTTATACCAAGGTAATAAGTGATATATAAGTAATAAAAAACATGAAAAAGTTTATAAAACAAGTATAAATTTACTTAAGTTTATTATTTATGAAGTTAAATAATGAACGATACAAGTTGAACTCAAGGTAATGTAAATATAAACACAATCTGTATTCATTGAGTTAAATAACCATGGCATTGGTTTGGTTTTTCAAAGAATAAGTGTGAATGTCTTATGATTGATTTACACTGAATATCCACTTATATTGGGTGCATTTTTTCACAGATAATAATGTCATTTAATTATACATAATCTAATGATATGATCTCTATAAGGGACTTTGTCTCAATATTCATTCCGTTTGGCATATCATGATGTTATGCACCTTTATTTTCCAAAAAGTTGTATATACAACCCTTAGACTCAGTATATCGGGAATTAGTATATTATCATTATTTTTATAGTTTTGTATAATGCAATTTCTTAATTAATACCCAAACCTTTTTCATTTTTAGGGGTATTCATCAAGACCTAAAAATGATATATATGATTTTTTAATTGATATACATAAAAACCTTATTCTCGTTTTGTGATTTATAAATGACATAATGCTCATGTTTTTAAGAACTTTTTAAAACATCACAATTTTGATATGAAAACCAATTTTTTTACTCTCTTTAGGTTATTTATGAAATTTTTCATTATGATATATGTGTCTCAAATGAAAATAAAGACATAATAATGGTGTGTCCTGATAGAACTCCAATGCATTGAGTAAATAAATTAATCCCTAGAGATGGAAAGTTTTATGATAACTTGGTGAATAAATTTGGTAATTTTAAAGATAACTTAGTAAATAACCTTGGTAATTTTTACAATACCTTGGAGAACAAACTTTGTAATTTTTATGAAACTTTGGGGACAAACCTTGATGATATGACTCCATGGGGATATATATTGGTGAAATGATTATGAATGTATAATTTTAATGTTGTATCCACATTTTCATGTTATGATTAATGTTATTGTTGTTATTATATTTTTCTTTCCCATGCCTTTATTAAATTCCTCATGTTCATACTTATATCTCGCAATATCACTTGCAAACTTTTTCCCCTATTTTTCCTCACTGAAATTTTTGTGCTAATACCTAGTTTTTAAATGTTTTTCACATGAAATAAGATTATTAAGGGAAAAAAAGACACCATGATTAATGTAGTTGAAAATTTTTCTTGAAATTAAACCATGTTTCATTTTAATCGTTTCTATTTTATGAAAAAATGGATTTATTGTAAAATTATATTCTCTATAATATTGAATTTTTATGTAAGTTTTTTTCCTTATTATCTAAAACAATGGACCTAAAAGATATTACAGAATGAAGGAAATTAAATTCCAGTTAAAATTGTCTATAATATGTTATGTTTAAGGTATGTTTATTATAGTTGGTATCAGGGCATGGTTTAGAAAAAATGGAGATTATGATGTTTTCTTAAGGGTTTTGGATATCATCATGGGTTTATAATTATAAGGTAGATAATAATTTCATTGCATTAGAAAACCCTTTTGAGGCATTATGGTCTAAAATATTAAGGTGACTAATGGTATTTTTAGATACATTCACCTTTGAGGAAATTATGGTTTATTAATTTTTTGGGATGAAAATTATGAGGTATGAGATAAAATTGGTGGTTAAATTTTGTTATGGTTATTTTTGAAGGATTTTATCACATTTTATAAATGTTATAAAATTTTATGATTTTTTTTTGGAAAAGGAAAACATGCAAAAAGTGTGACAACCCGTCGTGTCAGACAAAGCTGCGGGAATCGAACCTACAAGTGAAGTACAACTGGTATTTATCACCCACCATGGACCTATGGGAAGTCCTTGGTCAGTATAAATTCATTTTTTGAGTTAAATGAGTTTATTAAATAAGAATAAGATTATTTTGGAGACATATATTTTATTTAATAGATAACCATGGGATTGGAAAATGATTCTGGAATTTAGTGATAATTGTTATTTTAGAAGATGTTCACTATTTTGGGGAATTTATATGATTAAGGTAAATAAAATACTATAGAGTTTTATTTTAGTATTAGAGGATGAATTATTTAATTTTGGGATTATGGGAATTAGGAAATGATTATCCCATCTTGTAGATCATGTGATTAGGTCAATTACATTTTGGAATGAGACATTAAGAGTGGTTGATGTTATTTGGGGATAAATGATAAAATTTATCATGGAAGTATATGTGATCAAACCCTTATGAATTTTGGGTTCCAATATTGGTTTTGGATTATTTTGAGGAATTTTAAGAACAATTGTTTTTAATAGTATTTGTTGAACTTTGGGTATTGATTGTAGAATTTTGGAGGTTGAAGTAGTTTTTCGTCATATAAGGTCTATTATTTTTGGGAATTATCATAACATGAACTAAACTTTTTTATTATGTTTACTTTATAAATACATGATAAAAATATAGTTAATATTTTGTGGATTATTTGATTCTATAGAAGTTAACTTACTTGGAATACTCATCTTTTGGAGAAAATGATGAGTGTGTGGTGTAAATTCATTGATGGATGAAACTATACATTTCAAGTAAGTATATTTCTTTATGATCTTAGTCCACGTAATATTAAAACTTATTAACTCTATGAAAATTGTAATAGAATAAAAATGTTTTCCATTTAATGTTTCTACTATGAAATCAAAGCCCCTTTAACCCATCACAAATTGTGGGTTTCTGATTATTAACTTTCTCCTGATCATGTTTTCTATCTTCCTCAATCAGAACAATATGGTTAATTTTTCTCCAATGTCCATGTTTACCAACATGTAATCCTAGTATGGGTTATCTCTAGTGAAATTTTTACTTCTCTTTCATTCTCTTAAAGTTTTATTTTTACTCTTATTCTGATGTGATATTATTAATGAAGTTATTGATGCCAATTTTAAAATTGCAAGGATGGAATTTCCAAAAGGGGGAATGATTTAACATCCCAGGTATTTATATAATCATAAATTTTAAAATCTATTAATATTTATGAATAATAAATAAATTTTATGTTAAATGGGATACTTTTTCATAAGTCGTGCATGACACACAACAATATGTTTCTTCAAAATATTAAATTTCACACAACATTGAGTTATACTTAGAAATAAAACAAAAGTATTAATATTATTTTAAATGGTAGTTAACACCCATCCGTTTTATAAGTAAGAATGAACAGAATTATAAATATTATTATTTTAAATATTTTGAATTTTTTTTACATTTATGTAATTAATTTAAGAGTCTTAATATGAGAATGAATATAATTTTAAGCATAAAATACACTAATAGTTTTTAAAATGGTGTTTTTCCGCCTTTTGTGGGAGATCCCTTTTTAAATATAGTTTTGACCACTTTTATATGTCATATTTAACAAAATAATCTTATTATTTAGAATAGGGAAATAAAAATTTAATATGGTTTACATTTTTTAATATTTTTGATAAAATCCATATTTTAATGAATAGTGAAAAATATGACATTTTAATTCAAAAGTACATTTTCATATAATTTATTTATATAGTTAGATTTTCATTGTCATTGGTTTAAAAGTGTAATTATATAATTTTTTTACCATTTAACACATTTTTATCATTGGATGTAAATTTACATTGAAATTGGACATAAACACATGTCAGCCTTTTGATAGTTGTTATTTCTTAAAAACCCGCTTTCTGGTTTTGACAATGGGAATTAATTTTAAATTAATTTCTAAAAATTATATTTTTTGAATTTCAAATGGTGGATTCCATATATTAAATCATAAGGATCATTTGTTTTAAATAGGTCCCCTTTATTTTTGGAAATTATGAATAGTAACTTCTATAATGATTTCTATTAACCATGGTTAAAGGAAAATTCAGGTAAATAAGGTTATAAAAATAATAAAATAATAATTTAAAACTACACTAAACCATGGACTAATCCTATTGGATGAGATATTTATGACCTTGATCATTCTTTGGTCTATTTTAGGACACCATGTAGCCACTTGGGTTTGATAATTACATTTTATAATATTTATTTTAATGAAAAGGAAAATATAACATAAACATGTATCTTCTAAATAATGTAATTTTAATTTGGTTTATATAGATGATCACTCAATATATAAAAATTCATTATAAATAAATTAAGATTTCCTATATCATGTAATTTTATTTATAATTTTTAGTCATTAAATAAAAAAATTATTTATGACACAATGATGATGGAATGATTATATTATTAATGAAATATTAGAATAAATGATATTATAAATATTAAAATAAACATTATTTGAAAATTTCTACACCATAAATGAATTTTATGGATGACTATGACAAATTATATTTGATTTAATTTTTTTTGAAGTAATCAAGTTGTTATGACTTTATAAATAATCAATTTCTAAATAGTGTCAAAATTGACATAAATGAGTTTTTAAAACAAGTAGTATTTTATTAATTGAAATAATAGTCCTAAAAATACAAGATTCATCCAACTAACTAATATAATTTTAAAAATATCAATAATTTTCTACTTATGGTTTTCTCCATATTTTATAGTAAATATATTAACCATATATTTTGAAAATGCAAGAAGGCATGCTAAGAGTTAATTTTTTTAACTAAGGGTTAAAGCCGAAAGCTAAAGTTAATATTCTATCCTAAAGATGACTAAAACTTATTTTTTAGAGGATTTAGAACCTTCCTAATCTTATCCTATAAATTTATCACCTCATAGCTATTATAATTCTAAAATAAATTTCTAATAAAATAATATTTCCAGACTTCCCTAAAGTGCCCCTCCTCCCTCTTGTAAAATGACACAAACTATACCCACTTTCTCATGCCTGTTAGACCATTTTTATCTTCTAAATTATACTATAATAATCACCCAACATCCATAACATACTACTATAAGCCTTAACTTGGCATTAGGAAACCCAAGGAATTATTTTGTCTCACATCAATAGGATTCACCCGATTTAGAGGCAACGTCTTCTCTAATGCTACTTTCCTTTATTTTACTTCTCCAACCCCCTAACATATATTTATTCCATTATTTTATAACAAAACCATTATCCTTAGTATAAAGGGATGTTCTTTTTCTAGGGGTTTGACCTACACTTACAAACACCTCCATCTAATGGATTTAGAACATACTGTTTCTATAGATGGTGAACTACTGCTTATTGCCTCACAAAACGATGATTATTCAATTTTCTTTTACCACCTCTCATGGTTTCCATTATTATGGAAATAAATTTATTTATGATATATATGTTATTTATATTATAACAATTCTTCTATAATTTTCATTTAAAACATATATTTCATCTTTCAATGTTCTATAAATATGACAATTTAATTTAATGATATGTGAACTACCGCCCCCAAAGAAATACGACTCATTCATGCTATATGTAGAATGTATAAAGGATAAATTTAATAAAAATATGTAACATATTTAACATATATATTATAATTTAATAATAATATGGATAAGTATCAATGATTTTTCATTCTTTTAATGTGACAATGAAATGAATGTAGTGTTCATGCATACATACGGCCTATCGTCTCCATGAACGATGAATTTTATTTCTTATATATTATTATAAATACATACATACGTATATATATATATATATGATATTTATATGTTATTTAAATCATGAATATCATTATAGGGATGATGGACTTTTGACCATATGGGCAATTTGTAATCATAACAAGTTTATTTTTGACTGAAGTACTGAATATCGACTAAACGTCCGATATGAACTCAAATCATTAAGTAATTGTAATAACATGTAATAACTGATGTAAAATGAATAAATAACACAAAAATTGGTATAAAAAATATATATATTAACTTATTTTTATTATTCATGATGATGAAGAAAGAACAAGACAAGTTGAACTCATTGTAAGGGAAATATTAAATCAATCTCAATTTATTGATTTAAATATACATGTCATTGGTTTTGTTTTTAAAATAATATGTGTGAATATACTATGAATTATTAACAATAAATATCCACTTATATTGGGTGTATTTTTAATTTTCTCACAAAATAATTTCATTTATTTATCCATAATCTAATGATACGATCTTTGTGAGGGACTTCGTCTCAATCTCCTTTTATTGGGGTATATATTGATGTTATGCCCCTTTATTTTCCTATAAGATGTATATACAACCCATTAAATTTTTATATATTGAATTATTATATTATAGTGATGTTTAATGTTTTGTATAATTTAATTCCTTGATGATATATATTCAAGGGTTCTTCTGTGGTAAGGGAATTTTCAACTTCTTTTTTCCCATTCAAGTTATCTTTTATGTGGTATGACTTTAAAAATTCCATACCATGTTCTTATTTCCAATATATTCTGTCTCTATACTATATTATGAGTCTTTTATGATTGGTTGACTCATTTCCCCTATCTTTTTAATGTTTTTTAAAACCATATTGCATAGTCATTGTGATGCTGAACATTCATCTCAAAATCACTCTCTTTTTCTCATGAAATTATTTTATTTTATTTTTGTGAATGTGCAAAGTTATTTCATTTTCTGGGGTATTAATATATACATAAAAAGGATATATTTTATTTTGTAATTGAAGTACATAAAACCCTCATTCTCTTACTATGGGTAATAAATTACACAATTATCATGTTTTTAAGTACTATTTAAAATGTCCCAATTTTGATATGAAACGCATTCTCGTTATTCTATTGGGTTTATTTATGAAATTTTTTTATTATTATATATGTTGATTACATGAAAATAAAAACATATTATGGGTTCTCCCTTATAGCGGTCTAATGCATTTTGTAAAGAAGTTAATCTCTAGACATGGACTGACGATTAATTTTTCTTAAAAACTGGCAAGGAACAAGAAAACCAAACCAGAAGGCCCGCAAGGGGGGGGGAGTGATGGAGACCTAGGGAGTCTTCTTGAATAATATAATTACATTAATTAGAGATATAACACATATTATCATAAACAATGATGTCTTCCTCCAGACTTCCCCTATGAGAAAGAGAGTCTGCCGCAAAGTTCAACTCCCTCAAACTATGATGAAAAAGCTTCCATTACATGGTATCCGTAGAGAATATTATAATCATGTAGACCAATTCCCACGGAACCACATGGTTACCATTAGTAGACCTCACCAAGACCTCTGAATCTTATTCGACTTCATCCACTAGAAGCTCGCGACCCCTATAATACAGAAGCCTGGCCTGGAGAACCCGCTCCTCTATAACCAAGGATCTACCTTGACCATAACTGGCGCTGAACCCCAAAAGAATTGATCCCCAAGAATTCCAAAGAACCCTATCACCCCCATCACCCCTATTCATGTAAGATCATTCCAGGTTCAGTTTCGGGCACCGAGAGGAGGTTCCCATCTGATCCAAAGGCCTCTTACATTGTATGACATGAGTGATTTGTTGAGAATATTGAAAATAATATAAAAACATTGGCCCCATTTCAATTATTATGCCAGATCGAAAATGAGAGTTGTTAATTTCATTTGGAGGAAGAGAAATGAGTATCTTGAGCTGAGCCAGACTTGGTTGCTAGCCACCCAAATGGTACAGTAGATGGACACCAGAATAAAAGTTTGTACATTCCACTCTAAAACTCTGGACTCCAAACCAAAAAACCAGGAAGAGACAAAACCATTTAAGGAGATTTGGTCAAACCTTAGCTAGGGATGGGGCATGAAGAAAGACTAATGGTAGTTCACCTAGTTTATCTGAAAAAAAGAGTATAGAGTTGACTCTGCCTATAGATTCACCCAGCAGAAGTAGTGAGAGGAAAGGGAGATACCCTTCCTTTTTATTCTTTCATCAGTTTGACGAGACTTATTCCTAAAGTGTCAAACTAGGAAGCTCATTTTAATAGGAATATCACTGCACCAAACCTTTGTAGACCACTCATCTGGCTCATTATCTACATGACGTAATATCCTATAATCTTATATGTAAAATATTCTCAAGCTGGATCCTGTATTGCATCATCTATCATGTTATTTCCTCATAATGATACCTTCGAACACCATCATACGATCATTCGTGAGGGTCACATGAATGAGGTCATAATTCCCAGTAGTTCGTATTTTTTAAAATACCTTGTTGAATTACCTTGGTATTTTTATGACACCTTTGGGATGGTAATTGGTGATATGACACCTTGGGATGGATCTTGGTGATATGCTTATGAATTTTTAAATTAAAATTTTCATCCACATTTAATGTTATGATTCAAGTTATCATTATAATGATATACATATTTCTCATGCCTTTATGAAATGCATCATGTTCCTATTTATATCTCTAAAGATCACATGTAAAATATTTCCCTTGTTTTCCCTTACTAATATTTTTGTGCTCATCCCAAATTTTAAAATGTTTTTCAATAGTCTTAATATTAGTAAGGACCAAGAATATGATATGATGAATGTAGTTAATGATTTTTCTTGAAAATTAACCATGTTTCATTTTAATAGTTTTTGTTTTATGAAAAAATATATGTCATGTAAACTTATCTACTTTTTAATATTGAATATTATTGTATGATTTTTTCCTACTTAAATAAAAATTTATACCTAAAATATTTTTAGTAACGTAGGAAAATAAATTCTAGTCAAATGTCGCTAGAATAAGTTATGTTAAAGGAGGTGTCATTATAGTTGGTATGTGAGTAGTCTTTAGACAACATTGGAGAATAAGATGTTTTCTTAAGGGTTATGGATATCATCATGGGTTTATAATTATAAGGTGGATCATAAGTTCAATGCCTTAGAAACCCATTTTAGGCTTTATGATATGAAATAATAAAGTAACTAATGTTACTTTTAGAGACATAAACCATTGAGGATATTATTTGTTATTAAAGTTTGGGATGAAAAATATGAGTTATGAGAAAACCTTTGAGGTTAAAATAAGTTATGGTTATTTTTTTGAGGATTTTTTCCCATTTTTGAAAATTTTATAAAATTATATAATTTTTTTAAAAAAGGAAAACACGTGGAATGTGTGACAACTTGTCATGTCCAACAAAGTTAGGGGAACTGAATCTATAACCAAAGTTTGACTGGGATTTATCACCTTACACTGACCTATGTGAAGTCCCTAGTTATTATGACTTTATAACAATTAGTTAAATGAGTAGATTAAATAAGAATAAGTATTTTTCAGAGACATATATATTATTGAATAGAAATCCAATGGATTGGAAAATGAATTATGGATTATGTGATAAATTTCATTTTTGAAGATGTTAACTATTTTAAGGAATTTACAAGATAAAGTTAAATCAAATAATATGGAGTTTTATTTGTGGATTAAATATTGAATTATTTAATTGTGGAATTATGGGAATTAGTAAATTATTATCTTATCTTGGAGAACATGTGATTGGGATAATTTCTTTTTGGTATGAGAAAATGAGAGTGGTTTATGTTATTGGAAGATAAATGTTAAAATTTGTTAGGGAAGACTATGTGATCAAATCCTTAAGAAATTTGGGTTTCAATCTTAGTTTGGATTATTTTGAGGAATTTTATGGACAATTGTTTTTTTAATGGTCTTTGTTGATCTTTGGGTATTGTTCGTTGAATTTTGGAGATTGAAGTAGTTTTCTATAATATAAGGTTTATTCTTTTTCAGAATTATCATATCATGAACTAATTTTTTATTATTATTATTAATGTATAAATATATGATGAAAATATAGTCAATATTTTATAGATTATGTGATTATATAGAAGTTAACTTACCGGGAATACTAATCATTTGGAGAAAAAGATATGTTTGTGTTGGAAATTCATTAAAGGATGAAGCTCTACTTTTCATGTAAGTATATTTCCATATAATCATAGTCTAGGTAGTAATAAAACCGATTAACTCCATGAAAATGATCTAAATAAACTTTTTATGTTTACTTTTCCTACTTGGAAATAAAATTCCGTTTAACCCATCACATGTTTGTGGTTTTCTTATTGTTAAGTTTCTTGTAATCATGTTTTCTATCACTCTCCATCAGAACAATATGGTTAGTTTTTCTTCCATATACATGTATTCTTACATGGAATCTAAGTATGTGATACCTTGAGTGACCTTTATACTTTTTTTCATTCTTTTAAAGTTGTGTTTTTACACTTTTTCTGATGTGGGATTGTCAATGAAGTTACTAAGCCCAATTTTAAAATTGCGAGGACACAATTTCCCAAAGGGGGACTGATGAAACATCTCAGGTATTTATAGAATAATAAATTTTCTTATCTATTAGTACTTATTAATATGATATTAATTTCATTTTAAAGGTTATGCTTTGTCCACAAGCGTACTTGACATGAAATAATGCGTTTCATCGAAATCGTACATTGCACACAACATTGAGTTATACCTAAAAATAATACCACAATGATATTATTATTTTAAACTGTAGTTAATTTCTAGACATTGTATTGGAAATAATGAACAGAATTAACAATATAATTATTTTTCAAATTTTTTAAATGATTTAACATTTATCCAATTAATTTTAGAGACTTAAAATGAGAACGAATTCAATTTTAAGCCTAAAATACTATAATATTATTAAAAGGTTGTTTTACCACCTTTTATTGGATAAAACTTTATAAATATAGTTTTTTTCACTTTTTAATGTTCTATTTGAAAAAATAAACATGTTATTTAGATGTCAGAAACTAATATTTACTTTGGTTGAAATTTTGGAATTTTTCTGATAAAATCTATATTTAAATGAATAGTGGAAAATAATGCATTTTAATTTAAAACTAACTTTTCATCTAAATTATTTTTATAGATAGATTGTACTTTTAATTGTTTTTATGTGTAATTAGATTATGATTTTATAATTTAACCCAATTTTGGTCATTGGAATAAATTTAAATTGAAATCGCATATAAACACATGTCAATCTATTGTTTGTTTTTTACTGCTTAAAAAACTTCTTCCTGTTTTGACAACGGAAATTTATTTTTAATTTATTTATGCCAACAATGTGTTTTGAATTTAGAAATTATTTTTCCATATTTTGAATTATAAGTCCCCAATTGTGTGAATAGTACCCCTCTATTTGTAAATTATGAATTGAAACTTTTATAATTATTTCAAATTACCATGGTTAAAGGGTAAATCTGGTAAATAAGGGTAAACAATTAATATTATAATAACATAAAACTACACTAAAAAGTGTCATAATAATATTGGATGAAATATTTCTTACCATGGTCATACTTGGGGTGTTTTTAGGACCCCATGGAGACACTTGGTTTTGATAATGACCTTTCATAATATTTATTTTAATGAAAATTGAAATATAATATAAACATGTATCTACTAAGTAAAAAAAATTTAATTTAGTTAATATAAATTATATATCAACTTATATATAGTAATTATAAATATAAAAATATTTATTACATAATTGTTTTTTATTTATAGATTTTATTCATTAAATAAATTTACTTATTTATGACACAAAGATGATGCAATGATTACTTTATTAACGAATTATTAAAATAAATCATATTTTAAATATTAAAATAAATTTAATTTGAATATTTTTATTACATACATGAATTTTATTGATTAATATGACCTATTATCTTTGAGTTAATATTTTTGGTTCGAAGGAATCAAGTTGTCCAGAGTTTAACAAAAATCAATTTCTAAATAGTGTCAAAATTGAAATAAATGCATTTTAAAAAAATATTATTTTATTAAAAGATATAATAGTCCTAAAAATAAAATATTCATCCAAATAAATTTTATAATGTTACCAATGTCATTTATTTTCTACTTGTGGTTCTCTAAAATTTTTATAGTAAATATAGTAACCATATTTTATGAAACTGGAAGAAGACATGGTAAGAGTTAACGTTTTTTACTAAGGCTTAAAGCTAAGAGATAAGGTTAATTATGGAAAATAAACTTGTCTAAAACCACTTTATTGAGAGTATATATAACCATAATCATCTTATCCTTTAATTTTATCACCCCAAAGGTAATATAAATCTAAAATCAATTTATAATAAAATAATATTTCCAGACATTCCTAAAGTGATTCTCCACCCTCTTATAAGAATACTGCACCTCTACCAACTTTTTCACAGCTATCATACCCTTTATCTCATCTAAATTCTAGTAAAATAATCCCCCAACATCCATTACATACTCATAGAATCCTTACCTTGGGCAGAAAGAAATCCATGGAATCCTTTTGTCTCCAATCAAAAGGATTTACCCGATTTTGAGGTGACGTCATCTCTAATGCTCCTTTACTTTATTTTACTTATCCAACCATATAACCTCTATTTATTACATTATTTTATAAAAAAACTAGTATCGTATATATAATAGGATGCTTTTTTTCTAAGGGTTTGACCTACACTTAGACACACCTCTATCTAATGGATTTAGAACATACTGTTTCTGTGTGTGATGAACTATTGCCTCAGAAAGCGACGATTGTTCAAATTTATCCTACCACCTCTAATGGTGTAAATTATGATGTAAATTAATTTATATATGATATATATGACATTTATATTATCTATATTATTTTGTAATTTTCATTTATAACATACCTTTATTCTTTTCATGTTGTAAAAATACGATAATTTCATTTGAGAAAGTGAGGACAACTTCCCCCTCAAAGTGATAGGAGACGTTCATGCTATTCATGGAATGTATAACAGATATATTAAATAAATATATGTAACATATATAACATATATATTATACTGGAATTATAATATACATATGTATCAATTAGTTTCATTCATTTATATGACAATGAAATGAAAGTAGCAGTCATGCGTACGTATGCCCTACCGTCTCCATGAACAGTGAATTTCATTTATTATATATTATTATAAATACAAACACACACACACAAACACACATATATATATATGATATTAATATTTTATTTAAATCATTAAAATAATTTTGGAGATAATACAATAATAACCATATGGACAATTTCTAATCCTTAAGTAATTTCTATAAAATGGTAATAAGTGATATAAATGGAATAAAAATCCTTAAAACTATTCTTAAACAAGTATAAATTAACATAAATTTATTATTCTATAAGATAAATAACGAATGAGACATGTCGGACACAAGGTAAGGGAAATCATAACTCATTCTCCATTCATTGAGTTAAATATCCATGTCATTGGTTTTGTTTTTCAATGAATATGTGTGAATGTACTATGAATGTTTTAAACATGATATCTAATTATATTATGTGAATTTTGTATTTTCACGAATAATAATGTCATTTATTTAACCTTAATCAAATGATACGATCTGTATAAGGGACTTTGTCTCAATCTCATTTCTTAGGGGGAATATCTTGATGATATTCAAATTTATTTTCCGATAAGGTGTATATACCATCCTTTGAATCTGTATATAAATAATTAGTATTTTATCAGGATATTAAATAGTTTTATAATTTAATTCTATAATGATATGCATTCAAGTGTGTCTTATATTGTAAGGGAATTTTCATCATCTATTTTTTTCCTTTCATGTTCTCTTTTATGTTGTATGTATTTCATGTTTTGATACTATGTTCTTATTTCAATTATATTTTGTCCCTAGAAAATATTATGAGTATTTTATAAATGGTTAAACCATGTACCCTCACTTTTTTATTTTTTAATCCATTATTCCTAGCTGTTATGCTGTAGATTTTTCGTCTCAAAATCCGTCTCGTTTTTCTCAAGAAATTCTCTTATTTTATTTATGTGAACACTCAAACTATTTCATTTTCTAGGGTATTCATCAAGATATAAAAATTTTATATTTTATTCTCTAATTTTCATACATAAAACCATCATTCCCTTTATGTTAGTTATAAATGACATAATGATCATGTTTTTAAGAATTTTTTAAAACATCATGTTTTTTATATTATCCCATTTCTTTTATTTTATTTGGGTTTTTTATAAAATGTTCGATTATTATTAATGTTGATCACAAGAAAATAATGACATATTAATGGTGCTACCTGATATCACTCCAATCAATTGGGTAAAGAAATTAAAATCTAGAGAGAAAAATTTTTACGATAGCTTACCGAACAACCTTAGTGAATAATGGTGGTAATATTTATGATACCTTGATGAATGACCATGTTAATTTTTATAATAATTTGGTGAATAACCTTGGAAATTTTTATGACATCTTGGGTATGGACCTTTATGAATTGACACCTTGGGGATGGACCTTGCTGATATGATTATGAATGTCTAAATTAATTGTTTTAGCCACATTCTAATGTTATTATTCAAGTTATTATTGTTATGATATTCCTATTTATCAAGCCTTTATTAAATTCTTCATGTTATTATTTATATCCTTCATGATCACATGGAAATTGATTCCTTTGTTTCCCATTTTTTAGCTTTTTGTGATCATCCAATGTTTTTTATAGTTTTTTAAAGGACTTATGATTTGTAAGGACAAAGAAGATGCTATGATGAAAGTAGGTGAATATTTGACTTGAAAAGAAAACATGTTTCATTTTAATAGTTTTTGTTTTTTGAAAAACAATATATGGTGTGTAGACTAATCTACATTGTCATATTTAATGTTTATGTATGATTTTTTATTAATTCAATATAACTCTAGACCTAAATGATTTTTTGGAATTAATGAAAATAACATCTAGTCTAAATTCACTAGAATAATATTTGTATAAGGTTGAGTCCTTATATACACCCTATTTTTGTTAAGTACATGACATGTTTTTGTACTTTTCGATGTACCTAGCCATGTGGAAGAGTAAATGGAAAGATGGAATTTTGGGAAGTACGCACCATATACTATGGGTAGAAATGTTTTGGTCAGAAATGTCTATGTGGCCATCTACTCAATAATAAAACTGAACGACTGTGTGTCATTGGGAACAGGTAACAAACTAAAATTTATAACCTACTTACATCTTAGAACAGTGGCATGACAGGGTCAAACCATAGGGAGGACTCATGTTGTGTTTGGCAATTGAAAAAAAGTTAAACAAGAACACAGAAAAGAACAAGAAAAAATAGTTGGTGGTGGATAATTGTTATGAGTGAGAATTAGTGTGTGAGGAAGTGAAGGTGAACTGGTGAGTTCAAGGATGCAGAAAAAAACTAGAGAAAATGTGGTGAAAAAAACCTTTGGATGAGTAGTGGGGAAAGTCCACTGGCCAATTCCAACATTGGTTACCCTTGTTCATGCAATGATGTTTAAGAAATATGGATATGACTAAATGTAACTGGCCAGATTTTTCATCTGGTCTGTTTGGGATGAAATAACTCTTACAATCCTTCAAATGTAAGAAAGTGTTCCATCCATTGGTGTTAACAAGTAAGATGTCACTAGTATCAAGTTGTCCATTGAGTTCAATGTGTCTCTCTCATTTGAGCATAACTCACTTCTCAGTGAGTTCCCCAAATTGAAATACGTTTCATTATGGTTTAGAAAAGATCAGTTTTCACTAAAGTTGTTTTGAAAATAAACTCATTCTGCAAACAGTTAGAGAGACGTTCCAAAAAAATGATGCAGCGCATGAAAAAGAGTGACCAAAATCTAACCAACCAACTTATTCCAATCGAAGGAAGTTATATGAACATAATGGTTGGTTTTAATTCATAAATTGACTTAGAACCAAGGAAATTCATATTGAAATAAGTTCCATAGAAACAGAGCACAAGGAATGGAAAAACGTTTCTCTCCCTTCTTAATCTCCCAAAAGTTCTAATTCATGTTGGTCAATGGCGGATGCAACGCTGGAGTTGGATCGATGTCCCGACCTAGTCATCAAGGTGTGAAATGGTTGGAATTGCTGTTATGGGTACTCCAATCTGCTCTTGATGGAAATTGCTATATGTTCCTCTTGCTCTCCTCCCTTAGTCTGGATCAGTGCCTCCAATTGGATCAATGAAACCCCCCTCGCACCTCAATCATATCCCAGTGTATGAATAATTTCTTGCCCATCAAAAATTCTAATGACCCCTTTGAAGTCTCTGGAATCTCGCTAGAGGTGTTCCCTAGTCTTCACGTGGGACTTTCATAGTTCCACCCCACCCGCGCTTGTCACTGGAGTAGTTGCTCCTAACCGAACGAATGAGTTCCCACGCAGTGAGGTGCAACCTTCCCTCTAACAGACTGCAGATCCACGTGGTGCACTTTGATGTGCACGTCACAAGCCTTTTTGTGAACTCTCAACGAGTGTACCAAATTTCCTTTGCAACAACATGTGAATCTTTAACGCTTTTCCTGTGTAGTGCCCATAAATTGCTTCACACACCCAACTCCGGCTGTCCATAAACAAAAAGTCCACATGAGTTAGATAAAAAGATAATGAAACTATTATATACCATATATTATATCATGACTTAAGAATATTTACTAATATATATATATATACTAAATGAAAATACTTATAAGAATATATATATTATAAAACTTAATACTATTATTACTAATATATGTAAAAATATATAATAAAACTATTAAAACTACTTATTAATATAAGTAATATAAGTATATTTATGATGTGTATTACATGTATTGATATTAATATTATATTAAATATAGTATAATATATATATTATATGTAATTAAAAAAGAAAAAATGAATTAATATGTGGGAAAGGGGGTGCGGGTCTGTTCGACGTAGGGTTGAGAGGAGAAGGGAGCCGTCTCAGCGCAGGGGGTGTGCGGTAGGATGAAGCAACACGGTGGTTGGAGGCATGGCTGACGAGGGGTAAGAGTGTGTTCAATGTGTGGTCGCGGTGTTCGGACGGCGTGTGGCCGGGGAATCTAGGGTTTAGGAGCAGTGAGGAAAATGAGGGTGGCACGATGGTGCGGGTGGCCGCTGTGCTTGAAGGAGAAGACTCGAGTGAGGGATAGAGATGAGGCCAGGGTGCGAGTTTAAGTAGGGATCGAGGCGATTTTGGCTCTTCATCGGGGAACTGAGTGGAGGCATGCAACGAGATGAGTCAGAGGCTCGTGATGGGGCGTGGTGAAGTGTTTTGGCTCGGGTGAGCTCGTGCGGCATGGAGGAGATGCAGTTGTGTGGGGAAAGCACGGGCAAGGCTTGGTCCGAGTAGCGCAGGGGTTCAGGTACTAACTCAAAACAGTTCTGAGAAAATTGGGGGATTTTGATATATTCTTATTTCTCGATTCTTTTTCTACGTATTTCATTGATTTATTTTTTTTGTGATTTGTACCTTTTTCAAATCTTCTACTAGATTATTGATAGTTAAATTTATGTTGCAGCTGCTCTATGAAATTCATTATTGTTGATGTGTTTCTGG
This sequence comes from Viscum album, assembly GCA_963277665.1. Classification (NCBI taxonomy): domain Eukaryota; kingdom Viridiplantae; phylum Streptophyta; class Magnoliopsida; order Santalales; family Viscaceae; genus Viscum; species Viscum album. Next base: position 1,082,631,428 of record OY728131.1, on the reverse strand, counting down.
TGTTGGAATGGAGGAAAAACGGTGGGGTGGTGGCAAGAGATGGTGGCATAACATATGGGTAATATAGTGGGTTGGTGGTGGGTGAAAATGAATGGTGGAAAAGGAGTCACCACGAGGGACCCTCATGGTTGCTGTGAGAATGCAAGTGAGGCGCCGTGAGTCTTGGTGTTCCTTACGGCTAGATAGTGAATGAAGAGGTGGTGGGTAGTAGTGTGACCATGAAGTGGGGGATACAGTGGCACTGTGAGGTGCAAAACAGTGGCACCATGACTAGTGGGAAGCAATGATAGGGGGACCGTGCGACCGTAATACCTTCAAAACAAATCAAAAATTAAATTAATTAAAACAGTAAAACAACTAAAAATGGATTAATGAATTAAATTAAAAGGAATAAAATTAAAAATAAATAAATATGATAAAATTGATTATGATTTATTAAAGAAATATTAATTTATTTTTATTCAAAATAAATTAATTCTAGAACATATTAAAATAGTTACAATGAATTTCTTAATTTAATTAACCAATTCATTAAAGGATTAATTAAATTAGAGAATAAAAATATTAATTGAATAAGATTAAATTTTTAAAACTAATTAAATTATTAAGAGACTAAAAACTAAAATGAGTTATTTATTTACAATTTAATGAATTAATAATTAATTAATTAAATTAATAAATTAATAAACTAACTAAAATGAAAATTTTTTAAAAATAAAAGAATAAATAAATAAAATACAAACTCGCAGGACTAATATAATATAAGAATTATTTAAAAAGACAATAATAAATATTAAAAACATCGGATTTAAACTAAAATAGATTATTTTATATAGAAAAGTACAAAATCACATCAATTATCAATTATTTAATAAAAAAAATTTGTATAAAAAAGTTAATAAAAAATAAAAAAAGGATGTGGCAAAAAGTGTGAAAACACTGCAACATCAAACTACCCCACACTTAAAACAATTTATGTCCTCAAACAAGTACATGCCTCTGTCTTTAAAATATAATTATGATTAGTGAGTTTCATCTCAAAAGATGCATGATTAAACATTAATACCCAGAGGATCAAGACCAACCAATGAGTTAGGATTTTCAGAGGTGTTCAAAAAAATGAAGTCCTGCCTAGCTTCAAATACTCATTGGATGTCAAAAGCCTCAAATTTTTTTACACTATCAAGTATGCCATGCCTCCTATGTGTATTCAATAAATGTCTTACTACACCCTCCAATTCACGTTCTAATCCATGGAGTGTTGACAGGTTAGATGAAATTGAATTTAAAAACTTAACCAAGGGAACCTTCCATTCTCACCATCCCCCAAGTTCCTAAAATTAATTTCCATTAATATTTTCACATTATTGATTGAACTCTAATGAATATTTACCAAGTCAATTTCTCCCTTCTTCATCCGGGTTCCAAATTCCCCTCCCCTAAATGAGTTCATTTTTACAAGGGAACATTATTTTAATCTTCCAAGCCATTTTCCATGTGCAGAGCAGTATGAATAACACATATTAATTTTGAAATTGTCTTTTTTTATTCACAATAACTCACCCAATGCACCTTGTCTTAGATACTCACAGTGGGATCTCATTTTCTCATTTTACTCCATTTATTCATAGTTTCTCTATCACTATTATATTAAGAGATGTACTTGTAAATTGTAGGTTTTTTTGAGAATCTCACCAAAGAGTTAATTGATTTGATCAACCTATGGATACATATTATATGTAAGATTTCGTTGGTTATTACATAGAGGCATTTATCATACACTAGATTAAAGAACTTATAATTAACAATATTCAGTGAATGGTACTAATTCTTCATTTTTTATACATTGATTAGTTTTTTTATAGAATAATGATCTTTAGAATGTGGTTTCTATTATATTATTATGCCTTGAACATGTGTTGTTAACACATTATAACCCAATATTTTACATGTGTTTTATGAATTTCTCACAAGCTATGTTTATAACTTGATTAACAATGAAACTAATATATAGGATTCTCATTTATTATGGTTATTTATTTGGAATTCATAATCATTATAACACTACAAAGGCTATAGGATCATAAAAAAGGTTATGTGAATGGGGATGTGTTGAGTTAAATTTCATTTATTCAAGACCAATATATTTTTTCGATAGTTTATCCAAAATGTGTTTGGAAATATTTTTGGAGTATTATTTATGTAATTTTATAAGTTTTTACATGCAATGTTACATAGGGTAAAAAGTGTATAAAATATATGAGTATTTAGTGATTATTTGGGAATGAAAGATATTTTATGAACTGAATTTGTATCATAGACTATGATACAATTGTATCATACACGTGACCTATGGAGTTGAATGTGATATTCATATATTTTTTGGAGAGATGTAATTGTAATATTTCTTCTACTAAGAGTGATATAAAAATATCACTATGAGTTAAAAAAACATATCTCTTAGATAGATATGGTTATGTGGAATCTAAAGTAGGGAAAAATAAAGACACATAACATGTAACAATATGCATGTTATATATGATATCACATTCTTCCACTTGATTATTCTATGAAATACTATCAAATGGAGGTCTAAATTTCCAAATATTTATAAAAAAACAAAATTTATGTTTTAAATATTCATGAATATTTTTTAGGGATAATAATCTACAATATAACTATTTTATAGAGTGTATAATTAATGAAATGATCTAGAAACTCATTAGAACCCATGTAGTGTCCAATGTGAGCTTATATAAGTCAGGATAAACCAATTATAATGGTGTGCGTTTGAGATATTCTTTCTTAAAGATTTATTATTTATCTTTCACCATTATTAGCAAGATTCTTGTAGGTAATTAAGTTAATGATAAATCATGATGATAATACTTTTTGATTTTCTTCACACCATATGGATACATTTGAAGGTGATATTTTTTTCATTAAGAGTCCATCCTTATCCATTGTATTGAAATTTCATCATCTATATAATTATATAATTTATTTTTAACATTATTGTTTTAAACATATCATGATAAATCTTGTTATATTAGGATTATTAATGTTTTCAACAACATTTTTGGCATGGAGATGTTTATCTGAACCCTTAAAACCCAATATATTATTTTAAATGGAGTCAAGTCATGTTAAGAATAAATACCTAGATATTTAATTTTTTATGCTAGGTAAATTTGATTCCTATTAATTTTAGGACTATAACCCTTTGGGCATTTTGGGTTCTCACCATCAAACTGGAATATATCATGTTACTTTTTTGCATACATTTTATGGTTGGAAAACAAACTTAAAAGTATTAATTCCAATTATTATCAATAGATCCCACCTACATTTTAGAAAATATTTTTTTTGACTGAGACTACTATGAGGTGGAATGACATGGAAGATAGAAATTTCATGAAATATGAATATTATAGTTTTTGGTTTTTTATTCCACCTCATCTTCACAAGACTTCCCTTCAGTCATGATTTGGGATGTGGGGTTCTAAATTTTCTAGTTTATTATTTTATAATTAGATTATTATTTTTGCATTGACCACTCAACACATGGTAGGTGAGATGGAATGATTTAAAGAATGAATAGATTATACTTTAATAATATTATATTTCTTAATAATTATTTATATGAAAAATAATTAGATTCAAATTTCCTATGATTAATTAACATAATTGTACAAAATATTTCAGATTGGGAAAATGTGACTGAAGTGCCAAATTTTTGAATAAAATAAAATAAAATAATTGTAATTTATTCTGATAAAGAAAACCCTCATTTATTTATATGTTTTATTTACCCATAAATGTGTTATATTGACCACTCTATGTTATTTTACCACCAACTTATGTAACCTTTAATAAAATTGAATTAACTATATTATAGTCATTTAAATTAATTTAAAATTACTAAATAAACTATTAGACCAAGACATAGGAATCCTCGAATGGGATATGTATAAAAATATCTAATGTATTTGGTTTCATATTTAATGTATAGTATAAATTTTTTTCCAATCTATCTATTATTTAAAAGGGAATTTCTTCATTTTAAATTAAAAATTAAAAATTAATTCTAAAAAATTAAAAACATTTTTTACAAATGAAATTATTTTCTATATTAATTATATAGAAAATATAAATTTTTAGAAAACTAGATATGATTTTATATCAATAAAATAATCTCTTTGCTGGTTGTGATCATTTACATAGGGTTTCACAAGGTTTCACGACTTATAGGGTTTCCAATGATCAATGGTTCCTTGCCAATGTTCTTAGGATCATGTTTTATAATCATGGAGATTATTTTGAGGATGTTTTTCTACTTAATTGATTCAGGAATGGTGAAATGGAGTCAGATATATAAAACCATTGAAAAAAGTAATAATTTACATATAAAGTGAAAAAATCAATTATGGAAAAGAAATATGATTATATGTTCTTTCTATTTTAGGTATCTTCTCATCTTGGGAAATTCATCATTAATTTGAACCTTAATCTGAGAAACCTAAAAAGTAGGCTTCCAATTATATTGTTCCTATATGATGGTGTTTCAATAATTGATATTGGAGTGGGTTCCTTGATCTTTGAATTATTTAATAAGAATTATAATCCAAAGGTTCTCAATAGGAGGCAATGAGCCTTTCATAACTAACACATATTAAGAGGGGATTTGAGAGATGGAGGGGATATATATTTTTTTCAAACTCCATTTTTAATTCATCTTCTTGGAATCATATTTTATGGTTGGTCAAAACATATTATGCTTGAAATCAGTGGCCAAATTGTCACATTTTTTATAAGAGACTAGTCCAATCCTATCTGTTGGGGCATGCCATTGTGGATTAGGGTGTTTCTTTATGTTCCACAACCACTCATGATGTTGGGGTTCCACCACTCCAGGTTTTACAATAATGTGACCTATTAAAACTAAAAAAACATAAAAACAAACATTGTTATATATGGAGGTATTATTTTTTTAGGCATATTTTCATTATAATGTGGCTTCCCCCTCTCGCATGGATGTGCTGTGTAGTTAGATTTTCTGCAGTGGTTTCTTAGACCAACAACCTATAAAATTATATAGGTTTGATTGACTTTCTTATGAGGTGATATTTGTTCTGATTTTTCTATTTTTCTTGTAAACAATTTATTAGGATAGAGAACACTCATCCTGTATAGTCAAATATTTTTTATATATTTTACCAAGTTGAATTTTTCAAGATAGGGTAATTTCAGACTACACCTAAATTCATCCATTGACCAAATATTTTCTTAGAGTAAAATTTTAGAGATCCCACTCATCTTTGAGAATCTTTTCTTTTAAATCATGATTTTTATGGGATTATTCATTCTATACTAGTTATTGTGGATTTTTCCTTTTCTATAAAAAATTATCTTTCTTGTTTATTTTCTTTCTTGTCATATTTAAAAAAATATGGTATTAGATGTTTTGTTTTTTTCCTAAAATAAATTATTGAAACAAATAATATTTTAATGATTTTATTCAATGGTACGAGATACCATATGTGGAAATTAAAAATAATGGATCTTCTTTTTCTTCTTGAGAATGCATCTACCGGTGCTTAGTTCCCAGAAGCCAAAATGAATGTCACATGAATAATTAGAGTTTTATAATGATATAGTTTGTGGTTTCACTTTGTAATGGCTTGAATAAAATGAGATGAACTTTATTGTCATCATCTATCATGCAATAACTTTTTGGTAGAACCTTGAGACCACCTATGCATCCAAGACTAGAAAACAATATATATTCTAAAACTAGGGATGAATTTAAGGATAATGTAAATAAATTTATGATTATATTTGTGATTTCTAAGGATTTCTTTATCGGTTTTTTGGTATGAGTATTTATTTTTTTATGAGATTTTACTACAATGGTTTCTCAATACGTTACCTGATTATTGGGAGAATGTTCGTATTACTATAACCAGTTCTACACCTAATATTTTTGTCACATTAAGTTTTATCAAATATGTTGTTTATAATAAATGTGTTAGGATATTCCCTCACGAGAGATCTTATTTATATATTTTGTTCATTGATAATACAAGAAGAAGATAGAAAATATATATTGGATAGTGAAACTGAAGAAAGAGAAAAGGTATAAAAATTTCAAGTTAAAGTAGAGAGATTGGGAATTTCATATTTATTGTAGGAAATGGTATGTAACGAATTTTTTCTATCAGATGGAATGAGAAAAAAATTAGTGAAATTAACAGAATAAAAATGGTGATGGAGATTATCGTGTCGCTACCACAACATTGGGTGATCAAGTTATTATTTATGACTCCATTATTATTACTTCATATTATTTGTATTGGGTTGTGGACATTGGTACCAATTTGTACATGAAATATCGGAAGGATTTCATTGCATATTATAGACCAGGTAATTTTAGGGATTTTAAAGATGGGTGATGATTGTCTTGATGATTTATTAGGTATTAAGACTTTTTTGGAGACCAGCGTAAGAAGTATTCTAATTTTATGAATTCTTTACATGTACCTGAAGTTTGTATGAATCCAATTTCTAAGAGGGTTCATAAATAAAATGTTTTTATCTTTAATTTCGGTGATGCTAAATGAAATATTTTGATGGTTTCTTAGATAGTGCCTTAAGAAGGAAGAATTATTTTTTTTACTGAAATAGAGATTCTATTTCTTGTGATACTTATTGCATTATTGATTGTAGTGTTTTATCCATATTATGGAATAGTATGCTCATCCATGTAATTGAGATGGGAATTTTTTGTTTGGATAAGATAAATTTTCTTCCATGTTTGAAGGCTGAAAAATTGGATATGTGTGGTCCTTGTATGGGCATAAAATAAAGCGAAGTGAGTTCGAAAATCATCCTTTCTGCACAAAGTCACATGGAATATTACACATTATGATGTTTTTGGTATATAATTTCTAATAAATTTAGTTGTGGAATTTCTTTTTGTGATGTTAATCTATGGATATTCACCTAAGATTTTGGTTTATGTTTTTAATTCCAAAATTCATGTGCCCATTATTTTTAAAAAAAATTTGTTCATCTAAGAGAGAATGTATTAAGAATTTGAAATGTATTTTCACTAAAAAAGGGGGATTGTATTGTTTTACATTTAATTAATATTTAATTATTGAAGGAATTCATCATCAAAATATTACTTGAAAGAATCTTTATCAAAATGGTGTATCAATGTTGATGAAAATTAATTTATTAGAAAGAGTTTGATGTCTACATTCAGAAGAAAACCTTCCTTGAAATGATTCGTGTGAGTATTTACTTATAGTTTCATATATAATGAATTTATTAACAATTTTTTCTTTGTATGATGACACTCTAGATGAGTTTAGGCATGGAAAAGATATCATGTATTCCCATTACCATGTTTTTAGTACATGTTTTTTTCACATCTCTTGAGATGAGAGATCGAAGATGGATAGCAAGTCACAATAGTGTATTATTATTGTCTAGAGAAACAATGTGTTTGGATGTAGGTTATATGATCTAGAATTGAATAAACATGATTTGAAATGTGATGAAATATTTATGGGGGATTAAACTATTGCAGATATTGATAAGGGATAAAAATATACTTATCTAACTTCTGATATATTCTTTAATCCAGATCTAGTTTATAATTAAAATATATCTCATTTTATTGATTCTAATGAATTTATTTATGTGTAGAATTATGTTCACAAGGAATAGGTTGGGGTTTATGGTTTCAACACACCTTTTATTTCTGATGTTCTCGTTTCATGGGTAGTTATTGTAACCATAGTTCTACTCTGAAGATCATATATATATCAAACTTATTTTACTCATTAGTCACCTAATTATTATGTGCTCCCCAATAAAAGGTGGAAATATACTATTTTGATGAGGTTAGGGAAAGTGATACCAAGGAAATATGAGTTATGAAAATGGTTGATGAGATTATATCATTACACAACAATTATACTTTTGAGATACTGAAGTTAAATATAGGTAAGATAACATTGTAAATTATATAGATTTATATTATTAAAAATGAGGATTCAAATTATGTTACATGATGCAAGTCATGGTTAGGTGTTAAAGGCTTCAGTTATAATATGAGTATTTATTTTTATGATATTTTCTCATCTATTTTAAAAAAGTCTTCCATTTGGGATATTTTGGGTTTGGATACATGTCTTGATCATCATATTGAGTAGATAAGATGTGAAGTCATATTTCCTCTAATAAAATATATATGAGGATATTTATATAGATTATCCAAAATATTTTTTTAGAATAGATAAAGAGAATTATTTTTAATGTTTATTTAATGGATTGAATGGTCTGACTCAAGCTTTGAGGTAGTGGTATATGATGTTTGAATCTGTCATTTTTCATCAATGCTTTAGAAAGACATCTTCTGATATATACTTTTCTTTAGAGATTTACTAAGGATTATTTTATTATACTATTTCTTTATGTTGATGATATACTTATTGATGGTCATGATTCTTTTAAAATTGACAGATTAAAGAAGGATCTTTGTCAATATTTTGTGATAAGGGACATGGGTTTAGTACTATATTCCTAGAAAGTTAATATCCTATGATATAAAGGGAAAGAAAATATGGTTATCTTGGGAGAGATATATTGGGAAGGTTCTTGAAGTATTTTCCATAGATAGAGAGGAAATTGATAGTACTCCTCTTACTTTAAATTTTACCCTTAGTGTAAGTTAATCTCCTTCAACAAATGAATATTGATATGGGATAAAACACATATATTTTTATTCGATCATTTTTTGTTTGATGTATGTGATTTTATGTGGTAGACTGGATAGAGTTTATTTAGTCAGTGTGGTTAGTCATTTTTATATAATAAAGGTATAGGTAATTAGAGAGAAGTATAGTAAATACATTGTTACCATTGTAGTACTTATGATATGATATTCTATATCAGAAAAGGGGAACATATTCTTTTTGTTTTATTAAATTTTTATATGATAAGATATTTGAAATCAGGGTAGTCTAATTTAGGTTATTTGAGCACTTTTTCATGGGTGATGTATCTTGGTAGTCTAGATTTCAGATATTTGGTACTTGATCTACCTCTTTGTATGGGATTATTTCGACTACAATGGAATTCAAAGAATTATTTCGGTTGAATAATTTTATTCAAGAGCTATGTTTTATTCTTCATAATTATGTTTTATTATTTGATAGTGGGAGTGATATTTTTGTAGGAAAAAATCCCAATTTTCATGGTAGGAAGAAATATATTGATTCTTGGTATCATTGTATTTGTTAATCCCTTGATTTAAGATAGTTAGAGATCGAAAATATCACCATTAATGAAAATGATTCCCAAATTTGTTCCAAGATCTTAACGGTAGGTAAATTTTTTACATGTGAACTAATTGTAGGGTTGGAAGTTATCCCCAGTTATAATGGAGGAGATGTTTTTTAGGCCACCTCCTCTCCTGAGAATCCCGTCATGTTATATCTTGAAAATAAAATAAATAAAAAATAGATATGATGAGTTATGAAAGATTTGATAATTTTTATGTGGTTGTATTTTTTTAATAATACATTTTTTTTCTAGTGAAATGCTCTTCTCTCAGTCAGATGTGCAATGTAGTTAAGGTTAATTCCTTGGATTTTCAAATATTAAACCTATAAAATTTTCCATGTTTTATTGAATTTAATATTATGTAGCATTGGATATGATCCTGGGGTTCTTCATCTTCAAATTTTATTTATACAAAAAAATTGCTCTACATGGTTAGATATACTTGGATTTCTTTATCCAGCTGCATTCTAATTTTAAAGATTCATTCATACGATGTCTTTTTTCTACCGTTGATATGATATTTTTTCAGAGTATTATTTTTGAGGCCCCTCTCATATTTGGGAGTATTTTCTATTAATTCATAATTATCAATGGGTTCACCTTTCGTTACTAGGTCCCTTGTTTTTTCCCTTTTCGGTTTTCTACATTAAATTTTTTTGAGTCATAATTAAATATTTGGAACATATTTTTTTTGGTCATTTGTCATCAGATTTATTTTTCTAGGATTCTTTAAGGGGAAAAAAGTTACATCCACTTCATTTTCTCATTGTTTTTCATTTTCAAATTTTTTATTTGTCAACATTCCCAATACATCGAAGGCTTGTTTTCATGTATTGGTGATTAGAGTGTATAAATTTCTTTCAAGTGTAAAAAAAATTAACTTTATACTTATTTTTTGGAACACTTGGGGAAACTAAAAAATTATGTAGTTATAAAGTAGAAGATGAAGATATAAATATTATCATGAATTATGGGATTTGGATGCAAGAAAAAAATATGGGATTTTGTTTATTCTAAAAGAATAAAAACAGAGGGACATAAATAAATTTTTTAATGCATCATGTAATAAACCAAATCCAAATGATAAAAAATCAACATGAGGGGTACACCTATCTTTATCAAAGAATATAGGAACAACTCATGAATATAAGTCATGGAATATCAAGAATCCATTGGTGGTATAAGATTTTATGGGGTCATCTATAAAATCTATGATAAAAAACCAAGAGAGATGACATTACAATACTAAATGTTGCCCAAATTTTGAGGGTAATTATAACCCCTACCAAAACCCTATCTGTTCAGACCCTCCATATAATATTTTCCCCCAACTCCATAATGACACTTCAAATTTCGCATTACCAAGAGTGGGACTTAATATACCGTTAGTATACGGCCCAATGAAATTGATGAGGCAGAAGAAGAAAGTGAGAGGGGATAATGGATTGGATTTGAATGTAGTGAAAACTAGTGGATTCAAGAGATGAATTCAGGGTCCACTGATTAATTATAGATTCTTCAAAATATAGAAAGTTGCAGAGCATCGGCCCCTTCTAAATTTTTTATAGGTGGAGGTTGGATTATTTTTGAACTAAATATCCTAATGAAAATCCATTGTTATAACTAGCATGGGCTTCGAAACCAATGATCTGTTTGTATTCTCCAACACCATTATTCTAAAAGTCACCTTCATATGGTTTTCTAGTCCAAAACTATATTATAATATAAGGGAATAGAGTGTGTTTTAAAAAAAAATTGGGTTCCATGGATGTTTCCTAGTCCATCTATAAGGCCCTTATGGTGGTATATCACTTATTTGAAGGGAGGTGGTGTGTTTCAGGGTAAAATATTTCACATAAAATTACATTTCCACCACCATCAATCAACAAGAATTTCCGACATGGGCTTTTGAATGTTTTTTTAGAAGGATCTGTGAGAGGAATAAATGGATGTTATTATATCTTATTAAAACATTATGTGAGATATTTCCTATATGCCTCCATTCTAGTGGAAAATTTAATGAAATTATGTTCCAGAATAAGACATAAGGTGTTGACGACAGACCCTACACAACAATGGTGGAGTTACCTCAATAACCTCATATGGAAGATCATTATGATCTGGGATTTTTAGGAAATACTTTTACAAGGATTTGAGATAATTTTGTGAATAACGATATTAATAAACATTTGGATACATTTTTGGTGTCTTTTTAATGGTCAAATGTCTATAGTTTATTCCAGGTCTCTCACATGTCTCCCACCACATCAGGACACTTCCATGTCCTCATTGATATGTCAAATGGTTATGGAAAATGGAAACATGTGAGAATATTAAAATTTTATGGATTTTTTGTCAATTATAAAAAAATTGAAGAAGTAGTTCGCCCATTCTAGAAGGCTAGAGATCCTAATATAGGATTAAATATAAACTATGTGGATTACATAATGAATTGGTGGAGAAAATTCAGGTTTCACTAGCCTAATAAGACGTATGAAATATTTTAAAATAATTTAATTTTTTTTATTCTCACCCCTCTTTAATTTTCTCTTTCCATAATTGGAATCCTTAAAGAGAAACCAGATAAAGATCTTTGAATTGTCAAATTTTTCTTGTCCATATGCACACATGAACACCATATAAAGGAAGATCATTCCAACACCTTCTACTTCCACCAGAAGGCCTCCATGAGGTGATGCAATAATTCCATATCTTTCCTCAAAATATTCTGAAGGTATATCTATGACCAATGAGATAGGGATCCATTATATTATCAAGTAATTTTATCAAAATCTTTACAGGGATATAGAATGATCCATTTATTATAATATTACATATTTTATTCAACCTATGGTTATAGATCTAATGAATTTCAATATCACATATGACTTCTCAGATGTTGAAATTATTAGGGTCCTCAATCAAATCCACCCTACCAAAGAACTAGGGTTGGATGGATTTTATTCTCTCCTTTTTAATATATTCTATCCCATTTTTAGACCTGATATTTTATGCCTTATGAAAGACCATTGGGTGGGTAAGGATAGTTCATTTTCCCTTAATGAAATAATTATCACTCTAAATCTAAATATCAAAAAATAAATCTTTTTATCAGATTTTATGATCATTAGTTTAAAAAATACTTCCATCCAAAGCATCTCAATGTTTATAGTCAATATCATGTAATCTTGTAATTATTCCATTATCTCTAAAGGCCAAAATTCTTTGATCTCTAAACTTTTTACTTCTAATAATGCCATGATCACTAGTGAAGTTTTTTAGTCCATTAAAACCCACTATGTTATGAAAATAATCATTATGTAATGGAAAATTGATAGGAAAAAATACATGTTATAGAGTGAAATAAAATTTCCTTCATCTAGTTATGAAAAAAATGGGTTTATATTAATGATGGATTGAGTTAATCATGCAATGTTTCTCATTTTTTCAATTAAGAAAAACAATATTATTGTCCTACCATACAACTTCACCCCTTCTAATTGATTTCTCTATGTGACCCCCTTTCCATTTTTCTCCTTAATTTAGTACATGATTATTTCTCTAATAAAATTTTAGTGGAAATTAATGATAATATTATTCTTGGGGTAAAGGATTTTTAATGACTTCCAATCATCTCTTATATTTTCTTCTCTAATGAAATACTTCTTTTTTCAATGGCCACTCTAAAGGAATGCAGTTCTATCTATCACCTAATCAAAAAATATGAGACAACATCTAGGAAATTAGTTAAACTTGCTAAATATAAAATCTGTTTTAGCTTAGGCGTCCCCCTAATAAAGAAAGATGAACTAAAAAACCATATGTATTTTTTTATTTGAAAATCATAATTAATACATTAGTCTCCCCATGGTCATTAGTTGATCTAAAATGGTATTTTTTTTAATTTTCCTTATATAGTGTAAATAAGAGTATATTGTAAAACAATCAACAGTACTTATAAATAAGGAAACGATATTTTTATTATAACAGTGGAATAATTGATTCTGAGAGATTTCATGTCCTATTTTGAACTTCTTGGCTCGGTGTTTGACTATATTAATTCCTACATCAATAGTTTAAGGCTGTTTCATAATAATGGAAGTTATAGAATTCATTTTTGGCCTAATAAAAGTTTTATACCCCTAAAGAGAGAAGAATAATAGGGTTCTGGGATATACACAATGTTAATGACAACAACATTGCCAAGTAAAGATTCTGGTTGTTTCTTCACCATAATTCCCATTTCACTCAGACTATTTAAAATAAATACTTCCACCAATAATAATTAGGGGGATTAGAATTGGGAACCCACCCCATTTTCATATGAAATGTTTGTGGGTGGTCGAGCGAGTTTATTTTTAGAGGGATCATTTGAAGGATTGTTAATGGTGCCATAGTTATAATATGGAATGACCCATAGTTGGTAGATGGAGAAGGGATGATGGAAACATTCCAGATGATCCCTAGTTTGAAGGATGTGATATTTTTCTATCTATTTAATGATACATGTAATGTCTGGTGCACAGAAAATATTAGTTCCAAGTTTAATAAAATAGATATAAGGATTATAATATTTATCCCATGTTTGACAAGAATGGGGAAGGACATGTTGTGATCGATAAAAGACATCTTAATAATTTATTCAGTGAAGTTTGGATATATGATGGCTCTTGAGACATTATACTAATAGGGTTTTATGCCCTAGAAAACCATGTGGAATTTGTAATTTTGACACAAATTGCATTGTTTATGGTGGTAGGTCTGCATCAGAATATTTTTTTCCAACTATTCTCACTCATACCCCATTGAAATTTCTAACTCTCTAAATCCTATGAGCATGATCATGTTAGAATCTCCCCAACATGTGACTATCTAGTGTCTTGGGTTAGGGGCTGTATGGAACCCGTGGTGTTCAAATTCATGTTAACTTTTGGAAATCGTTCTTTAAAATGAAGTGCTACTAGTGAAATGGTTGGCCTCCCATCATGTGGATATTTTTTCATTGTTACGTATCATGGAATATTTTATCTGGTATCCAAGAAACAACTATAAATTCAACCTATGTTCTATACAAAATTCATTATGGATTGAGAGGGCCCCTTCTTTGATGAAAAAATAGAAATATCAGGAGGAATAAAATAAGAATATTTAAAAAATAAGATATATCATATGAAACCCCCACCATGGTTTTATGAATATTAATGTGGAAGTGTCACTATCAGGGAGTGTTAATCGGTATTAGTGTGATGGATTAGGATTCTTTATAATGTATTATTCCAACAAACCAAATTTTCTCAATGATTTTTGGGAACCACCCATGGAAAAATCCCATGAAATATATGCTGTAATTCAGTTCTCTTTCATGATACGATTGAAATATATTATTATTGAATCAAAATATCTCACCATTATTATTTAAATATATGCAATGGGGAGGGGATTCAAAAAATTTGGCTTATTGATTTTGATGATCCTTTACCAACTCTAACTATTCATGGAGTTTAATTTTTTTTCCTTTAACTAAATAGAGGGGAAAGGGGTATCCCATTACCTAGGGAACCATTTTTTTATCAAGAAACATGTTTAGTTGGATTATTTTAATTCCTAGTGAACTATATTATAATTCACGACCTTTGTTACTTTAATTAGGTACAGGTGTTTTTAAAAAAATATTATATGAATGTTTATCATAATATATATATATATATATTAAACTGAAAATATATAAAAATGATAAAGAAAATTACTCCATTACTGTTAAACCAACAATTTTATTTTTCTAGAAATGCTTTTTTTAAATGAAGATCATTTTTTTGTTTAATGACACATGTATTAAATCCATAGTTAGGGGAAGTATAGTTAGTGTTCTAATGTATTTTATCTCCAACATCCTTTATCTTTTCTTCTATGTTTCCCCATTAAATGTTGTTCAATTTTGATAAGGAAATTGACCATTATTGTCATTACACAGTTTCCGCACTCGACACCTCAGTGAGAGTTACCTTCTAAAAGAGCAATTATAATCCTCATTAGCATTATATTTCTATTTCAGCACATTTTATTATATTAAATAAACTATTTATCATGGAATTTATAATGATATTTTCCATTAAATGATCCCTATCTCAAAAATATTAGATTCCACTGAGACAAAAGCTAGTAGCTGTATCTAAGCACTATTGAATGTGAAGAAATAGTCATCTCTATATAAATCCATTTTCAATGATAAAAACCACTTTCTTTATAATAACCATTAAAAAGGGACCCCCTTTATCAATGATAGAAATTGTGCTGATAAAGGCCATACTATTGTAGTGAGAAATTAAAATTACATCACACTACAACAACATATAAAGGTAGATGAAACTTTCATAATTTAATTGAAATAAAAATTACAACATAAATATGACGACCTGAATATTCATGAATAATATTACCTTTATTTTATTTAAATAAATTTATTATGGATATAGAAAACACATTAATTTTTTTTAACCAATTTGGTTTAAATGACCTTCATGAATCATTACTGTTGATAATATAGTAGTTGAACAATGATAACATGACTAGAATAAATTTATGGTTTTTAATAAAAGAATTTTCTCAACACAGAGAAAGGAGAGGATATCCTCATATATTATTCTTGAGCTATACAAATCTCATTTTCAGAGCTTATAATGGAGGTAGCATCATGAGGTTTATCTCTTGACTAAGCCCATGCTGAGCTTCAACATGTTAAGCTTGAACAAAACCTCCTATGGGAGAAGTGGATGTTAATAGAGATTACCACATGAGTGATGTTATCCGAGCCTCCCTAAGAGTATTGCACAATATATCACCTTAACCATAGGTATTATGTGGGTGTTATAAGGGGTTATGTAACAATACCCTATCACTATGGCTATCTGCATTATTTTTTTAAAGAAAAAATAATATACATTCATTTTATTATTGTAACTTTCTAAATAGTTTTTAAAGAACAACTACTATTTTTTGTTGATATTCAATTAAGAAATATATTTTTATTAATTAATGGATTTTTGAATAAAGTAATATTTTAATAAAATATTATTACTAAATCATTTTTTATTAAATATAAATTATTTTATAATTTGTATATAGTTGTAATTTTTATTAACGTTCGAAAACTATTTTTTTCCAAAACCCAAGAATTTTCAATAAATGTTGGTTATTATTTTAAAAGTGAAAATTAAAATATTTGGAAAAAAATTTAGACTAAATGTATATTATTTTTTAAATTAGGACATAAAATTTATTCAATTGTGAATTGTTCATAATTTTCTAAGATAGATGAATTTTTTATTAAGGATTAAATACCATTTAAATATCTAATGTGTTTTTTGACATCATAATAACCCAATAGTGATATAATAAATTAATATAAAATTGTTATTCCTCCAATATATATTTTACCTATAAAATTGATTTTATATTTGATTGATTAATTTTAAGATTCATTAGTGGAACCTCCAGGACATAAAAAATATTTTAACTTTTTAAAATGACTTCTATGAGAGTGTGACTCACCTCCTCATAAGAAAGCCTAATATTTTAAGATGTTCAGACATTAGAATTATAAAATAACCTTTTCCACTCCCTTTTAGAAAAAACCATGTGAGAAAACCAGGGGATGGTTAGTGGTTTTAATTTTATTAATTTGTAGTGTCCAAAACCTAAATAATAAAGAATTCCCTATGGTTTCCAATATAAACCCACTCAATCACTTATTCCTCTTCTCGAAAGCCATTTAGAGCTCAATAAAACACTAACATATTATATTTATAATCCTCCCAATTCACCCCAAGCTCCCAAGAGGTTTTCCCTGAGCCTTTAGGATCACACATCCATGTAAGGGATCCTCACTTTTTTCTCCTCATTTCAAATTCAAGCATCTTATTTGAAAGTAGTTATTTTAATTTTGAATTTTTATAATGTGATTATTTTATAATGATTATATTAATGTCTATTTGATGTTATATTAAAGAGTGATTATTAATCCCCCCTCTTATTTACCCTTACTTAAGCCGTTACTATGCTAAAATTTTGTAAGGGATTTCACTCTCCTCATTTCCATTCAAGCTACTCTTTTACATTATGAATATTAATTTACATATATACATGTTGGGTTATGATGTCCCAAGATCCCCATAATATTAATTTGATGTATATATGATGATATATTCATTTCACTCTCATCAATCCCCCAATGATCCCATAACCACACCCGTTACTATGTCAATATTCCATAATGGATCTTCCACCCTCCACTTTTATCAGGAATTATTTTCATGTTATATCGTTGATTTTATTTTATTCCTATTTTTGGATATGTTATTATATACCCTCATTATGTTCCATATTTTTTATAAATGACTAGATACCCTTTCACTCATATTTATCCCTCTTATTAACCTTTATGTATACTAGTTACCATGCCGAATTTTTGTAAATTATTCCTTCGTTTATCTTTTTTTCTCCAAGTTTTTTTTATTGTTAAACACTTTTATTTTCAATTAAAAATGTTGGGGTATGATATCAATCCTCCCCCATAATTCCTTCATTATGTTTCAATTATGAGATACCTCTTTTTCTCTAATTAATCCCTCCCATGTAAACCTGTTACCATTCAAAATTTCATAAGAGTTATTTCATTTTTCCTCTTTCTTCATGTTTCTTAATTATGTTATGACATATATTTTAAAATTCCATGTGTTGATACATGTATCTATATGACTAACTTATAATAAATTTCAGGTATATATGATGAGAGACCCCTTATTCTCTGATGATCATTTTTTATGAATTTTTATGTTTTTCCATTAGGCTGTCAAAATTGCACCACAATTTTTAATGCTAGAATCATCATGTAGAAAATACCATGCCAATTTCATTGCCAAGGGTATTAACCATTATTCACATATACTCATTGATTATGTAATTTCATATATGTATTCCATATACCTTTATCATAGAATAATTTATGATGTTTAATGATTCTGTGTTATATGATCATTGTGGAACACTTATGCATGTAATTAAATGTTTGGGAATTGTGAACACTAATAGTGATCCAATGCATTGGATAATGATTATTTTCTTGATAATTCATGTGAAATGAAGGTTTAATCATGAAAATTCATGTTCAATGACACTTTAATCATGATTATTCAGGTGCAATGATGGTTTACTCATGTTGATTCATGTGCAATAAAGGTTTACTCAAGATAATTAATGTGAAATGAGGGTTTACTCATGATAATCCTTGTTCAATGAGAATTGGATCATGCTAATATCATGTTTTATGTTGATGCAAAATTTCCATGTTATGATAATCATCTTATATCATTCCATTATGTTTATGTTTCTCTTCTGCTCCATTAATATAAGAAATTTCCTAACATGTACTGTATTCTTCATGTTATGCCTTTTTTACTCCCCTACCATGATTTATAATATTACCCTTTTCATATCTATGTCCTCAACTTATCCCATGTAATTATAAATATGAATAAATTTTGTGGTCATATAAAATATGTTTTCAAAAAATCCGTCACATTTTTATATCTTAAATTATCATGGAATGTTCCTAATTTCCCAAGACACTAGACCTCTAGATCATCATAGTTTTCTTAATTGCATGTTTATGTAATAAATCATGTCTAAATATGTAATAAAGTGAAGATTTTTTATAGTTGGTATAAAAGTATATGTTTAGTTATTTTTGAGATTGGTATTTAAAAACCCTAGTGAATTCTATATGGATTAGACTAAGTATAAGAAAAATGTCCTTAAATTTTTGTTAGTATAGAGTTAGTGGGTTATCGAACAAATAAAACCCTGTATAGATACGAAGAAGTTGAGTTGGCTCTATCATATATGTATATAGGGGTAAAACCCTAAAACACTACTTTGAGTTAGACTCGATCATGAACTAGTGTATAAAAAAAGGCCTTACTATACTCTTGGTTCGACACTCCCAGGGGATATTCTTTGGTAAATTTATAAGCATAGTATGAACAATTATTAATGGTGAAAAAATCTCATAATAATAAATGTTAGGAGATAGATCAAGGATGACATAGATTGAAGCTTGTAAATTTATCAGTTAAATTGATATATGTAATTTATAATTTATCCCCTAAATATCATTGGATTCCAATTTATGTGTAAAAATGTTTAAGATACTCATCACTAATTTTCCTTTTATTCTAGCCAGTGGCTGATAATATGAGGAATATGTCTAACAACTAATGAAAAGGAAAACTTTAGGAATTTCCCATTGAGATTCCCAATCAAATGAGAGCTCAATTATGACATATCAAGATTATTCCAAACCAGTTATCAAAAATATTGATGAAAAATTGGAAAATTTTTGAATTCCAAAGTAAATCAATGAAGAGGAAGATGAAATCTCATGAATGTCTATCTTCTAAATTTGATATGGGGAGAAGATGCAATTTATGTCGTGCAACAAGTGTGGAATGAGCCACCAAGAGAAATGTCACAAAGGGACTATGAGATGTTTTATGTGCAGAAAGTAAGGGAAAAAAGTATCAAATTGCCATAAAATAATGGATAACATGATGGATGGAAACAACATTCCATCTAAGGAATCATTCACAGTTTTATGGTATAAATGTGAAGAAGTCAGGAATTACCAAAGACAATTCTCTATTGAAAGGGCGGAGAAGCGCGATGAGAACCAACAATCTTCATGAACAAGGGAACTTGGTAAGTCCTATTCTAAGATGGATAATTATGAATTAATCACATGTAACCACTACTTAAAATAATTTTATGTCATAATTTATTTCAATTCATGCCCTATTAGTATATATTTTATGTTTTCTAATAACATTGAGTCCCTAGAAGAAATAATATTAAATCATTATGGAAAAACTTCTATAAGTATTGAATCACATGTTGACGTTTGTGGGAATGTTCTTATTGGAAAATTTATAAGTCTCCCTTTTATGAAATTTTTGATAAAAATACAAATTCATTTCTTATGCCTCAAGGTAGATGAAAATTCATGGGAAAACCTATCATAATCATGATCTGGAGTTTGCTACATTGATCTTTACATTAAAAATCAGGTAACATTGTCTCTTTAGGGAGAAGTGTGAAATATATACAGATCAAAAAAGTCTAAAATATATATTCACATAGAAAGAGTTGAATATGCACCAATGAATATGGTTAGAGATGATCAATGACTATAAATGCTCAATCTATTACTACCCAGGGAAAGTGAACAAACTGGTAGATGATCTAAGTGTAAAGGGACCATCAATTCAATCATTAATGAGAATTTAAAAGGATCAAATTTTATTTGATTTTATTAATATGGAAATGAAAATCATAAAGAAGGGAACATAATTAATTATTTCACAAATTATTTATCATCTTCCTCTTTTGGAAAGGTGAAAGGATGCTCAAAAAGATGATGTGCGAATTCAGAAGAAAGTAAAAAACTTTCAGAAAAGGGAAATACTCAGAGTTCAATGTTAATGAAGAAGGAATTATGAGATTTGGGTCGAGAAAATGTGTTCTATAAAATCTGAAGATGAATAAAGAACTTCTGGATGATTTATGTTGTGTGAATTTCCCCAATAACCCAGGAAACAAAAATATGCATCGAGATATTTGAGACCATTATTGGTGGGATAGAATGAATAAAGAGATCATTGAGTATACATCAATGTGATTGGAATGTCAGCAAGTGAATGTTGAGAGGCCAATGTCTAAGGGGATGATGACACCATTACCTATACAAACACGAAAATGGGAGAAAATCACCATGGGATTTTTCACAAGACTTCCAAAGACATCTAAAGGAAACAATGTTATCTAGGTTTTTGTGGATCTTTTAACAAAGACTATACACTACAATGAAATATTGGTGGATTTATCATTGCATAAACTGGCACGGATATAAATCTGGGATATGGTAAGGATATATGGAGTACCACTATACACTGTATCCGATCGAGATCAATGATTCACCTCTATGTTCTAGAAGAGTCTCTCACATACTCTGAATACTGAACTGAACTTCAGTACGACTGATCTTCCTCAAACTGATGTCCAATTTTAGAGGACTATCCAAACAGTTGGGGACATGATGAGAGAATACTCAATAGACTTAAAATAACGGTGGATCAAAATATTCCTCATCTTTAATTCTCTTACAATAATAGTTTCCACTCAAGCATCTAAATGGCTCTTAATGAATCCCTTTATAGGGAGAGGTGTAGATCACCAGCAATTTGGGATAAAGTTGGGGAGTAAAAACTCTTATGTCCAAAAAATGGTTGAATAAATAGTGGAGAAGGTTAAGACCATCTAGCAGCACATTAAAGCTACTCAGAGTCGACAAAAGAACTATACTGATAATCGTTGATGAGACATAGAGTTTAATGTTGGAGACATGGTATTCCTCCATATATCTCTATGGAAGTGAGTTATGAGATTTTGGAAGAAGGGAAAGCTTATTCCAAGGCTCATCAACACTTTTTTATATCATTATTTGCATTGGAGAACTGGCCTATCAACTAGAACTCCCACTGAACTCATCTAAAGTACATGGTGTATTCCATGTATCACTCTTGAGGAAGTAAATACCTGACCCATCACATGTACTCAATCTAGAGGTGGTACATTGGATAATTTCTTCTCCTATGAAAAAAATCATGTTAGGATCTTATATCTTTTGGAAAAAGTTCTATTAAATAAGACAGTGACCGTCATTGAAGTGTTTTGGAGAAAAAAAATGTCTAACGAAGAAATGTGAGAACCATAGGAAGGGATAAGGTAAAGGTACCCTCATCAGTTTTTGAGTGGGAAAAGAAAATTTTGAGTTTGAAATAACTTAAGGTGAGAAGTTTGTAACGACCTGAAAATTCATGAATAAAATTCCATTTATTTTATTCAATTAAATTCCTTATGGATATAAAAAATCGCATTCCCTTTTTTATTTTATAAAATTGGGCTTAAATGACAATTAAGTATCATTACCGTTGACAATATAGTTGTTGAACAGTGATAACATGACTATGATAAATTTATGGTTTTTTTAAAAAATAATTTTTTCGACATGGTAAAAGGAATGGATTACCATATCCAGTAGACTCAAGCCATTCAAAGCTCATTTTTCAGAGCTCAAAAAGGAGGTAGTGTCATTGGGATTCTCTCTTTATGAAGATGAAGATGAGCTTCAACATGTTAATATTGAACGGAACTACTTATGGGAGAAGTGGAAGTTAATAGAGATTACCACCTGAGTGATGTTATCCGAGCCACTCCAAGAGTCTGTAATTATCGCACTCCTTACCCTTATATATTATGCGGGTGTTATATGGGGTTATGTAACAAGACCCTAGCAGTGTGATTATGTTCATTAGTTTTTTATATAATAAATAATATACATTCATTTTATTATTGATATATTGTAAATATTTTTTGAGTCACAAATATTATTATTTGTTAATATTTATTTAATAAATATATTTTCATGAAATAAATGATTTTTAAAATAAAAAAATTAAACAAAATATTATTAATTTTTTTTTATAATATATAAATGATCAAATAATTTTTATTGAGTTGTAATTTCTATTAAGATTTGAAATCTATTTTTATCAAAACCCATGAATTTTCAATAAATGTCAGTTTTTATTTTAAGTGGAAATGCAAAAATATAGAAAATTGTTTTGATAAATTGAATATTATCTTTTGAATCAGGTCATAAAAATTATCCAATAGTTATTTTTTCATAATTTTCTTAGACAGTCGATGTTTTGGGTAAAAATTAAATACTGTTTAAATATATAATGTGTTTTATGACATCAAAATTGAATAATAGTGATGTAATAAAATACTAAAAAATAATTATTCAGCCAATATATGTTTTACCTTTAGAATAATCTGATTTTATATTTGTTTGATTAATTTTATGGTGCCCTAGTGCACCCTCCAAGACTTATAAAATATCATAACTTTTTAAAATGATTTCCTTGAGAGTGTGACTCACCTTCACATAAGAAAGCCTAATATTTTAATAATTTATTTTATTAGACTTATAAAATAATTTTTTACACTACCCTGTGGGAAAAACCATGGGAAAAAACAATGTAATGTTTTGTGGTTTTGATTAGTTTAACGTTTAGTGTCCAAAACCTAAATAAAAATAGTTCCCTCTCCATTCCAATATAAACCCACTCAATCTCCCATTCCTCTTCACTCAAAAAATTTGGAGATCATCCAAACCCTTCAATTCTCTCTATAAAATCTTCCCAAGGTGACCCAATATCCTAAGAAGCCCCTCCCAATCCTTTTATATCACACTTCCAGGTAAGTGATCCTCACATTCCTCTCCTCCTTTCAAATTCAATCATTTTATTTGAAAGTAGTTCTTGTATTTTAGAATGGTTACAATGTGATTATTTTATAATAATTATATTACTCTCTGTTTAATTACATTTTAATGAGGGATTATTTTTCCTTCCTGCTTTTTACCCCTACATAATCCATTACTATTCCAAAATTTCGGAAGGAATTTCACTCTTCTCATTTCCATTCATGCTAATAGTTTACATTATTATTCTTATCTTACATATATATATATATGTTGGTATATGATATCCATAACCACCATACTATAAATTTGATGTATATATGATTATATCTTCCTTTTAATCTCATCAATACCCCCTGTGACATTTTGAGAACACCTATTACTATTCTGAAATTCCGTAAGGGATCTTCCACCATATTCTTTTATCAAGCATTCAATTCATGTTATATATTTGATTTTATTTTATTCCAATGTTGGGATATGTTATTATATATCCCCCTAACATCCCATATTATTTATATACAATGATTTTCTCTTTAACTATCATTTATCCCTCTTATAAACATTTATACATACTCGTTACCGTGAAATGTTTTTGAAAATTATTCTTTCCTTTTTCTTTTTTTTTGTCCAAGTTTATTTATTTTTTTGTACTATTTAATTTTAAATTAAAAACTTTGGGGTATGATTTAGAACCTCTCCCATACTTCTCAATTTATGTTTGAATAATGAGAGACCTCTTTCTCTCCCATTAATACCTCCCATGTACACCTGTTACCATGCTGAAATTTCATAAGAGTAGTTTCATTTCTACTCTTTCTAAATGATTATTTATTATGTTATGCCTTATATTTCAAAATTCAATGTGTTGATACATGTATAAATATTAACTTTTTACTTTCCATTTCATGTATATATGATGAGAAACCCATTTCCCTCTCATCAACCATTTTTGTGAATTTTAATGTCACACCATTAGGATTTCAAAATTGCACCACAATTTTACTTATCAAAATAATTGTGTAGTGAATACCATGCCCATTTCTCTATCATGGGTATTCACAATTATGTATATATACATATTGATTATATAATTTCTTATATGTATTCCACATTCCTTTTTCATAGAATAAATGATTTTGTTGAATGATTCAATGTTATATGATCGATATGGCATAATTATTCATGAAATAAAATGTTTATGAAGGGCGCACCCTAATAGCACTCCAATGAATTGAGAAAATGTTTAGTATCATGACACTTTGTAATGAATGATATATTTATAGACTAATAAATTTTTAAATCTATTAATATTTATGACTGAGATATTTATTTTATTATAAAAAGGGAAAAAAATTTAATAGCGTACTCGACACACAACAAAGGGTTTCTTGTCTATCTTACATTGCACACAACATCGAGTTATACCGAAAAATAAAATATTATCATTATTATTTTAAATGTTAGTTAACACATATATGTTTTATTTCTGGGAATGAACATAACTTACTAAATTATAATTAAACATGTTATGTAAATGTTTTTATATATATCCAGTAAATTTTAGACCTGTAAAATAATAATGAATCTCATTTTATGAATGAAAAACTATAATATTTTTAAAAAGCCAGTTTTCCAAATTTTGATGGTGAACCATTTTTAATTTTAGTTTTTTTCACTTTTATATGTTCAATTTGACAAAATAAATTTTTTCTTTAGAAGATAGACATACAAATTTACTTTGGATGAAATTTTGGAATTTTTCTGATAAAATTCATATTTTTTTAATAGTGAAAAAATACTACATTTTAATTCAAAACTTCTTTTTAATATAATTAATTTCTTATTTTAATTGGGTTTAATGTTTTTTTAGATTATTTTTTCACCATTTATTCAAATTATTGTCATTTTATATAATTTCACTTTTAAATTGGACATAAAAACCTGTTAATCTTTTGACAGTTATTACTACTTAAAAACATCTTTTTGGTTTTGATAATAGAAATTAATTTTAAACATATTTTTGAAAATTTTATGCTTTGAATATGGAATAATGGATTCCATATTAGTAATCAGGAAGTCAAAATTGAGTTAATATATACATTTTTTTATACATTATGAATATTAACTTTAGTAATTATTTTATTTACCATGGTTAGAGGGTAAATCTAGTAAATAAGGGTAAAATAAAGATTATAATAATATTAAAATACCCTAACACGTATCATAATTCCATTTGATGAGATATGTTAGACTATGGTCATCCTTGGGTCGATTTGGGTACCCCATGGTGCCACATAGTAGTGATAATGACATGTTATATTAATGAATTTAATGTTAGGAGAAATATAAAATAAAGATGTATCTCTTAGTAAATAAATTTTTATATTTGGATATATAAGAGATATTTTCAACTATAAATAGTAATTAAAATCCTAAAAATATTTCCTAAATCATGGTATTTTATTTATAATTTTTAGACATAAAATAAATAAATTTATTTATGACACAATTATGATGTACTGATTACCTTATTAATGAATGATTTAAATACATGATATTATAAATATTAAAATAAATTTATTTTGAAACGTTTTATTCCATAAAATAATTTTATAAATGAGTATTACTTGATATATTTTCATTAATGATGTTTTTTCTATATACTCAAATTGTTATGGATTTTTAAATAGTCATCACATGAATAGTAAAAAATTGACAAAAATGAGTTTTTAAAACAAATACTATTTTACTAAATGATATAATAGTACTCAAAAAATAATATTCTTTCAAATTAATTAGATAATGTATAAAATTTAATTCATTAACCACTTGAGGTTATATTTTTATTTTATAGTAACTATATTAATCATATAGTAGGAATATACAAGAAGACAAGGTAAGAGTCCAATTAGTTAACAAAGAGTCAAAGCTAAATGATAAGGTTATATTTATGACCTAGACTTTTATAAAACCTATTAGTTGTGATTTTTTCTACCCAAAATAATATTATATTTGAAATAAATTACATTGGGACCATTTGAAACTCAAAATGATTTATAATGAAATAATATCTCAATACCTTCCTAATGTTCCCCTCCTCCCTCTTATAAAAGGGCATCAACTCTACACATTTAATCAAACTATCAAGCCCGTTGTCTAATAATAATTATGACCAAAAAGGATCCCAACATATCTACCGTCCTCCTATTATCCATAACTATGGCATCAGTCAATAAAATAATGCCTTTTGGCTCAAATCAAAGGAAATTAGACGTTTCTAGAGGTAACATCTTCTCTAATGTTCCTTTCCATTATTTTACATCTTCACTCTCAATTATATTATTATTATTTGATAACATAAAAAAATAGTATCCTCAATATACTAGGATTTTTTTTATGAGATGGATTCAAACCACACTTACACTCACCTCTATCTAATGGATACAAATATATAGTTTCTGTGTATGATGAACTGCTGCATCACAAAACGACGATTGTTCAATTTTCGACTACCACCAATCATGGTGGAAATTTTTATGAAAATATATTTATATATTATATATATTATATATATTTTTTCTCTATTCTTTTTTATTTTTATTTACATAATACCTCTGTGCTTTTCTTGATGTGTAAATATGACAATTTCATTTGAGGTAGTGAAGACTACCGCCCCCTCAAAGTGATATGACTCCTTCTTTCCATAAATGGAACATATAAAGGATATATTTAATGGAAATATGTAACATATAGATCATATGATATTATAATGGAATTATAATATACATGTGTATCATTTATTTATCATTTCTTTAATATGAAAAATAAATGAAAGTAGCGTTCATGAGTACGTACGACTTATCGTCCCCATGAACAGTGCATTTCATTTCTTATCTCCAAATGTTATGGAAAATTATAAATACATATGGACTATATATTTATGATATTTAAATAATGAATATTTTTTTGGATATAATGTAACTTTGGTCACAAGTACAATTTGTAATTATAACAAATTAATTTTCAACTCAAGTACCCAATATCGACATAATGACTGATATAAATGTAAATAATTATGTAATTTTTATAATGTGGTAATAAGTGATATAAAATGAATAATTTATTTGAAAAAGGATCTTAAGAAAGTGAAAATTAAATACGAATTATTATTCAGGAAGAACAAGGAACATACATGACAAATCAGGCTCAAGGTAAGGGAACCCTTCACCCACCTCTTTTAGTCAATGAATTCTTTAATGTTATGTATGTTAATTTCCAATTTATTATGTTAGGATATGTTATTATATATCCATATTGCTGTAAATTTTATTTCCAATTTATGACAGACCCTTTTCTATCTAATCAAATCATTTGATGAAATTTTAAGTGATGTCGTTAGGCTCGCAAATTTTTGTAAGGGAACTTCTTAACCCAATTTCCATTATTTTGGTTAATCATGTACTTAATGATTATTTAGTTCTATGACTATTTTAGAAATTAATTTTGATATATTATCATTCATTTATACATTCTTTATGTGTACCTACTCTGAATACACGTAATTGATCTATATTATTTTTAAAATGATCATCATAAGGGAACCTTTCACCCTCCAATTTTAGTCAAAGACTTATTTTATGTTTTCTCTTTTAATTTATATTTTCTTTTGAAGGTATTTGTTTTTATATATCCTTATTGATAGAAATTTTATTTCCATGTGATGATATACTCTTTTATCTGTCATAAATCAATTTTATGAATTTTAATGTGATGTTGTTAGGCTGCCGAATTTTTGTAAGGGAACTTTTTCACCCAATTTCTATTCTTTGGGTTAATCTTCTAATTGTTGATTATCTCATGCTATGATTATGTGAGAAATTAATTTTGATGTCCTATCTTGTGTTTATAATTTCATTATGCTTACATATAATTAATAAACATTATTAATCAATTTTATTTACAAAATGATCATTGTAAGGGACATTGTCTCAATCTCTTTTCATTGAACATATTTTGATAATATACACCTCCTATTTTTATATGGTTTATAATAAATCCCTTTGAAATTTAATTTCATTCAAAGGGAATACTTTTTCTATGAAGATTTTTACTAAATGATAAGAGGAATATTTTTAATGTTTGCTGCAACAATGAACTTTATATCGATGCATGGATTATTTGATATTTCTCTTCCTTAACAAGTCGTAATTTTTTTAAAAGGAAAATAAATACCAAATACGTATTTTACATATTTTAGTATTGAAAATTTATTTTTAAATGGATTGAGTATTTCAATATATTTAAATTCCTTCTTATGATTGCAAATGAAATTTTATTGTTGAAATGTTATTTGTGAAATGTTAGTATTTGAAATATTTTAAGTGTCATGACTATATAATGGTACTTGGATATTTGACGAGTGGTAACGTGATAAACCAATGACAGGTTGTTATTTGATAAACCAAATTATTGGGGGTTCCATGACAAACCAAGGATGGGTGGTTACATTATAACCTCCAATGAATTTGGTATGGAATTCCGGCATATGGCTATTTAATTAAGTGATATGTGTGGAAGTTGATCGTATAGTTATTCTATTTAAGTATGTTTGCATCCCAAGATACCTCTACATGTTATAAGTTGATTTCTATGGGATTTATTGTAATATTTTTGTTATAAAAGGGTATGAAATGAAGTTATACTAAGTGAAGGTTTTTTCTACTTTATAAATGTAAAAAGTATTATTTTATGATATAGTTATCACAGTTTATATATTTTTGAAAGACTAACAGTTTTCTTTCATAATGTTACCCTTACTGAGATTTTTATTCTTACCCCATGTGTTGAAATGTTTTTCACATGACTTAATTAAAAATAGAGTCAAGGATGGGATCAAGGAAAAGTTATGGTGTTAAAACATGAAATGATGTCCTATTTAATTTTAAAGAGTTTTGGTTTATGGAAAAAAGGATAGTGAGTAGAGGTGTATACTTGTAATATTCCAGATGATTTGTATAAGTTAAAATCTAATTATATAAAGCTGTAAACCTGAAAAGACTCTCGATTTGAATTAAAGTAAAATTATAGACTTATCTCTAGATTAAGTAATGATTAAGATTGGGTCCTTACAATTGGCATCAGAGGTCAATTTATATAACATTAGTGGTTAGGGTGTTATGTAATAACAAGTGACTTGTTTTATATAACCACAGTAGTTAGAATATTATAATGAGTCATAGTTATTGTAGAGAAATTTATGTGTTTAATATAACTTGAATAACTATATCTTCGTGTTTAAATCCTCATAAGATAGTATATGATCATATTACTGATATACTCACACTGGCCTTTTGGGTTTTAGAGTAAATGGCTGGGTCTAGCAGGCAATAAAGTAACAATGGATGTGATGTAAACTATAGTGGTTTTCTAAATAAGAAACCGAATGAAATGGGAGATGGATTGAGTACTCATACAGTTATTATTTAACAACTATCTAGAGTCATGATTGACCACTCTAACCTTGGTAAATTTTATAAGGCATCACATATGCACAAAACGAATCCCTATGGAATTTCAGGTAATAATCAGAAAGGTATATATATTAAAAATCCTATGTGTCTAGTATGTAGAATGAAACACCAAGGAAAATGCTTCATTAGGACGGTAAGATGTTAATGATGTGGTAATGATGATTATAAAGGAATTACATGCCATGGAAAATGGAAGCATTCAGTTAACTCCATGAAAGGGAAATAAGTTCTTTCCAAGGGATCAATTGAATGTTTTAAATGTCGTGTGTATGGTTATTACACAATTATATGTCCTACAAAGAATGTATAGGAATGAGATTAGAAAGACCATATAAATATATGTTTACCAATACCTAATGTCATTCCAATTAAAGATGAGGAAACAGAAAATGACCTATGAAAGGTATGGATTATTTCTTTGCTCTAGTTTTGACATTATTGAAATCTTAGGAAATTATAAATGATTTAGTTTTTTGGAAATAATTACAAATTACTAATATTAAAAAACAAGGATGAAGTATCATGAAGAATTTCTGATAATTAATTTGTCTATATTTTAGGAATTGATGAGTTATGTTGGATCTATGGATGGTGATATCTTTAAATGTATTAATGACGGGATTACTTTGGAAAGATTCTCTTATTTTTAACACTTAATTTTTTTATATATAAACTTTAATTGAGGAATAATTATCTTTTCTTTTCTGGATATAGTTATAAAGAACCATTATGGTTTATATAGGCCTTGAATTTGAGGCAATTACAAGTTGTTACTTTTTGGGATGAACATTTTGATGTATGAGATAACCTTTGAGTTTAAAATATGTTATGGTTATTTTTAAGGAATTTATCTCATTTTTTCTAATTTTATAAAATTATATAGTTTTGAAAAAAGGACAACACGCAGATCGTGTGACAACCCATCATGTCAGACAAAGTTGTTGGAATCGGACCGACAATCAATGTGGGATAGGGGTTTATCAGCAACCACTTGCCTACATGAAGTGTCTAGTTATTTTGAATTATTCTTGTTAGTTTCATGATTTTATGGACAAAAAATAAGTTGATTTTGGAACTTATGTTTTATCAAAAGGGTTTCCTTAGTATACGAAAACACATTTTGTGATTAATTGATAAATGCTATTTTGTAAGATGTTTTCTCTTTTGGGGAAACTACATGCCTATGGAAAATAGAATACAATGGGATTTTATTTGAGGAGTAATGGTTGAATTTTATTTTTAAAAAATAAATTTTTTTACCTCAGACTTATAGTGATTTTGTTTTTAAATGGAATTGATTAAAATATAGTTGAGAATATGTGTTGAGGTTAATTAATTTTAAGTATTATACTTTAAGAGCAGTCGTTGTTATTTGGAGATAAATGTTATGATTTCTCGTGGAAGACTATGTGATAAAATAATTTTGAGTTTTGGGATTCAATATAAGTTTATATTATTTTATAGAATTTTAAAGACAATTGTGTATTGAATGGTATTTTTTGAACTTTGGGTACTGTTTGATGAATTTTGGAGATTAAGAGTAGTATTAATTTTTATAAAGGATTATGCTTTTTTGGATTATTTGATCTTGTAATAACAATTTTGGTTTTGGATAATGTCTAAAGATTGGTTAAATATTTAGTTCATCTTTTTTGGATTATGTGATTATCTAAAATTAGATTCTAGTGCTTCAGGTGTGACCATGTCATCATGAATACTCATTGTTTTGAAAAAATATGTGTTCTTGGTAAAAAGTTATTAAAGGATGAACCCCTATTTGAATGGTAAGTATATATTTGTATATTCTTAGTCAATATAATAAGTAAATTACTCTAATTTATGAAAAGGAACTCAAAACAAAAATGTAGTCCGTTTATTTTTCTTAAGGGTGAATGAAATACCATTTAACACAACACAAGTTTACGGTTTTATAGTAGTTAACATTATCCTAATCATGTTTTCTATGACTCTCCCTTAGAACTCGATTGTTAGTTTCTCTTCTATATCCATGTTTTCATACATGGAACCCTAGTATATGTTATCTCGGGGGACCTTTTTACTTCTCTTTCATTCATCAAAAGTGATAGCATTATTGACTCTTTTTCTGATGTGGGGTTTTCATTGATATTTTCGAGCCCAATTTTAAAATTGCAAGGGCGCAATTTCCAAAAGGGGGGTTGGATGTAATGGCACAGATTTTTATATAATAATACATTTTTATATCTATTAATATTTTTTAATAATATATTAATTTTATGTTAAATAGGGCACTTTTTCTTGATAGCGTACTGGAAATGAAACAACAGGTTTCTTGGAAATCATATGTTGCACACGACGTTGAGTTATACCAAAAAATAATTTTATAACTATATTATTTTAAATGGTAGTTAAAGCATAGTCTTTGTATTTATGAAAATGAACATAACTAACTAATTTATTATTACACATGTTTGGTAAATATTTTTACATTTATCCAATAAATTTTATAGGCTAAAAATAATAATGAATCTGATTTTAAGCATAAAAAACTCTAATATTTTTAAAAGGGTGGTTTAACACCTTTTGAAAGAAAAACCTTTTTAAATAAAGTTTTTGTCAATTTTATATGTTAAATTAAACAAAATAAATTTATTATTTAGAATAATAACATAAAAATTTTATTTGGATGAAATTTTTTTGTTTTTCTAATAAAATTCATATTTTTATGAATAGTAACTAACACTGTTTTATAAATAAAAATGGATTTTAATATAATTTATTTACATGGATAGATTATTATATTAATGGGTTTTGAGGGTTAATTGGATTATAATTTTATAATTTAATACAATTATGATAATTTTATGTAATTTCACTTTTAAATTGATTATAAACACTTGTCAATCTTTTGATAGTTATTATTTCATAAAAACCCGCTATTTGTTTTTTGACAACAAGAATTAATTTTAAATTAATTTTCACTAATTATGTGCTTTGAATATAATAAAATTTACTCCTTATTTTGAATTAGGAGGTCCAAATTGTGTAAAGATGTGTTTTTTATTTTTACACATTAAGAATTGTAACTTCAGTAATTATTTTATTTACCATTGTTAAAGGGTAAGTCTGGTAAATATGGGTATAAAATTATATTATAATAATATTAAACTTCACTAACACATCTTCTAATCCCATTGGATGAGGTATTTCCGACCATGGGCATCCTTGCGTCAATTTGGGGACCCCAAGGTCCCACTTGGGAGTGATAATGATATGTTATATTAATTAATTTAATGTAAAGAGAAATATAACATAAACATGTATCTTTTAGTAAAAAAATTTCTATGTGGGGTTATATAATAGATATTTTAGACTATAAATACTTGTTAGGAAAGATAATTTTTTTTACATATCATGGTATTTTATATAAAATATTTAAACATCAAATGAATAAATTTATTTGTGACACAATGATGATGTAGTGATTACCTTATTAATGAATGATTTAAACAAATGAGATTATAAATATTAAAATAAATTTATTTTGAAACTTTTTCTGACATAATTTTTTTAGAGATTATTATTGATTGATATATTTAATTTAATTAATTTCTTTAGAACAAATAAAGTTGTAATGGAATTTTAAAAATTCATGATATGAATAGTATAAAAATTGACAAAAATGAGTTTTTAAAAAAATAGTATTTTATTAAATTATATAACAATCATAAAAATAAAAGTATCATAAAAACGACTTATATAATGATTAAAATTTCATTAATGAACCACTTGATGTTATATTTTATTTCTATAGTCACTTTATTAACCATATAGTATGAATATATAAGAACACATGCTAAGATTCAAATTAGTTAACTAAAGGTTAAAGCTAAAAGATAAGGTTAAACTTGTAATCTATACTTGTCCAAAACATATTGTTTGAGAGTTTCTCAACCCAAAAAAACTTAGATTTTAAATAAATGACTTTGGGACCATTTTATACCAAATATTGATTTATTGTAAAATATAATTTCAATATATCCCTAATGTGCCCCACCTCCCACTTATAAAAGGGCACCACCTCTACCTATTTAATCACACTCTAAATCCCCTTAGATCATCCAAATTATTCTTAAATAATCTAAAAACACCATTATATTTATCATAGAAGCCTTACCATTAGAATAAGGCCTTTTAAGAAAGCCTTTTGGCTCAAATCAATGGGAGTTACACGTTTTAAGAGGTAGCGTCTTCTCTAAAGTTTTTTCCCTTATTTTACATCTTCACTCTCTATTAAATTATTATTATTTTATTACATAACAAAAACATTATCCTAAGTATAATAGGATTTTTTTATTATAATTATTATAATTACAATTACATGAACCTCCATATAATGGATATGAACATTCAGTTTCTGTGTACGGTGAACTACCGCCTCACGAAATGATGATTGTTCCATTTTCCCCTTCCACCTCTAATGGTGGCCATTATAAGGTAAATTTATTTAATTATGAAATATATTATACTTATTTCGTCTCAATGATTTTGTATTTTTCATTTATATAATACCCTTATGATTTTCATGATGTGTAAATACGATAATTTCATTTGAGAAAGTGCACACTATCGCCCCCAGAATGTGATATGACTCGTTCATGCCATACATGGAATGTATAAAGGATGGAGTTAATTAAATCATATAACATATATATCATATTATATTATACTATAATTATTATAAAACTATTTATCATTTACTTTTCATTTTTTAATATGTCAAATAAAATAAAGCAGCGTTCTTGCGTACATATAGCTTACCATCTCCATGAATGGGGCATTTCATTTCTTATATCAAAATGTTATGGACTATAATCAATACATATATAATGGATATATATGATATTTAAGTCATGAATACTATTCAGGTGATAATTTACTTTGGACAACATGTATAATTTTTAATTATAAAAAGTTCATTTTGGAATCAAGTACCCAATATCGATAAAACGACTTATATTAACTTAAATAATTGTGTAATTTTTATAACATCGTAACAAGGGATATAAAAGGATAAATAAAATTGAAAAAGGTTCTTTAAAATGTAGAAATTAACTTATGTGTTTTATTCAGGAGGAACAAGGAACATACGTGATGAATCAGACTCAATGTAATGGAACCTTTCACCCTCCTCTTTTAGTAAAATACTTCTTTTTTGTTATGTATTTTAATTTACATTTTATTATCTTAGGATATGTGATTATATATCCTTGTGGATTTAAATTTTATATCCATGTTATGAGAGACCCTTTTCTATCTCATCAACTCATTTTATGAATTTTTATGTGACGTTGTTAGTCTGTTGACTTTTCACAAGAGAACTTTCTTACCCAATTACCATTCTTTGGGTTAATCATCTACTTCATGATTATGTCATTATATGATTATGTGAGAAATGTATTTTGATATATTATATTGTATTTATATTTGATTTATCTGAAATTATTGTTAATACACATAATCGATCTATTTTATTTATAAAATGATATTCATAAGGGTACAACTCACCCTCCTCTTTTAGTTAAAGACTTATTTTATGTTATGTCTTTTGATTTACATTTTCTTATGTTGGGATATGTTCTTATGTATCCTTATTGTTGTGAATTTTATTTCATAGTGAAGAGAGGCCATTTTATCTCTCATGAACTCATTTTATGAAATGTTATGTGACGCTGTTAGGCCACCATATTTTCATAAGGGAGATTCTTAACCAAATTTAAATTCCTTGGGTTAATATAATACTTATTGATTATGTCCTGTTGTGATTATGTGGGAAATAACTTTTGATGTCCAATATTGCATTTATAATTTCATTATGTTTACTTATATTGAATACACATAATTGTTCTATTTTAATTACAAAATTGTAACACCCCGAGATTTTATAAGATATATTCTTTTAAATTTCATTCATATCTTCTTTTGTATGCTACACCAAGATTATCTTGCGCTATATGAAATGATGTATTAGCTTGAAGTATACACAACACTAATCTTGGATCGTGTTACACACAATTTCAAGTTCATTTGATAGAAGTTATTTTACGCATCATTGAGTGTATATATATTTATTCAATGTACAAATGAAATATTATTGGATTCTATTATACAAAACAAAAAATGAATCTTTCACTACACACAACCCTGACTTGGCTTTCACTACATGCAATCACAACCTTCCACGATAGCGTGTGTTGTATGTAATACCGAGTTTCACTAAACAATGATATGTTATTAAAATTTTATATAAACTAGACGTTATGAATATTAATACCCACATTCTAAAACTTTATAAATCTTATCATTCAAAATGGACTTCATTTTTGGATTCGTAATATCAAAATTATCCTGGGGTGAATTTTTAGTATTTTTCTAAAAACATTCAATTTTTGATAAAGAGTGAAAACACTAGGTTACTATTTTAAAACAGAATTTTTATTTAAATAATTATTTAAATTTATTTTAGGTCAAAATTGATACATAATACCTATATAAGTTCAAATTAATTCATTGTAGTCATTTTATATTAATTTTAGATATATAAAAAAATTTATTGAACTTTTCACTGTCTATTACCCACCTCCTAGGATAATTTGAAAATTTACATAAAACATAATTTTACCACTTCTGTGAGTGGAATTTCAAAAATCTGAGAGACACGATTAATATCAAGGAGTAAAAATGTGGTTCAATATGATAAAAATAATTTTTGATGAATAATAACTTTTTACCTTTATTTACCATGGTTAATAGTAAATAGGGTTATTAAGGGTAAAAATGATATTATTATTACCCTAACACATGTCAGAATTCTATTGGATAAGTGTTATTCCACCAAAAAAAATCTTAGGAATAAAATATTACCCTTTAGGTCCACTTGTATTAGATTAGGACATTTATTGTTTTTTTATTTAAAAAGTGTTAAAATAGATAAAATCAAAGTTTAATAACTAAAACATTTTTAATATAGGGTTATACATAAGATAAATTCGACTATAAATATTCCTTATAAAGATAAAACTATTTCCTACCTAAGGGTATGTTATTTTTAATTTTTATACATTAAATAATTTAATTTAATTATGACACAATGTTAATGCTGTAATTACCTAAATAATGAAATATTAAAATAATTGATATTATAAATATCCAAATAAATGTAATTTGAGACTTTTTATGAATTACACTAATTTTATAGGTTAATATGACATGTTAGTATTTAGTTAATTATCTTTATTAGAACTAATCATGCTGTTATGATTTTTACAAAAATCAATTACTAAATAGTGTGAAAATTGACATACAATAGTTTTTAAAACAAATATTATATTATTAATTGTTATTATATTCATAAAAATATAAGGTTCGTCCAAATGACTTAAATATTGTTATATATATTAATAATGATCCACTTTGGGTTTGTTTGGCTTGTTATAGTAATTTTATTAACCATATAGTGTACGAAAACAAGAAGACATGGTAAAAGTTAAATTATTTAACATAGAGTTAGATTTAAAAGAAAAGGTTAAAATAGTAACTAAAACTTGTCTAAAACCTATTGGTTGAGAGGATTTCGAGCCATAACCACTTTATCCTATATATAAATCAATTTTAAGCTATTAAAAACCGAATATTACTTTATTATAAAATTAGATTTTAAGTTTTTCCTAAGGTGCCCCACTCATCCCTTATAAAAGGGCACCTCCTCCCTCTTCTATTTACACAATTTTGAGCTTTTATTCCTGGAAAACCCCTGAAAATTTCCCTTCTCAACTTACCTAGATTCATTATAGTGGTTCTGGTCTCCTAAAAAGCCCAAATCTAGTGCCATAAGAGGAAGCTTAAAAGAGGTGTGTCAAAGAAGAGGTAATCTCTTCTACCGATTCTTTCAAGTTTCATTCTTCTTAAACTTCTTATTTAGTTGTTTAATTATAAAGTAATAACAAATGTATCACTAATATACTGATATTTTATTATAAATATGAAACAAACCCATTTCACCGTCTATCCATCCTACGGAGAATGAAATCACCGCGCGTGCGTACGTACAGAATACCACCTCCACACTGTGGTGTAATTTGTTTTTCCACCAACACCTTAATTGGATGGTTATAATGGTTTAAATAATAAAAATATATAGTTATTACAACATAAAAATGATTCTGATATATTATATCTTCCAATACAATTAAATTCAATAATTATGGGAACGATATCCTCACTCTTGCGTACGTACGGATTACCGTCTCCACGACACGATGACATTCATTATCCATGTAAACCATTCAAGAATGATTATCAAGTATATATAATGAATAATAATGAAATATATGACATGATAAAGCTACATAATTTATGTATATATATATATATATATGTCATCTACTTACTTCAATTCAAGTCAATAAGGAAATGAAAACAGCGTTCATGCGTACGTACGACCTACCGTCTTCATAAACGATGTATTTTATTTCATTTATCTATGTATTATATATATATACTGAATATATATGATATATAAATCATTATATACATTCTAGAAGTAAATAAAACATGATATATGTAATAATAATATCTCGAACATCGAGTCCAAACGCATACTATAAATAAAACAATTTTACCCAAAATGCTGCTTTAACATAGAATTTACAATAGAACAGGTAATATAATGTAATAAGTGATCTATATATGATATCATAACAATGAATATAATTCTTCAATAAATCAATTACATTATTTAAATCATTATACAATAGTTTCGGATACGTACGAAGCATATCGGACCTAAGGTAAGGGATAATTTTGCAATCTCATTTTTATCTGAGATTGCTTATACGTAATTATTTATTGGGGTTATATTTTTCATCCATGTCGTTAAAAATGCTTTTCATAATATGTTTAATATTATTTCATGTATTTTTAAAGTCATTTATACCCCTCTTTGACTTTTACTTTGTGTTATGGAAGAAATCTTTCTTTTGTTTACCATATGTGGTACTTTTTGACTTTTCCGACAAAAGTACGAGGACAATTTTTTTTAACGGAATGAACGGATTTTTATTGTTTAATAACACCATATTTTCTGGAAGTTTACTCTAGAAGATTTCATGTTTATTTTCAATAAAATCCTTTTCTTTTAATATTGGTTGGCATTTTCTGAAAAGAAAATTATTTTTAAGAATTAAGTATATTTTCCTCAGGAATTCTTTTCAAATGTTTTATCAAAACCATTTTCCATATAAGATGACATTATTTCATATGTGTTTGTTTCAAGTATAATATCTCTATGATTTACATGGTTTAAATTTTCTTATGATGAAATTATATCCATTTGTTTTATATGGATTATTTTATTATGGGATGATGTTTATGAAACCCATTTTTTTCTTTAGGTTATGATGAATGATTTATGTTTATGTTGTCGCACATGTAAGAATGATTTCATTATCAGATGGGTGGGACCTATATCTCCCTCCAATGAATTGGATAATGATTTATATATCAGGATATAGACATGGCTGGAATGGTAAGTTAATCCGGTTCAGTGATATAGGACAGGAACGAGGAGTGAACTCGATTCAAAATGGGACTTTGTCCACTAAGATGGTCTTGGCAGCAATGCCTTGGATACTATGTTAATCATATCATGTGCTTAATTGTTTTCCACAATTACATTTTTTCTTCCCATTCTATTTTATCATGATTGATTTCCCATTATTATATATGCCTTACGTACTTCCAAGATTTATGTCTTTGCTCAAGATTTTGATGTTTAGATTTTATGTTCTAGTTTTTGCATTAAAATGTTTATGGATTGTTTTATGTTCTCTATGTATACCCTTACTGAGCATTTGAGTTCACTGATTTTATGTTTTATTTTCCCTATGATATAAATAAAGGGTTTAGTTAAGAAAACAAAAGGGGAAGATCTTTATGGGAGATGTTTAAGATCTTTCACCGTGATTAGAAGATTATGTTCCATGTTTCCAAAGACACTAAACTATTATGGTACTTGTGTGTCTATTTTTTTATGTATTAATTATTTCTAAAAAGTAATTTAATGTCTATATACATCAATCTTGGGTCTCTACAGTTTTTATCAGAGGAAAGGATTTGTTAACCTTTAGAAACTAGGTTGCTAAAACTTTAGTAAGATCCCTAGGGATATTTATAAGGAATTTCTAGGGATGTCCCTAAGGTTAAGTATAAGTATAGGTTATAGTCCTATAATTATAGTAAAAATATAAGAATTAACCCTAAGATGTTATATATTCAAGGGACTCCCTATTTATTATATTTTTTTCCCTAGCATGATTTTTGCCTTGAACCCTATTCTTTTTGGGTTTCAGACGATGGCTAGAACCTGTAGGAACCGTGTTGATCAATGTAATGGACAATGCAATGATTTTCCTACTGAACAAACCAATGTTATGGGATATGGAGTGAAAAATATTATTTCTATACATACACAAGATATGAATCATTCTAGACTTCCATATGAGTAGAGTAGGGAACATTATTCTATTGAGTCCTTCATGAGGGAACATCCAACTTCTTTCAGTGGGTCTTCTGATCCACTTGTTGCTGAAAAATGGATCAGTACCATTGAAAAGATATTTTCCATACATCGATGTTAAGAACATGAAGAATTCATTCTGGCTATTTACCGTTTAGAAGGTGAAGCTCATCAATGGTGGACTCTAATTAAGAATATGATGCCCCGATATTAAATTGAATCCCTGGGATGGGATGATTTCAAGAACATATTTTTCAATAATTACTTCCATCGTATTCCTCAAACAAATATGGAAAAGGAGTTCCTTGAGATTATACAAAAGGATGATGAATCTGTTAGTATATACGAAGCGAATTTTACAAGACTTTCAAGGTATGCATCTAACTTTATCGTCCAACCTGAAAGTAAAGTTGGTCGATTCTTCAGTGGCTTAAAACCAAGTCTCCCAAGGGAATTAGCTATATGATACATCAGTATCAATGAAGAAATTTTGCATTGTTCTATCAAGGTAGAAATGGAAGTTGGTGTTACATATCCATCTCATGGTTTTGATAAGAAACGAAAGATGGAGTTCAAGGAGAAATCTAAGAATAATGGTGAAAAGAATATGAATGTATCTTTATGCTCAATGTGTGGAATGTAGCATGGTAGAGATTGTCTTAAAGGGAGTAGAAAATGTTTTAATTGAGGAAAAGAAGGTCATCGAGAAGTTGAGTGTAGAAGTAATGTAAAAAGGGTTTCTAATGATGTGAATAAAGAAATTACTGCAGAGAACACACCACCAACACTTCAATGCTTCAAGTGTAAGGAAATGGGGCATTATGATAATCAACGCCATAATCCATGGGTTAATGATGATCAACGTGAGAAACCTCTTAAGGAAAATTATAAAGGGAAGTCCCATGTGATCACTATTTGTAATGTTGAGTATGAAAATGATGTTGTGTATTGATTAAGTGTTTATGAAATGGGATTTCAAAATAGTATCATTGAATCTCATTTATGGTATTGTGGAATTTTGGAATATCTATGTATTGGTTTTCAATAATTATATGGTAACGGTAAACATGAAAAGTGATTGTAATATTTTTGGAAAGTAGATGATATGCACATAATGATGGGATAAGGAGAAAATAATATTAATGAGCTAATGACTGATATAAGGAAAAAGTGATATCAAGGATTGTGTATATTGAAATTTTGGGATTTTGGTATGTGGAAAGAGTTACATTTTGATAGAATTCATGTTTTCACTATGGTTCTATGGTAATTCATGTTGCAAGAGAATACAAGATTAACCTATTCATATGTATGGAATGTGATTAAAAATATATATCTTATGATATATGGGGGATAAATGATGGTATTCACATGCTTGGTTAATGACATTCCTAGTAATTGATTTCTTTATACTATGAGATTGGACAGATATATTTTTGATAAATCTAAAGACTGGAATGAATTATGTCGGACATTAGATAGTATTGTTTAAGGCTATAACTTTTTGATATTATTTTTGGAATGTTAGAATAGTATAGTTTTAGAAAAAGAACAACTCGTAGGACAGGCGACAACCCTTCACGTCGGACAAGGTTGCGGGAATCAAACCCACAACCGAAGTGTGACAGGCCTCTATCACCTACCTATGGCCTACAGGAAGTCCTTGGTTAGTCTAAACTAGTTTTATTTTATTAATCGGTATGATAGATGATGTATAAGTCAACTTTTGGAACCATATACGATTAATCTCACCATAGATGGACTTATGTATATAACTTTTGCTAACCTTAGGTTTGAGACAGATGGAATGACCTATCATTTTATCGCATGAACTGCTAACACTTTGCAAAAGACAAATTCATCTTCATTTCATTATGAGGTGATGTTGAAATTGTTCAAGGCATGAGCAATGGTAATATTGTACCAAAATCAAGTAAGTATTTCTTTTAATTCAAAAATTATTCAACATTTGGGAAATGATCTTGAAAACCAAAAATGTTTTCCAAGTGCCCTCATATATGATGAATCAAATGGTACCATAGATCATCACAAATTTATGGCTTTGTGATTGTTGGCTTTTTCATATCCATGTCCACTACCACTCTCCATTAGAACTTGACGATTAGATTTCTCTTCCATATCCATATCTTCACCTATGTTCTCTTATGTGGAAACCCAGGGATAAGTTAATCTGGGTAACCATTACGTATCATACATTAGTTTTTGAAATTAATCTTTAGTATTTCTTTTTACGATCTGGGTTTCTATTAAATAAACTTTCATGTAGTCAACGATTGATAACCCCAATGAATTTCGAGGGCGAAATTCATTATAAGGGGGGTAGAATGTAACACCCCGAGATTTTATAAGATATATTCTTTTTAATTTCTTTCATATATTCTGTTTTATGCTACACCAAGATTATCTTGCGCTATACACAACACCGTATTAGCTTTCAATATACACAACACTAATCTTGGATCGTGTTACACACAATTTCTTGTTTATTTGATAGAAGTTGTTTTACGAAACATTGAGTGTATATATATATATATAAATTCAATGTACATATGAAATGTGGTTGGATTATATTATATGCAACAACAAATGAATCATGCACTACACACAACCCTAAAATGGATTTCATTACACGCAATCACGACCTTCCATGATAGCGTGTGTTGTGTGCAATATCGAGTTTCACTAAACAATGATATATTATTAAATTATTATAAAACTAGTCGTTATGAATATTAATACCCACTT
Organism: Viscum album; assembly: GCA_963277665.1. NCBI lineage: Eukaryota > Viridiplantae > Streptophyta > Magnoliopsida > Santalales > Viscaceae > Viscum > Viscum album. The sequence continues at coordinate 1,082,587,843 of OY728131.1, read as the reverse complement.
TCTGAAATTTTATAAATTTTAACTTTCAAAATGGAATTCATTTTTGTATTCGTAATATCGAAATTAGCCTAGGGTGAATTTTTGGTATTTTTCTGAAAACATTCAATTTTTGAGGAATAGTTAAAACACTAGGTTACTATTTAGAAACTGAAATTTTATTTAAATAATTATTTAAATTTATTTTAAGTAAAAATTGATACATAATACCTATATAAGTTAAATGTAATTCATTGGAGTCATTTAATAATAATTTTAGATATATAAAATTTTTTATTTATCTTTTCACCGTCTTTTACCCACCTCCTAGGAGAATTTGAAAATTTACATAAAACATAAATTTACCGCTTGTGTGAGTAGAATTTCAAAAATCCTAGAGACACGGTTAATATCAAGGAGTAAAATTTGGTTCAATAAGATAAAAATAATATTTGGTGAATAGTAACTTTTTACTTTTATTTACCACTGTTAAAAATAAATAGGGTAATTAAGGGTAAAAATGATATTATTATTAACCTAACACATGTCCTAATTCTATTGGATAAGTTTAATTCGACCGAAAATAATCTTAGGAAAAAAATATTACAATTTAGGTCCACTTGGATTAGATTAGGACATTTATTATGACTTTATTTAAAAAAGAGTTAAAATAGTTACAATCAAAGTTTAACAACTAAAACATTTTTAATATAGGGTTATACATAAGATAAATTCGACAATAAATATTTATTAGAAAGATAAATAACATTTCCTACCTAATAGTATTTTATTTATAATTTTTAGACATTAATTAATTTAATTTATTTATGACACAATGGTGATGCAGTAATTACCTAAATAATGAAATATTAAAATAATTGATATTATAAATACCCAAATAAAAGTAATTTGGTACTTTTTATGAATTAAACTAATTTTCTAGGTTAATATGACATGTTATTATTGAATTAATTAACTTTATTCTAACTAATCACGCTGTTATGATTTTCACAAAAGTCAATTACCAAATAGTGTCAAAATTGACATAAAATAGTTTAAAAAAAAAATATTATATTAATAATTGTTATTATATTCCTAAAAATATAAGGTTCAGAAAAATGACTTATATAAAGTTATATATATTAATAATGATCCACTTCGTGTTCTTTTGTCTTGTTATATTAAGTTTATTAACCATATAGTGTAAGAAAACAAGAAGACACGGTAAAAGTTAAATTATTTTACTTAGAGTTAAATTTAAAAGATAAGGTTAAACTAGTAACCTAAACTTGTCTAAAACCTATTGGATAAAATGATTTCTACCAATACCCACTTTATATTCTAAATAAATCAATTTTTATCTATTATAAACTGAATATGACTTTATTATAAAATAATATTTTCAATTTTTCCTAAGGTTCCCCTCTCATCCCTTATAAAAGGGCACCTCCTCCCTCTACTCTTTACACAATTTTGAGCTTTCAAGCTTGTACAAACCCAGACCATATTCCTTAAAAAATTCCCTTGAAACATTATAGAGGTTCTAGTCTCCTCAGAAAACCAAATCTAGTTCCTTAAAAGGAAGCTTAAAAAACATGCGTCGAAGAAGAGGTAATCTCTTCTACCGATTCTTACTAGTTTATTTGTTCTTCAACTTCTTCTTCATTAGTTATTTCATTAAAAAGTTATAACATAATTATCACTAATATAATGATATGATATTATAAATATGAAACAAACCTATTCCACCTTCTATCCATCTTACAAAAAATTAAATCACCAAGCGTGCGTAAGTACGGAATACCGTCTCCACACTGTGGTGTAATCTGTTATTCCACCACTACCTTACTCGGATGGTTATAATGGTGTAAAGAATATCTATATATAGTTATTATAAAATCATAATGATTCTGAGATATTATATAATCCAATCCAATCCAATTCACTTATTATGGGAATGATATCATCGCTTGTGCGTACGTACGGATTACCGTCTCCATGACGCGATGAGATCCATTCTCCATGTTAACCATTAAAGAATGATTATAAAGTATATATAATGAATAATAATGAAATACATGAAATGATAAAGCTACTGGATTTATGTATATATATATATATGTCATCTACTTACTTCAATTCAAGTCAATAAGGAATGGAAAACAGCTTTCATGCGTATGTACGCCCTACCGTCTCCATGAACGGTGTATTTCATTTCATTTGTCTATCTATTATATATATATATACTGAATATATATGATATATAAATAATTATTTAAATTCTTCATGTAAGTAAAACATGAAATATGTAATAATAATATCAAAAAAACAAGTCCAAACACGTAGGATAAATAAAACGATTTTTCCCAAAACGAAGCTTTAACATAGAATTTAAAAAAAAGGTAATATAAAGTAATAAGTGAACCATATATGATATCATAACAATGAATATGATTATATAATAAGTCAATGACATTATTTAAATCATTATATAGTAGGTTCGTATACGTACGAAGCATATCAGACCTAAGGTAAGGGAATATTTTTCAATCTCATTTTTATCTGAGATTTCTTATATGTAAGTATTTACTAGGGTTATATTTTTCATCCATGTCCATAAAAATGTTTTTCATAAAGTTTTTAATATTATTCCATTTATGTTTAAAGTCATTTTTACCCCTCTTTGACTTTTACTTTGTGTTATGGAAGGAATATTTCTTTTGTTTACGATATGTTGTACTTTTGGAATTTTCTGACAAAAGTACGAGGATAATTTTTTTAACAGCATTAACGGATTTTTACGGTTTCATTAATCCTTATTTTAATGAAGTTTACTATACAATATTTCATGGTTATTTTAAATTAAATCCTTTTCTTTTAAAATTGGGTGGAATTTTGTGAAAAGAAAATTATTTTTAAAAAGAAAGGATATTTTCTTCAAGAATTCTTTTCAAGTGTTTTATCAAAACCATTTTCCATCTAAGATGAAATTATTTCATATGTGTATGTTTTATGTTCAATATCACTATGATTTAAATGGTTTCACATGACTTATGATGAAATGATATCCATTTGTTTTATATGGATTATGTTATTATGGGATGATGTTTATGAAACCCATTTTTATTCTTTGGGTTATGATGAATGATTTATGTTTATGTTGTGGCACAAGTAAGAATGATTTCATTATGAGATTGGTGGGACCTTTATCTCCCTCCAATGTATTGGGTAAATATTTATATCTCATGAGATAGACATGTATGGAACGGTAAGTTAATCTGGTCCAGTGATACAGGACTAGAACATGGAGTAAACTCGATTCAGAAAGGGACTTTGTCCACTAAGATGGTCTTGGCCGCAATGCCTTGGCTACTATGGAAATAATATCATGTGATTAATGGTTTTCCATAGTTACATGTTTTCTTCCCATGATATTTTATCATGATTTATGTTCCATTATTATATATGCCTTACGTACTTTCATGATTTATGTCTTTGCTCAAGATTTTGATGTTTAGATTTTATGTTCAAGTTTTTGCATTCAAATGTCTATGGATTGTTTTATGTTCTCTATTTTTACCCTTACTGAGCATTTTAGCTCACCCATTTTATGTTTTCTATTCCCGAGGATATAAAGAAAGGTTTTAGTTATGAAAAAAATGGGTTGATATTTATGGGATATGTTGAAGATATTTCACTATGATTAGAAGATTATGTTCCAAGTTTCCAAAGACACTAAACTATTACGGTCCTTGTGTGTCTGTTTTTGTTATGTATTAAGTATTCCACAAAGGTAATGTAATTTCTATGTACGTCAAGCTTGGTTCTCTACAAAAATAATATTTATAAGTGACTTTGTATCAATCTCTTTTCATTGATGAATATTATGATAATATACTCCACCTTATTTTATACAGTGTTTAATACACCCATTTGACTTTTAATTTCATTAAAAGGGAATCATTTCTCTAAAAATCATTTTACTAAATGTAAAAAAAGGAATGTTTTTAACATATGCAATGATAATGAACTTATTTCTGCCATGGGAATTATTTGATATTTGGCTTCCTTAACATTCCATAATGTTTTGTAAAAAGAAAATAAATACAATATACCCCTTTAATGTATTTTGGTATTGAAAACGTTTTTCTAAATGGATAAAGTCTTTAAATATCTTGAAATGGTTTCTTATGATTGAAAATGAAATTTTATTAGTGAAATTTTGATATTTTAAATATTTTATGTGTTGTGATTATATAACAGTACATGGACTTTTGTTGGGTGGTTACGTGATAAACAAATGATGGGTGATTATGTAAAAAACCAAATGACGGGTGGCTCTGTGATAAACGAAGGATGGGTGGTTATGTTACAACCTCTAATGAATTAGGTATGGAAGTCGAACGTATGACAATTCCATTGAGTGATATTTGTGGAAGGCGAACGTATGGTTATTCCATTTATGTACATTTATGTCCCAAGTTACCTTTATAAGTTATATGTGGCATTATATGGGCATTAGTGAAATCTTTTGGTTACAAAAAGTGTAAGAAATGTTCTTATATTCAGTGAAGTGTTTTTGATACTACTTAAAGGTGAAATTTATTACTTTATGATAATTTTTTCAGGGTTTACATGTTTTTACAAGACTAACACTTTTCTTTCATTATTTATCCCTTAATGAGATATTTATGGTGATCCCAGGTTTTTAATGTTTTCTATGGGACGTATTGAAGAATATATTCAAGGATGGGATCAAATAAAAGTTATACTATTAAAACATTAAACGATGTCATATATCATTTTATATAGTTTTTGTCTTATGAAAAAAAGGATAGTGATTAGAAGTGTCTACTTGTAATATTCAAGATGTTATGTATAAGTTATATCCTAATTATCTAAATCTCTAAACTGGAAAATATCCTTGATGTGAATTAAATTAAAATTATTTAATTATCTCTCTATTAAGTTATGTTTAAGGGTGGGGCCTTACAGTTGGTATCAGAGGTTAGTTTGGATATCTTTAGAGGTTAGGGTGCTTGGTACGAAAAAGTGACTTGTTTTATAAAACTATAGTGGTTAGTATATTATAAATATTCTTATTAATTTCAGATAAATTGAATGAGTTTAAGATAAAATGAATAATTATATCTTGGTGTTTACTATCCTCATAAGGTAGTATATGATGATTTTACATATATATTAATAGTGACATTTTTTGTTTCATAGTAAATGGATGGATATAGCATGCACCAAAGAAACAATGGATGGGAAGAAAAATGTGGTGGTTTTCTAAATAAGCAACTGAATGAAATGGGAACTCCAATTAGAACTATTGTGGTTATTCTTAACCAACTATTTAGAGTCATGATTGACCACTTGAAACTTGCGGATTTTTCTAATTCATCATATATGAGGGAACCTAATACTTACGGAAGTTTAGGTAATAATCATAAAGGTAAGTATAATCAAAACCTATGTGTCAAGGATGTGGAAAGAAACACCTAATAAAATTCTTTAATGGGACGAGAATATGATTTAGATGTGGTAATGACGGTTATAAAGAAATAACCTTCCATGGATAAAAGAAGGATTCAGTTTACTCCAGGAAAGGGAAATAAGTTCATTTTGAGGGGTGAACTGAATGTTTTAAATGTGGCTTGCCTGGCCATTACACAAATAGATGTCCTAAAAAGAATGTTCAGAAATCGGATTGTTAAGACCATAAACTTATGTTATTACCAATACCTAAGGCCATTATAATTGAAGATGGGGATACTGGAAATGTCCTATGAAAGGTATGTATTATTTCATAGCTCATGTATTGACATTATTTAAATCTTAGGACATTATGCATGATTGTTTTTATAGTAAATGATTATAAATGAATAATATTGAAAAACATGGATGAAGAATCATAAAGAATGTTTGATGATTAATATGTCTAAATTTTAGGAATTGAAGAGTAATTTTGGATCTATGGATGATGGAATAGTTAAATGTACTAATGATTGGATTAATTTAAAAGACTTACAGTATTTGTAACCCTTATGTTTTTATATAAAAATGCTAATAGAGGAATAATTATCTTTTATTTTTTGGATATAGTTATAAATAACTATTAGGGTTTATATGACCCTTGAATATGATAAAATTATGGGTTATTAATTTTCTGGATGAAAAATGGGAGGTATGAGATAACCTTTGAGGTTAAAATATGTTATGGTTATTTTTAAGAAATTTATCTAATTTTTGGAATGTTATAAAATTATATAGTTTTTTAAAAAGGATAACACACAAACTGTGTGACAACCCATCATGTTGTACAAAGCTATGGGAATTGGACCCACAACCAATGTGTGTTAGGGATTTATCACCTACCAATGGACTACATGAAGTCCCCAGTTATAATGACTTATTATTTTTTTGTTAAATTATTTTATGGATCAAGAATAAGATGGCTTTTCAAATTATTTTTTATCAAATGGATATCATTAATATAGTAAAAATAAATTTTAGATTAGGTTGTCAATGTTATTTTGGAAGATGTTCGCTCTCTTGGGGACACTATATGCTTAAGAAAAATAAAATACTATTGGATTTTATTTTAGGAGTAATGGTTGAATTTTATTATGGAAGAATCAATGTTTTTATTGTATAATTATAGAAATTTGGGTTATTAATATAAATTATTATCCTATCTTTGATAAATTTTGATTTGGTTAATTACTTTCAAATATTATACTTTAAGAGTAATGGATGTTATTTAGAGATAAATGTTAATACTTATCGTGGAATATTATGTGATCAAATTCTTTTGAGTTTTGGGTTTGAATATTAGTTTAGATTATTTTGAATAATTCTAAGGACAATTGTGTATTTAATGGTCTTTGTTGAACTTTGGGTACTGGTTTTTGAATTTGGGCGATTAATAGTAGAATTTATTTTTATAAAGGATTATAGTTTTTGGGGATTTTTTGATCTTGTACTAAACATTTTTGTTTTTTTGTCTAAATAAATGGGAAATATATTTTTCATCTATTGTGAATTATATGATTCTCTAAATTTAGATTCTAGAGATTCAGGTGTGACAATGTCATCATGAATACTCATTGTTTGGAGAAAAGTGGAGTTTGTGGTAGAAATTTATTAAATGATGAAACTCTACATTAAATGTAAGTATATTTACTTATTTTCTTAGTCAATATCATAAATAAATTCCTAAACTTTATGAAAAGGAACATAAAACCAAAATTTCGTTCATTTTATTTTCCTACCGGGGAATGAAATACCATTTAACCCATCACATGTTTATGGTTTTCTAGTAGTTTAATTTCTTCTAATCATGTTTTCTATCACTCTCCACCACAAATTGATTGTTAGTTTCTATTCCATACCTCCTACATATATCCGTAGTATGTGTTATGTGGGGTGACCTTTGTACTTCACTTTGTTTCATTAAACCTGATAGTTTTATTGGATCTTTTTCCGATGTGGGATTTTAAACTACGTTTTAGCCCAATTTTAAAATCTTGAGGACGCAATTTCCAAAAGGGGGAAGAAAGTAACGAACTAGATATTTATAGAATAATAAATTTTCATATCTATTAATATTTATGAATTAGATATTAATTATATTATAAATATGACTCTTTTTTAGATAGTGTACTCGACACACAACAACAGGTTTCTTGGAAATCTTACGTTGCACACAACAACGAGTTATCCCGAAAAATAATATATATATATAATATTATTTTAAATGATAGTTAACACAAATATTTTTTATTACCAAGAATGAATGTAACTAACTAAATTACGATTACACATATTTGGTAAATGTTTTTACATTTATCCAATAAATTTTGGTGGATTAAAATAAAAATAAATCTGATTTTAAGCATGAAAAACTCTAATATTTTTAAAAGGTCGGTTTATCGCCTTTTAAAGGAGAACCATTTTTAAATATAGTTATTGTCACTTTTATGTGTTAAATTTTTAAAAAATAAATTTCTTCTTTAAAATAAGATCATTAAAATTCACTTTGGATGAAATTTTTTTATTTTTATTATAAAATTCATATTTTTATGTATAGTTGAAAATAATTCATTTTAATTAAAAATTGTCTTTTAATCTAAATAATTTATATAGTTATATTATTATTTAAATTAGTTTTAAATTTTAATTAGAATAAGTTTTTATAATTTAATCTAATTATGGTCATTGGATGTAATTTCACCTTTAAATTGGTCATAAACACATGTCAATATTATGGTAGTTATTATTTCTTAAAAACAAGTGCTTTTTTAACAAATAAAATTAATTTTAAATTAATTTATGCAAATTATGTGTTTTACATATAGAAAAATAGACTCAATATTTTAAATCAGGAAGTCCAAATTGTGTAAATAGGTTCCTTTGATTTTTAGACATTACGAATAATATTTTTAGTAATTATTTTATTTACCATGGTTAAAGGGTAAATTTGACCCATAAAGATAAAAAATAATATTATAATAAAATTAAACTACCATAACACATGTATTAATCCCATTTTATAAGATATTTCAGACCATGGGCTTCCTTGGGATGATTTTGGGACCACATGGTGCCACTTGGTAGTGATAATGACATGTTATGTTAATTAATTTAATGTAAAGAGAAATATAACATAAACATGTATCTTTTAGTAAAAAAATTTATATGGGGTTATGTAAGAGATAATTTTGACTATAAATATTAATTACAAAGATAAAATTATTTCCTAAATCATGACACTTTATTTATAATTTTTAGAAATCAAATAAATAAATTTATATATGACACAATAATGATGTAGTGATTACCTTATTAATGAATGATTTATATAGATGAGAATATATATATTAAAAGAAATTTATTTTGAAACATTTAATTAAATAAAATAATTTTAGGGATGATTATGAATTTTTTGCTTTTCATTAATGAAGTTTTTTTTTGAAATAATCAAGTTGTTATAAATTTTTAAAAAGTCAGGATATGAATATTATAAAAACTGACATAAATGTGTTTTTAAAACAAATACTATTTTATTAAATTATATAATAGTCCAAAAAATATATTATTCTTCCAAATGTCATAGATAATTTAAAACATGTGATTAATTATCCACTTGAGGTTTTATCGGCATTTTATAGAAACTATATTAACCATATAGTATTAATAAAAAAGAAGACAAGGTAAGAGTCAAATTAGTTAACAAAGGGTTACAGCTAAAGGATAAGGTTAAACTTTTGACCTATACATGTCTAAAACCTATTGGTTGAAAGGTTAAAGACCAAAAATAATATTATATTTTAAATAAATTACTTTGGGACAATTTGGAACCAAAAATAATTTTATAATAAATTAATATTTCAATACCTTCCAAATGTGCCCCTCCTTGCTCTTATAAAATGGCATCACATATAACCATTTAATCCTACTTTCAATCCCATTAGACCATCAAAATTCTTCCCAAATAAGATAACATAATCCCTTAATTCCCATATAATCCTTACCTTTGGAAGAAGGAAATTAATGGAAGCCTTTTGGCTCATGTCAAAGAGAGTTACACGTTTTAAGAGGTATTGTATTCTCTATTGTTCTTTTCAATTATTTTACTTCTTCACTCTTTTTTTTAACTGATTACATAAAAACACCAGTGTCATCAATATTCTATTATGTTGTTATGAGAAGGATTCTATCTACACTTACACACACCTTCATCTAATGGATATGAAAATACAATTTCAGTGTACGATGAACTGCTGCCTCACAAAACGATGATTGTTTGATTATACCCTAAAACCTATAATGGGGGCCATTATGATGAAAATGTATTTATATATGATATATATTATATTTATTTAGTATATATTATTCTTTATTTTTTATTTATATCATACCTTTAAGCTTTTCATGATGTGCAATACGATAATTTCTTTTGAGGAAGTGGGGACTACTGCCCCCCTCAAAGTGATATGAACTGTTCATGCCATACATGGAATTTATAAAGGATGTAATTAATGAACTTATGTAACATATATATATATTTGATATTATAATAGAATTATAATACACCTATTTATTATTTAGTTTTCATTTCTTTAATATGACAAATACATGAACGTAGTGTTCATGCAAATGTATGAATTACCGTCTCCATGAACAGTGATTTCCATTTATTATCTCCAAATGTTATGGACTATTATAAATACATATATACTAGATATATATGATATTTAAATCATGAATACTATTATTGAGATAATTTACTTTTGACCACATGGACAATTTGTAATTATAACAAGTTCATTTTTTACTCAAGTACCCAATACTGACAAAACGAACGATATTAACCTAAATAATTATGTAATTTTTATAACATGTTAATAAGTGATATAAAGGGAATAATAAAGTTGAAAAGGGTTTTAATGTATGTATAAGTTAACATGAGTTTTTTATTCAGGATGAACACAGAACATACATGACGAATCAGTCTCACGGTAACGAACAAGGTTTTAAAAAACATTAAAAAAGAGAGGGGACAACGATATCCCATGAAAAAATGAATATTAATACAGTAAATTTATTGAATAAAATGTATATAAGAACATATTGTGTAAATTTTAAAGACATACCTCATAAAAATGAAACATGAAAGGAATAGAGAAGATGAGATTTCCCTTACCTTGAAGATTACCTACTGAAACTAGACGATTTTGAACATGGGGGCTAGAGGACACCTTGGGAGGACTCTTTGGGAGGTAATAGAATCAATGATTCATGTTCTATGAATTGAGAATGAATGATAATGGATAAATGGATGGGTATTTAATGAAAAACTTAGGGATTTTTTATCAATTTACTTAGACAAGTAAGTAGTGGTATACAAAAAAGCATGGTCTTGCCCATGATATTTTACCATTTTATTGTCCAATTGGGACACATAACATCATATTTTAATTTAAAAGAGTCTGAATTAATTTTATATTACTTATTTCATAATTTTTATGTCATGAAACAAACTGAAAACACAAAACTGTATTTTTAATATTCACCAAAAAAAATATTTTTGAAAATTATAATAAATTCACCCTAACATAAATTCGATGTCATAATTTGAAAATTGGTGTTTATTTTATCATAAAAACTCTATAAATATGAGAAAATTATCATTTAAATGAAAAAATTCTTATTTATAAAAAATAACAGCGGACAAAAAATACATAGTAAATTTTCTCACACTTGAAAAAAAATAACACTATATGATGTTTTAAATTTAAATAAGAGAGATTTAATCATACTATATCAATAATATAGACATTATTAGGAATAAATTAGTTTACTATAATATGTATAGATTTTCAGAAAATTATAACTTATGTCTATAAAATCAATTAATCAAATTCTCCATATATTTAAAAAAAACAAAACTCAAAACAAAAACCGTTGGAACAAAAATTTTATTTATAAAAAAGTAATTATATAATAAATAACTAAATATTTTACACATAACCCCTTATAAAACATGCATATAACCCAATTGTGAGGTGATCGATAGTGATAGACTCACGAACCGTCTTAACTAACATCGCCTGAGTGATAATTTTTAATAATTGAAACTTCTTCCACATGCGATTTCATTCCATATTAATGTGATGATTCCCATATTGGGATTGGTTGAGAGTGAAGCCTTGTGATTCTACCTCCTTCCAAAGCTCCAAAAAATGGGCTTCATATTTCATGATTATCCTGGATGAGGCCATCAACTCTTCTTTCTTCATTAATTAACCATTATAATTTTTTTATTATACTAATTCTAAAGTTAGAATTATTATATTTAGTATTGTTTTCAATAGGAATATTGAAAAATGGTCATAATTGACCATCGATCAAATAATGATCTAAGCCCAATGGTCAAATTTCATTTATTCTCACATCATTATTAAAGCGATATAGTTTTTTTGAGTGAAAAATATGTAACACACATTTTCTAGAAACAAATATTAATCACAACATTTAGGTCATTAATGTATGCCAGCAAGGATTTAACATCATGATCAGGAGGATGATCCCCTTAGTATGTGGCAATGATATAATGAATAGATCCAGATATGTTACATCTAGGTGGTTCACTAGCTATATAACCACATGTTGAGCAGTTGATAGAACCTGTAGTACTAGAAGATTAGGTTTTGAGGTTGAGTGAACTTCATGAGTTTTAATGACAGTGACCCCTGAGGTTTTAGGGAAAGCCTGACCCACAGTCAGGCGAGGACTGGTTTGAGGTAGTGAATCTTGTTTTCAGTTTTCTCAAGACACCAGTAGATTAGATGGTAGTTCCAGTAGTGAGCCTTCACTGTGGATCGACAGGGAAATGGTGAGGGTTATTTACCCAGTCATATGATGAGGAAAATATATAAAGGTTAGAGTTTTAGTTTCTTTTTATAGAGTATTTCTATCTAGATATGATGAGGTATGCATGCATCAAGGAGCTATAAAATATCTGACAAGGTAGTGTGAAAATATTCAAGTACTGATCAAGATTCACCAACCTCACTAGGTACTCGATAAAGTTGCCTTGTGATCAATTCTTCCAGGATCATACTTTTGAGAGAAGATTTTGTAAAGGCATATAAGGTAACATTTTACCTCTGTGCATTCTTATTTATATTGGGGTGTTAGAGAATGATTTTTTATTTCATAGTATTCTGGATGATCATTAATAGATATTAGTTTCCGAAAGTGGGAACACAAGAACATATACATCATCATTAGGGATCTAACATCTGTCTCAAAGACCTGGAAAAGAAAAAAATTACAGGAGTTCCTAGGATAGTGGATATTTGGTTTAGGGATCAAAGTAAGTGTACAATAACCTAGGTATAAGTAGTGATACAATTTTTATTGATGGTGGAATATTGTACAAGATTCTCTGAACCTTCACATGAATAAATGAAGAAAGTGGACAGGAATTCAAGTTAGAGGTAGCACCATGATCAGATAGCTCTACAGGGTAGAGGATGTGTTAGAGGAGATGGGACAGTATCTGAGGTGGTAGATACTTCAAATTGTTTCTACCACCACCCCCAGATGATCAATGCCAAGATCATGGTGCTAGAAGATAGGGGTTGGGTAAACATCATACAGTCAAGGCGTATGCACTAGAGGCTTAGAGATTGATTTGACTTACGATATGTGTATTTTCAACCTTAGATGTAGTAACAGTATAAATAGGTTCTATTCATTCCTTTATTTCCACATATCATGAATTAGACATAGAGATTTTGGTTGAGCACATGGATCGACCGTTGGGCTTGGAGACTCCAATTAGAGGTGGCATAATAAGCACACACTTGATCTGATAGTTTGACCAAACTATTAGAGGTGATATTTTTTGTGAGGATAAAATTTTTGTAGTGATGAGGCCTAATAACATCATACTTTTTGTGTAATTACTATATAAAACTCATACCCATATCAACTATTTCAATTCAAGGATAAAGTGTTCCAATAATGGTGGAACATGGTATTACATTTTTAGTAAAAAGAAATCCTAGGACGTGAAGGATCAAATCATTCATTGGAGGTTACATCTAATTACTAATTAGTTTGATAGAATAACTCATGTTTTACCAGATGTTATCAGTTTTCAGTTCTTTTTAGTGGTGGAAGAGTATGAGGACATCATTCCAGAGGATGTTCCAATATTAAATTCACATCGAAAGATTAAACTATTTATTTTTCTACACCATAATATGACTTCAATATCCACGACAGCATAGCATATCGAATATCTCCCACATAGATTCATGATTTGAGGGTACAATTAGAAGAATTTAAGTGGAAGGCCCCTATTAGACAAATTTTTTTCACTATGGGTATCCCCAGTTTTGTTCACCAGGAAGGCGTATGAGAGCTTAAGGATATGTGTGGATTACCATTTCCTAAAATAGGTGATCATAAAAAACATGTATCCACTACCATGGATTGACGACCTTCGTTGTGAGTTGAGAAGGGAATGATGGTTATAAAAGGATGACTTCAGATCAGACTATCAAAAATTGCATGTTCAGGACAATGATATACTGAAGAATACATCTAAATGTTGTTGCAGTCTCTATGAGTAATTGGTGGTATTATTTTGAATGAAGAAAACTATATAATTTTTCATTGGACTCCTAATCTAGATATTTAATCCTTTATTAATTTTTTTAATGTAGTCTTCATCAATCTTATCCTTATGTAATCAAAGTTTGAGGATGATATGATGAAAAACATGAGGATGCTTCTGGATGTACAACAAGAGTACTAGATTTATGAGAGGATCTGGAAGATCCATTTATAGATTTAGAAGGTCTATTTTGTAGGATATGTTATCTCAGTATAATGTATATTAGTGGACCCAAATAAGGTCTAGGAATTGTTAGATTGGGACCCACTCAAGTGCGTGATATAGGTACGAAGATTCCCTTTGTTTGGTGGGGTATTACAAGAGATTCATACTTTTCATCTCCAAGATATCAACCCCATTAAATATTTGACCCAAATGGGGAAACTATTCATGTGGATAGAGAGGTTCTAGAAGGATTTTCAATAGTTGAGGTAGAAATTTATGAGTTCCCTATATTTATATTCCCATTGAATGGTGTTGTGTATATAGTGTTCTACGATGCATCAAGAACCAAGATTTGTTGTGTTTTAATGTAGAGGTAGGGAGTGATTACCTATGTTTCGTGTTAGTTGAGACCTCATTTGTATAAATATGTTTCACATGATCTTGAGTTAGTAGTGGTAGTAATCTCACTAATGATGTGGTGACACTACATAATGTTTGAGCAGTTTAATTTTTTTATTACAACAAGTTTCTCAAGTATATATTATATCATAATGATCTCAAGTTGAGATAGATATGATAGACAGAGTTATTCAAGGATTATGTCTTTGTGATATTCTATACTTTTGTGAAGGGGAATTTAGTAGCAGATGTTGTCATCATGAGATCTTGTTTGTAGTTGATGAGTTAGTCCCTAGAGTAGTTAGACTCATTACAATAATCCTTTTTGGAAGAAGATAAAACAACATACCTCTTGTTGATGGGTCTTAACTCTCTTCTTTTATAGTGAGTCTAGGAGGCACGACTTCAGGATGCCAACTCTGAGACCCTGTGTACTCAGATATCCATTTGAAATACTCATGATGGATTTTTTGAATATGGGATCATGTAATTCTTTTAGGATGCATGGTGGTACCAGTGACGTATCAAGATGTGGTTGTAGGATAATTTCACACATCTCATTTGGCAGTACATCTATATGTGAAAATGATGTACCAAGACCTATGATGTCAGTTTTGGTTGAAAGGGATGTAGAAAGGAGTTGTAGAGTTGGTCTCTCGATGACATACTTGATAGAAAAGGATTGAAGAGCCCCATGTTTTGGTGGGTATAGCTCAACCCGTTATGGTACCAGAGTGGAAGTGGTATGGGATATTTTTGTACATTAAAATGGGGTTTCCACTTTCATGCAGGAGACATGATTCCCTTTTGGTGATTATATAATGACTCACCATGTCAGCCCCCTTTCCCACTATTCATGATCAATGCTTTTTTGAGATTTTGTGATGGATCTATTACAGAAGTCAGTCTGCCTCCATTGAGTTACCTCGATGATCATTTATGATCAGGACGCTCACTTCACATCTCTATTATAGAAGGGATTGTATGAGGCGTTGGGGACATAGTTTCATTTGAGAATATCTTTTCACCCCCGAACTGATGACCAGATAATGTGGCGTATATAGGTTCTAGAGGACATGTTGTGAACTTGTATATTGGAATTTGGATGTAGTTTGGAGGATCATATAACACTAGTGGAGTTTGCATAAAACAAAAGCTAATATCTCACCATCTCTATTGTATAATTTTATGACTTGTACGTGTGACCCTATAGGTCACCACTTTATTGGACTGACCCAAGAGAGTCATCAATCATGTTCCAAAAGCTGGTACAATATAATATTGATAAGGTGAAAAATATCTAAGAGTGGATGAGGATTGCACATATCCATCATAAGTGTTATGTAGACAGACGATGGATGCATTTGGAGTTTGAGGAGGGAGTAATGTGTTCCTATGTGTTTCACCTTGACATGGATTATGTATATTTGTACAGGGTTGAAAACTATCGAAGGGATTCATTGTCCGTTTCTAGATACTATGTAGAGTTAGTAAGGTGAAATACTGCTTAGTTTTAATTTCATAGTTTGACCATATAAATGATGTCTTCTACATGTCACAGTTCAGGAGGCACACACGTGATCTATCACACATTATCAAATGGGTCGATCTGAACACCAAGGATTGAGATAACTTTGCTGAGTATCTGGTTGGGATCAAATATTTATAGGGAATGATCCATCATGGGTGAGTGATTTTATTGGTTAGTGTTTGGTGGTAGAACACGAATCTTCATGAGAGCACCTAGGAGTGGGAGGATCATATGCATTCTAAATAACCACATTCATTTTTATAGAAACTTGTTTTGGATTATGTGAATGAAATGTCCCATGGTTGTGTGAATTTAATCACTCAAATTTTCAAGGTATTATTTTTAGATATTTTGTGGATTATTTTTGATACTAGGCACTATGATGATGTGCGATTTTGAGGCCTGATGTTCCTAGATTAAATGTTTGAAATATATTAAATATATAAAATTTCATGCATTTTTAGTTTTATTGAAAAATTTAAAAACATCCAAACATAGTCTTAGATCTGAAATTTAATGGAAGTGTTGAGTTCAAAATTTGAGTTTTACCTTATGTGTGACATAACCTATGTCAGCCCAGGCAGTTTGTGAAATGACATCCATGGGAACAAAATGAATTAAAAAATGAAATACGATTGATGCTTCTTTTAATTATATGTTTATGATGAAATTCTAGGGTAAGGGACATAAGCATGTAGCTATTGGAGAACCATTAGAGAGAGAATTGGAGGATATCTATTAGATTTACATTAACTTGATTGAATATTGATGACTGATGTGTGGTAAAATTATAGGATGTCACCAATGATGATGACACATGTTCTTTCTTCACAAGTGAAAGATCCAAATTGAGGTAGGATTTATTAATTTAAATTTATTCCCATTTTATGATTCTTATAATGAACATGAATCAATCAAATAATGAATAGATTCATGGCCTGTGTTTATTTATGGGGTAGGTTTGATTTTTTTAGGAATTAAGGAATTGCATTGTGATTATTTAATTATATCATCATTCACCATTCTAAGTATAACGAATTTCAACCAACATAATCAATGGATGATTTTTATTCCTCTTGTTTGTGATTGTGTAATAATTCTATCATTCTTTATTTATCATGGAAATTTTTTTTGGGCCGTGATTCAATAAATATAGATAAAAGGACATTGTGACATCATTTCATGGAACACCAATTCGATATCATATATATGAGATTGGTACAACATAGAGATTTTGTGATGATGGAAGAGGAAGAATATAATACTAATTTGGGATTCATGATTCTTGTTATTTTGAGTGTAAGGTTGGATGGCATGTGACACCATTTTTCGAATTGATTCAAATGATGGATCCTGGTTATTCACAATGGAAGGGCTCAACATATGGTAATCCTTGAATTCTGGCAAGGGATGCAACCAGATCGATGGCTATAGAAGTAGAGAGGATTCCTGTTGCCTGATCAATAAATCAATAAATCAAAATGGTACACAACTTGTGTTCTTAAGGAACATGATTTTTTGGACGCTCACTTCAATGTCTAGAGTTTCTGGATGATTTTATATATCACACGATGGGAGACATAGTCACACATAATGTGACCCTTCTTTGATGGTTTGGTGTGTAATCGACATGGTACACAAATATGGACAAGAACACAATGAAAAATTCATGTTTTTTACTCCCACATAGGCATGGCCCAGCCCTATGTACCCAGGCCAAGTAATGTACAAGTATATATGAAAAAGTAAATGGAAATAGAAATTATGTGTACTTTTACATGGAAACGGGCACCACTTTTTTTCATGGGCATGACCTATTTCTAAAGGAACACATCTTATAGAACTAGTATTCACCATTCACTCCTTCAGAGTTGTATTCAAGCCCATTTCCTATCTATAGTATACAATTTTTATTAGGGTGGGTTCCCTATATCCTTTCTCTAATTATAAGAATGGAATCACATTCTAAAAATAGGATAATTTTCTCTTAACTACGAATTCTTGGATATATTTGATGGAATCCCTCTATGAGGCATGGAATGAGATACTCTGTCATATTCTTTCCCTAGGTGGATTTCATGGTATTTTCCTTACCAACAATAGATGGGTATTGATTCTCTACTTATCTGGTTATTCCAGATTGAGTTGTTGGTATACCACATGCCCTTGGGTGTGATGCCTATGTGTGAATCATATCTCATCAAACATCTAACGTATACATCCTACCTCAAGACTTGATAAGAATGACCTCTCGGATGGATTCCATCAATATTTTGTGAATCATGGAGTTTATTCTACCATATGAGTTATATATGGAAACTTCGAGAAGGAAATATAGGGTGGACTTATAGTTGTGACATTAACTTATGTCTATGTCTCTCTATCGAGTATATCTTGATATTCTTGTTATATGTATTGTGGAAATATACCTATAAAGAGATGAATTTTATTTTTTTATATGATTTGTTGTTTTTGGGTGTCCTACATGGTATTTTTATACTCATGCATACATTTGCTTTTACCAGATGTGTCATGTCTTTTGTCGATGATATAACTTTGATAGATTCATAGAGGGGCCAAGTCTTGGAATCACTTATTGATCCAGACATTCCAAGATGTGTTCCTACAATTATCTATATAATAGTCCCAATCTATACTTACAAGTTGGATTTTTTATCAAAATCATTGTGTTGGGATTATATTTGTCCCTATTTACTCTCCATTTCCGGTTAGCGTACAATTTCTGTGGGATATAAATATTTTATTCATATTTTTTCAGTTGTTATACAATTCAACATTATATAGGATTGGATATATGTGTTTGTGTATAGTTACCTTAGGTAATATCCTCATATGTTATTGATATTCCTTCTCAACACGAGTCACCACTACTATCCTAATGGAGGCAGGCATGGGGAGTCACGACACATACCCCAATGGCTTGGGTCATGAAAAAAATGTTTTTTCTGAATTACTGTCATGAAAAAAATTTAAACAGTAAAAGTAAATCTGACTAGATCTTAAAATTTAGTTCTAGGTGTCCTTAACACAAACTAATGTTGGTCGTGATTCCATTTTTTTATAAAGGCATAAGTTTTACGTCACCTAAATATTATCAATGCCATCTCAATTATATTATAATTTTTTATTCAAAAATTCTCAAACAATTTCTATAATGTAGCTAGGTCAAAGTAAAACAAGAGGGCGGAGTATATGTTTATTCATTTCTTCACTTCATATGTGGTGATCCAGGTGGTGTTTAAGTGACATTATACTTTGGAGCCAAAATTGGTCTTTTTTAAGATAATGAAAACAATAATAGGGCCTGATCAAATGTTATTGAGAACACAATATTTGAACAAACTCTTGAATTTAGATGAAATGATCAAGAAGTCTCGGTCTAGGGTTCTCATGCTTCGTTCCCATTTCAGATAGTTCACATTTTATCAAGGGGGACTTTCAAAATCTCATGCCAAGAAATTCAATTCATTAAAAACCTCATGAAACATTAAAACATTAATTTTATAAAATAAATGAAAAAGTAACAACTCAAGAGGCATAAAAACCCATCACAATCATTATAATAAGGATTTAAAAAATTAAATCACTTTTTATAAAACATGGCTTAAAAGTAAAACAAGTTGAATTGATCATTTTAATTTTAAAGGACCAATAACATTTGAAAATTTCATTTGGATAATCCCATTTTTAAGAACAACATTTAAAAACCATGTTCAAGATAGAGAAATTGAGATCATGAACCAACTATTTCCCTTACAAATTTATGAATTTACAAATATTGATACCACCCATCCAATTGAACATATTCACGCATCATTATGTGAAGATATGAAATAAAGCATCATTATTTTTATCTATATATATGTTTATAATTAGAAAAAGTATCCTAAAATAATTTTATATATCAATATCTATAAATATAAAAAATTTGGACAAATCATAAAAAATAAATTAAACTCATCTCGTAATTTCTATAAAATTTATAAACAAACCATGAGATATTAAAATGATGGGTTTATTCTTCCTTGTAATGGTCAAAAATGGGTAGAATGGTTTGAATTTAATCCATAGGATCATGAAGGATACATGGATCTTGGAGTGAATTACCTTATGTGCACTGATAAATCTCTACCAACTTATCATTTATAGTCACCACCTTACATAATAAGTGTGTAGAGTTTTGCAGTGTCAAACTAGGAGCTCCAAGTAATTAGAGTGAGAAATTATGATGAATGTGTGAAATCAATGTGAGGGTGTGGGAGAGGGTAAGGAAATACTGGCTCGAATTATGAGTGATTTGGGGGATAAATATCAAGGTAGATGAGGGAAAAAATATTATTGGGCACACACATCATTTAAATGCATTGATAAGACTAAAAGTCACTAAGAAGTTTGAGGGGGAGTGACAGATCATAAGTCACATACCATAGGTTTTGAAAATGTCGATTAGTCTGAGATGTTTTTGGGAGGGTGAAAAAAGTTTTTGTTCTGTGGGAGCTTAAATAGTTTAAGGGTGGATAAATCTATTAGGATTTGATTAAAAATATCAAGAATTCTTTTATCATCAATTTTAATAAAATTCTAAAAAAGAGGTGTTTTATCAGTGCTAGAATTTTAGAACTGATAACGTTATGTTTATCATTGTTTTATATTTATCGATGGTATTCCATTATCAGTGCTAAAATAGCATTGATAAAGGATGATATAATTAATTTTATTAATATAATTAATATAATAAAAAAATAAAATGTATATAATTATAAATAAATATAATTTTATGTAATTCTAAAAAAATATTTATATAATTATAAATATATTTAAATAATTGAAAATATGTATTTATAAATATAATTATAAATAAAGATAAATATATATATTATAAAAAATAATTATTTATATAAATATAAATTTATTAAATGAATTGTAAATAATCAGATGGTCGTGAACCATGTATTAAAATCCCTTATCTCAAAAAAAACTTTTAATAAAAAGAAAATACAAAGTAGAGAAAGTGGGGGGTTCTAGGGTATACCAAGTGTAACCAACCCCACCACCAAAATAAGAATCAAACACCAGTCACCTTCTTCGACGTGTACCACCCCTTACTTGGGAGCCACCCAAACCTCTCGAGTTCCTTCCCCTATTCCAATGTTTAAGATCATTGTAAGTAACATCATTGTCATCCATCTTTGATGAGTCATCCTCCCCACCATGAGGATCAATGCCTCTAGAGAAATCACCTTTCAAGATAGGGGTATCTTGATCAGCTGCATCCTTCATATCTGAAATTCTAATGCCTTATACTTCATCTTGAAGGTTCCCAAATTCCTCATGAAAAAATTTCTTGCAATTAAATCCTTTTAAGATGTCCAACAATATAAAATTAATTGAAATGATTCTCAAGTCAGCTAATGTAGGTGAACCCACCATAGTTCATGCCTTCCATTTCACTATGTCACCAACTACAATATCATCCGCTACATCTTCAAAACATTCCTCAAAAGAAGTTTCAAGGAGTTCTGGAGGGTCAACCTCCAAAGCAAATATAGGAATAGGCAAAGGCATCTGTCCAGGAATAAATGTCTCATTTATAATTATAAATATATTTATATAGTTATAAATATTTATATTATTAGTACATATATATTTATACAAATATATATAATTATATATATAATTAATTTATTTACTATTTAAGTATATTTAATATAATTTTTTAAATATTTAAATATAAAAATTAAAAAATATTTATTTATAATTATATAAATTATCATTAAAAAATCAAATTTATTCAAATTTATTTATAAATTTATTTTTATAGTTATATAAATTTATATATTTGAATAATTATAAATATATTTATATATTAATATAAAAATTAAATATGTAAAAACAAATATATTATTTTAAAATACTTTTTATAATTTTATAATTATTTAAATATATAATTATTTGTTTATAATTATATAAATAATCATTAGAAGTTATATATATATAATTATAAATATAGAAAATATAGTATTATAAATGCATGAATATTAAAATTGTGTGAAATTTTAATATTAAAAGTGAAAATAAATAGAGTAATTAAAGTTGAAGAGACTTCAAAAATAATAAAAAAAGGATATGTTTTATTAAATATACAAATTATTATAATATAAAAAATAAATATTTATTAAAAGGAAGATGAATAAATATTAATATTGAAAAAGATTAAATAAATTTAAGTAAAGCGTGCAAATACTAACTATTTAGATTACAAAATACTAAAAAAATAAACCTGAGAAGGTTAATTATGAAAATTGAAAACATATTTTAAATGTTAAAATTTAATAAATAATAAGAAAATATTATTCATATATATGCAAAAAATAATGAAAATATTACATGTATCGAAAATAAATATATTTATAAATAAATATAAGAAAAGATTAAATTCTATCAAATATAAAAATAATTAAATGTAAAGACCTATAAATTCCATGTATTTTTTTAATTATATAGAAATTTTACGAGTCCGTGAAAATTGATGGCGCGTGATTCCAAGGCCTGGTGTGCCTGAAATGATTTTCTGATCTTTTTTTTCTAGTATGTTCAGTATACGTGCGAGCGGGTTTTTGTGACTTTTAAACTGGTTCTTGGAATTGAAATATGAGGACATCGTTGAACTCGCAGTGCCAGTATTCTCTTTAGGAGACCATTACCTCAACCATAGTGGGTCGAGGGTGAAAGATAGTTTTCATTTTTTGTGGAAATAAATATAAAAAAAATAAAATTATATTTTATTTTTGTTGAAACCTCCCATGTGAATGTTATGGATGTTAAGACCACCGAACCTAAAAACCCCTATTTTGAATTTAATAGCAGGGAGCACTCAAACCCTCTTAATGGGGGAGAAACCTCTCAACTCCCCATTAATTCATTCCTCGCATTAAATTGAGTCAATTAATTATGCCAACATGGTACAATTAATTGTGCCAACAATTAAATTGATAGACATAATTTAAATTATTGGCACATCATTTCTTTGAGGGGATTCTTTGGAAAATGAGAAGGGGAGAATATGTGGAAGATCGTCTCCACCAAAGAATGTTTTTTGGAGCCATGAAAAGGGATGATGCAAGAGCCTGACGTCGGAAGCATGTTGCAGAGGCGGAAATCGTTGGCAACCACTTCATGTTCACTGTTTTTCATCTTTGCGAAAAATCAATGAACCTCCAAGGTAGGGTAGTTATTGTGAATTTTTCCCCTTACCCATTCTAGGAAATTCTTCATGATTCAAGAAATATTTGAGCCACTTTCTACTATTCTAACATGGAGGATGTGGGCCAAACGAACATGGCCCAACCACTCTAAAATTCATTGTGTAATTTTTTTGCGCTCTTCGCGATGGAGGAGGACGACAACCGGTGCCGGCGATTGGCACCGGTGGGACACAAGAGCAGTGGCAGGCCGTACGACGGGGGCAACAGTGTGTGTTCCTGCCTCTTGGCGAGGAAGGGCCGCATCTTATGCTGCGGAGACAAAGGGAGGATGGCCGGCCGAGCCAGCAGCCAGAGAAGGTGCGGCCTGTGACCACGCCGCGCTTAGAGGACGACATGCCATCTATCCAACTGTGGAATACCTTCCCGAAGACAAGAAAACATAGTGAGGAAACCCTGTAGATGGCTGTGATGAGGTACTAGGATCCTCTATGGTTCTGACGATGTACTAGGATCGTATGTGGGTCTGAAGATGTACTAGGATCCTGTGTGGGTCTAACGATATACTAGGATCATGTGTTGTTCTGACAAGGTACGAGGATCATGTGTGGGTATGAGAAGGTACTAGGATCATGTGTGGGTCTGACGAGGTACTAGGATCCTTTGTGAGTCTGAAAATGTACTAGGATCTTATGTGGGTCTGACGAGATACTAGGAACCTATGTGGGTCAGGCGATGTACTAGGATCATGTGTGGGTATGACGATGTATTAGGATCATGTGTGAGTCTGAGGAGGTACTAGGATCCTATGTGGTTCTGACGATGTACTAGGATCTTGTGTGGGTCTGGCGTGTTAATAGGATCATGTTAGGGTGTGACGATGTACTAGGATCCTATGTTGGTCTTACGAGGTACTAGGATCCCGTGTGGGTCTGAGGGTGTACTAAGATCCTTTATGTGTCTGATGATGATTTATGATCTTACCTGGGTCTTCCTATTAATAGAGTCATATGAATTAGTAGTTACATCTAATCATCTCTACTAATGTACCTAAGTTATACCTAGTGTGATCTGATTCCTTACCTTCATTTCGATACCTTTGTGGTATTCTTCTGTGTGGCGTACCTGTGAGGTACTTACCATTGTGGTATTCTATCCTTTGTGGAACAGTTTAGCTTTGGGCTTTTGGGTTGAACCCTGTGGTTCCTCATGATTGAGATTGGTATACTTGATAACTTAGTTATATGTATGTCATACACCTAAGTATGGTTTTCAGTTGATTTCATGATTTTTGGTTTATCCACTATGGATTTTGTGAGACCCTGAGGGTTTCTGGGTCCCTACTGAGTATCATTATACTCACCCATGCATGGGCTATGCCCGCACCATGTTGTGTTTGGTGCATATTACAGATAGCACTGATCGAGGCTGAGGGTATCACGACTGGACAGTGCCCGGAGGTGGACCATACGGCGTGTCGGTATGCAGAGGAGACGGGAAGACGCAGAGTGGTGAGGAGGTGATTTGTATATACCCTATAGGTATTGACCTTAGAGGATGACCTAGTAGTAGTCTTTATCTTTCTTCAGTTGTATTGTATTTCAGTTGTAATTATAAATTTACTGTTGGGCATGTATTACGGTCCCTCTTACTTTTAGAACTCTTATTTCTATACATTTTACTTGTGTTCTTATATTCATGCGTCCATGGATCCGTGTGTTTACAAGATATAAAGGAAATTCCTTCCTAAATTTTGGGAATACACCTTTCGGTGCTTGTCGCAAGCCCTTAGCCTATGGAAGGCAGGCATGGGGTAGTCACGGCACGGGCCCCGGGGTAAGGGTCATGACAAATTTTTATTATACCATAGAACATTGGAAAATGATATTGTTTTCAAGGAAAATAGTGTTAGGTGTAGTGAGTGTGGTTATCAGTTTAGGGAATCCAGTGTTAGTGCGGCGGCTGATGTATCCATACACCAGGACCCTGACTTCTGATTTCTGACTCAGTGCACGAATACACTGATTGCGTGTGTGTTTTCAAGAGTTTTTGTTCTCTTTTTGAGTAATCTTACTAGGTTAAACTTATTGATCGTGGTGCACATGTTTCATTTCATTATTCCTTCATGCAGACAACCTTCTAGGGTTCCAGGTCTAGTACGCACTGATAGCCCACTTAGCGATGAGGCCTTAGTGTAGGGCCCTCTTCCTGTAGATTCACCAATGAAGGAACCAGTGGTACCATTAATTGTTGCACCACTAAGGCCACCAGCTCCAGCAGTAGAGGGTGCACACTGCTTGAGCATGTTGCACGAGTTCCAACAGCAGATGCCACCCATGTTCTGGGGAGAGACGGACCCACAGGCGTCTGAGGATTGGCTGGAGGCCATGGTGAGAGTCTTCTGAATTTTAGGGACACCAGCTAATCTCATGGTGATCTTTTCCTCCAACCTTCTACAAGAAGTAGTAGGAAGATGGTGGACCTTTATTTCCTAGGTTCATAACGAGGTGATGCTTCTCTGTGTAGACTTTTAGAGCCTGTGTCGGGAAGAGTTTGTCTCATCGACTCTTCTCGTTGTGTGCATACATGAGCTTCTTCATCTACTGTAGGACAACATGACTGTGGCTCAGAACTTAGTGAGGTTCATCGACCTCTGATGCTACTCCACTGATATGGTACGAGACCCATTAATCAAGGCTCGGACCTTCGATCAGTAACTCATGTAGTAGATCAGGGCATCGATGATCTCACTCAACATTCCGATGCAGGAGGAGGGTGTAAGAGTGAGCCCACTTAGTGGAGACTTTCCTAGCTGAGAATTCATCAACAGCGAGACCCACCACCCGTTGTCACGTAGAGGAGTCTTCTACAACTAGATGCAGAAAGATGTAATAGAGGTCCAAGAGGACCATACCTACACATGGATGACTGCATGACTCAAGATTGTTTGTGAGGGGTACCGAAGACAGAGCCAGTAATGAAAGCAACATGCAGTGTTTCACATGCGTATGGAAGGGTCACATGGCTCGTGACTGTCTGACCCGCCATACGAATGATCAGCAGATGGCGAAGGACCGCCTAGGTAGAGACAAAGATTCGACCGATGTGGTCCGCAGGGACCAGGTGGACGTGGTAGAGGAGATTTCCATGTTTCTGGTGGTGGGTGACAATTCAAGATGTTACCGACACCACCACCAGGTAGTCCACCCCGACCATAGAGAGCATGTGGACTAGAGAGAGCCCAGCTCTAGGCAACTAAGCCCTACGACCATGGCACTCTAGAGATGATATGAGGTATGATCTATGCCTATTCCAACTTAGCTATATTACTTATAGACACAGGTTCCCGTCATTATTTTATTGCCACTGCCCTCATTTAGAGCTTGGAGATTCTGATGGAGAAGTTGGCTCGATCCTTACATATTGATACTCTTACATGAGAGAATTCGATGATTACGCACTAGTTCCGATGGTGTAATCTTACTCTATGAGGAGAGATATTCGGCTCGGATCTCTTAGTATCATCATCGAGACATTGTGACGTCATCTTGGGTATGGACTAGTTATCTACCATCCATGCTCAGATTTACTGTATTAGGTGAAAATTGTGGTGTGTCCGCACAGATGGGACTAGGTTTACATTCACTAGTGATATGGGAGCCTTTGCAGCACAATATGGACTTAATCGGAGGAGAGTACAGCTAATCACTCATCAGTTGTCTAGCATTACCCTCAGAGCGGTTGATTTGGAGAGTCTGAGCTATCATGTAGGGTTGTACCAGTACGTGAATGTTTTCTATGACGATGTTCTGGGTCTACCTCCGTACAGAGGGGTGGACTTTTTCATTGACTTTTACCCCAGGACGACACCGATATCAACACCATCGTATCGGATGGATCCCAGTGAGCTTTCTGAGATGTGGGTACAAGAAGAGGACTTACAAAGGAAGAGATTCATTCGGCCCAGTGTTTATTCTTGGGAATCCTAGATTTTGTTCGCCAAGAAGGTGGATGGGAGCGTGATGATTTGTGTTGACTATCGGGGCCTAAACCAGGTAACCATGAAGAACAAGTACCCACTCTTGAGGATTGATGACTTCTTTGATCAGCTGAAGAGATCATGGTGCTTCTCGAAGATAGATCTCAGATCAGGAAATCACCAGCTCAGAGTACGAGATGAGAATGTCGACAAGTAAAATTTCAAATGTTGGTATGGCCATTATGACTTCTGGGTTATGAAATTCGGTGGAACCGATGCCCCAAAAGTGTTCATGGGACTTCTAAAAAGGATCTTTCATCCATACCTTGATCTTTTTGTGGTGTTCTTCATTGATGACATTCTAATATACTCGGCTACTGAGGAAGAGCATGCCTATCATTTGCAGACAGTTCTAGACATACTCAGAGACCACTAGCTTTATGGTAATCTCTCAAAGTACCAGTTCTGAATCTGAGAAGTTCAATTTCTAGGACATGTAATATCGGAGGCTGTATTTGCAGTATATTGAGTGAAGATTTAGGTGGAACATTCTTGGGAGGCACCTAGGAGTATGAAAGAGGTACGATGTTTCATGGGTTTGGCTAGATACTACGAGAGGTTTGTGCATGATTTCTCCAGTGTTGTCGCACCATTATCAGCGGTGACGATGAAGGGGAAACACTTTGTTTGGTTAGAGTGATTATAGTAGGGTTTTCAAGAGATGAGGTAGTGCGTGACTAGTACCCTCATCTTAAGGCTACTGGAGGAGGGCATAGGGTACATAGTTTACTGCGACGCATCAGGGACTGGAATCAGATGTGTCCTGATGTAGGAGCGGGCAGTGATCGCATATGGTTCTCGACAACTGAGACATAATGAGTAGAACTACGCTACCCATGACCTGGAGTTAGAAGTAGTGGTCTTCTCCCTAAATATGTGGAGTCATTACTTGATGGGAAAGCATTTCAGAGTCTACTCGGATCACAAGAGTCTCAGGTATATCTTCTCAAATATAGACCAGAACCTGAGAAAGCGACATTGGCTCGAGTTCCTCTAGGACTATGAATTCGAGATAGTCTACACTTATGGGAAGGGGAACATTGTAGAAGATGCACTCAACTAGTGATCTGGTATACAACAGCTAGGTGAGGCGACAGACCAATTGTCCTCTTTATAGATATCATTTATGGATCAAGATGGAGTAGCTTTTCTTCAGTCTCTTATAGTCACTCCCCCACAAATTCAGTGAGTCAGGGAGGTGTAGTGCTGGGAAACTGACTTCAAGGCTCGACGTGCTTATATATCTACAAGACAAGCACCAGATGGATTTTCTGAAGGTGGAGAGAACATCTTCCTTTTTAGAGGACATACCATGGTACCAGTGTCACTTTCGGAGGAAGTGTTGAGGGAGTTCCACACATCCCCTCTAGAGTTACATCTAGGAGTGGAGAAGATGTACCAGGATCCTTGAAGACATCACTGGTGGCCAGGAATGAAGAATGCAGTAGTAAAGTTTGTCTCTCGGTGCCTCACTTTTCAGCAAGTGAATGTAGAGAATCAGGTACCAATAGGCTTTGATCAGACTTTAGAGGTCCCAGAGTGGAAGTGGTAAGGGATATCCATGGAAATAGTGACAGGACATCCACGTACTTCCAGGGGTCTTGAATCTATCTGAGGGATCATCGACCGACACACCAAGTCTTCCCACTTCCTTCCAATCAGAGAGAAGGGTTTAGTAGAAGGCTTCGGATGCCTCTATTTTCAAGAGATTGTGCAGCTCCATGGAGTACCATCGACGATTGTATCCGATTGTGATACATGATTCACTTCCCATCTATGGAAGAAGTTACAGGAGGCCTTCGGGATAAAGGTTCGTTTGAGAACCACCATGCATCCTCAAAAGGATGGTCAGACTGAGCAGACCATTTAGACCCTGGAGGAAATGCTGCGTGCTTGCGTCCTCGAAATAAGTCGTAGCTAGGAGGATCACTTGCCATTGGTGGTGATTGCATTGAAAAATAGCTATCACTCCACCATTGGGATGAGACCTTTTGAGGTGCTTTATAGGCGACCTTGCAGATCACCTCTGTGCTGGACTAACCCAGGGGAGTCAGCACTCATGGGACAAAATATGGTACGAGCTACCATGATGAAGGTACAGGTCCTCCAATAGCAGATGAAGAGTGATCCGAGCAGATAAAAGTCTTATGCCGATTGGATACGGAGACCTCTATAGTTCGAGGATGGTGACCATGTCTTTCTATGGGTCTCACCTCGAAGAGGTATGCGTTGATTTGGATGGGGTGGAATGTTATCTCCAAGGTTCATTAGACCCTTCTAGGTCCTCCGTAGAGTTGGTGATGTGGCTTACCGCCTAGCACTTCCACCTAAGTTACACTGGGTGCACGATATCTTCCACGTATCCCAGGTGAGGAGATACGTGCATGACCCTTCTCACATCATCGAACACATCAAGATGTACATGATGATTGAGCGACGTTTACAGAGGTTCCAGTAGAGATTGAGGATTGACAGGAGCAGGTCCTTCATGGGTGGTCGATAACTCTGGTTCATGTTCATTGGAAACAAGGGAACATCCATGAGAGCACATGGGAGTGGGAGACTCATATTCGTGTTTAGTACCCCCACTTGTTTTCTTTAGTTTTAGTTGTGGCTTATGGTTATGTAAATCCTTGAGATGGGGTGAATGTAAAGACCAATAAATTCCATGTAATATTTTCTAACTATATGATAATTTTATGAGTCCGCAAAAATTTATGGTTCATGATTCTGAGGCCCGGTGTGCCTGAAATGAATTTCTGAACATTTTTTTTGGGTACGTTCAGTAAACGTGCGAACGGGTTTTTGAAACATTTAAACCAGTTCTTGGAATTAAAATACAAGGACACATTTGAACTCGCAATGCCAGTATTCACTTAAGTAGACCTTTAACTTGACCAAAGTGGGTCAAAGGTGATAAATAGTTTTTCAGTTTTTCATGGAAATAAAAATAAAATAAAATAAACTTATATTTTATTTTTGTCGAAACCTCCCATGTGAATGATAAGAGTAGGGGACCAACGAGCCTAAAACACCCAATTTTGAATTTATCGACGGGGACCACCCGAACCTTATTAATGGGGGAGAAACCTCTGAACTCCCCGTTAATTCATTCCTCTAATTTAATTGAGCCAATTAATTATGCCAACGTTGTATAATAAATTATGCCAAAAATTAAACTGATAGAATTAATTTAAATTATTGGCACCTCATTTATTTGAGAGGATTGGTTGGTAATGAAAAATTAGAGAATGTTTGGTAGATCTTCTCTATCAACGAACATTCTTCAATTCCAAGAAAGAGGATGACGCACAAGCCTGACATTGGAAGCGTGTTTCGGAGGAGAAAATCATTGGCACCGTCTTTGCCTTCACCATTTTTCATCTCGCGACACAGAAATGGACCTACATTGTAGGGTAGTTGTTGTGAATTTTCACCCTTACCCGTTCTGGAAAATTCATCGTGATTGAATAAAAATTTGAGCCTCTTGCTACTATTCTAACGCAGAGGGTGCGTGCCAAACGAACGTGGCAGACCACTCCGCAAATCATTGTGTAATTTTTGTTGCGCTCTTCACGATGGAGGAGGACGGTGACCGGTGCCAACGATAGGCCCTGCTGGGACACAATAGCGGTTCCCGGCTGCACGATAAGGATAGCAGGGCACGTCCATGCTGCCCGGAGAGAGAAGGTTGTGGCTTGAGCCGCGACGATGAAGGGAGGGCGGGTGGCTGAGTCGGGTGCCGGTGAAGGCGCATCGTGCGACCGCGCCTCGCAGAGAGGACTGTTGTCCATCCGGCCAACCATGGCAGGCCACCACAGCGCGACCACCCCACTGCATCGTGGCCACCCCTCCAAGTCCGGACCACCCAGCACGGCCTGGACCACCCAGTGTGGGCCGGCCCAGAACTAGTGGGATAGGTCGGGATGACTCGAACCGGGTCGACCCAGGTAGGGTCGGGCCGGGTCGGCCGACCGGGTCGGACCAGCCCCAAACCAGTTTCGACCCTTTACATTCTTCCATCCATATCTTGAGCTTTGGGTGTCCGTTTGATGAACCTCCTATGATGCCAGAATCCATGGAGCGGGACGGTCCTTTTGGTATACCCCACTTGAGGTTTGGATAAATTTGGGGTATGGTTTCGTTGGATCATGCACAAATCCAACCAGGACCTTGGGACGAAAACGCTAATAACTTACAGAACAGGTGTCCAATTGACACACAGTTGGTTGCGTTGAGACCCATATTAAATGGCGGTACTTTGGGATACTTCATCCTAGGACATCGTAGAAGTTGGAGTATTGACTAGTGGCTTGAAAAGAAGCCCCTCCCATAGATAATATAGCATAGTGTGGGAACCATGTAGATGGTTTTGATGAGGTACTAGGTTTCTGTGTGGGTATAACGATGTACTAGGAACATGAGTGGGTCTGGAGATGTACTAGGATCATGTGTGGGTTTGAAGATGTACAAGGATCCTGTGTGGGTCTAACGAGGTACTAGAATTATCTGTGGGTCTGATGATGAACTAGGATCTTGTGTGGGTCTGACGGGGTACTATGATTCTGTGTGGGTCTGACGTTGTACTTGGATCCTATGTGGGTCTGAGGAGGTAATAGGATCCTATATGGGTCTGACAATGTACTAGGTTCCTATGTGAGTCTGAAAAGATACTACGATTCTGTGTGGGTCTGATGATGCACTACGATCATCTGTGGGTCTGCTGATGATTTAGGATCCTACGTGGGTCTGCCTCTAAAATGAGTAATATGAATTAGTAGTTACATCTAATAATCTCTACTACTGTACCTAAGTTATACCTGGTATGAGCTGAGTCCTTACCTTTGTGTTGATACCTTTGTGGCATTCTTCTGTGTGGCATACATGTGTGGTACTTAGCTTTGTGGTATTCCTTCCATTACGGAATAGTTGAACTTTGGGAATTTGGGTTGGTCCCTGTGTTTCCTCATGGTTGAGATCGGTATACTTGATAACTTAGGTTATATATGGGCATATACCTATGTAGGGTTGTCAGTTAATTTCATGCTTTTTTGTTTATCCTTGGCGAATTTTGTGAGGCTTTGAGGGTCTAGGGGTCCCTACTGAGTGTCATTATACTCACCCCTACGTGGGATATGTCCGTACCATGTTGTGTTTGGTGTAGACAATGGACAGCGCTGATCGAGGCTGAGGGTACCAGGACTAGACGGTGCCCAGAGGTGGACTATACGTCGTGTCGGTACACAGAGGAGACGGGCGGACATGGAGTGAAGAGGAGGTGATCTATACTTACCCTTCATGTAGGAACCTCAAAGGATGAACCATTAGTAGTATTTCTATTTCTTTAGTTGTATTGTATTTTATTTGTACTTGTACCTTTACTGTTGGTCTTGTATTACGGTCCCTCTTACTTTAAGCACTCATTTTTCTATATAGTTTACTTGTGTTTGTATCTTGTTGTGTGCTTGGTTGCGTGTGTTTACAGGATATAAAGGCAATGCCTTCCTGGTTTTAGGGAATAATCCTTTTGGTGCCAGTCTCCATCACCTGGCCTATGGAAGGTGAGCTTGGGGTAGTCACGACACGGGCCTCAGAGGATGGGTCGTGACATTAAATATTCATAATGAATAATAAATATTAAACAAAAGAGATATCAAAAATTATTAAAAACAATTTAATAGACAAATCTATTTTAAAATCAAATTCCTATAATATTAACTACATGAATTACAAACATGTTAAAACATGAATGAGAATTTTAAAAAATGCATTTAAATTGATTAATTATTTAAATTTGAAACACTTTAAAAATATTACAACATAATAAATAAAATTGAATAAATAATAATTGAAATCTTTTAAAAACATATCAAAAACAATACTTAGTAAAATATAAATATGTATAAAAATGAATAAATTAAAAAATACCAAATATTTATAAAAATATCTCAAATTTAAAATAAGTGCATACAATACATACACATGAACACATGTTCATCAAAAATATATTTGTACATCCCATGTCCATGTGCACATACACATATTCATACACATACATACATCTTTACATGAACACCATCTATATATACACATACATAAAACAAACACACTCACAATATAATTTATATACATATATGATCATAGAAATTTATATAAATATATATATTCAAATATCACACATAAAAAATAAATCCTTTATATTTATATATTTCAATAAATTATTAATTTATCTATATATTATTATATCCAATTTAAATTAATTATATTATTTCTTTTTTTAGTTAATGTATATAAGTAACAATTAATTTTTTAATATAGATATGTTAATTTTTTATATATTAATATTATAATTCTATTATATTAGTTTAATAGAGTTATGAAATCCCGAAGATCCAATGCCACCACCTTGACCATCATGTCTGGGGAATCAATAAGCACCCCAAACTATGTCATGGTTATCCAAATTTGTTTTCCATCTATAAATACCCACTTCACATTTGACACCAACAACAACCTCAAAATTACACCCTCAAGAATTAGAAACAAAAAACAAGGAATAGAAAAACATTTTATATATTTTTGTCCGGGTGGCCTATGACCTTGTGGAATGTAGTATAAATATCTTATTCAAATGAAAAATATAGACGTGAATTTCTAACACCTTTCATAAGCAATGTATTCCATCTTTATAGGGTAAAAACAAGAGAAGAAACAAAGTATCTACTACAAATATTTATCGGGGTGGTCACCACCACCTAGTAAATTTTACCTTGGTAGGACCAACCACCTATAGTAGTTCATTAATGGATTTAGATCACTCATGGAGGTCACCATCCACAAAAGAAGAGGTATTTTAGCCATCCTTCAACAATATCCTCCTTACTAAATAAGTTAATTTTTTTTATTCCTTCCTTATGCCTATAGTCATATTACGTATGACAGATATGGATCAAGTCAAATAAATATTGTAACAGGATCCCTATAACTTCCTTCATGTCCTTACGATGTAAAAAATTATCACATGTTTATTTTTGATGTAGTTAATTCATTTATCCTTCCCTAAATGACTTCAAATAGTTCTTTTTTTTTGTTATCGAAAACACAATGATAGTTATATAGGACATCATTATCAATTATTGATAGAGAATATATAATAATATCATCATAGGTACAACATCTATGTATGGTCCTTTCTATTCTACCATTGGAAATACTTTTAACGGGTATCCTATTATATTTGAACTTCATCCTAAGTCAAAATATCCATATGATCACTACTTTTTGTCTCTTGTTTATCAAAATTATTTAGTGGTGGAATTTTTAACACTTCAATTGAAACAAATTAATCTATCTATTTTGTAGAATCGTTTAACTTCACCATCACTAACTCGTCAAATGTGATTCCATGAGCCCAAATGATCTTTTTTGCTTTTGTTTCCCATAGTCAGAAAGCTTGTAGACCTTTACTGAATCCCAACAAATACATCTTTCTTTTCTAATGGATCCAAATTTGACTCTATCACATATAAATAAGTTGTACAACCAAATATACAAAGCTGGACACAATCATAATAATTCTCACAAGAAAAAATATCTATCAAAACATTACCATCAATCATGGAAGAAGGTAATAAATTAACAATATGTGTTTCATACAAAAATGGTTATTCCAAGAAGGATTTTCTAAAATTTTATTGAGATAAAATTGACCATAACTTTTCAACTTGCATAAGGTTCATCCATTCTTATATTCCATTTCACTGTGGCGTACTAGGAACTGTATTGTGTCTCACAATAAAATAATTCTGAAAAACCTTCTTGAATGATTTCTATGTGTGTTCTCTACCACAATTTTATTTCAGTCTCTTCATTCTCTTGATTTTACATTTTGTCTTATTTTCAATCTCATTCTTCCACTGAAACATCCACCCAACGACCCGAAGGCCTTAAATGTTTTTTATTAATAATAATAAAAACCCCTTTTAAGGGATGTAGGGGGAACCGAGACATCATTGTCATAAGAAAAATCACAACCCGAAGGTGGGAAAATAAACCATAACTGACAACTTGAATCGGTCCCTCCCTAGTGTATGAATCATGATGTTTCTCTCCACAATTATAAGGCTGTTCAGCAAGTGTCCTATTTGGAAGCACAGACCCGATCCTGTCGACATACCCTCTCAAACATCCCAATCCAAACAGCTATGCATAGGTGAACCACAAACTCTTAACCTCTTCCGGGACATGTTTCTAGTGAGAAAGTCCATCATCTACAATATAACATCAATAAAAAAACATCACCGTCATAGATGGCCTTGCTGACGCTAGAACATGTCTCACCACACCATTTCAATGAACCACTCTCGACACCACAGCAGCAAAAAACCAAAGGGAAAGCATTCCAGGTTGCCGGATGTTAGGCCAGCACCACCCAGGGCTGGAAGGCCCAAAAAATGCTCCAAAAAAAGGGAGAACCAAGATGACCAGACCATTAGCGACACTCTGGGCTAAAACCGATAAAATCATGAAAAATTAGAACCCTCCATGGATTCCAAATTGGATGAACATGCTGCAATAGTAAGGGAGGAATCCGTAGAACCAAGAGCAGGGCTTTTCAAGTGCCAATGACTCCACAAACCTTATCCACAACAATCCAAAAACCAAATCTTCACGAACCAACCAATGAAGAAATCACGTCGCAATGAAAAAAATATATCCACTAAGAGACCAGAAAACAGAGATACCCCCTCCCCTGAGCAACTTTAAAACCTAAAAAAACACCATCAGGGACATCAGAGCTACCGTAGAGACATGAGGAACTTACCGCGCAAAGAGCCAGGTCCGAACCGAAAGCTGGAGCACCGATCCACAAAATGGATGAGCCACTCCTTGCTTCTGGGGAACTGCCACCGAAGACCAAAGCATGCTGATCCGCCAAAGCCTAGAAGCTGAGGACCATGACTCACTGATCCACTAAAACACCAAGGACGATGAGATCTAGGCCCGATGATTCAACATAATGATCTCCCTAGAAAGATGTTGCAGAGGGGCGATGCATGTTTGAGGAGGGAAGAAGGAGATGCATGGTGAAACCCTAGCTGCGTCGAGAGAGTGGGAACCTACCGCTCAGAGGCTGACTATCTTACACTCAAATAAGACATCAAATACTTCATCCACATTCTTCATGAAATATACCCATCTATATCACGAGTAAATTGATAAAAATAATGATTACCTTCAAATGAATCAATTTTAAATGGTCCCCAGACATCATTATGGATGTAGTCAAGTGTTCCCTTCGAATGATGAGTTGTTGTGTTGAATCCGAATCTAGGTTCCTCTGTACTTAAAAATGTGAAATAAATAGTGGTAGCATATATTAGTAGTTAGAAAAAACATTGATAAAAGCATGATTTATTAGAGCTAAAAAAAACATTGTTTAAAAATGGTCTTTATGAGTTCTAAATTAAATAACAAATAAAGGGTAACGTTAATCATATTTATTTAACCTATGATAAAGACCACCCCTTATCATCATTTTTTAAAAACTAATAATGGACACCCTCAAAAAGAGGTTTTATTTTTAACTAAAAAATGGTTGTCCCATGTTGGTTCATCCCACATCATACATCCCATTTGTTTAGGATGATCTTTATACGTCTTTGAGTTCAAATACCATGATGTTCTATGGTTGCAGGGCATTGACATGCACATACTCCTTCACACACACTAGCCACCGAAGCCCACCTCACCCGGGTGCATAATACTATGAGCCTATACACGTTCCACTCACCTATGCCACCATGTGGGATGATCCATATAGATCCCTTATATGGTTGAGGCCTCCTCCCACAACTACATGGTCGATGTAGCTCGGTTGACTCATGTGGTTTGCGATAGTTCTTTTTTAATTCCATTAAAAACACATAGTCAATATTACATGGAATGTGCATATCCCAAAACTAAAGTTCCTTCTTCATCATGAAAATATATAACAAGAATTTGTGACGCTAAAGGGAATACTCCATTAAAAATTTATATCATTAGAAAACATATATTAATATATTAATATATAAATATATTGATATTGATGAAAATATAACATATTTTATTATGGCTCATGTGGTTGGCCCCATTTTTTTAGTACCCCTTTGAAAACACTTAGCCAATATTACATGAAATATCCATGCCGAAAAATCAAGTTCCTTATTCACCATTCAAATATAATAATATTAATTTGGGATGATGAAGGGTATATTCAATTAAAAAACACACCATTAAAAAAACATATATTAATATATAAAAAAAATTTATTTCTAAAAACATAACATATTTTATTAAATGTGATTTATATATGAATTAATATACATTTTTAGTTGATATATAAGGTATTTAGTTTAAAATATTATATGAAATTAAAATATATATACATAGACACCCACATATATATATATATATATATAACTTTCTTAAATATTATTTATATAATACAATATAAGTATCATAAATCATATAAATTTGTATGTCATATATTTATTGAAAAAAGGTTTATTAATTTAATTAAATATATATAATATTAATTAAAAAATATTAAATAATTAAGACATTTTTTATCAATGTCACTTGTTTCATAAATTTTACATATATATCGAATAATTATTTTATAATTATTAAATAAAAAATTAAATAAATATGATACACTTAATATTTCGTACAATAATTTCAAACGTATATATGTATGATATTAATTCAATTTTATAGAGACAAACATAAAAAAATAATATGAATTGATAATATTATCATTTTATATTATTATTTATTAATATTTAATAACTTTTTTTAATTGATTTATATTATTAATTTATATTTTTATAAAAAATATATACTATTTATCGATATTTATAATTAATATATATATATATATATTAATATTGTTCATTTTTGTTAATAATTATTTCAATAATAAATTTTGTAATATTTTTGTAAGTTAGACAATTTTTTTTATTTTTTTTATTAATTATTTTTTAATATTTAAAACTATTTATCTATTAACATTTACTATTTTCAATACAGTTTTAATTTACATAATTAATTTGTTTTCATTTTTAATTTAACATATATTCATTATAATATAGAAAAGTCTTTATAAATTATATCTAATTCATTTATAAAATATTTTTTCATTATATTCATCTTAAATTTCACTCATTTTTTACATGCATTAATTTAATAGTATATTTTTATTTCCAATGTAAATTGTTTGATTACATTTTTTACAATTTATAGAATATAAATATTTATTCGTTTAATATTTTATAATTTTTCATTCTTAATGTTTTTATAAATAATTATTTATAAATATTTTTAATATAAAAATAAATTAATATTTATATATACACACACACACACACACATATATATATATATCAAAATATAAAATATTTATTTAAATATTATTTAAACTCAAAGCTGTTCAAATCATGAGTTTTACCCCTTGATCCCAAAAATTTATTAAAAAAAGTAAAGTACAAAGAAACAACAATGAGGTACATCAATTACCCCCAAACATAATAAAATCCAACAAAAAGCCCAAAAAAATAATAACTAAAACCACAAAAAAACATGACCCATTAGGTCAAAAGGCTCAATATGCGTGCCTCGAACCCTTTTTTGCAGGACCTGCTCAACCATTCCCTTAACCCGTAAGGGCTCTCACATGGTCCACCCAACACCAAGCTCTAGTCGGCCACATGCGTCATTGCTCTACATCATCAGGTCGCATCCTGAGATCATATCCATCACCAAGATCGTCACCGGTTTGCGCCATTACTAGAAACACCCTCACTGTCATCGAGCCTCCATCACAGCTCACAAGCCGGTTCCGACTACCTTCACTGAAGTATTTCCCATCAGGTGCGTAGAGTAGAGCACAAATATATAGTAGGTCATCCACAAAGCACTATCTCCCATTCGCTACCATCGAGAAAAACTTCTCCATTCCTGTGAACATTGTTTCCTTGCCATCATTAGCTCCTCGGACCACCATTGCTAGCCCCATGCATCATCACCGGGGTCCCAAACATGCCACACCAGATGTCTCCAAAGATCTGACTTCAGCCTTATACCATTAACAACCAGAATGGTTCTATGAACAAAACTATTTAAATCCAACATGAAAAAATTCTATTTAGTGAACTCTTTAGTAAAAAGAATCCCACACTGGCCCAACTGTCCCGTCACTACTCTTATACCGAATGATCGAATGGTCAATAGATTGAAAAAACTAGAATATGAGGTCATCCTCTAGAGTTTATGAGGAAAATCATGAACATAGATAACAATAGAAATATCTCAATCATAACAATTGAAAGTGTATAACCCAACTAAATATTCACAAATCACTCCACCAGATTCCAACAGAGGATGCTTGGCAGCACATGCTTCAAACAGCTCAAAGTGGCCATTGATTTCTTCATTGTAAAATACTAGATTGTGATTAGGGTGATCACCAAGGAATTTATGAGAGAGAATATATCCATGGACAAGAGATAATCTCTCAATGAAAAACAGTATCTTTATGATTTATATAATAAAAAATATTTATTTTTACATTAAATAAGTCATATATTTAGTGAAACATAGTTCATAGTTAAAAATTAATATTATTAAAAAATATTGAAAAATTTTATTTAGTAATGGATGTTTAATTAAATTCTATTTGTTTTTTCATTTAATATATATCAAATGTTTGGTATATTAATTTTACCCATACATATATGTAATTAATGCATTCTTAAATAGAAAGCACTCACACAATTTTTTTTGTTTTATTCAATTTTTAATATTCATTTATTTATTTTTTTTATTAAACTAATATATTTAATACATAATATGTTACTAATTTTAAAGTTTATTCAGTTTTCATATTTTTATTCAATATATACTAGCAATTAATTATTATTATTATTTTTAAATTTATTCACCTTTAATATTATTTAATAATTAATAATATTAATTATTTTTAATATTTTTGTAATTTATTTGATTATAATTTTTCCTTGTTCAATATTTTTGTCATTTTATCCATTTGTAATATTTATTTAGACATGTTTATTCATTAACAATTATTTTTTTAATTCGGTTATAATATATATAATTAATATTTATTCATTTTAATGTTAAAATATATCTATTGGACCTTTTTTAGTAATCTATATAATTAATAACACTTATTAATTTCTGTAATAGTGTTTTAATCTACTAACTTCTTAATAATTAAATATCACTCTTTGTTAATATTCATTCATTTATTATTATCTGGTATTATTTATTCCCTAATAATGTTACATTAATTTTTATCTTTCTTTATTATTTATTCATTTTTAATTTTTTCATTTCTATTTTTCTTAATAAATTTTTGTTATATTTATTAATACATATTCATTCAGTAACATTTCTGTTTTTTAATATTTTCATTATATAAATATTTAATATGTTTTCATTTAGGTTTAATTTATAATCATTATTTATTTATTAATAATTTTTATAATTAATTAAGGTATTCATTTTACAATTTTTAAGAATGTTCATTTTTTTTGTAATCTAATCTCAATAATTTATAACATTCATGTATATAATATTATCTAATAAAAAATTATGATAATTAATTTTTTACTTTTTAACTATTTATTCTGTTTTATTATACATTCATTTAAATTTTTTTTGTTTATTTTATATTATTTTTATTAGTGCTTTCCAAAGAGAATTAAAAAATATTGGTTTTGTTAGCGCTATAATTAAAGGGCTTACAAAATCTATATTTCTTAGTGATTTTTGGAATGCACTCATAATGATAAATTCTTTCATTTCTAAGAAGTGTGGATAAATAAACATCTTTATCAATGCTTAGAGGTAGCTCTGATAAAGAGTGACCTTTATCAGATCTTTATAATAACTTTTTACAAAGAATTGATGAATCCTTTATATTATTTTATATATAACCCAAATATAGATCAAATCATCATTATCGTTCGATCTCCCATGATACTAAGACATCATCAATGCTCTTATCAGATGATCTCTCTCCACAAAAAATCTCTATCTACATTTCTATCCTAAATACACCACTCTCCTCAAATGATCGACACATTCAAAACCCACATTATACAACATTTTAGTTTTTTTGGTTCATTTAATCTTCCCAAATTCATTGAATGGCACATGTGATCAATTTTACATGGATCTACCCCCTGATTATTTACCCAATATTTCTCTCTTTAATGTACTATTTCATTAGCCTCTCCCTCACCCTCATGTTTATTAAATGTTATTATAAAATTAGGCTAACTTGTGTTTGAATTCATTTCCACACATGATGTTTATATATAAAATTAGGATTTGAAAAATCCTTCAGTTGATTTTTCTAGAAAATATTCTTGAATGTATAATCACATTCTAGATATATAAATCATTGTGAAGTTATTAATTAAATTTGTTTATTATAACATTTTATATTGATATAATAAATTTTCATGAGGTGTAAATGTGAATTTTTTGATTTTTTTGTGATGAATTTAAAATTAAAATTTGTAGTAAATTATTTATTTGGAGTGAGTGACTCCTTCCAATTTAACTAGAATGTATACATTGATGTCAACTTGAACTGTGTTTCATATAATCTGTTATTTGGATTTTTTTTCCCTGGAAACATTGGCTGGGTTTCTTAAATATATCTCATATAAAATATTTTTGAATTGGAATTTATTAAATTTATATAGTGGGAACTTTTAAATAGAATAAAATTTATTTTTTTACAATCATGGTGATTAATTTCATAATAGGTATATATGGTGTTATTTTTTTAAATTTAAATCATTTTTAAAAAAAAATTACCCATGACTAAAACATATTTCTAGAAATCATTTTATATAAATTTACAGGAATTCCATTTGTGAAATATTTATATTAGTTATTTTATAACATCATATATGTTGATTTAAATTGATGTATATACATTATTTAAAAATGTATATATTTATTTGACATCACTTATTCTTGTTTATCCGTGTCATTATCCTTTTGATGTTGTCCTCAATGTACATGACCTCCCTCACTTTTTCCTTTTTATTTTAGTTTATACTGACTGATACATGTTAGTTTCTAAATGTTGAATTGATCATACACAACTCTTGGAACCTAAGAAGTTTTAGTTACCTAGACTTTCCCACTCTTTCAAAACATTGAGTTAATTTAGGAGAATTTCACATGCATGGGAGAAGAATCCATGTTCATGAAATCCATCATCCTCTTATAAACTAAAATAAATCATTTATTCTCATTTTCTACAATTAAAACGTACAAGAACCCCAGTCCATTTAATTTTGGAATTTACATGACATCTACAATAGAAATTTTACAACAAAAACCACTAACCTCTTGTTTAGTTAAAAAATTATTTCTTCTAAGAATGTTATGAATGACTTTACACCATAGAATGATTATGATCTTTATCAAATAGATTAATTCTCATAAGTTTTCATTTATAATGACCCAGTTTTGTAAATTTTTTAAAATAATAGTTTCTTCCTCATATTGACCCCATTAAAAACATTTATATCTTTTTCCTTCTTGTTTAAACCTCTCTCCCAGTTTCCACTCTGGCATTTATCCAGAGTCGATTATTTATGTTTATTACACCGAGGATGAATTTTGTTTTCAATTGTTTCCAAGTAGTTGGGATTATAATCAAATAATCAATTTTTGTTGAAGATTTTTAATTATTCCTCTAGGACACTTCTTCATATTTTATTAAAGTTGATTGTTTCATCATCTAATAAAAGAAGATCAAATACATTTCCTAAGAACCATATCACTGGAACACCACATGAATCTCATATACCAAGTGAAGAAATGAATAAACATAAAATTATCCCTCTTATTAGACACAAAACAAGAAAATTTATATAAATTATCCTATAATTACAGCCTTTTGGTCCAAAAACATCAAATTTAGAACATATCCAAAAAACCACATGTTTACCCCAAGTTGATTATTTTCATATATCCTATGTGTAAAATGAAAACTTGTTAGGAAACATAAAATTTAAAATTAAAATGTGGGTTTCCCCTTATTAGAATTATATATAATATTATCCATTGATTATTAATACCTTGTGACTATTTGTTTATTTTTCTGTACAAAATGAATATTTTATGAACCTAATATGATTGATATGAAACAAAAATGGATGGACCCTAATCATATGAAAAAAGTGTACATTAATAGAGTTAATGATTTCATTATGTTCGTAATAAACCACACATACATCCCTTCTCAATTCATCTTTATGTTTTTACGTTGTTGTTATTCAAGAAAAATTAGTTTGGAAGAGTTGAAAGAGAAATTTATTCTTTATGGAATGCATCAGAGCAATAAATATTAGAATAATCATAGGGAGAAACAAAATGTACACACTAATTGTGATGATACTATTGAAGTTGGTTCCATATAACCATCATTTTTGAAATTTGTAATAACATGTATTCATTATTTTTAATATTAATAATCTCCTTCTTACATCATGATTGTTCTTATGTGTAACATAGTATGTGATAATGTCCCAATTGTAGATATCATAATGAAAGTTCATACTAGTTCCCTTCTATGATGAGAACTGATAAGTTCCATGATAGTATTATTAAATATATTTTCAATATCTGGATGAAAAAATTTCAGCGACACAAATGAGACAGTCTATCATAGTAAGAGACTCATAAGACTTTGAGGCACCCTCTCGTGTTGTATGCCCCTTATAATTTCCAATGTAAGAAATTTTGAGAACAAGACCCAATAGTAGGAAAACCACAGTTATATATTTAATT
This sequence comes from Viscum album, assembly GCA_963277665.1. Lineage (NCBI taxonomy): Eukaryota > Viridiplantae > Streptophyta > Magnoliopsida > Santalales > Viscaceae > Viscum > Viscum album. The sequence continues at coordinate 1,082,543,432 of OY728131.1, read as the reverse complement.
GGATATTCTGATATTTGGATGTGTGTATTAATACTTAATCATTACGATAATTATTAATGAGTATTATGAGTTGTGTTCTTAGATATACAGATGAAAACGAAAATGAAATATGTTTGCGGTAAGGTAGCATATGTTTGGGGCTTCATGAGTAATATTTCATTAGTAAATATTGAAAGGATTTACAACTACTTTCTTTAATAGATGTTTTATATCAAACTATAAGGAAAAAATACAGCCTAAATAAATCAATGATAATATAGTTTTAGAGGGAATTTTGATTTCTATAAAGTCAATGAAAGAGATATTGAACACATAGGTTGATGGCGCGAGCATGCCACCTTGTTTATTAGAGATATCATGACAAAAAGATTATATTATGAAGTAAGAAACTGTATTAGATAATATTTAATTATGTCATTAAATTCTTTCTCTATGGGTTGCTTGGAATTTTTATAGATGTTATCCTTTGACTTTTGGCTACTTCGCCTAATGTCAGTAAGAAAGAAGACAACTGTTCCACGGACTATGTGTATCTAGAATCTCTGTTAAATAATATATTATTATTTATTATTTCACAAGTAGAGTAAATATATTCCCCACACATGGTTTAATAATTATTTATGTTTTCCTGATCACGTATATTCTATCATCAGTTATTTGATAGAATATTCAGTGAGTAGAATAATTAGAAAATAAATATATTATACTTAGTGAATATAACATTTATTAATTTCTTGGTCAATAATGTAGTGATATTTATTTGTTAAATAAATATCCATTATTCAAGGACTGATAAATATTTTGGAGGAATGGTGAACCAGCATAAATGGTTTTATGTGAAATAATATAATGGAATATTATATGAAAAAATTAATATTTAATTAAATTCCTGAATTTAGAGTAAGTAAAAAACTAATAGTATTATTTTAATTATAGACTCGGGGTTCCACATAGATTATAGAAATAATAAATAGAAAATGGGGAATTATTTTTTTCTAAACCTATTGGTATGTAAATTCAATTATATTATTTTCTTAAGTGAGCCAATTCATTTGTGTTGTGCCCAATGAGATCTAGAGAGAATACAATCAATTCCATTGAAAACACCCTCTTTAGGACCAATCTCAAGAAATTAGAGATATAATACTCCACCACCACTCTCAAGTCTAAAGTGATCAGATAGATCTCTTTATAAAAGATGTTATTTGTCCGATCAAAGGTAAATGATGCAATAGTTAGGATCAATTGTTCTAGTACCGAGGGATTCCAACATTGACGTTTAGTATTTCAGGGTACACATGTGGATCACCACTAGAGCGAATCTATTATTGATTCCTACAACATAATGATGGATTAATGAATATATGTTGTTAGATCAAAAAAATTAGAAATAATATATTATAAGTTAATTATTTTATTTCTTAAATTAATTATAAACAATATGTGACGATTTGATGCTTTCGTTTTAGTGTTTATCCATTCTATATATTCTTTGATTCAATTATAGGGATCATAAAATTTATCATCTTGTAAATTTTATATTAATAAGTGATTATGAAAAAGAGGGATGCAATTAATTCCCCATATAATTTTTCCACTACTCCAGGAGACTGAAAGTTCTATCATAGGGGTCACATTATCATTTACAATTATTTCAAATCATTAATTGAATTAAACATTTTTCATTAGATTTTTTGCAGTTTTACAACCCTATAAACCCAATTCCGTGTCTACTACCATTAAATTATCATGATTAAAAGGTATTAGATTATGAAGGACTAAGTAGATTATTATTCTTCGTAAACCGGATACATACATGAGTCTTGTATTACAAATTAATAAAACAATTACAATATTTTTTTTTCTTTCAGGACAACATTATTCCATATAGAATATCATTTCATATCATTATTAGCATACTTCATGGATTTCTAGGGAAGGAAATAAATAAGTTAGAGATTAAATTATCCATAGGGGTAAAATATAGTATAATAAATGATTAATCATTGATTATAATATATATGAAATGATAATAAATGAAATCACATGCCATATAACCAATAAACTGAGGAATGTGAGTATAAAAAATATGAAAGGTAAATAACTAGAAAAACCTTCCATTAAATTGGATAATTCATAATCAAGATGAAAAGGTGAATAAATAAAAACACATGCCATTTAATCAATGAACATAGAATTAAATAAATCCATAGATAATTTTTAAGGAAAAAATCTCATGGATTAACAACAAAAACATTAATAACTGAATGGTAAAAGAAGAAATTTCTTAATAATAGGACATCGAGACTGAGGCACATAAATACATATACCATCAAGTCCCTTTAATATAAATTATAAAACTACTGAGGGGGACCAGTTAAATTTGCATAACTGATTTTTCTCATGAGAACTTGTTGATGCATCTAGGGAATATATAAATTATGGCACCACCCGTCACTACTAGTACAAATCATTCCTCATATCGATTAATAAATTTAATTAATAAATTGCATTCCTTATCAAATATTTGTATTTAATAAGGAATATAGATTGATCAATATTTACCCAAATAATCAAATAACTATCTATGTGAATACAATATGTAAGAATGGTATACGGTTTTGAAAATAATCATTTTCATGATAAATAATATAGATATTCATGGGGAATTTAATGTCTAATGATCATAGATATTTTAATATTCCAAGGGGACTAAAAGGAATCAAGGTAGTGAATTTCAATAATATCATTGGTCAAAAAAATTCTAAACAATATAGTGGAAGAATAAAGACAGTATCAGTAAAATATATCCTATGTGGGGTAAGGAAAATGGGTTATTATCATTGATGAATAGAAATTCAGTAAAGAGAAACAAAATATCATTTCATTTTGAAACACAGTTTGAAAATATTTTTATATGGAAATCAATTTTAAAAAATTATTCAATGAATAACCTTTTAAACATTAAAATCAATCAACAAATAAAATATGGTGATTAATTCTATACATGTTGTACATGGTAAAAATAATATTCCTTCTATTTGGTATAAAGGATAAAAAAATGGCTTCTTTAGAAGCCAATAAAAAGTTTCCTTTAAAACAATTTGTAAAAGGAATACGGGTAAAAATGTCTTAAGTAAATAATTTTGGAATGATTAAAAATATATATGAAAACCATTTTAGAATTATGGTTTTTTAAAAGAAAATAGTTTCTCTGACTAAAGATAGAAATGAAATTAGATTTTCATAAAAAAAACATTCAATATATTTTGAGTAATAAAGAGTGTAAAAATGGTAATATTTCGTGAAAATTGACCTGAATAATAAGAGGTGAAGAAAAGGAAAGGGTTTATTGAACAATGGTAATATAAATTTCTTTAATATAATTTCAATGACATTAAATCTCAATTAGAATGATATTGTGAAATAAACCCTTAATATCATCATAAAATTGAAGTGATAATTAATCAATCAATAGAATATGTGTATAAACATTTAATAAAAATAAAATAAGTTTAAATACATCAATAGATATTCAAAGTTATTATACACATAATCATATAATATTTATGACAATGAGGATGTAAAATAACCCAATGAAAAGGAATTAAGTAATTAAATGTATCTACCACTTGATAACTTTAGGTTAAAATCCCCATATGATGAAATAATTCAAATTGATACTAAAAATACCATGAATAATGAATTATTTATGATATTACATTTCAACAGTTATCATGTACACTATATAAATGAAATTATGTGCATGAAAATAATTAAGTGTTAATGAGATGTAAATTGAGACCAAATGCCTCACTACATGGTAAATTTTCAATTATAATACCCATGAAATAAATAACATAAAATAAAACTCTAAATACGATTAAAACAAATTATTCATGATATAATATACAAAAGGTTAATTTTACCCACCAAAAAGAGGAAAGAACTTGTGAAACTGGTGTATGTCTCACAAAAAGAAAATTGAGACAAGATTTCCATACCTAGCCTTTCCATTTTGGTGAACATCCTTTAACCTTTATAACAATGGTTTTAATATTTCTATTAACTTATAATATAATCTTACTCATATAATATATTAACTTCTTATAATATCTCATTACCCTTTTGTAAACAATCGTTCACTATTTTCACTATTTCGAGTGTTAATTGCCTATTTTAGAGTATGTTTTGTCTTTTTACCTATTGGTATGATTAATTACATAATGATTTAATAATATAAAGAATATAAATAATGATTTAAATATAATTTATATTCGTAGTATATGTATTTATAGAAATCCATAAAATTTGGATATAGGAAATGAAATTCCATGTTCAGGGAGATGGTATGCTGGACGTACGCATGAATGCTAATTCCACATCATTATCATATTTATTTCATATATTTAATTTTTTTATAAAAAAATTCTTAATATATTCCATGTAATGTGTGAATGAATCACATCACTTTGAGGAAGCGATAGTCCACACATCCACAAATGTTGTTATCTTATTTATACAAAATGGAAGGCATTATGATATGGTTATAATTTTTTTGGATGTATAAAGAGAATATAAATTTCATATATATTATATATAAACGACAAATCCATCATTATTTTAACCTTTAAATGAGATAAATGGAACAAGGATTGACATCAATTCGCGGGGAGATAGTCCACTATGCATACGAATGATGAATGCGTGTCGCATTTGATGGATGTGTGTGAAAGTGTAGTTAAGAAATATTACAATAATAATATCTATGTATTTTTTGTATACAAATTTAATTATATAATCTCTATTAAAAAATAATTGAAGGGGTGGATAAGTAAATTAAATGAAAGTGATCATTGAAGAACATTACCTCTTATTTAGTTAACTCATTTTGGTTTATACTCAAATAATTAATTTGATTAATTTCATCCCAAGGTAATGATTCTAGAATTAGGTGATGTAATTTGGTAGTTTTTTTTTGGTTTTGGATGATATAAAGGGATTGAGAGGTGTGAATAAGTGGGATGTATGTGTGCCTTTTTATAGTGGAGGAAGAGTGGAATTCATGTAAATATAAAAACATAAACACTATTGAGTAGCCTCTTTTACATAATATGACACTTATAATAAACCAAATTATAACTAAAAAATGTTATGGTATTAATATGGACATAAAATTGGTTTTGGAAAAGGTTCAATGTAATTTTGTCTCTTATGTTTAATGTTTAGTCTTTTGTAAATCTATATTTTATCTTAATGGTTATAGTTATTTTGAATTAATTTCATTATAATTTTTTTGTAAAAAACTATGTTGAACACATTATAAATTATAAAATTTTCTGATTCCAAATATAGAATCGATTTGTAAAAATTATAATCATAGAACTGTCCAAAAAAATTAATCTCATATACAAGATGATAAAGTGGGTTTTTAAGTAAATTTTTTTAAAAGTTTGAGATGAGTATATAAATAAGTTCAATGTTAAGATGATTAAAATGACATAAATTGGATTAATTTATGTCAAATTTATCTAATTTGAATATAAAAACAATTTGAAATATAGTTTTTCCTATAAATAAATTAAATGAAAAAAATTTAAATTTAAATTTTTTATTTTTCACAATTAATTAAAACTTAATAAATATTATAAAAATACAATAAAATTAGACTAAGATAATTTGAATGTATTTATTTCTGAAATTAATATAATTTCTCATAATAAATTTAATTTTAAATAAGTCTATCTATCAAAAGGTGGAAAAATTTCCTTTAAAAAATACAAATTTTTAGCGTAAAACTAGGTTTGTTCTTTTCTTAAGATTATAAAATTTATTAAATGAATATAATAAAATTATTGAATATATAACATATATATAATAAATATTATTGGACAATTTAAATTTATTAATAAAATATGGTTTTGGGTGCATAAAAATATTTCTTTCATATTCAATTGGTTTTTATATTCATTTCTAATTAATTGGTAACAAATGAATTCATTATATATCTTTGTAAAAAATATATTTTCATAATTTAGTTAATTATATTCGTATAAAATAATTTAAAATATATGTTATATCTTATTAAATTACGAAAAATAATATTTTAATAAAATATTATTTTTCAGTAAAACTTTGTCTTCAGTGTAAAAAAAGCAATCAAAGATGGTCTTTATTATGTGTAATATAGGATAAATCAGTATTGAGTGCATTACAATCTAGAGAATTTATTAAATTTATTAAAAATATGAAAAATTATATAATTTTGGGATAGGATATATTTCTATCTACATTTGGTGTTTTGTTGCATACATTATATCAAATAAAATTTATTGTTTTTGAATTTTTAGGGTGTTACATTCTCCCCAACACAAATAAATTGCATCCTCGCAATTTAAACCTGAACTCAGAAACCTAGGGTTTGATATTTGAGAATTAATTAGTTGAAATCCCACCACTTAAAAAGATTTAATAAAATATTGCCTTAATAAGAGATAATGAAAAGTAAAAATGGAACACATGGAATAACATATAAATAGGTTTATATGTAAAGGAAAATTAGTGTAAAATGTAGATACAAACATGAAGTAAAAGGTTAAATGTTTATAGGTAGTGACTAGGGTCATCAATTAAAAATTAGTGAATGATAAACGAGATATTTATGTCCACAAATCCATAATCCTGTGATGATTTAAAAGATATTTGGTTAAAAAAAATTGAATGTATTTGGATAACAATTTGGTTTTGAGTTTATATTTCTCAATGTTGAGAAATTATTTTATTAACCATTAATATTAAGAAATATACTTAATACATATATTTCAATTTCATAAGATAAATTTCAAATTATGTTTGTTCTTTGATCAAATTCTAATTCATCTCGTACTTCTAGAAATGGATATAAAAAAATTAACTTTGATACCATAAGAATTAAAATACACATGTAACATATCATAAGGCAAATAAAAGAGTCAAAAGTCATTCAATTTTCTCTATATATTCCCCAAATCCAATATGTTTAATACATTAATATATAACCCTAAAAATCTAAAGTACATTTTCATTATTTATATTTATTCATCAAATTATTTAACTAAAATTGATTACAACTTAACTAATACATCCCATAGGCCTGTGGTAAGCATGAAATCCTTATCATCCTTCTATCTTGGGTTCAATCCCCACTTCCTTATAGGTTGTCATTTTTTAAAACCCATATAACTTCCAAAACAATTATGATGTACAAACACTAACTTTGTTGATAAAATAATCTTTTCTATATGGTTTTTAATAAAACGTATTTTTCTATTTCAAATCCAAATAATACAATTTATCTATTATTACAAGGTCATCAATGATGATAATACCACTAAAGGTTATCAATAAATTTAATATAATGTATCTGAAATGTAAGTTAATAATTTCTCAAATGTTTTTTTCACTAAATAAAATGCCAATGTATTAAGTATTATTTCTAGTTATTTCTTCCAAAATATCCCTAATCTGGGTAGACATCGTTTACATAAACCCTAAAAAGTTGTGTTTAATGCATATAACTTATGATCAACCTTGATATAATAATCATGTTATAGAATCCATAACTCTTTTGTTAATGGATATATTTATGCTTCTATGGTAATTCTCAAATTCAATATTAGGGTTATGTTCACAAATTTATGTTTTACTAAATCTATTTCCCAATGTTTCTATTAAACTTACTCAAATACCATCTATAGCACCCACACCCTTGAAGAAGTGGTCGGTGTATACTATCATTACATTGGCATGATTATAAGGAATCAAATCCCAAAGGACAAAATATTTTATCATTCTTAGTAAACTAGATATATACTTGGGTATTGTATTATAAATGAATGTACTAATTACATAATAATTTCTTTCATTAAAGAATTACATTAATCTATCCATTATATCCTATCATATATTTCTCGGTACACATCATGTATTCCTATGGAAGGAAACAAAATATCGGTGAACATAAATTCTCAGTAAGGGTTATTTATAGAGGAAGAAATGATGAATCAATGTGAATAATAAGTATGTAAAGGTAATAACTAAACACACATGTCATATAACTAATAAACTAATGAATGAATGAATAAATACTATGAAAAGTTAAATAACTGGAAACAAAAGCCATTCAAATAGCTGGAAATAGAATAATAATTATGAAAAGGTAAATAAATAAAAACACATTCCATTTAATAAATGAGCTGAGAATTAAATGCATCTATGAATAATGTAAAATAAAGAATACATTGGATTAATAATAAAAATAAATGAATTCTCAATGAAGGCACATATTAATTAGAGTATGTTATTTCTATGGTACATAAAAACCTATACCATCAACTCCATTCATAAGATGGTTTCAAAATAAAGGAAGAAACCCATTTACTTTTCAAAAACAATTTTCTCATTCGAAAATATCGAGCATCACGGTGCTATATGTGGTCCAAGACCAACTTTTCACTACCAGTCAAAAGTATTCATCATAATGAGTTATCAATTTAATTAATAAAACCTAAAATATATAAAATATATATATTGAATAAAGGATATATATCTATCATATTACCCAATATAATCAAATTATTATTTAAAATTAAACATCTTGTGTAAAAATGTTAAAAGGTTTAAACAAACATTTCCATAATAAATAATACAAATATTTAGGAGATATTTAATGTTTAATGATCATAAGTAATTCAATATTTAAAGGGGACCAAAATAAATCAAGGTAGTGAATTTATATACTATCATTGGTCATTGAAATAAAAAACCATATAGAGGAATAATAAGGATGGTATAAATAAAACATATCCCAATTGGTGTAAGGATAAATCACCATCACCATTAATGAATAGAAATACAATAAAAAGAAACCAAAATAACCTTTTTATTTTGAAAAACATTTTGAAAATTGGTTTCCATGAAAATTACTTTGAAAAAAATCTATAAAAAACAAACTTTTAAACTTGAAAAGTAAGCTTTAAATAAATTCTGATGGTTAATTCCATACATACAATACAAGGTAAAAATAAAATTCCCTTTGTAAGGTAAAAAAAATTAGAAATGGGATTTGTTTGGAAATAAAAAAGAAGATTCCTCTGATAACATTTATGAAAGACAAAAGGTTAAAATTATATTTAATAAATAAATTTGTAAAGATAATTTTTTTTAAAACATATTTAGGAAACATGGATTTTTTTATGAAAATAGGTTCTCTTGATAAAGAGAGAAATAACATCACGTTTTTTCAAAAAAAAGTCCATTAAATTTTTAGTATTAAATAATGGGAAAGGGTATAATTTAAAGAAAAAGTTCATGAATAGATTTTGTATAACAAAATTAAATTGTTTATTCAACAATTATCATATAAATTCCTCTAATGGAATTTCAAGAATGGGGAATCTTAATTAGAATGAGATTTCGAAATAAACCCTTAAAATGATCATAAAATTGAAGGGATAATTATTTAATCAATATATTATGCCTGTGAACCATAAATCCCCATAAAATAAGTTTGAATACTTAAAAATATATTCAAAAACATTATACACATAAACAAATAATATTAAAGACTATAATAATGTAATATAACATATTGAAAAGGTATTGAGTTACGAAATTTATCTACCTCTTGTTAACTTTTATTTCAAATACCATTAGATTAAATGATTAAAAATGAAACTTATGATACCATTAAAAATTAATTATTCAAGATATTACATATACAATACAATTACAAATATAACAACAATTAATTCTCAATGAAATGTTAATCGAAATAAAATACCTTAATACTTGGTAACTTTTTAATTATAATCCATAGGAAAAAAATAACATAAAATGAAACTATAAATACCATGAAGATAAATATATTCATGATATAAAATAAAATATGGGAAGCATGAATATAAAAAAATATAAATAATTGGTGAAAATGGGGTATGCCTCACAGAAAAAATAGTGAGACAAAAATCCCTATCCTTGTGCTTCCTTTTATGTAAACATATTATTAAATCATTTATAATGGTTTTAATAATTTTATCTACATAATAAACCACAATACTATTAGTTATTAATTTACTATAGTATCTCATTACCAATTTGTTAATAATAATTCCTTATTGTCACTACTTTGGTTGTTAATTACATTATTTTTTGAAAATATTTTGACTTGTTACTTATTGTCCCTAGTAATTAGAACATTATTTCATAATCTATATAATTTAAAACATGATTATGATATAATATATATTAAGTATAAATAAATATATATTTTAAATAACCCCAAAAAATTTTATATAGGAAATGAGATGCATAATTCATGTAGACAGTAGTATATAGGTATGCATGAACATTGCTTATATTTCATTGTCATATTAAAAAAATTAAAATTAAATGATATATATGTATATAATAATTATTGAATAAATTATTTTTCAAAAATTTCACATATTTTTATTAAAACCATTCTTAATACATTCAATTTAATGTGTGAATTAATCACATTACTTTGAGGTGGCGGTAGTCCACATGTCAAAAAACAATGTTATCGTATTCCCACAAAATGAAGGGCTTGAATGTATAGTTATATAAATAGTTAAATAAGAATAAATAATTTATTGATATTATATATATCATATATAAACTATAAATACATCATTATTACAACCTTTAAACATTAGAAATGGAAGAATGAATAACATCGGTTTGTGAGGCGGTAGTCCACCGTACACACAACCAATGATTTTGAATCCCATTTGATGGATGTATATGAAAGTGTAGGTAAAAATGATAGCATGAAAATATATTAGAATAATTAATATACATTTTTTATTATATAAATAAAATTTAAAAATTATTTATATGGTGGAGAAGTAAATGAAACAAATGTGATCATTGTAGAATGATACCTCTTATTCGGGTCTCTCCTTTTGGTTTACACCTAATGTCTTCCTTGGTTTGAATTATTCCAAAAGTGAGGCTTATATAGTAATGTTATTAATTTTATTATATTATTTATTTTGGGTTTTTATGACCCAATGTGCATGAGATGTCTTACTATGTGGGAGGGTTGGGTGTCATTTTATAGTGGAGGAGTGACATTGTTGTAAATATGAAAAGGTAAACACTATTAAGAAGTCTCCCTTACATAATGTGAAAAAATATTGAAAAATTAGATAATAGTTAGGATATGGTATAAATAATTCAATAAAATATGTTTTTGACATGTGTATAGGTCATTTTGGCCCTTAATTTTAAGGTTTAGTCCCTTATTAAGCAAATTTTTCTTTCAATCGTTGAAATTAATTTTAATTATTTTCATTAATATTTTTGGAGAAAAAATAATTTTAACATATTATAATTTTTAATTTATTATTATTTAAAATATATAATATATATTTTTCAAATTAACATAATATAATTTTAAGAAACTAATTTAAATTTAATCATATAGGCAGGACAAAGAAGTCAGTTTTTAGGTAAAAATGATTAAAAAATTGAGATGTGTTTATATCCAATTTCAATGTGAAATTGCTTCTAATGACCTAAATTGGATTTAATTACGTATAATATATCTAATTTTACTTTAAAATTAATTTAAAATGTAATTTATCCTTTTATATAAATTAGATGAAAAAGAAGACTTTAAATTAAAATTTAGTATTTTTCACTATTCATTAAAAATGAAACTTCTCAGAAAAATACCCAAAAATAATCCAATGATATTTTTTACATTAAAATTTCAAAAATTAACTTTAATTTTACTTATAAAATCTATAAAACTTCCAAAAAATTGGATTTAATGGTAATTCACTCTCCAAAGGAGGTGACATTTCCTTTAAAAAATATAATTTTAAAGCATAAAACTGGATTTATTCTTATTTGATGCTTATAAAATCTATTGAATGAATATTTGTAATGAATATTTTACATATATATTTCATTAATATAATTAAATAATGTTATTATGTTTGTACTAAACAGCTTTGTTAATATATAAACATTTTATTTATATTCAATTAATTATTATTTCCATTTCTAATTAATTTTTAACTATTGAATTCATTTTATATTCATGTAAAACATATATTTTAAAGAGTTAGTTGATCTTATTAATAACCTATAATTTAATGGATTGGCTATAAATTATTATACTAAATAATAATATTTTAATAATATATTTTTGTTTAGTGAAACTCAATCTTGTGTGTAACGAAAGAAATTGAAGAAAGCATTTGTTGTGGGAAATGAAATCTAACTCAGTATTTCATGCATTTAAAGCTATAAAATATATTAATATTTTTTAAATGATTAAATATACCATAATTTTTGTAGAGGTTATATGCCATTCTTCATTTGGTGTTGTGTTTTACAGACATAATCGAATAAAAGTTGCACTTTTAGAATTTATAGGTTGTTACCTTTAAATGCCAATATAATAATTCATTAATAAATATTTAGAGAACATATTTTTTATCTTTTATTTCTAAAAATAAAATAAATCAATTAATTTTAGGAATGAATTTTTTTTTTGATTTCACTTAAAGGTGGCGAAGAGACTTCCCAGATTACACAACAGAACATACTGTGTAACTCAGAGGTACACACAGTGTACTAATATTTAATATAACATGAATTAACTCTGAATTAATTCAAGATATGTGAATTAATTAAATATGATTAGTTTAATTATACACCACATTCGGGCCGATTTAGTTCTACGGTTATCTAGAGTACACATTATGTATGTTCTGTACATGATGTGTAGTCCTTTAATCATAGACATATCATGTATAGTCTCACATGTCCTAAATGAATATTGACCATGTAACATGGAAGAAACATGTCTTGTATCCCATGTACACACAATGTACTCTAATATTTTTATGTCTTTTTTCATGTTATTTCTCTAAGCTTGTGGCATGGATATATGTTGAGAATAATTTATGTCACGTAAAGTGAAATGTATACGTTGTGTAATTTTACAAAATTATGTGGAATAAAAATTAATATATTAAAGTATTAAAATATTTTAAACATGACTTTTTTCATTATGTTTCTAGTACATTCCATGTGATGGATTTTAAAAATATATAATTCTAATTAATATCTTCATAATTCTCATAAATTAATATCATGTATAAGTCATATTATAATTATTAATCTATATTCATTGAAGATTGTCAAGCTATATAAATACTTTGTGTTCCATGAGGTAATTAAGTTGATAGAACATGATATGAAATTACTTGATAAGTTGTTCATGTCAAATGTTTCAAGAGTAAATACTATACGAGTATAATATGAAATGGGTAGTTTAGAGGGTAATCACCATGTTGCCTCCAAGGTATAACATTGTACATAATTATTTTTTAAAAAATTTATTTAATTTTATGAAAATTATGATGGATAATAATCAAATGAAAATTAATATGAGAATTAAGATAAATGAATTGATTATCTAAATATTAATTAATTGATTTGAGCATAATTTATCTTAAATAAGAATGATTTAAAATGAATTTAATCTTATTAAATTCATAATTTATTTCATTCATATGGATGATAGTGAGCATAGACTAGACCTTTTTATGTTATTGGTTTCTATTATTTTATTATTAAATTAATTTTTCATCCCATGTTTCATCAATTATCTCTTTATGTAAGGGCATGGGTGCCCATTGATTCTTTTATATAAACTCCTTAACCAATACTTTGGTTACTATAACCTACATGTGTTAAAAAGCATATCTTATGGATGGAGCTTCCAATATAGTGAAGTAAGTTCAATTTTGGATCTGACTAAAAGAAAATCCAAAGGATATAAATAGGTGGATATGTGGAAATCTGCAACACAAACCATAAATTGTTCATGATGCTTTACCATGGTCGACAGATAGTTTATCAAAAACCATATAAACAAACCATTAAAAATCACATTATCATGAAAATATATTATTTTATTACTATCATGTTTCATGGTTATTTATTTATTGATGTTTCCTCAGAATCACAAGAATTAATGAAATTACAGGCATGCCAAATAGAACTAAAATAAATATACTTATTGTTAAACATTATCAATAAAAATATTAAAAAATTAAGTAAATCCACTTAATAAAAACAATTATTTGAAAAGATATTAATTGAAAATTTATTCATAAATGAAAAAATAACTCATATATATATTAATTCAGTATAGCCTTCCACTAAATTTGTAAAAATTGAACTATAATTCAATGTTATTAACCAGTAAAATTTGAGGTGATTCCAAATATTAGAGAATTATCTCATTATCTTTTGAGTTAGCTTAACATTGTTTACATAAAGGGATGACTTCCAAAGAATCCCTTGGTGTAACTGAGACAAAAAATTTGAGGAAATCCAATTTAATAATTTTATAATTGGGGAGTCCACTAAATTGATTACTGAACATGTAGTTAATGCCATTGGAATTTGGAATACCAACCTAAAACCATTCAAATTGGTTGAAAAATTGAAGGTAATAAGAAGTGGATTATGAATCCTAACCAATAATAATTTATAAGAAATAGGAAATTTTAAAGACAAATTGTGAGGACTATTGGGTTTAGATAAAATAATTGGAGATTAAGAAATATAATATTTATTTATTTGCCTAAATTTTATCAGATAACGTACTAAAATTTTTCTCATCTTATTTTTAGACTCAAAAATAAAAGTTTATTCAAAAAATTCACGTTGATCCATACTTGAGAAGGAGAACCCTCTTGTGGATACAAATTTACCCGAGTTGAAATAGAAATTACACATTATCATACAATAAGAAAGCAAATTGTATGTGATGGAAGAACCTATTCTTGATACATCTAGTCAAGAGGCTTGTGAGGAATTGTTTTTTATCCATGAAAAACATTTGAATGATCCAAAAGATGTTTAGTGTTTTATGCTATCATATATGTCCAATGATTTTTGAAGAAACATGAGGACATGGATTGTTTTAGAATTACGTCTCACATTAAAGGTCTCTATAAAGAGAAAGAGAGAAAAGAGAGATACACGATCTCTAATGATCTATTTATTCCTAATCATGGAGATTCAGTGCTAGCTGGGCCTCATGTAGTCAAGATTATTGGTTACATTAACCTCTTAGAAATATTAGGGATTAAATAACTAGTTATTTTCACATATAAATTTTTTTACTCACTACCCAAATCATTATCCTATTTTATTTATAATTATAACATGAGAAATAATGAGATGAGTATTTAAAAACTACTAAATCAGATTTTCCAATTTGTTAGGGGAATGGGGCATGAAAACCCTACCACAATTATGAGGAATAATACGACCAAGGGAAAGATAAAGGGCCCCATGAATCAAAAAAAATCTAAAGATCATATGCACCATCCTTCTAAGAAGAGGAAAATCAAAAGGTATATAAAGGAAAATGAATCTACTTATTTTTTCATACAAAAATCAAGGCCACTGGAAGATTAATTTCACCAAGAAGCAATAGGAAGCATATGGTGCATTGATTATCAAGTGTAATCATTGAATATAGACAAATTGGATATTAGATATAGCATTTGGTACTCACATATATATCCAAATTTAAGAACCAATTATATTTTAAAATATTTATAGGGTAGAGGTGGATTTATGAGTTGTCAACGGTGCGATACTAGATACTCTAGACATTGGTGACTATCAACTTTCATTTACAGTAGGAATGATATTGGTTTTAAAATATTTTATTATGAAAAAAATATTTCCATGAATATAATTTCTAGAGTATTCCAATAAGAAGATGGTTTTATATTCATATTTCAAAATAAACGTTCTTTATTTTATAAAGAAAACATAGGATATGGTATAGAAATTAATATAATGATATTTATGTATTAAATTATTGAAATTATGTATTCAAAATAGATAACTAATCATGTTCTCATAACTCATATAACACCCAAATATAGAATCGTCATTTTGGTCATGTAAACAAGAAACATTAAAAAATATATATAAAGATGGATATTTAGAATCATTGGATCTAAAACCATTGGAAATAATTTATGCTTTTTACATGAGAAAATGAGCAAACCGCCATTATGTAGACATGGTGAAAGGATGACAGAGCTATTAGGATTGGTATACAATGATTTTTTGGACCATTTATAGTAGAATCTATAGTTATGTATTCTTACATCATATAATTTACTAATTACTTGAGTAGATATGGACATTTTACTTTGTATGGATTATGTCCAAGTCCTTTTATATATTCAATCAATTCAAGAATGAATTATATAATCATCATAGAAAAAAGATAAATATGATTAAATTGGATTGAGATGGTGAATATCTTATCTAATAGTTTTTCAAATTTATGTGAGAGTTTAGTATTCTATGTTAAATCACCCCACCACACAATAGATAATTAAATGGTGTTAGTGAATGGAGGAACCATACCTTTTCAGAATGGGTAAGGTTGAGGATGATTCATACATATCTTTCATTTTCATTTTTGGTATATTCATTACAAACTTTTATGGTTTGATGTAGAGATGTTGTAAGATCCATCAATGAAGAAATAATTTATGCAAGTCAATTGTTTAATTTCTTAAATTAATTATAACTAATATATAAAGATCCCTCAATTTGATTCAATCATATATCAATTTTCTATATTATTTAATTAAATTTAATTGATCATGATTTTTATCAACATGTAAATATTGGATTATTCCTTAGTCTTGAAAAGAAAATGTTGGGAATACCCCATATGATGCTTCCACTGTGCCCAAAAGCTTTAGATAGTACGTTTTATGGATTATTTGACATGAATACCAGTTACATGATGACAGAGTTCATATGGAAGAAATGAAAATGGAAATTTAATATGAGCTTCCTGTTTGTACAATGTTGTTTAAGAAGATAAAAAAACTATTCTAAGAGACTATTATATACATGATGTACTAAATATAAACAATTTTTTGCTCTATTGAAGTTATATAATTTAAAATTATATAGTGGATGGAGGGACACTTGATTTTAATAATTACTTATTACTATAAAAGACATGCCACCAGAAGAAAATGATATTCCTTATTGAGAATATGATTCTAAATAAATTCTACATTCAATGGGAATGATCCCTAAAAAAATCATTTCTGTCATAAGATTTTATGTTACTTTTAAAGGACTATGATTCTCTAAACAAATGCCTCTAGTGTTACATGATTCGATAAAAGAAATATGGATTAAGTCCTTAAAAAGGTATATGATACTTTCATATTATTACATGGTTTAGAAGAATATACAAATATGATGAAGCTACAAGAAAATTGGCATGGATCACCGATACAAGTAATAAATATGGGAAACTACATCATCTAGTAGACTCTACCCATGTAATAAAATTGATAACGAGTATTCGGAATTTGGAAATGAGACAAGAGTCCTTCATCTTGCATTATCCACATATGGAATAAATCCTTTTTGTTTATAAATTAATACTCATAGTAAAAACAAAATTATTTTATAAATTATTACTATCCACAGTTATTATTCATGAAGCACAAATATGTTATGTTCTCCTCATCAGTTCCACCAAAAAATATAAACACTGCACATTTTGGGAAACACAACATTAAAAAATAGGGATATGACCAATAATCAATATGAAGAATAAATATTTGAAAATTTCATTATAGATATGGTTTTTATAAGGAGTATAAATTAGATTATATTGTTTAAATGGTTGGGAGTCTCACTTGGTAATACATACATCTGGTATATTTTCATAGTCTGTTCATCAAAAAAACAATCTACTATGTGCATTAAAGTTAATAAATATTCATATTTTCTAAAGGTGTTTGTATTATTACTATATAATATAAAACCCCTATGATGAATGTTTTGGAATATCCATTCTTTATAACATTTCTACAGATGTAGTTTATTTGTATTTGTAATAACTTGATTAGAAAAATGATTAACTAAGTGAGGCATTTGAAAAAAATAACTAGTGACATACCCTTCATAATGCCTATAATACAGGGTTAAAACATTGAAATCTAATCATATAGAATATAACTTTTAATTTTTTATAATAATAATTATTTTCATTTTTTAGGAAGCATTGGATATTGATCGAAATCAATATGGATACCTAAAATTTTCATTTTTGTAGATCTAATACACGGACATCCATAAAATTTAAGACACATTGTGTCTTATGAATTTATAATGCACTACAATCAACATTTTTCAGATATAATTTGAATATGACTTTTTATATTTTGTTTAAATATGTTTTTATGGTAAATAGATATATATATATAAGTTAAATAATGTTATGTGGTCATTGAATGAATATAAGAAGCCGATAGATTTATTCAAATGAAAACAAATTAATGTATATATAGAAATATTTAAGCCTCCAAACATATTTCAAAAAAGAATTTTTTTAGTCATTGTTTATGTAGTGTCTGAAGAAAAATAACATTAGATTTTGTGGACATTAAATTAGAAAATTTATAGAAGATATCATATACCATCAAAATACTAGCATCCTCAAATTAATAATTTCTGAAGGACATTACAATTTCATTAAAAAATTAATTATTTCTTTGTCTATATTTTCTCAGTACTAAAAATATTAACAATAATATATGTACTCAGAGGAAAATGTAATTTTTTTTAGAGATTAGTGGGTAGGTTACATGGTGTTAGACTGTTTTCTGAAATAAAATTTCTGTGATTATCTATTAGTTTTGTGATATATTAAAGGATATCATTACAGATATAAATTTGGGATGTGATGATGTTGTATCATAATGATTATATATTATTTCTTTACCAATTTCTCAATGAGAAGTAAAAGGGAGTGATACACTCAATGAATTCATACAAATCTAGTAACTTGTTCAATGATTCTCTTGGACTAGAGTGATTTTACATCAAGACTACAACCAAGATAACTATGATAGGGAAATGGGTCATGACTGTAAACATACATCAAGAAATCTTGAATTAATACTATTTATTTTGTTAAATTTTTCAACTTTTTATATATTATTTTTACTTTAATTTCTTTTTCATTTTTATCTGATAATTAGTATCATTCAATGATATTTTGGGAAGAAATACTTTTCATTCAAAAATCTAGAACAATCTAAAAAAGTGAGAACACATTCATTTCATATGTAAGAGTAAAATTCATGCTATATAAAAAATTAAGTAAATCATAACGATGAATCTATAAAATAAATGGTCATAATATTTATTTATTAACTCATTTTTAGGAACATTTCATAGAATTATGTAGGAGTATTCAATTAGCCAATGAGATTCACCTAAATCTGATACATAGTGCACCAGATATGACTCTAATTTTATGTTTTTAGTCTATAATTTTCATTTTAGTTCAAAACACACAACACATAATCAAAATCAAAAAAAGGAATTTAGAATACATTTATACTTTATGAAAATTATACATATGTTATATTTGGTGTTTAGGTATCAATATCACCTCAATATGTTACATTGTGTTTTTGATATGAATCAAAGTTCTTGTTTTCAGTCTAAAAGTGACATTTTAGTTAAAAAATCATCTGGCGTACTTTAAATAAGGAAAAATAATTATTATTATTTTATAATTTAGAACATCTATTCATAAGTAATTTTGTATGTGTAGGAATCAACCATACTTCAATATTATACATGGTGTTCCCAATATGACTAAAAGTGTATGTTTTATATTAAAAATGATGGTTTAGTACAAAAAGCATGCCAGGAATTCAAAAATGAGAAAAAACTAATATTTTTTTGTTACATTAAAACAGTGATCCATAACAAATTTTTAATGTTTTGGAATAAATTACTCCTTAATCCAATAAAAGGTGTAATAATTATATCTTGAAGTGTCTGTTTCTAGTTTAAAAATGAATGTTTACTTCAAAAAAACATGTCAAAATATAAACTGATAAACCAATTTCATATTGTATTAATAATTTAGTAAAACAATCCTTATGTAATTCTCAATGGGTAGGAATTGAACACATGTAAATCTAGAACACGATGAGTTTGTTATGACTTGAAGTGTTTTTTCAATATAAAAGTGTTATTTATGTTTAAAATAGGCATGCCATAGCCGAAACTAAGAAAACAAAATCATATTATTTTAGTAAATTTGTAAAAAAATTATTAATTAATTTATGGAATGTAAGAAGCAACCACACAACAATTCAATACATGATGTGGTCGGTATAAATCAATTAATGTGTTTTCAAAATAAAAGTGTTAATATAGTTTAAAAGGTATCACATAACTAAAATTGGGAAAAAGAGATTTTAGTTTTAATTTTTTTGGACAATTATCCATCATATATTTTATTATGTGTAGGAATTGTCCATATGAAAATTTGATGGATGATTTTGTAGGTATGAATACAAGTGTGCATTTCCAATATATAAGTGCTATTTTAGATTAAAATCAGAATCACACAGCCAAAACCAAACACAAGAGTACATATTGTTTTCAAAATTCAGAATTATAATCCTCAATTCACTGTGAAATTTAAAAATTTACCACATGTAATGTGACACATGATGTGGTCGGTATGACTTGGAGTCTATGTTTTCAATATAAAATTTTAATTTTAGATTAAAATTAAAAACCTAAGTGACTAAACTTTGTAAATGATATTTGAGAGTTTTCAAATGATGTGTATGTTATGAATTAAATTTTATGTATTCAAAATAAAATATCCACTATATTTAAAAATGTGTGCCTCATAGCCAAATTCCAAAAAGAGCAAAAAAAATTCTTAAAATAGTAGTAAAATGCTCTATAATATATTTTTTATGTGGGGTAATTGATCATACATAATACTTTTCTATAACTTGGAAGGCATGAATAGAAGTCCATGTTTTCAATATATAAGTAACATTTTAGTTTATAATGTGCATCACATAGACAAAACTAATAAATCATATTCTCATTTTTACCAAAATTTTGTAAAATAGGTATAGTTTTTTTTATGTGTATGAATTAACCACACATCAATTTGGCACATGATGTTATCAGTATGACTCGAAGTGTTTGTTTTCAATATAATAGTGTCATTTTAGCTTAAGACATGCATCACATAGCCAAAACCAATAAAACTAGCTCATTTTTGTTCAAACATCATAAACCCAAAATTCATTTGTGATGTGTTGTAATTGACTACACATCTATACGACAGGTGATGAAGTTTTTTTATTAATTGAAGTGCATTATTTCAATTAAAAGGTGAAATTTTAGATTAAAATGTGTATCACATAGTAAAAAATCAGAAATTTATATAATACTATTTTCAATCTTTAGGAAAATGAGCCTATAGAGACCATATCCTTTTACACAAATTATTACATGATTTTAAGAATAATAAACCTTTAATTACTAACCAATGATCAAAGAGTCTCTTGTATTTGGATGACTAGGAACATAATTAGAAAACACTAAAATTGATAAAACATAATTTTATTAATCTCAATCATGATATTCTAATGCCTAATTATCTCCTATAACTATATAGAATAACCTAGGGAATATATAGACAAAAGGGATGTCCTAAAAATCCTAATACGTGAATGGAAATGGGAATAATGAATAACACATGAGTTAAAAGGGATAAGATGATTACATAAATGTAATGAATCATGAATATACATGTAGAAGCATAAAATAAAATACATGTAATCATATAATCCTGTAATTGTTAAAATGTTGAAGCAACACATAACATGACATAATCCTGAGTTATAAGTAACAGAAAAACTATATTAATTGGTGAATGAAGTCCCATAATGGATTTGGATTACTCCCTAAACCCTTAAATGACAAAACATGAAGTTGTAAATTGACCAATTCATTGGAGAACTATTTTGGTGCACCTTTCATGACATGTTTCTTCATTTGTGTGCAACTTATAAAATAAAACATAAGAACTAAACATAAGGGTTACCCATATAAATAAATGGGTTTCATAATCATGTCATAATGAAAAACCAATTGGTGTGTCATAATAGAGTATATAAATGAAGGGATTATATAATTAATTATTATTCATACAGGATAAAATAAGTGTATATCTTGAATGATGATGAATAAATACTTTCAAAAATAGAATGATATTGGTTAGGTAACATTAGAAATGTGCCACTTAAGTGTGGTTTTAGGGAAAAGATTAAATAGTCTTTAAATAAGACAAAAGAATTTTTTGTTTTTATAAAAATATAATTTAATTGAAATATTTTTTCATGAAAATATGAATTATTTTATAAAAAAATTTATGTATTACAATAATTTATGTTGTGTACAATAAAATGGGTAAGAAACTAAGAAGATCACTTTTATTGGGTTTACATGTCAAGAGGAATTGAGAAGGGAACATCATCAAAAATGTATTTACCATAAAATAAATATAAATTGAGATACATACAAATTTATAGAACATATACCAAAATCATAATATGTGTACATAAAAATATTGAAGAATTACATTGGGGTAAAGGGAGAGAAAGCGTAACCTAAAAGAAATCTAGAGGTTCAGAGAGATATCTTACCCAACGTCTGAATGTGTTCTATATTTTCAGTTGTTTTCATGGATAATAAAAGTATATTATCTAATAAAATAATTTATAAACTATTATACTAGTTTTATATATATTTTAATTTCATTCAGTTCATTTATGACCATTTCGATGAGTTATAATGTTACATTTCATTGTTCCGGGAGAATTATTTTGAGGGATTCATGGATGGTTCTCTTGTATAAAATTATACAAGATATTACAAAATTGTAATAATTCTATATAATTTTAATTATATGGTATTAATTCACTTTAATATGTTTATATGGTTCGATATATCTTTTAGTTTTTTATATGAGGATGATTCATTTGGTAAAACATTGATGATAACCATTTAGTTTCTTTAGATGGGTTTTCTAACCTTCACGAACTAGTTTGTGAATATTATGTTTATATGTTAGTTCTAGAACATGAAACAAGTTATTATATAAATATATAAAAAAATATTTAACCATAATAATGGTTTTATTAACATCAGTATGGTATTAATGGAAAATATAAAATCATTATCCATGGTGATGGTAAACCGCCATTATTTGCACAACAATTTTTTTATTTGAATAAAAGAAGTTGGAAAAAATGAAAAAGAGAATATATAGCATTATCAACATAAAATTACATAATATACATTATACATGAGTTATTATGATATTATATATTAAGGAGGCCAGTTTAAGGCAGAACAAAAAATGAAATTAAAATAGTTTGTTTAAGAATGTTACCTCCTGGATTTCACCTTATTATATACCCATTAAAGAACATGGAATTGAACATTTGTTAATACCATAAGATCCTTGACTTGGGGAATATTATTTTTAACTGAATTTGGAAAATTATTGATAGCATTACATTCTTATAATGTTTTAGGACAAGGGTTGGTATTTATAGGGGAGGAGAGGTGTCTTTTGATTATTATATTCATTTGGTGGTTATTTTGGCTCAAGACATTCAATTATTTTGATTCTTATAACTATATAATGTAAATATTAATGTAATGTTCTAGATAATGTGTGATTACATCATCCATTAAAAAAAATTAATTTATTTGGCTTATAATTTTCAATTCTGTAAATTATCATATTTCACTATTCACCAAAAAATCCATTATTTTATAAAAATACCTTAAATTTTCCCTACAGTTTTTTTGAATTTGTACATTAAAAAAAAGGATCTATTTTAAGAAAATTATTTTCTAAATATGAGATGTTTAATTTTCAAATAAAATAATAATAATTTAAAAAATATCATTTTTAATATTATATTCAATTTTTTTAACCTTTGAAAAATTAATTAAGTCACATTAAATTATCTTATAATTAAAATAAAATATATTGATAATTTATGAATTTGTTTATGGAAATAAATTTTGTTTTAAATAATTATATTTTTTATAAAATTGTAAATTAACATTTATGTTTTATAAAAATACCAATACATATTTTATCTTTTTAAAAAATTTATTTACATATTCCATAATATAAATATATTATTTTTTACTTTAAGATGCCTAAAATTTTTAACACTTTTATAAGTGATGTTACTATTCTAACATCTATGTTACTATTCCTAATGATCATATTACTATTCCAATGGTCTGATTTATAATAGATATATAGGTTCTTTAATTTCTATAAACATCACCTATTTAATTAATTCTTTATTAAATTATTCCATATCTCAAGGTTATATATTTTTATCTTCATAATGAATATTATATTATCAAAATTATATTTTATTCCTACATCTTTGTTCATGACTGTGGTCATTCTAGTGGATCAAGAAGATCCATATTTTTCGCTTTGTATTTTCTTATTTTCCTTTTATTATCCCAATATAATATTATCCATTATCATCAGTTTATTTTGTAAAGTAATGTATCATTATTTATTTATTAGAATAATGTTTTTATTACATTTTTATGTGATCTATGTGTTTTATGTCATAATTATATGTAGGGAATTTTCATTGATGACATTCTTGGGTTGTTACATTCTTCCCCCATTATGAGATTTTACCCTCAAAATTATTTTTAGTTATAAGGTGAAAATATGATATGATAATTATCCTTCATCACTTCCTCCAGTTTCGATGTTGCTTATTCGTATTTATGGTTTCACTATAGTTCATTTATGAGGTGATTAGTATAAGTGTTGATAACATTATTTATATGTTCTAATATCTTCACCGACTACTCCTCATAAGAGAGATCATTTTCTAGTTGTACCGCCATTGAATTCAGTACATGTGTGGGATTTGGTATGTACTTCCTCGATAAGGATATTTGGAATAGACCATGTTCTTAAGACATGGTTTGATGAAGTTATAGTTTGATGGGCCATAACTCTGACACGATCAATAATATCAGAGGGGATGATTTACCTCTGACATAGCTTTCCTTTCTTCCCAAATCTCATAACCCCCATCCATGGAGATTTATAGAGGAATACCTTGTCACCAAAATCAATCTATAAATCCTATTAATGATTATCTACATAACTCTTCGGTCGAATTTGGGTATCTCAAATATACTATTGGATGGACATCACATTTTTTACAATTTCCACAACTATTTTAGGTCCCACCAGCTTACGTTCACCAACTTTATCCCAGCCTGTATGTGTTATAAATATTTTCCCATAAAGTAATTAATATGGATATATTTGGATTCTTGAGAGGAAACTATTTTTTAAGAGAACTCAAAAACATGTATATGTTGGTCTCATCCACCTTTCAAGTCTATCGAGCATGATATCAATATAACTTTCAATGTATGAATAGTCTAATCTGGCTGAAAAATTGTTTAAGGGTGATAAGACATACTAATGTTCAGCTCAGTGTTTAAAGCATGTTGTATAATATTATAGAACATGGAGTTTAATCTCATATCATTATTAGATATAAATGGTAATTGTACTCCAAGAAGCCTCATCACTTTTCTTATGTATATATGTGCATGTTTCCTGAGTAGGAAGTCATCTTAAATCACAATAATGAAAGTAGTGTTTGTATAATGATCTAAAAAAATCAATATAGAATTATTTCCTTTGGATGTATATGGAAGTCTGGTTAAAAATTCTTGGTTATTTTTTTTCGATTTCCAAGTAGGTATGGGTAATGTATTCATAATCACCTTATACATGTCCCTTTCATCCATCAGTTTCCAAGATACTAGAAAATTTGATGCATATCCGTCCATCTTCATCTTCATAGTCCCAATAAAAGTACTCTTGGAGATAATCGTACATCTCTATGTTCCATAAATAAATAGAGAAGTTTGATCCATGTGCATAATTAAAAGCTCTTTTTTAATCACCATATTTTATGGTACACATAGTTGTGACCAAAAGCTTACAAATAATTCCT
Organism: Viscum album; assembly: GCA_963277665.1. NCBI lineage: Eukaryota > Viridiplantae > Streptophyta > Magnoliopsida > Santalales > Viscaceae > Viscum > Viscum album. Next base: position 1,082,517,411 of record OY728131.1, on the reverse strand, counting down.
CGCTATTTTTTAACTCCATTGATTTTACCTTTATTATAACTTACACCTTTTCTTATATTTCCACATCATCTCTTTATAAATCCTTATCTTCACTAAAAGGGATGTCTGATAAATAATCTATGAAAGGAATGACTATTTACCTTCTCTTGTGGTTTATTTGTGCATCCTTTACATGTATCAGAAGATTGGATCCTTCTCAGTTCCCATTATTGATAAAGATAAAGGATCTTTTCTAATTAGAGCATCTTACACGTTATTTTCTTTACTAGGATTATTGTGGATTATGTATTTATAATATTTGATGAGCTATAACCATCTTTTATGGTGCATATTAAGCACCTACTATGTGAATATATATTTTTGGCTCTCATGATCATTATATTTATCACACTTTTACCCAGAAAGATAACACCATCAAATTTTCATGATGAAGATCACAACCACTAACTCCAAATCATGCGTGGGATATTTTTTCTCAGGAACATTAAAATTCCATGTGTAATAGGCTATCGGTTTTTCATTTTTCATCATTATATATCCTAATACCTTATTTATGGCGTTATCCTATTTTATAATAAGTTTCCCACTTTTCAGTAGTGTATGTATTGGTGTCATGATAAACCACTTCGTCATGTATTAGAAGTTTTCACCACATTCAATTTTTTAGAAAAACATTACACCCTTCCAAGTAACTTTGTTTATTAGGTTCTATAATCCTGAGATTTTCATCACAAATCATTAGTAATACAAATCTAAACAATGGAAACTTTAGCTCTATATTAGAAATGTTTTCAGGGGCCACAATTTGAATAAATATTTCTTCAAAGGGTCTATACATATGTTCTTTTTCTTGTGATAACCAGACCCATGGATGATAATTCAACTATATAGAAATCAAATTAATTGTACTTTTCATATAGCTTCCACCATAAAATATTATTTAACATTTCAATAAAATAATCATCAAGATACTCTTTTCTCTTAGTGTATATTAGAATAACATTTATAAATAAAAAATAATTTTTTTAGTTAATATTTATGTTCTATAATCATTAAGTCTGTTAAAATTTCATGATGATTAGGGAGTCTGAAGAGATTCACTACAATATCATATTTACCACACCAATTTGAATTGGATGTATTGGGAATAATTTCCTTCCTCACCATTAATTTGTTGTATTGCGACTGATGGTCCACATTAGTGAAATTATTTTCCCCATATAGTTTATCAAACAAGTAAACTATATGCGGTAGGGGATATTTTTTTATTATCATAGTTTTATTAGTTCACAATAATCAATGAATATGTGGATTGATCTATCCATATTTTTGATGAAGAGTACTAGATCACCCAATGGTGTAGCTCTTGGGAATATAAAACCATTGTCTAGACTCTATGGTAATAGATTCATATATTCATATAACTCAATTTTGGGCATTCTACAAGTTGTCTTAGATATATGAAAAGATCCTCGTATTTGGTCAATTAAGAACTAAACCTCTCAGTTACGAGGAATGCCAAGATATTCATCAGGGAACACAATAATGTAGCACCTATAAAAGAGAATGTCTTCTAGAATGATACTATAATTTTTCACAATAATTTGAACTAGATATGATTTATCATAAGGATATGGTATCTAAAATAGAGAGGATGATTTTAAAGTAGATTCATCCTCCTCCTTACACTTATACTAAATTAGAGGATGCCTTGGGATATGGAGAGTAATATCCCTTTCATGACTATTGATGTTGGATTTATATGAATATATATAATCCAAGACCAATATAGTATAAAATTACATTAAAGGATGTAATATGTGATTTTCTTGGCAGGATCAGTCCACAAAAAATTGACCAAGGAGGATTTATGTACTTTTAATTAAATAATTTCCCCATTTTATTTTCTCACAGATAACATAACATTCTTATTCTGCGGTGGGGTTTGAATTATTCAACTAAAATTTCCAGATATAGAAGAATTCATAGAACCATATAAAAATAGTAATTTTTCTATTATTTAATGAATAAAAATAATACAAGAAACCACATAATTTTTGGGATCCACCTTTATAATAGGGAAAGAATATTCTCTTCCCGACTCCCTTGGAGGTTGTTATTATTTATTGCATCTAACAACCCTGGGATTAGAGAATATTATCACCTAATTCAAATGTTCCATGTAGTTGAAACACTACACATAAAGAAGATTGTCAATATATAACTTCATTTATTCATCCATATTATTAGGATTATTCAAATCACTTTAGAAGAAACTTTCTTTATGCCCCCCTCTTTCAAATTTGATTCAATTCATAGTTCCCTTCAGACAACTCTTCGGATGATTCTTCCAACACTTTTGAAAAGTGGGATGCTGGGTTTTCTTTTCTTCATTGTATTTATCTATGTACCGTCTATTTTTAAACTATATTATTCTATTTTTATCACTAATACCCTAATATCCTCGAGAGTCTCTAGTTTCCATCTACACTGTAAGGTGATAATAAACAATATCCGAATAGTTTTGAAATTGTCGAATCACCAATGAATTTCATAGACTCTAATTTAATCCACTAAATATGATATCCACATTACTTTTAGTGTTCTTGAAAAAATTGGTGGCATATCCATAAATCCTTTTAATGTTTCCCTAATATGCCCCGATATTGTCAACTTCCTTTTGATATAGAATAAAGAACCCTCTCTTCATTTTATGATATAGATATTGGGGAAATTTTTTTTTGAAAAATATTTTCTTGAATTATCCCCAATCACTAAAATAAATTTCCTAGTTTTTCATGATGTTTTTATTAGATTCCACAACTGCTCAGCTTCCCCATCTAAATGATAAACCTCAAGAATGACTTTCTATTCTTATGAGAATTAAAGGATAGAGAATATCTTCACAATGGAGTTAATTCGTTGTTCTCGGATAAGGGAATACTAAGATCCACTAAGTATAAGATAATTGTTTACTTAACAGATTCAACAGAAACATCCTATTTATTTGGAGAAAGAGGGTGTTCCACGGGATTCATGTTATTATTCATCCCAAGGTCAAGTTAAGCTAGTACTACCATGATGTTTTGGGATCCTGTTCCCATCATATTTGGCACTTCATTATGGAAATCATCACATTTCTTATCACATTTATTGTTAGAATGAGTTTTATTATTTTCCACCATTAAGTAAACAATGTGAAAAAAAATTAGGCGATTTAATAGTTATCTAATGAATATTTAAAAAGGATACCATAAACTATTAGAAAATAACATATATTTGAAAATTATATCCTAATTATGATTCCATTAGATTCCATATAGGTTATTTATGGTGATGAAATTATCCCTAGGGTTATTTTTAAAATTTTTATTGTCATATTCCACAATAAATAACTAGTCCATACTCTGATACTAACAATACCAACACTAACATTTTTCACATATTATTACATGAATTTAATCAATATTATCCATTAAATTAAAACCAAGGATTCAAAAGTCTTTTTCCTCGGGAAGGCTAGGTAAATAATTTGAAAACATGAAACTATAATAAAACATCATTTTATCAATATCTATAATGAGATTTTAAATCCCTATCAGCTCCTATAACTACATATAATAATCTGAAAAATACATAGATAAAAGGGATGAGAAAAAAATCATTATAATGGAATAAACAGGTTAAAAATGAATATTAGATGAGTCAGAATTCGTAACAAGATACCATAAAATGAATGGGTCCTGAATATACACATAGAAGCATAAAATATAGAACATCATGTTATATGATCATGGAAATATTGTAATGCGGTAGTAACACATAACCTGACATAAACATGAGTAATGGTTAACTTCAAAGGCTATACCACATGCTAGAAAAACTCCTATAATGGATTAGGTTTACTCTATAAACCCATACATGACATATCATGAGACTAAAAATCCAACAAATAAATGGAGTGATATTTGGTTTCACCCATAAATAAATGTTTATGAAAATATGTGACATAAATAATTAAACATAATAAATAAACATAACAATTACTCATGAAAGTAAATAGGTTTCATAATCATGTCATAAGGAAAAACCAAAGGGCATATCATATTAGAGTCCATAAATGAAGGGATTAAATAATTCATTGTAACACATAAAACAAGAAATAATAATTGGTATTGAATAATGATGACCAAAATAATAGAAAAAAATAAAGAGAGTTTTTAGGTAAAATTATAAATGCGCCACTTCCGTGTGGTTTTTGGGAAAATATTAAAGAGTTTTTAAAGATGAAAAAGGCATAATTTGTTTGTATAAAACCAAAAATGAACTGAAATATATTTTCAAGATAAAATGAGTGATTTTTAAGAAATATTTGGGCCTTAAAGTCTTTTATATAGTGAACATGAAAATGGGTACGAAACATAGAAGTTCTCTTTAGTCGGGTTTTCTAATCGAGAGTAACTGTGAAAGGACCCTTATAAAATATGCTTTTCACCATAAAATAAAGATGATTTTAGATATATAAACATGGTTAGAAAAAATAAAAATAATTTAATAAATTTTATTAATATTAATTAACAATAACATTAGTTTAATGATAGGGAAAGTGTAACCCAAAGGAAATATGGAGGTTCAAAGAGATCCCCTACCTTATGTCTGAATGCATTCTATAAATTCACTTATTTTAATGGATAATCAAATTATTCTTATTAATTATTTAATTAATATCCTCCTATAAATAATTTTTATTTATTATAATCTTACTAAGTTCATTTTTCGTGATCTAGATGAGTAAAAAAGTTTAATTTCGTCATTCCGGGAACGTTCATTTCATGGTTTCACGGTCTTTTTTCTTGTATAAATTTACGAAAGATCTTATAAAATTGGAATAATTATACAAAAGTGAAATTTTATAGTATTAATGTAATTAGATAATTTAAAATTTCCCAATTTATCATTTTTTCTGGAATGAAGATGATTCATTTGAAAAAATATTAATGATAGTTGTTCAGTTTTTTTCAGTTTTAAAGACCATCACAAACTAGTATAATTTTATGAAATATTATGTTTGTGTATTAGTTCAAAAAAATTATAATAAACATTTTATAATATTATTTAAGAATAATAATTGTTTTATTACAAGACATATGTAGGTAATGGAAAACAAAAAATAATTTTCTATGGTGATGGTAAACCGCCATAATTTGGACAACAATTTCCTTTCACTGAATAAAAGGAGACCAGAAAAGAGCTGGAAAGATGATATTCATTTTGAAATATAAAATTAAATAATATAAATAATACTATATTTATTATTATTTTATGGTATATGTAGTTGTGAATAAGGTAGATGAAGAAAACAAATTAAAAGAGATGGTTTGATAAAGTCAACTCTTGAATATCACCTCCTTGAAAGACCCCTTTGGGAACATGGAATTGGTCTTCTTGTTGATACCATCAAATATTAGACGTGAGGAATAGTATTTAGAAGGTAATTGTTCATAATATTGAAATGATACAATTCATATAATGTGTGAGGGGAAGGGGTGGTGAGGGGTGGTATTTATAGGGGGAGGAGAGAGGTTTTTTTAATTATTATATTCATAAGTTTATTATTTTTGGGTGGAGAATATAATTTTTTTTGATTAGATTGACTATATTAAATAAATATTGAAGGATGACTATATATATTATACTCTTACATCATACATTATTCAAAAAATTATGTATTTATCTTATAATGTAAAATAGCATAAATTACTTTATTTCAGTATTTACCAAAAATTCAACTATTTTATAAAAATTCCAAAATTTCAACCTAACCATTTTTTATGATTATATTTCAAAAATGTAATCCATTTCATTTATGTAATTTTCAAAATATGATAAATTTTATTTTTATATAAAACCATTATTATTTCAAAAATATCGATTTTAATATTATAATCTATTTTTTATCATTTGAAAAATAAATTAATTTCACAAAAAATTATATTATAATTATAACACAGTATAATATTAATTTATGAACCTATTTTATGAAATGAAATTTTATTTTAAATCATTTAATTAATGTAACTCCCTAACACAAGTTACTCAGAGTCTATGCATTATAACATAACATTGGGATGATCGCAGAAGATCAAGTCTCGAAAGACCGATTATTTTAGTAGCCTTGAAAGTACTAGACACATTCATAAGGTTTACATTACATCATAAAATTGAAAACTACAACAAAGTTTCTACATAGACAACTCCAATATCCCATAGACTATCCCTGCAGGTTAGTCATAATATACTTCTTTGCATCCTGGGAAAATAAAACATAGAATGGGGTATGATCAAATGCTCAGTTAGGATAACATTATAACGGAAACTTTCATAAATAAGATTAAACATTTAAGGCGGTGTATAAGACTAGAACAAAAGCCCTTTAAACTTGAACTTCAGCATAATATGGAGAAGATAAAATCAAATAATTTCATTTACTTATTCAAATGGATATTCTACTAGTCGAATTATCACATTCAATATCAATAACCACTTTCATAATGATGGAATCCATAATGTCAGACTATCATAACCACATAGTCATGGCCTTGTGCCAAGACTACAAATAATATTTTGTCAAGGCCTTGGGCTAAGACACTAGGTTGTCTCATGAGTCCTACTGATGCATCTAAGAGCTATAGCAGGCTCCACCCATCACTTACTAAGTCCAATGCATTCCTCATATGAAAAGTTTGAAACATAACATAAAAATTCATATTAAAACTAGCATACGAAATGTCAATACATTATCCACAAACCATGAATGGTATAAAAATAGCATATCCAAAATCAAACATAACTCATTCAATATAATATAGAATATTGTATTGTAACATATTAACCTAAATCGAGAATAATGAAGGATATCGACATAGATGAAAATAATCATCAAAACTATTTGAGAGAAATATCCCCATTTTTCTTGAAAACATTTAAAAGTCACACTATTTTTCATGAAGCTGTTTAAAATAGATTTTTGAATCAAAGTGTACCATAAAACCTTGAAACTTTTAAAAGGAATTTTTAATTGTAAAACATTAATGTAAATATAAATAAATCTATGAAACCATTTTTTAAACATGAACATTAATGAGAAAGATTTATAATAATAAATCATTAAAACATTTAAAAATGATATTTTAGTTAGAGTTCCTAACCAAAAGAGATACACTTGAATAAAAATAATCTAGGTAAAAAAACATTATAATATCATAAGAATAAAGGGATTCATGATATAATATGTCAAAGTACATTATATAAACTATATAAATGTGATTTGGTGTATAACAACAATGAAGTCTCAATGGCATGTAAATTGTGATGAAATATCTTATAAAGACCATATCATTTGGTTAAGGATAAATCAAAGACATAATTATGTGTGAAAAATATAAATAAACTCAATATTATTGGATATTCAGTGTAAATAAATCATAGGACATTCACACATATTCTTGTAAAGATAACACCAATGAATTGGATATTTAACTCAACAAATGGAGATTGAGTTAAAATTACTCTTATCAAGTTCATATTGATGACTTGAGAAATTATCAATGGAGTGATTATGTGTATAAAAAGTATATCCACAGAAAGGGGAGTGGAAATTATGACATAAGCAAATGAATTGTGATTCCAAACATAATCTTGGAGTAAAATAATCAATGAAGTATGGGTAAATCCAAATGAGTGGAAATTGAAATTTAAAATTCCCTTATCGATTTGGTAACATAGAAAACATACACACATGAAAGAAGAATCATAGAATGATGATGTAAATATCCATAAATTAATGTATAATACACAATGAATACAATCATGGGCAGTACACACACCACATGAAATAAATAAGTGGTGAACAATGGAAATCTCAAGAAATTAAAAGTGAGATAAGAAAACATTTACTTTATACTTTTTCCTTTTTAGAGGGTTGGTTAAACTATTGTATAATGGTGAAATAATTTTTATTGAATTTTAAAAGAATTATATACATTAGTAATATATCATATATGATCTTTTAACATTGATTTGTTAATAATATCTTAGTATTATCGTCCTTCGGGTGTTAAAAAATTCATTTTACTTTATATTAATTGTTATGTGAGCCATATTTTTTATGGACGGGAAGTATATTATTCCTATCCATAATTATATAATGTATCTAAACTTTATTTTTAATCATCAAATGAAATTTATTCTTGAATGGATACGATGGGGAATGAATCTAATCGCGTTTGTGGAGACTGTAGTCCGTACGTATGAACGAGCGACAATATAATTATTTTTTTATTAAAATAATATATAATTGGATGGTATATCATATATAAATAATCATTATAATGTTATATTTATTTTTTACTTGAATTAAACATCATTATTATACCCTTCCAAATAATAATGTATCGAATAACAATTACACCACGATGTGGAGACGTTAAGCCGTACGTACGCACGTATGGTGACATGTCATTCAAAGGATGGGTAGAATAATTAATATGGTTGTACCATATTTATAATAATATCAAAGTATATATAAGATACTGGATTTATTATTTTAGAAAGGAAATTACAAAGAAAGAAGAAGTGGATGAAGAAAGGAACTAGAAAGTGGGTGGTGAAAACATTACCTTTTCTTCGGGTTCTTCCTTTTGATTTGATCAAAAGGGCTCCATAGGATGGCTTTCAGATCAAAATAAGGCCTCTAAGTTAAAGTGAGGGAATTTTAGAGAATAATTTGTCAGGGATTGGTCGAGAAAAAAGGCTTCTACGGTGTAAATTAGAGAGATGGGAGAGTGCCCTTTTATAAGATGGGTGAGGGGCACCTTTGGGAAAGCTAGAAATATTATTTTATAATAAATTGATATTCGGTTTCTAATGGATAAAAAGTGTATTATCTAAAGGTTAAGGTGGGTATAGGTCTAAACCACTCAACCAATATTTTTTAGACATGTTTTTGTCACTATATTAACTTTATATTTTTGATTTCACTCTTAGTTAAATAGTTTGACATTTACCAAGTCTTTTTGTATTTTTATATTATAAAGTCAATAAACATACTATATAATTCCACGTGACCCCCAAGAGGTCCATTAATGATACACCTATCATTTTATATGTCATATATATGAACCTTATATTTTTAGGAATATAATATCAACTAATAATATAATATTTGTTTTAAAAACTTCTTTATGTCAATTTTGACTCCATTTAATAATTGATTTTTGTTAAAGTCAAAAAAACTTTATTAATTCGAAACAAATTCATTTAAGTAATACTAACATGTCATAGTAACCAATAAATATTTTTTATGTCCTAAAAACATTCAAATTATGTTTATTTTAAAATTTATAATACCAATTATTGGATTCTTTCATAAAAAAAGAAAATACTACATCATTATTGTGTCATACATAAATTTAATTATTCAATATCTAAAAATTATAAATAAAATATAATTATGTAGGAAATATTTTTAGATTTATAATATATACATATAGTATAAAATATAACATATATAACTCTATGTAAAAATTGTTTTTCTAAAAGATATATTCTTATGTAATTTCTGTATTTACTTTAACTTAATTAATATAAAGTGTCATTATCACTTACAAGTGGCTCCATGGGGTCCCAGAGTCAACCCAAAGATGATCATGGTCGTACATGTATCAACAAAAAGTGTTAGGACACGTTTTAGGATAATTTAATAATATTATTATATATTTTGTTTACCCTCATTTACCGAATTTACCCTTTAACCATGGTAAATAAAATATTTACCGAAGTAATTATTCAAAATTTCTAAAAATAAAAGTTACCTATTTACACAATTTTTACCTCTTGATTCTAAATATGGAATCCATTTTTCTAAATTCAAATCAAATAAGTGGAATAAATTAATTTAAAATTAATTCACGTTGTCAAAACAAAAAGTGTGTTTTTATGAAATAATAACTACCAAAAGACTGACCCTTGTTTATGTAAAATTTAAATGTGAAATTACTTATAACGACCTAAATAGTATTAAATAATAAAAATATAATCTATTTATACTTAAAACCATTCAAATGCATAATTTATCACTAGTAATTATTTTGATTAAAAATTTGTTTTTAATTTAAATTTAGTAATTTTCACTATTCATCAAAATATGAATATTTTCAGAAAAGTACCAAAAATTCACCCTAAGCTAATTTAGATATTCGGAATCCAAAAATGAAGTCAAATTTGAATAATAAAATTTATAAAATTTCAAAAAGTTTGAATTACTATTCATAACGACAACTATGACTGGTTGTGATGTGTGTTAGAACATCGAAGTTGCATACAACACACGCTAATGTATTATTCAAAGAGAAGCATACCATAGAATCTTGGGGGTGTTACATTCTCCCCTGCTTCAAATAATTTTGTCCTCGATTTTATTTTTAAAATTGGGATTGGGAATATAATAGAATGTCCCAAAATAGAAAAAGAGTCAATAAAACTATCACTTTAAAAGAAAGATAGAGAAGTACAAAGGTCACCCAAGATAACCCATACTAGCATTCCATGTAAAAAACATGGATATTGATGATAAAATAAGTGTCATGTTCTGATAGAGTGGGATATAAAACATGATTAGGAGAAAGTTAACAACAAGAAAACCACAAACTTGTGATGGGACAAGTGATCATTAGTCTCCCAGTAGGAAAAATTAAATAGACAACATTTTTTTTATTAAGATACATTACATAAAGATGAGGAATTAATTTATGAGATTGACTAAGAACATAAATAGATATACTTACTTTTTATGTAGAGTTTCATTCTTTAATAAATTTATACCACTAACTCATTTTTTTAAATGATGAGTATTCAAGAAGACATCGTCACACTGGTAGAGCTAGAATAAACATCTATAGAATCACATGATTCACGAAGGATAAATATATATTTACCTTGTATTTAGAGATTAATCAACATGAAAATGGTTAGTATAAGATCTGATGATACCCCAAAAGGATATTTCATTAGAGAAATAAAAACTAATCTTAATTTATAAAACTAAACTAACAATACCCCAAAGTTAAATAAATACCATTCAATAAACAATTGTCCTTTAAATACTTCAATATAATCAAAACTAATATTGAAACCCAAAATATAGATGAATCTGTTTATGTAGTTGTCAACGTTAAATTGTATCTCCAAATGACATCATCTACTCTTAAAGTCCCATACTTAAAAGTAATTAACCTAATCACATATTCTCTATTATAGGTTAATCATTTCCATAAATAACCCAAATCACTATAAATTCAGAATAAAAACATAGATAAAAATCCACTATTACTCCTCAAATGAAATCCCTAGTATTTTACTTTCCTTGGGTATATAGTGATCCCAACAAAGCGAACATATTCTAAAATAATATTTATCACATAATCACCAAATAATTTTCCTATACTTAGGGTATTTATTTGATAAGACATAATATCCCAAATAAAATTATTATGGATAAATAAAATCATTTAACTTAAAATAATTATTCACACTAACCAGGGACTTCATATAGTCCAGTGGTAGGCGATGAATCCCAATCGCACTCTGGTTGTGGGTTCTATTCCCACATCTTTGTCTGACGCGATGGGTTGTCACACGGTCTACATGTTTTCCATTATCAAAAACTATATTTCATAACATTACCAAAATGAGATAAATTCCTCAAAATAACCATAACATAATTTTACCACAAATGTTATCTCATAACTTTCATTTTCATTCCAAAATATAATAACATGTAATTTCCTCAAACCCAATGATCATATAAAACCAAATTGTAATTTATAACTATATCTACAAGAGAATATATAAGTCTTACTCAAATATCATTTTCACAAGAAAAACTTCATGGTTATAAATACCAGAGAAAATTATTCCAATGTAATCACATCAACAAGGAGTACTAGTACATTTGATATTTTATCCAACCATTTATTTCAACATAGCTTCTTATTTGACAAGGAAAATATCCTATAGAATAGGGTGTTCACTCGGGTAATAGACAAGTCCCCTGCATTTACAGAAAATAACTATAAATTGATTCTTGAGTACATTTTTATTTTCTTCTATAGTACTCTTCATTTCTCCTCTGTAATTCATCACTTTATATCCTTCGTTCCCACATGTAAATCATTTCATTGTTCCATTGAGACACTTTCTTGGGTCTATCCTTCCACATTTCTTGCATGATGGAAATTAATTATTCTTTTCTCCATGGTCTCCACTACTGGAGATCTTATCATTCATCACCTTTCTCTTCTTCGTTGAGTCCGGGAGTTGGTTAATATATATCTTATTGATCATATTTTTGGAAAATTGATTTGGCAAGAACACGATATATTTTACACCTATCAACATTCAATTTTTTTCTCGTTTCCACCATCTTTCCCACCTTTTACATCATTCTCAAAGTGAATATTACTTCCTTGGAGTCCATCCATTAACTAAAACCAGAAAACATTGTGTGAGTAACAGTTGTCATAAAATCATTTAGAGAATATCATGACACCATATTCTCAATTTAAAAAACTCTAGAATTAACCAAGGTCATTTATTATAATCTTATATTAAAATAATTCAAAACGGTTTGTAAAGAAAATGTAAATTATCTTATGCATATCCCTCAGGAGTGTCATAACCAAGAGTGCAGTAAGGCCCATTGTCGTGCACCAGTTCCTGTTCGGGTCTAGCTCAAAGTGGTGTTTTTTTATGTTTTACCCCTAGGTACATCTGTGCTAGAGGTGCCTCTACCTTCTCATATCTAGACAGGGATATATTTCTCAGAAAACTAAAAAAAAATATAAAATACCAAAATTCTAGGATGTTATTCTATACTAATCCTCAAACTCCATCTTAGGTCTATGTGTTATAATAAGAGTCTATCTAAATCTAGTTTCCAATGTTGGGACTAAAATTTTTCTGATACCAACTGTAACGCCCCGACCCCAGTTACCTAGAGTCGGTGCATTATTACATAACATTGGCATGATCACAAAAGATCATGTCTTGAAATACCGATTAGTTTAGTATCATTGAAAGTAATAGATACATTAATAAGGTTTACCTAACATCATAAAATTGAAATATACAAAAAAAATTTCTATATAGACAACACTGAGATCCCATATACTATCCCTGGAGGGAATTCATAATATACTTCTTTGCATCCTGTGAAAATAAAACATTAAATGGGGTGAGCTCAAATTCTCAGTAATGATGACATTTTAACGGAAATATTCACAAATAAGCATAAACATTTTAGGCAATGTATACGACTAAAAAAAAGTCTTTTAAACTTGAACTAAAGCATAATATGGAAATGATAAGATCAAATAATTTCATTTATTTATTCACATGGAAATTCTACTAGTCGAGTGATCACATGCAATACCAATAACCACTTTCATAATGAGGGAATGTATAACGACAGACTATCATAACCACTTAGTCAAGGCCTTGTGCCAAGACTACAAATAATATTTTGTCAAGGCCTTGTTCCAAGACACTAGTTTGTCTCATTAGACCTAACGATGCATAGAAGAGCTAGAGAGGTCTCCACCCATCACTTACTAAGTCTAATGCATTCCTCATATTATAAGTTTGAAACATAACATAATCATTCGTTTTACAACTATCATAAAAAATGTCAATACATTATCCAAAAACCATGAATGGTATAAAAATAGCACATACACAGTCAAAAATAACTCATTCAATACAATATAGAGGATTGTATTGTAACATATTAACCTCAATTAGGAATAATGAAGGATATCAGCATAGATGATAATAATCAACCAAACTATTTGAGAGAAATATCACCCTTTTTCTAGAAAACATCTAAAAGTCACACTATTTTTTAGGAATCCGTTTAAAATAGATCTTTGAATCAAAGTGTCCCATACCACTTTAAAACTTTTAAAAGTTATTTTTAATTTAAATCTTTAATATCCATATTAATAAATCCTTAAAACCATTTTTAAAACATGGACATTAATGAGAATGATTTATAATAATTAATATTTATAATATTTTAAAATGATATTTTAGTTAGAGTTCCGAACCGAAAGAGAGACACTTGAATACAAATAATTAAGGTAATAAAAACATTATTATATCATGAGAATAAAGGGATTCGTGATATAATATGTCAAATTACATTATATACAACATATAAAAGTTATTTGGTGTATAACAACAAAGAAGTCTCTATGGAATGTAAATTGAGATGAAATCTCTTATAAAGACCATATCCTTAGGTTAAGGATAAATCAACGAAATAATTATGTGTGAAAAATATAAATACACTCAATATTAATGGATATTTAGTGTAAATTAGTCAGAGGAAATTCACACATATTCTTGTAAAGACAACACCAATGAATTGGATATTTAACTCAACAAATGGAGATTAAGTTAAATTTACTCTTTTCAAGATCACATCGATGACATAAGAAATTATAAATGGAGTGATTATGTGTATCAAAATTATATCCACAGAAAGGGGAGTGGAAATTATGACATAATCAAATTAATATTGATTCTACACATAATCGTGGAGTAAAATAATCAATTAAGTATGCGTAAAGCTGAATGAGTTGAAATTGAAATTTTAAATTCCCTTATAAATTTGGTAATATAAGAAAGATACAACCATGAAAGAAGGATAATTGAATGATGATGTAAATATCCATAAATTAATTTAAATTACACAATGAATACTATCATGGGTAGTACACACACCACATGTAATAAATAATTGGCGAACAATGGAAATCTCATTAAATTAAAAGTGAGATAAGAAACCCCTTACTTTGTACTTTTACCGTGGTCGAGGGTAGGTTAACCTCCTGTATAATGGTAAAATAATCTTTATTTAATTATAAAATAATTATATACATTAATAAGATATAATATAAGATATTTTATCATTGATTTGTTAATTATATCTTAGAATTATCATCGTTTCGGTTGTTAACGGATTAATTTTCCTTTATATTCTTTGTTATGTGAGAAATATTTTTTATGTATGAGATGTATCTTATTAATATATAAAATTATATCATGTCTCTATAAATTTTTTTAAATCATCAAATGACATTTATTCTTGAATGGATACAATGGGGAATGAATCTCATCGCGTTCGTGGAGACGGTAGTCCGTACGTACGCAAAAACGACAGTATAATTATTTTTATATTAAAATAATATATAATTGGATGGTATATCATATATAAAGAATCATTATAATATTATATTTATTATTTAATTTAATTAAACATCATTATTATACCCATCCAAATAATATTGTATTGAATTACAATTACACCTTGACGTGGAGACGGTAGGCTGTACGTACGCACGTATGGTGACATGTCATTCGATGGATGGATAAAATACTGAATATGGTTTTACCATATTTACAATAACATCACAGTATATAGAAGATACCAGAGTAATTATTTTATAATTAAAATAACAATGAAAGAAGAAGTGGAAGAAGAAAAGAACTAGAAAGAGGGTGGTGAAAACATTACCTCTTCTTCGGGTTCTTTCTTTTGATTTGATCAAAAGGGTGGCTTAGGCTAGATTTATGATAAAACTAAGGCCTCTAAGCTGAAGTGAGGGATGTTAAGAGAATATTTGGGTAGGTTTTGGCAAAGGCAAAAGGCTTTTAAGGTTTGAATTAGAGAGACGTGAGAGTGCCCTTTTATAAGAGGGGTGAGGGGCACCATTGGGAAAGCTATAAATATTATTTTATAATCAATTCATATTTGGTTTCTAATTTCTCCACAGTGTATTATTTAAAGTTTAAGGTGGGGAAAGGTCGAAAACCACCCAACCAATAGGTTTTATACAGGTTTGGGTCACTATATTAACTTTATCTTTTTGATTTATCTCTTAGTTAAATAGTTTGACATTTACCATGTCTCTTTGTATTTTTATATTATATAGTTAATAAACATAATATATACTTCCAAGTGACCCTAAAGTGGTCCATTAATGATACACCTATCATTATATAAGTCCGTTGGCCGATCCACAGATTTTTATTAATATAATATCAATTAATAATAAAATATTTTTTTTAAAAACTCCTATATATCAATTTTGACACTATTTAATATTTTTTTTAAGTCTTAAAAACTTTATTAAATCTAAAAAAATCCTTTTAACTAAAAATAATATATCATATTAACCAATAAAATTTTTGTATCTCATCAAAACATTCAAATTATATTTATGTTATCATTTATAATACCAATTATTGGATTCATTGATTAATAAGGAAAATACTGCATCATTGTTGTTTCATAAATAAATTTAATTATTCAATGTCTAAAAATTATAAATAAAATATACTTATGTAGGAAATATTTTTAAATTTCTAATGATTTTTTATAGTTGAAAATATAACATATGTAACCCTATGTAAATTTTTTTTTACTAAAAGATATATGCTTATGTCATTTTTTTTATTTACTTTAACTTAATTAATATAATGTGTCATCATCACTTACAAGTGGCTCCATGGGGTCCCAAAATCGACCCAAAGATTCCCATGGCTGGAAAGGTATCAACCAATAGTGTTATGACACGTTTTAAGGTAGTTTAATATTATTATAATATTATTTTTTTACCATTATTTACCGGATTTACCCTTTAACCATGGTAAATAAAATATTTACCGAAATAATTATTCAAAATGTCTAAAAATAAAATTTGCCTATTTACACAATTCAAACCTCCTGATTCTAAATATGAAATCCATTTTTCCAAATTCAAAACACATAATTGGAAGAAATTAATTTTAAATTAATTCTCATTTTCCAAACAAAAAGCGTGTTATTATGAAATAATAACTACCAAAAGATTGACACATGTTTATGTTAATTTAAATGTAAAATTACTTATAAGGACCTCAATTTTATTAAATGATAAAAATATAATCTAATTATACTTCCAACCCATTCAAATTCATAATTTATCACTATTAATTATTTCTATTAAAAAAGTTTTTTAAATTAAAATTTAGTAATTTTCACTATTTATCAAAATATGAAAGTTATTAGAAAAGTACCAAAAATCCAACCTAAGCTAATTTAGATATTATGAATCACAAAATGAAGTCCAAATTTAATTATAAATGTTATAAAATTTCAAAAAGTGGGTATTACTATTTATAACTGCTACTTTGATTGGTTGTGGTGTGTGTTATAACCTCAAAGTTGCGTACAACACACACTACTATATTATTCAAAGAGAAGCTTACCATGGAAGCTTGGGGTGTTAAAATTAGTTATTAAATTATAAAGAAATCATTTAAAAAATATCAACCTATTATTTATCCTTTTTAAAATAATTATTTACTTATACCATGATCTAAATAAATCATTCTTCCTTTATAAATAATTAAATGTGATTTTATAATTTTATTGGTGAAGTTAATATTCTATTAGGCATATTACCCTTTTTTAATATCAAGATTACTATTCCAATGGTTAGATTTATAACCGTCCTATCAGTTATTTATATTCTATAAACACCTCTTATTTCAATCATCCCTTTTTCAAATCAACTTTCCATCAAGGTTATATATTTTCATATTCAAAATGAATATTATATTATTAACATTTTTTTTTACTTATATTGGGTTTTTCATGTGTGAGATCATTATAATGGATTGAGTAGATGCATTTATTACCATTCTTATTATCTTGTTATCAATTTATTATCTCATTGACAATTTGTAATTCTAATTAATTTATTTTTAGACTAATTCATATTTCTCCATTTACAAGAATTTTTTTTTAATGGGTTCTCTATGTGATTTATTTGTTTTTTGAAATAAATATACAGGAAATTCCATTAATAAAATTATGAGTTGTTATAAATTATTATTTCATTTGTGACATGAAGGACTCAATCGTATGTCAATTAGATAAATGATGTGGATGGTATGACTCTAGGTGCATGTTTTCAATATTGAAGTTCTATTTTAGTTTAAAACTTGAATCGCATGGACAAAAAGGAGAAAACATGTTTGAATAATTTTCAAACCTTGAGAGAATGATTCATAAATCATTTCTGACGTGCATTAATTGATATTACATCCATTTGATAGATGATGTGGTATGCATGACTCGAATTTTGTTTTTTCAAAACAGATCTATCATTTTAGTTTTAAACACATGTCACATAGCTAAAATTGACAAAAAAAAGAACATATAATTTTCAAAAATTTGGAAAATGATCAATAATTCATTTTGAAGTGATGGAATTGAATACATATAAATTTGACAAATTAAGTGGTCAGAAGGACCTAATGTTCATGTTTTTAATATAAAAATTTCCATTTAGAAAAAACCTGAATTAAATACCTAAAACTAAGAAAAAATTCCCATTTTTTAAATTAATGATAGGGATCCCTATTTCATTTTTGATGTGTAGGAATTGATTAAATGTTAATTCAACACACATTGTGGTCATTAAGACTCAAAATGTGTGTTTTCAATATGAAAGTTTCATTTTAGTTTATGATGTGTATCATATATCCAAAACTGATAAAAAAATCGAATATTGTTTTATAATATTAGAAAATTAGTCCATAATTCATTTATGATTTATAGGAATCAAACGAATGTGAATTTCGATAGATGATGTGGTAGGTATGTCTCAATGAGCGTGTTATTAATATATAAGTTCAATTTTGGTATAAAAAATAATTACAAATTCAAAATAGTGAAAATGTGATAGGATTGTTATTAAATTTTTGGAATACAATCCATAGTTATTCTGTAATCTATACAAATTGCCCACACATCACCCTGACAGACGATGTGGTCAATATTACTCGGTGTGTGTGTTTTAAATATATTTGTCATTTTAGTTTAGTGTTAACATAAAATAGCCAAAACTAAGAAAAAAACAGATTCTTTTAAAAATATATAAAGGATATCCATAATTCATTATTATGTATAATAATCAACCAAACATAAATTTCACACATGATGTTTTTGATATGTCTCGATGTGAATTTTTTCAATCTAAAATTTTCATTTTTGATTGAAACATATATCACATATACAAAATCGTTAAAACACACTCATATTCTTTTCAAATGATTGGAAAATAATATATAATTTATTTTTGATGTGTATAAATTTACAACACACAAATAGGACACATGATTAATAGATAATATCATTAATATATCTAGTAATTAATAATATAATTTTTCATATGTTGATTATACGAAATTTAAACTATATTTTATATATTTTTTAATTGTGGATACTAAAATAAATATTGATTTTATATTAGTGACCAGATTTTATGTGGATGTTGATCATTGGAAATAGTTAGCTAGTTATTATTTTATATATGGTTTATTATTTTTTTATTAATTGTAAATATTACATCAATGTAAATATATTTTATATAAAATTATAATTGGAATTTTAGTATAAATTGATATTTTTATTAAAATATGGTTTTTTGCAAATTTATATTCCTTTTTTATGTATTCTAATTATGTTTCCTATTGTAGGGTTTCTACATGGCTATTTTAGGGTTGTAGTTGTGTAGTAGCTAATATGGAATTTATTAATTCAAGAGAAAGCACTGGTAAAGGGAACCATATTAGTGGTATAGAAATCCCTTACAAAGGGTACATTTATCAATGATAAATAATGTTCTAATAAGGGGTATCCTTAATAAGTTCTTGACAAAATGATGATAAAGTGTAAATTTATCAACTCAAAAAGGAAGGAAAGATAATGTTTTTCTTTATCATTTATTACAAAAAACCATTGTTAAAGGATCCATTTATCTGTTTTTTTCCACTGATAAACGGGGACATTATAAGTGCTTTTTATAGATACAATAATGGTTTCATGATTTTAAATGTTATTAGGTAGTCATCAGTTTTTTTTTACTATATAGGATATTTTATAAAGATATTAAAAACACTATCTATAGTCATAGATAAAAAATTACACAATTCTCATAGATTTCTAAATCTTCTATATTATCAACTTTCAAAACACCTTTCTTTATTAAACTATTAAATGCATTCTCTCTAGTATGTATTAGTTTCATGTATCATAATTTAGAGTTTCCTGAGTCACTATCTTAAAATAGTGATGTTCCACCTATAACAGTCTCATTATTAAAATAATAAAAAATAATTTTTCAAATACCTCTAATTATAATGGATTCATCAAAATTTATTTTATGACTACATCTTCAATGGTTATCATGTAACCAATCCTATCTAAGTAACCAAGTGATATGAGGTTCTTTTCTTATTCTAGTATATATCTAAAACATATAATGCATCAGGTTTTACCATCATGCATCCTCAACCATGTTGTTTTAATTAATCTCACGTGAAATTGGTGGTTTTTTCCTATTATCAACACAAATTCATTTGCCTCCTTGAGTCTTGAGAACCAATATCAATTCTTAGAATATGGAACGAACAACAAGAATCAAGAATCTGACCTTCTAAATGGATAACCATCGAGGAAATAAGGAAAGAGGTATCATCAACCACCTATGCTTTCTTTCAAACATTTTAATTCAATTTTCCAATATTGGTACAATCTATAACACCCCCATACTTTAAAATAACACTATATTCCATATCTTATGTTACACAGAACACCGTGCTTAAACAAAATATTAAATATTTTTATTTAATTTTTATAGTTTTAATATAGACATTGGAATGAAGATAATGAATTATATTAACTAAATTTGAAAAATATAGTTTACAAATTTTATAAAATGAATTCATTGGTTACAATTAATTATTAATGGGAAAAATCATATTGAACATAAATGATTTGTTTTTATAAAAAGCATTTTTTTAAGCGCATAATATAATTTTATATTAATATATTAATTAAATTAATATTATTGAATTATATTAATGATATTTATATGTTATAAATTTAATAAAATATTTTTCCAATCATTTAACAAGTTTTATATGCTAAATATAAGAATAAATCAAATTTTAAGCATAAAAACTACATTTTAAAGGGCAATTATGCCAAATTTTAATAGATAATATATTTTTAAACTAAATTATTTCACTCTTATATATTTTATTAGAAAAAATAAACTTCATTTTCTAAAGAGATATTTAAAAATTATCTTAGGAATATTGTTTTTTATTTTTCTAATATGTTTTATTTTTTTGGGTGAATATTTATAAATACTACATTTTAATGGAAAACTAACGTTTCATTTAAATACTTTATAAACATAAATTATATTTTAAAATTGTTTTCAATTATAATTTTTTCACTTATAAATAAATAAATAAATTTTAGGTCATATTAATTAATTTCAGTTTGATATTGGATATAAAAACATTACATTCTTTTGAACAATTTCACTTTAAAAACCCTCTTTCCCATTACGTTTGTGGGGTTAATTTTAAATCGATTTTTTTTCCAATTAAATGAAATGTGTAATTTAAAAATTTATTACATATTTTTAATAATACGATACAAATGAGGTAATAATTTCATTTTCATATTTAGCATAGTAAATCTATCTTTGTAAAAAATGATTTACCACAATAATGGTAAAATAAGGTAGGACATTAATGTTAAAAGTGAAAAAAAATTAAAAAAAATTAAAATGATAATTAGGATTTTGATGTCAGTTAAGACCCTAAAAATCCTTTAAAACATTAATTTTCATAATTTTTTTTAGTTAATTAAAACCAAATGTTGTTCTCTATAAACATAAAATAATCATTGTTTAATCAGATAAAACCACACATCCTCCCATATAAATACCACCCATCACTAACATATTTCTCCAATAAAGAGGTGAAGATCCTAAAATATATGAAAAAAAATTTAATCAACACTCTCTCCATGTCCAAGTGCTTCTGTTCTCATAAAAATACAAATTCAAATGTCTCTAATTGTAAGTTTTTCAAACCACCTCTCTTATTTTATTTCATTCTTATAATTTCTCCAAAACTCTTTCTTCCATGTCATAACAATGACAATATACTCATGAAAATACATTAATTTTATGTTTATAATGTAACATATTATATCTATGCCTTTTATTACCTCCTCTTATTCAGTGAATTTAAACCGCGGTCCAAATTATGATGGTTAACCATCTCCTTGAATAATGATTTTTTGTTTTCCATTACCACCTTCAAGGCTGGTAAAAAAATATAATTATTGATAAATAATATTTTAATTTTTATATTATAACCTATTTACTATTCTGGAACCAATATTAATACATAATATTAAATAAAACAGAACTAGTTCATAATGGTCGGAAAACCTGCCAAAATAAGCCAAACATTTCACATTAATGATTTTTCCCTTGAATCATTCAAATGTTTGAAATAAAATTAATATATGGGGCCATTTTAATGAATTTAATATCATTAATACCATTTCATTTAAATTATTTAGTTTTTTTTAGACTAGAAAATCCATAATTATATACAAGTAAACTGACTATGAAACCCTAGAACGAATTAACCCAAAAACAATAAAAATTACCAGATATTATTAGTGATTGGGTGAAAAATTATTATAAAAATATCATAAAATGAATTATAAATATTAATATAGTTATTTAATGAGTTAATGACATTGTTAAATAATTATAAATGAGGATAAAGTACACCAAACTAAAGCAAATCATGATTTAAGGGGTTTCTCATCCAAATTTTACATCTAAGAGATATATTTATTATTCACCACTTATTATTTATGTGTGGTGAATTAATTTACCTTTGATATATCAATTCATTAATTTCATTATATTCATGCTATTTAATTTTTGATTTTATAATTAATAATTATATGGGCATACGATTCATTTGATTATAAAGTTATAACGAAATTCTCAACCTTATTTTAATTCTTTGGGTTAATGTTATTCTTCCTTGATTATTTGATACTATACTTATTTGTGAAATTAATTCTCAGTATCTTATGTTTAATATAAAATTTTTTATTTGGATTTATAGTGAATACACATATTCTATTAATTTTACTAATGATCACATTAAGGATATTATATATTAAAAGAATTTCTTTTAAAAATAATCTTTTTAAATTTTTGTTAAAACCGACATTTTTCTATGTCTATTTTTTCTAAAAAAATTTCTAAATAATTATCTCAATATACTACTATAGTTTATTTATGTCATTAGTAATCATGTTTTAATTTTTTTTAAACAAGTTTTGGTTATATTTTTTGTTTTTTTAATATGGTTCTTTGAGAGTTTTCTGGAAAACATATTGAAGGAATGTTTTTTCTAACTCATACAATTTGAGAATATTTTTCTACTTTCATTACCCCATAATTATTTAAATCTTCATTTAAAATTTTACATATTATTTTAACAAAAAACATCTTCATTTATAATTGAGCAACATTTTAAAAATATGCTGTTCTCAAATTGAAAAATGGAATTGTAGTCATGAAATTTTCAATGATATCATTTAATGTATTTTCATATATTTCAACATATATTTTTAAATATAGTTCTTAATTGTAACCGAACTCTTATGATATAATTTTCCATACTTTAGTAAATGGTAAATTTTTTAGTTGACTAGGTGATTATTAATATTTCAAATGACCAGTTATGGATTATTTTAATGCTTGTTGATTTAGTGGTATTAGTTATTCAAATAAAGAATTTACTAGACTTAGCGAAAGATGGGGCCTACTATATCCTCTCAATGCATTGGTATGTCTCATGAAACAAATTATATTAGGTTTCATATAAGGCCTTTCACCTTTATGATATTCTTTCTACAAATTTGAGATGATTTTAGATTCATGGAATGAAGCCGCAGTGGTATTATATTCTTATCCTGAATCCTCGATAGCATGTTTTAGATGTCAACCATTACTCAATAAATCATTATGAAACACATTATTAATTTTAATGTGATAATTTAATAAAAATATTCTCCATGGTTATGTTTTCTTGATCATGTTATTATTTATATAGAACTATTTTATTGTCTTTTTTTCACACATATTATGTGTAAGTTGTTGATTAAAAGGAATATTTTTTATGTCATTAACATATTTTTCTGTTAAATTTTCTGGGGTGCACAAATGTTTATGCCATTTTGTGCTAGCATATATTGTAACTCCACATTCCCACTTTGAAATGGAAGGTGACATTCATTACCATCAATAGCGGTGTATTTTCCTTGATCAAAACAGGATGATGGGTTATGAGTTCCTCATTCCATGGATTCCTCCTTAGAAATCATCACCTAGTGTAGGTCTCCCTCATATATTTGAGTCAGGTTCTTGGAGCACATTTCTAGTGCCATCAATTTTTGGATACTGATTAATTACCCTTCTTATGTCAGGACGTTCCAAGGGGTTTTGAAAGAGAAGCATCATTCAGGTAAGAGGGAAGTCATGTTGTCCATTTATAGGATATATAGATGAGGGGAAAATTTTTCACCAGTATTCTTCTTCAAAAGTAGGTCACCTTAAAGAGGCATCTTAGGTGTATAACCCAATGAATCTCATGTCAGTCAATAGGTATATTATTGTAAAGGAATATGTTACAAGGCTTTCACCTCAAGAATCTCATGTTCACCATTAGGTAGATAAATTCATAATATAATATCTTCCATGTCATTCACCTTTGGCATCATGTGTTAACTTGGGGTAGCATCTTTATGTGGGTCACAATTTTAATTTCTTTCAAAGACAAATGAATATTAGAATGCCCTTGAAGGCTGATTGGTGAGTTACACACCTAGAAGGGGGGGCACCAGGATTTACCGTTGGTTGAGATTGAAATATGAATAGGTTTCATACATAACCGATTTATGAGACAGGGACCAAAACCCACATAGTTCTATGGATGTTGTGGATATTATGCATGTGAGATTACATCACAAGATGATTTCTCTTAATTTAATTCTATGAAAATTACATACGTGGTATTCCATGGTTCTTTTAGGGGAATGGATTACGTGGATAGGGAATACACATGGGAGAGGCCTAGGTGCGTGGCATGATATCCACAAGATGTGGAAGCTCAGGTAAAATTTAGGATTGGTTATGGATGGATTGGATAGAGTAGTAAGATTGTATGTAGTGGTTCGATTTGATAATTGGGGTTGGACCTCAAGGAGGCCTCATATGTATCCCAGTTAATTGGAAATCCAAACCCACATAGTTAGGAATGTGGAATTGGGTCCTACACCTATGGAGGAGCCCCATGAAAGTGGAGAAAATGTTCAGAGATTATGCATGAGAGATTCGTATGAGGGGACATGATGTGATTGGGGATTATAAATGGGTGCCTCCTGAGGAACATGAGTATGGTTGTGGATTATGCCTAAGGATGATGCTCTATGGATAAGACATGTTGGATCTTACACATAGAAGCATCCCATAGAAATGGATACTGGATTCCATGGTCTTTGTAACCTTAATGTCTATGTGATTCATTCTCAGTAGAATAAACAAAAGGAAGTACTAGACCAGGTGGTTGTTTCACGTGAGATGTGGAAATGAGTAATGGTGTGGGGATTATGCATGGAATCTACCTAAGAAGGATATCATTCCATGTGAGGAGAATCTCATTATGTGTGGGTAATATCTCATTCATTTTCACTCATAGATAGATCATCATATCTATGTGTCTGCGACATACGTATAGAAGCTTCCCTTGGTGGATTGGTCATCTATCAGTAGTATTTGATGATAGTCAAACATGGGGAATACATTGTAAATTTTATGGAGTTATACTATAGTTTAACATCATGTGATGAAAACTTTGGTTCTAATATGTTGTATATCATGCAACATGGATAAGGGGAACTCACAACACACCCATTATGATTACATAACCATTGCACATAAACCCCTAGCTGGGACATGGACTTGAAAATTCTAGGGTGTAATGATGTGGATGAATGGTCATTTACATGGTCCAAGTTAGAATCCCTATTATGAGAAGTAATTGGGATTAGAATAACTATGATGAGATGAAAAGGTTAGGGAAACACATGCACAAGGGGTAGAAGGGGTGACTCTTGAGAGACAATGAAGTTGTTATGTGCAAGTCTAGAGGGCTGTGCAAAAGAAGTGTGCTCAAGGACTAAGGGTATCATGAAATCAGAGATCGGACATGGTGATTTTACATAAAAAAATCCATGGAGAATCATATAGGGGTTTGTGAAAGATAGATTTCTTGCATACATGGCCAGAATTGTGCAAAACCTTGGAGTGTTGCACGCAAGGTCAAGATTCTGCATAGGAGGGTACCTTGCTCACACATAACATAGGATGAAAGATTTTGGGAAATTATTACAAAATAGTTTTCCCACATTGGGAAGAACACAAAAGGGAGTTGTCTCGCAAGATATCTACCTTGGAGATTACATAGCTTTTGCGATGTAACAAAAGATGGGTCTTACAAGTAGTATAGTGAAAATTCGACATCTAGAGGGCCACCCGGAATAATGGGAGAGGGTTTAATTAAATATATATATATATATATGAGGCCTTTAGTGATTTTTTTCAAGGATTAGATCATGGTTGATGACTTCCACATTGTTGTTCTCCTTTTTCTAGTGAATGAGAATGAATGGTTTGGTCTGACAGCACATTGGGAGAATAAGAGTTTTCTATATGACTTCAGGTCTTAGTTGAAACAAAAACACCATGTATGAAATTGACTTATCTATTATAGTGTCCTTCAAAGAAGGGGCCCATTGTACATTTCATTAGGAATATAAGACTCTGTCGTTCAGATTTCAATCTTGCACGTGTTTCTTCCTTGGATTTACTAGATTGTTCTATTGAGTCGGATGGTCCATTCAAGTTATCCCTAGATGTTAATTTTCATATTCATGTGGAATTCAGAACCAAAAAATTCCCCTCATAGAATATTAGATGAAAAAGGACCATAAGTTTAGGTTTTTAGGGAAACACTAAAAAAAGTTTGATTCTAATGTTTGTTTGAAAAACTCATCCAGGGTTTTTTAAGGACCTTAAGCCAGTGTGGATGACCCAATCTATGCATATAAACATGCAAGGGGGTTTTTTATGGTACTATAAAATTCTACACAATTGGCCTTCATTTTTATCACACATTCTCCTTTTCTAAAATATTAGTATTATGCACAGCTGTGGCCTAGATTTCCATGAAAACTCACATCTTGTGAATCATCTTCAAGAATTATGTGATCCCCCCTTAGAGTTGTCAAACCCATTTGAAATGTCCAATACATAGAATGTTACTCAGATTGAGGCTGCTGATGCCACTAAAAGGGATCAGATGACTACAAATCCTAATATTTATCAGACCTGAAGGTTTTTATTAGAAAACTATATGTGGCTAGGCATGATAACAAAATCACATAAGGACTATCCACTATGTTAATATCTCCCCTTGTGTAACTTCAGAATACTAGATAAAGTGACCATTCCATCTTTTTTATAATTACTCACTACTATCATGGTTAATATGTTATGACGAGATCATATGTTGAAACATGAATGTGAACATCCACATTTCTAAATAACATAGATAGATCACTTTCTACATACTAAATTCAAGGACAAGTACAATAATAGGGGATGATCCTTGGGTAGATGTATTATTTTCCCACTATGCCACTAATTTCCAATGTATCATGAGAGATTATAGTAAGGGCTGGAAGAAATACTGAGACATAAGTTCTAGCAGGAGATTTTCTAGTGAGTGGGTGTAGGAGTACAGGGTGTGCTTCATGTGCTTAGATTACGGGGTAAAATGGCGCAATATTAGGCTATAGGAAGTGGTATAGATGCTATAGTTCCATTTATACTGTCAATTGGAGTTAGTTCTAAAGATCCTTTTTTGATGGCCCGAGACATGAGCACATTTTATATCCACCATAGGGAGGCTAGTATTTACTTATGGGATATCCATTTCATTAGAGGAATCCTACTGGAGGGATTCCAATATGATGAATTACTGCCACTAAAAATACCTAGATTGATAGTGAGAGAACTCATATTCTCACACAACATATCCTATAATGGTGAAGGATAAGATTAAAATCATAAAAAATCCCCAAAATGATATCCTACTCTAGGTGTGGATTTACCTGTTTCTCAAGAAGAGCATGAAGGTATGGGTGTCGGTTGGAGGGAAACATTTCCTAATGACATCATAGATGGGAATGCAAGATCCTACTAGTTTATCCTCGAGGAAGGATATCACCATAACGGGGGTGGGGGTACCACATGGTGGGAGGAAATGACCCATTGGTTAACTATAATTATTTCCTAGCTACTTTTTTGAGTGGTGGTTGCATCCAAAAAGCATCACAATAATGGAAATCTTCCCACGAACAATTGTGATGGTGGTAATTTTGGAAGCAAAAAACATGGTCAACGTGGGAGTCCTTATTTTTTAAAGAATATATTGCATATTGGTTCATGTTTCAAAGGAAAAAATGACTAGTACGATATATTTACAATTTTAGTTTCTACATGGTTGGATTTCAATGCATCGTGGAGGCCACGAGCTCTCCAAAATTGTCCTCCCTACATATATCGGTATACCTCCATCTCTGTTAAACAAAGGTGGTGTACAAATGATTAAACTATATGATGTTGGGGTCATGGTTAGAATTAAAAACCACAAATACTTTAACTTCCACCCCCTTGAGACTCTAGTTTCTTTATTGGTGTTTAACCGGCATGGTTCATGGGAGACAAAAAGTACCTTCAGTGCTTTAGGGGAAGAGTACACTAGTTTCTCATATCAACATAAAGGACTTTTTCATGCCGTATATGTCTTCCTACTTCTCCAGGTAGTTTAGAATCATTATACTAGTGTAAAATGGAGTTTACATGGGGGCACATTGATTACTACATCCCTATATCCATCACCAGCTATTGTGCATACTAGCGATCATGAGGTCTCGTGAAACCATCATGTTGTTGCTGAACAACATTGATGTTGTTTAATCGATGAAATATGCCAAAAAAATATGCACCATCATATCTTAAGTTAATATTGTGGATATTCATTCGGGTGATTGAACCGGTGAACATACAACCAGAGCATCCAAAAAGCAGACAAGCTACTCCCCAGGAGGATATCTAGGCATGTAGAGTGACTCAGGTGGGAACTACGGTGGTGGGTATGTTAGATAGTGCGACCAAAACCCTACCTCCTAGAGTGGATTAGCCTCAGAAGTGACCTCATGGGCCAAAAAAGAGGCTCTAATGATGAATATGAGGTACCTTCTTAAAAAATCTTCAGTTGTTTTCTTCCCATACCATTGGTCGGCATGGAGGATGTTGGGATAATCAATGCCACTGTAAAACTTGTGGTGGAATATGATGTTTGATGAGATTGAGTTTCTAGAATTCCAACACATTAAGGATGAAAAAAGGTGGAATTCCATTGAGGACATGTTCATATGACTGAAATGGATGTTTATGCATAAAAACAGTGACTTAATGATGCACCACCCACTTTGGTAAACCTGATTCTTATCAAACTATTAAATCTAGAGGGAAAAACAAATGAAGAATAAACTGGTGAAGATGAAATGGATGAGGTGTCTGATAATGAGGAATCATAGATGGTGGATACTTCTCAAGGGAGTCTCATGAAAGTGGTGACATCACGAGATCTAAATAATACCTGATAGAGTACCTCGAGGTAAACCCCAACATGTTCACATATGTTTTTGATCATTCCATTTCACTCTCTAGGATCATTAATAAAATCTTATTTTAGAAGGATCTCCTCGATATATTGAAAGCGGATCCCACCATCATGTATAAATATGGACCAAATTGTTCGGATCACATTTTGGGGCATATGATCAGGATTGATGCAACTTTTACTGGGCCATCTGAGGAGGGTGGGGAGGCAACCTTAGAACCCCAGGTATTTCTCACAATCTATGGGGGATATTGTGTGAAATTGCCACGCTGGTACCCAATTCTATTGAGGAGGCATGCCCGAGATGGGTTATCATCAAAATTCATCCTCCCTAAGGTTAGAGAATATTTTCAATCATTTTTCCATTATCGAATTTTCATGAAGTTTTCAATAAATTTTTTTTCATGATAAATGCAACTTCTTCCCAAATTATTCAAGGAGGAATGGTTCCAATCATGGAAATAACCATTGTTGAAGGGTCTCATATGGTATAAGTCCCCATTTTGACTTAAGATATTTACCTAAACCCCCTTATCTCATGTAATTACTTGCTTTAACAAGGTCAAACTTATCATTTTGTGGATAAAATTGACTGAGGTTCTTTCATTCCATGTTATACTCAGAAAAAAGTAGGTCTTTTGAGAAGATGAGGCTAGCGAATCTATTAGATCCATTTTAATTCACACTTCTATTCATGAGGTATGATTGTCCAAGATGATCCAACCATAGCCTCGAATAAATAGGAAAATATAGTTATGTGTTATTACTCTAGTTGGGAAGAACTCAAGGATGGTGGGGATGATAATATTAAATAAAAATCAAGATAGGATGGTCTTTCCCATGTCATAGTGCCTGGTAAATTAGATGTGATATCAGAAGAGGACCCTACTTCTAAAAACCTTAATTCATTTCCATAGTATGTGACCACATATATTGAAGATATGGATGGAACAAGTTCTAATGTGGCTGAAGAGAATCACCATATCTTGTTCACAGCATGTAAATGCATTCAATACTTTTTAGATAAAATAATAGAACCATAATTTGTGTACCAAATGGGGCTTCATCACCATTGGCTATGAAAACTATGCATTGGGGGGTTAGATACTCATGGTATTTACACACTAATCTATGATTATGTAATTGAAAGGTTGCGAGAAGGGATCAAACATATGGACGTGACCTGATGCCAGTAGAATTCCAAAAACATGTTCAATAATCAAGAAGTGAATAAGGATACTAAACATCTGGGGGGAACATGTGGACAATAATTCCACCTTCGTCATAACAAAATCAGAGATCATGAGTAAACTGAGTGCTCAATTAGAGGTGTTTGAGAACCAAAAGAAGAATGTAACTTCTCAAATTTACAGTTTGTAGGTTGACTGGTGATGTGCATATAAAAGTGATGATAAACATATTAATGTGGATATCAATGAGAAAGGTGCTATTGAGAGGAGGAAACAATTCATGAAGTCCACATGCTAGAAGTTGGAAGATTTAAAGTTCTCGATCATCATAGCAGATCCATAAGGTCTATTTTTCGAAGACTCATGAGTGGATCCAGAATGTTGATGGCCCTTGATATTACTATGATTGTTTTTTTGATCATTTTTTGTGTATGAGAATATTACATTGCTTGCATTAAATATCTCACTTCAATCATAGTTGGGAGACAACTAATGACTGATCCTTAAGCTCGTGTGTGTCCTAAATGGTGTGATAAATAATGGATGACTAAATAATTTTTCTCTTTATATAAGAGTATTATATAACCATCAAACACATAGGGTCTATTATTATTGAATGGTCTCCAAGAGTTTTCTGGTTGACAGAGACTGTGTTGAGAGGATATGGCTCCTTGACCATAAAATTGTGTCCCTGATGCACACTAGTGCATATAAAGGATTACACTAGGAGAATTGTATTCAACCCAAACAAATGGGAATGAGGATTGTGAATCACAATACAAAAAAACTATAACCCAAAAAGCGTGTTAGGAAGAAAAATGATAACTGCTGACTGTGTTTGAAACACAACATCTTTACCATTATCTGGAAATTGGGTCAACAAAAATGATGGTCAGCCACTGACCATGTTAAAAACATGGAACATATATCAAAATGTTATCCAGAGTCTCCAGGAATGTTGGTCTAAGATGGTAGGTGTGGAATAAAATTTCATGGGAACTTGCTTCTAGGTGGTCCCTTTAGACATGGGAGAGGATGCCTATCAAAATAAGGGAAACATGAAGCATGGAAGTGGAGTGAAGGAATGTTGAAATAGATTTCAAAAATCCTAGGATTATGCCATTATTGATTATAAGAAATTGGTGTACGAATGTTGGTTTTAATGAATGTGAAAAATAGCTTACATAGGAGCGTCATCTTGGATACCGAGTGATAGTAGAAAATGTGAACCACACAGCAGGTGACCAACATCAGGGAATGCCCTCTAAGGAGAGGAAATTCCTCATTTTGTAGTTTCACATCATGAAACTGAGGATGATAGAAACATATTTTAACATCATTTAGTTAGGATGATGCATGGTATAGTTTAACATTTTGAGATTAAGATGCACATCATAGTTTAATGTTATATGGTTGGGACACTGCACATAGTTTAAGGTTATACAGCTTGGACCCTAACAAATATTTTAAATTCATGTTTGATGGACTATTGAAATGTATATTCCGAAAATATTTGTTTGGAATGAAGGATATACACTCAACATGAGTGATGCAAAATAGGCTTGTGTACCGAACAAGTATTAGGAAACAAACGGATGTCGATGGGAACGAGGACCCAGAGACACATGTTACATCACACATCTCTAATGGGGTCATATATATTTTAAAGTCATTTCTCGTCATATAACTATAGTTAAAGGTCGTGTAGTTTTTGACCAAATGGAAATAGGCTTCCCAAAATAGGTTTTGTGGCATGGAGGAGTGACAAACCCAATGTGAATGGGGCATTGGGTGGCCTAGTGACACAACACATTTTACTAGTGATGCTCTTAGTCTATGGACATATATATTGGAACAAGAAACCATCGTTTGTCTCAACCACATTGGGTCACACCATAATTGAAATATTAATCCTTCTTGATCCATGCTCAGTGTGGGAAACAATGAATGGTATAAGGGGTCTACCTGACTTGTGGATGTGCACATTAGGGTTAATACCTAGTGTGGAATTTCCCCAAGACACATTAGAGTGGAAAAGATGTAATTTGAGACTTTCAATGTATGTATAAAGGGTTGAATGTTGTGTATAGGTTGGCTTTTTATCATGTTTGAAACACTAGAACAAAAACCCCACCTGTTGATAATGGGGAATGAAAATTAAAGATCAACCATTGACCATGTTTGAAAAACAGGATTCACTTTTTGCTGCCAAAGAACAATTAGGTCATTGGCTCAGTATTAATTTTGAGAAAAATTGACATGAGACCATTACCATTTTGGGGTATATCTAGATTTCAAAAGTGATGAGAATCCAAAATAAGAAAGACTAAAATTATGGAATGACTATGTTATAGAGTGATATTTGAACCTAGGAGTTGAAAATAGTTTAATGACATATTTCACATTCCATGTAAAATATTTTATAGTAATATTTCATGGACAATAAGCTATATGTTTAAGGTCAAGGTGTTCAAACCAAATAGGAAGTCAACTTAATTTCATGACATATGGACTACATAGAAACATTCTCTAAAACGATATATATATATGACGAAGAAGTTGTAAAAAATGATATAAACAAATCCATTGGGGATCATGTACTAGATATTAAACTTATGGTAGAACTACATATAGTTTATGTTCATGATACTTGGATCCTAACTATGTCCAATGTGAAAAAGTATGATGGACTTGCAGTTGGACTCGTAGATAAAATGTTTGGGCATCACTATGTGTCGCATAAGGATGGGAATCAAGACAAACATAATTCTGGAACACAGTTTTATGAGAGACCAATAATGGTGGGGGAAACACTATCTAGTGAGGTAACTCGGGCCTCCCATGGTTATTTTGAGTCACCCAATATTATTTTAGGGTAGAATCAAATTTTAACGACATGTTGAGGACATTAGGTCTTAGTTTAATGTTGTAGAGTTTAGAAAAAATAATCGAACTTTTTGAATGTCTTTCTGTGCTGTGTGGTGAGAAAACTAATGTGAATGAGGACTAAGGAGGCACAACAATGCATGGAACAGCTTGGAAAAAATCCTGCATATATTTTAAAGTTGTGATTCTTTGGATTGGTGTGGAATGTTTAAGGTTATGTTTACAAGAGAATAGTTTATTAGTTTAAGGTCATATATTTTAGACATTAGGAAGGGAAATCCTAAAAGATATATGTATAATGTGGTCGCATAACAACCTCAACATGAATTAAGACCAAGTACCATAACACCACCTATATATTCGTGAGGAGAATTTCCTACAATTTAGAGTTGTGAATCTTTTAATATGATGAAACCTATCAGCCAATGGATTAATTGATTTGTCGCTAGTCCTAGAGATGAGAAGTTTTTACATCACTAGGTATTCCATAAGGATGGGAATCAATCCAGATGTAGTTCTATAACACATCACACTATGCACATCTGACACGTTCAAAGAGAGGGGGATGCATTTCATGTTTTCTTTTTTTAGTTTGTTGGTCCTTGATTTAAAAATATAGGCATCTCTAAAAAACCCATAATGATGGGAATGAATATGTATGTAGTTATTGAAAATTCCAGGATGGATGACCGATGCCAAGGGAGATGTCCTCTTAGGAATGAATGTGATTGCACAATGTAGATTATCATTGTACGACTATGATGAAGATTTTTACAAACTTTAACATCATGTGAGTAGGACTCTAGTGATATGTTGTTTACCATCATACAACTAGGATGATAGCAACTCAGTTTAACATAATGTTTTAGGGTCGATGTAAATAAATCCATCCAATGATGATGTGGATGGTGAGGAAGCTATATCATGACATGAATGTGGTAAACAGAAGACCAAAGCCACACTAGAAACTCTGAAGGAAGTTTTTCACTATGTTTATGGTCATGTTTTCTAGACACAATTTTTATAATGTCATTGAGTTTGGACTCGGTTCCCAATTCAACATCATGTTATCGTGATGCCAGCGCTTTATAGTTTAAATTCCAACAATGATGACTATAGGGGTTGAAAATTGTTTAAGTTCATATTTCTTGGACCTGTTGTAGACAGTTTAGGGTAATGTCTCCTGGATAATGAGCTCTTAGTTTATGGTCATATATTTTAGTACTTGTGGTATAGGGGTTCGGGGGGATGTGTATAGTGTGGTGTTATGAAAAAACTATCATGAATGAGGTCCAAGAAGGCCCACACCACCCAAAAAATGCAGAAACAAATTCCTACATACTATTTTGAGTCGTGATTCTTCAAATAAGGCTTTGTAGTTTAAAGTCATATCAGAATACATAAAAGTCGTTTAACATCATGTTGTGGGGATTTAGAAAAAATCCTTATGATAATTATACCTTGATTAGTTTAAAATTGTTCAATGGATTGATGTTCTCTCTATCCAAAGTGACCAATGATTACGTACCATTTTGATAGACATTATAAATGACGTATGATCATTCCCATTTAGGATCAAACTTTGGTGGATTTTTACCGGGTACCTTTAGAATCCTGATATCCAGCACTGTATCACCATAGAGAAATGATTATAGTTGAAATTTCTTGATTAATGCTCAGAATATCTTCTTCTAGTGCCTCTCTAGGTTATGATAGGCCTAGAGCCTATTTTCTCCAAGAGAGTCAAACTCTACCAGATGAACGTTTGAAATTATTTTTCATGATTGGTGGTAATAGATAGATGTTTAAATTGATGTTAACTGAATATAAATGGGTAAGACTACCTCTATTTGATTCACTAGGGAAATTGGAGTCACTTGGGTTGGATTTCAAGTCATCTTATGATAATCCCATAGTGCGTCAGGGAGTTTTTTCTAGAATAATTTTCTTTTTATGACCCACTATATTATGCCAAATGTTGTAGAGGGTTTTTTTGAACACCTCTATCTATCAATTTTATTATTCATGGTAGAGATAAGTATTATGGGACTGAATGTTGTACTTTTCATATAATGGATGATATTGGAGCTCACAAATTCAACAGTTGATCAGGCCTTGACATCCTTAAGAGGAATCACTTCTTCCATCTTGGGGAAGAAATATGTCATAGTTAGAATGAACCTGCATTGGAAATAGGTAACCGGTGGATATATTTCCATGATATTGAGTCCCCAGAATGAAATGGTTCAAGATTAGTTTGTAGTATGAAGGGTTTCTGGTAGTCGATGGACAATATTGGCATGAATATGACATGTGTCAAATGTATTGGAAAACTCGACATGGTCATGTACCTTGGTGGGGAAGAAGTAGCTAGGCCTACAAATCTAGTTGGAGAAAATCAACTTTTCTTAATGAGTACCAATGGAACCAACATGAACATCCAACATAACATGGGGAATCTCATCTCCTTGAATGGAAAAGAGGCAAATTCCATAAAACCAAAAGTTTTTAGAGGGTCTATTCAGGGTTGGATCTACTATAAAGTGTGAACTACATTGTACACCAATGTATTCACTCATGTTTTGCTCTATTATGTGAGAGAGATACTTTCAAAAGAATAAAAAAATGGGATGTCCAATTGAATATTTCTTCACTGCAAAAGGATCTGGAGGTCCTTATGTGGATGCACAAAAAATTAGGTGGTTTACCTACCTAGATATCATTATCTTATGAGGCGATGTGAGAGATAAATTGTTGATGTGTCACATAGATGAACATATCTCTCTAGTCAGGCTCTATGAGAGAGGCGGATATACAAGAAAAGAAATCTTATCAACCATTCTACGATCAAGGGATATGAGTCACCTTTAGTTGGGAAGGGAACTGGGCCATCAGTGAGAAAATTCACTCTAATAGGGGCACAAGTTATGGACTCCTGATGGTATAATCACCATTTATTGTTTTAATGAATAACTCAGAGTCTCCAATTACATTTGAGTAGTGGAACATGAATCCTGAATTCCAGCTTAAGACCCGTAATGAGAGCCTAATACTCTACCTCATTGTTGGTGTATAGTTGTGATAGTAAAAATTAGAAGGTTATGATAGCTTGTGTTGGGGAGATGAAGACGATCCCCATGCACAGTCTTATGAGTTAGTATCATTGAGAATTCTACCAGTTGGGATCTAAGAGGCAAAATATAAGTGATTATTCTAACACAACATGACTTTTTCCACTGAGAGGATGGTCTCATATGGGAAATCAACATTCAGATGATTTTTTTGGGAGCTAAATGTGTGTCCAGAAAGTCTTCTACCACTTGAAATTTGACATATTTCTAAAGAATGAACCTGAGGGAGAACTCTCAAAGCATCACATCCTAGAGTGTTATCTATCTTTTCATAATCAAGAGATTTAGGTTATAATATATCAGATAAACATGGTACATTAGTTGTATCTTGTATTTCTGAACGTAACTCCCCAACTTATGCAGTGTGGAAACTAGAGTGATGCATCTCTTATTAACAATAGAGTATTTGTATTCTGTGTTGAGGAGGATGTGACTGGGATATTATAGAATGTTATAAGTCACTTCATTTTTCTTATGAATGATTAGGGAACTGAGGGATCATTCTAGAGTTGTTACATATAGGGCCATAGGCTTCCCAAGGATGGGTGACATTAGAAATTGAGGCTCTTGCATATATTACATAATTTCCTCGAATTTGGCCTTGCACTCTTCATACCACTAGTAGAAATAAACCTTTCTTTAAGAGATTATAAATGGGATTACACTTATGATCTAGATTCATGAGGAACTAGCATATGTAAGCCAAGTGGCCATGAAGGCCTCAGAGTTCCCAGTGGTTTCTTAGAGGATTCATCTGGATGATGGAATTAAGATTCAATAGTTTGATCTTGATTCCTTTGTATTTGACGATGAAGCCATGAAAAATCATAGTGGAAACCCTAAATGCTTATTTCATGGGATACATCTTCAACTGATGGGAGTGTAGTAACCCAAAAACCCTCTCATGATCACTAAGATAGTCCTGATGCTAGAGTGATTCTCTTACCAAGTCATCCACACACCGTTCCAGTAGCATTCAAATAATTGGTTTGAATATGTGGTGTGTGGATAATTGATAAGTGTCCCATGATTTATTTATGAAGAAAGACATTACATGACAAAAAAGTACATTGCGGTTCGATGAAGGTTTTAGACTTGTATTCTTCAGGGGTCATCTTGATCGGGTTGTTTCCAAAGTACTCATCCATGAAGGAGAGAGCCTGGAACCCATTTGTGTCATTATTCAATAGTTCTTTCACAGAAAGCATAATATAATCCTATAGATAGAGATATCTGAGATCCGTAAATTTTATTTAGACTATGATCTAACCATTCTTCTTATAGATTTTATTTATATTGGATAGACACTTGTGGTACTGTACTTATTTGAAGAATCATGCCTTGATAATTTGTTCAACATCACCCTTGCACATGGAATGATGAGATGGTTACATTTTTCTAGGATTTTTATAGAACATGAGATGAATAACTGTGATACTATGATGGTGGATGGTGAGCTGAGGGTTTATCCCTGGAATCTATTCATAACTCTAGGCGAACACATCAGGGTGATACTTCATAAAATCCATGTATTGTTGTTGTTCCTTGGGTGTAATGGCCACACTAGACAACATCAACCTCAGATCTACCTTGGTATCAAGATTCACCTGAACCAACTCATCAATAGTGGTGGAGAAACCCTATAAAAATACGGGGTGAGTTTCTTCCACATTCTCTTAGTCGTTTGAGGTAGGGGAAATAGTGGGTGGATAGGATTCATCCAGATGGATTGATTCTGGGGGAACATTGGAGCCCTCTTGAGCTAAAGTGGAATATTCACTAGAGGATTACTAATGAAATTAAGACATGGTAATAGATGTTTTTAGGAAACTTCCATTAGGACTTAAAATGTGGGGTCCATGATTGATGTCAAAGCAATGTCGATGGTTCAGATTGTGTTGATTCGACCCTTCTTGATGGAACATGTGAGTATGTCACATAATTTTATCC
The DNA here is from genome assembly GCA_963277665.1 of Viscum album. NCBI lineage: Eukaryota > Viridiplantae > Streptophyta > Magnoliopsida > Santalales > Viscaceae > Viscum > Viscum album. Next base: position 1,082,478,440 of record OY728131.1, on the reverse strand, counting down.
ATTGGGTGAACATATCAATACCTGATAGGGTTTCTAGGTTTTCATATCACCCTAGAATATCCGGTTTTAGATTACGAGGTAATAATTCAATGTTATTTTTACTTAGATACATAAACACCTTTTCTCTAAAAAGGATGAAAAAATTCCACATGTCTGGCATCATAGCCTCCAACCATTGAATTAAGAATAAAAATGATTCATCCAAAACCATGGGTAGTCCATCTAGAATGATGGTGCAATTCACCTCATTGGGATGGAAATAATTTTTCTAAATCATGTATTATCTAACATCCATATACTAGGATTCACAAGAGTCAAAGGGGGATGCATCACCTTGGATAACACCTACTTAACAACCGGGGGAGTACATGAGGCACTAATGAAACACAGAGGGAACTGCTACATGAATATGGAGACAAGTCCAACCAATCAAAACCTTGTATCTAGTGTCTTTTGAGACATACATGGATTTAGTGTTTGGTACCGAACTGCTGAACTGGATCTTCAAATGGATATTTCCACATCATCTCTTCTAAATTTTCTGCCCATAGAATATCTTGGTCAGGATGAGATTTATCTTGGATCCGATATTTACTAGACAATTATGGTCCTCCACACCATTGAACTGGCCAGTGATGTACATAGGACATATGTGACACTACACGAGGAAGCCATCAACTTCTCTAAATAATGAGATGATTTCTTGACATTATGTTCTCCTAGCTTCCTCTACAGAGAAGGACTATTTGGCCCAAAAATCTATTACCTATTCAAGGGGGAGCCTCAATGATTCTACTAGGGCCTGAATCATTTCATCTAACATTCATTGGTACTCAAGGATTGAAATATTTGTAGGAATGCTGGCAAGGTGGTTTAGTATATCATGCATTCATATAAGGAAAACATTTCTACTCGCACAGGTTTTCTCTTTGGGAGGTGGAATGATTGGAATTTTTAGCTGATCAAATGGATTCTAACTATTGTCGGAAATATCCAACTTATCACTAGTAAACTCCCAAAGAACCAATACATCCTGATTGTCAGATATCTGGGGCCTCATATTTTCGGTATGTGGCCAGTCATGGTGTGGTCATGGTTGTAATTACTAGTCGATTAACATGGTTAGTAGTGGCCATGAGTATGGTAGAATAGTCTAGAAAGACAATTCACATTGAGATCTACACAACACATACTAAATAGTCTATCTTTCATGCATGACCTGGATTGAAGAACGAGACTGATAAATCCAACAATGCACATTTACTTAGATTATTCTTTATTTACATCTTCCATGATAATTCAAATGGTATTTCCTAATGTTTATCATCATCAAGGACCATGTAGAGGTCCACCAGTTAAATGGTGTTCATGGAGGTATACTCCGAGCCATCATCATATAATTCTTAAAATTCTAGGTTGAACCATGGATTATTTCCAATCAATTGAGGCATGAAATAAATTAGTTTATTGGAAGGGCTTTTCACTAGTGGATGAATTTTATTTCCCCAATTTCATTATAACATACAATTTTGAGGCATGAAAGGTTGTGATGAAGACATTAAGGCATCAGATGGAGAAGGTGCGTTGACTTATGGAGATTCAGGCCAACCTAAGTGGTTATGGAAGATGCCACAGTTGTGAGAAACTATAATATTATCCAACCAATTGTAATACTTCTATGTACCATGATTGGAAAACTATTTCCATTCACTAGATCCCTCGTTGTTGATGTCATGATTGAAAAGGATGTAAGCCACCGATTTCCAGACATGTCCCAACATGACAACACAATTATCTACATTTTCTTGGAGCCAGTCCATGAACACATAGAGTTTCATAATGTTATGTCCAAGGATACTTTGGTAATGGTAGTGTTTTGGGTGATCACTGAACACAACCTCCTACAGTTTATTTCACTCTGGAATCTTCATAACCCCTATTATATGGAATTACTAAAGCTACTAGGGTCCTATGATTATTTGATGGAGTACGTATGGTTTCTCATTTCTGGGATGGGAGATTTGGGAGATTGACTATGATGATGGGATATACCCTGAAAAGGGGTTTAAAGACACATTATATACCGAAATAGTGGTTCATGATGAGGAGGAAGATACAAATTTTTCCTTGGGTGAGGCTGAGCTTGATGATGTAACTACACTCGACAAGGCTTCGCTTGGTGAGGCTCTAAAGGGAACAACTCTTGTGGCTCTAGTGCCCCCACTTTCAATATGGTTGTAGTTTTTGCCTTAGCGTCTCATCTTGAAAGAGTTGAGGAGGAAAAATATGTTCCTACATAGAATGATCTAAGGATTCTTACATTCTATTATCGTTATCATAGAAATCCCAAAATTGACCAGGATGTTCTAAGGGATGAGGGTAGGTACCATCTTATTCTTGACGTTCCCCCCCACACATCGATATCAACTGTAATTAGGTCAGTGGCATATCGAATGTGCATGTGAGACCTTTCCATCTTGAGAAAAAGTATTCAAAATGATTAAATTGAAAAAAAAATTCAATTGATGAGGTAATATATAATTTTATTGTGTGTGTTGGAGCTGAATTAGTAGTGAAACTACCAACGAAGGTATTCCCATCCAATGATGGACCCAATGGGTAACTGGTTTTTCCATACGAAAGTAGTCCCTTCTAAATTTTGAGTGAAACATAAGTGTTTGGCAGAATCCTATAGTTTTTTGGTACCTAACACGGGTATGTACCTTCAGACGAAGTGGTCATAATGCTATAGTGATTTTTCCATTCCATTGAAGGGGTAAAAAGAAAAATTCTCTATATCTATCGGTTCTCTCATGTTTTCCACCCAATCTGTATATAGTATAATATAAGGTGGTATGGAAAACTATCACACTTCCAAAGCTTTGAGGAAAGCGATAAGAGTGACCATCTCGTGTTGATGTGGGTTTCTATTCTGATGAGGATTCATGACCACCAATGTGTTGACTGACTCATCATCCCTATAATTAGAATCAATGGCTATTGGATCTTCTAGAGGGGGGTCTTGATATGGGTCCCAAAGTAGGTTATCAAGCTACTCAGGTGGATTGGGAAACACATACTGTGGTAAAATTCCATATACCCGGACCTCTGCTCTTTTTAGCTGCACATGATCATAGGGCTCAACTGGGTGTAACTAGATAAGAAGGAACTCTTGACACCTTTGTTTCCCTAGTGGAAGAAAGACATTAGTTTTTCTAGGACCACCATAATCTAAGGGCCATGAAGTAAGTAGCTCATTCATGAGCCTCTTCTGATCCAATATATGCTATTATAGGGTAACTATAGTTGGATCAACATCTATCTCTTGTATGACATCTGAAGGATCTGAGGGCTCAGGAGTTTCCTTTCCCTTGTTGAGATTATAATTTGATGACAATGTTTTGGGGAGATCTCTAATTCCAAGTAACTAATATTTCATGTGAGTAAGAACACCTATATGAGGGTTCATGTGATACTGCACTACCCCAATGGATTGGTTATCTTTTTCATACTATACACTAGTGTCCCCATCCTTATTAAGTATATTGGGAAAAATCATGTTCAATATGATGGTACACAAAGGTATATCCTCGATATCACTAGGTATGGATAACTATCACAGAATAGGAATTAAGTGGATATAGTCATATCTCCCCAACCCCTGATCTGTATATGTAGAGGTTCCTATTCAATGATTCTATAAAGAACTGTAAATATCTAAACACATATTTATTGAATGGTCTATTTGTAGATGGGTGACATATGATGCTGATCCATCGAGAGTGCTACCAACTCAACTATATGGAATTGCTAATTGATGTCCTCAAAGTGCTAGTTTATCCTCAAATATACCAAATGATTGTCACAGAGCTGAAAATTCACCTCCCAACCAGTATGAAAAAACAATGTGACATGGTCCATGGTGAAAGACTCCATAATTTCAAAGTCCTAAATCATATTTATCATGTAATGCACTTATTATTGATCAGAATCCAGTGTTTCCCACAAGCTTCCCTGGTCAGAAGAAGGGCCCAACTATTAGTTGGACCAAGTTTCGATCAGTGATAGCCAAGGAACTAGTGAAATCATAGATATGGATCAGTGAAATGGTGAACAAGATAGGGGAGGGACCACGACATATGCTAACTCATAACAACATGTTTCATCACCTCTCTATGGTAGTTCAAACCACATCATAACATCCCAGTAGGACTTGGTTCTCACCACTACCTCATACGTAAGGGAAAAGAGAAATATATAGGTCTACAATATAATTATCCTCTATCATACTCCAGAATAACTCTCCATGATCTTAGTTAGAGGTATATAATGATACTGGCGATGGAAGAGATGACTTCACCATTAGAACCTATAAGGGAGTAAAAGCTTCCACCACCTATATATACCTATGATGGGATTCATGGATTTTGTGGATCTCTCTATCTGGGATAAAAAACTTCACCAAATATGCTATTGCAACAAACTCTGATATAGATGACTAAGGTGAAGGCTGCATCATTGGATTGCATTCTTCCTTAGAGTCTGAGAAGAGAACTAGATTTAAAACAAATTTTCACTTCCCATATTTCTGCCTCTGCTGGAAACTGTTCTCCTTTCTTCCCCATAACAGCTCTTTAGGGTAGCAAAGATCTTTTTTATGGGGAGGACCACAACTTTTATTATTTGGGATATTGGGAGGGCCTGAATATTATTAAATATAATCATGGTTAGGACCTCTGCATAAATTTATGAAGGATAGGGTAGGACATTCACTATGGGTGGTTGATGTGCAAGGAGGGCCTTTGCAATCATCAGACTGGATATAGAAATGTTTTCCAAGTTGGTTGTCAAAATTTTAGGTAGGGACTCTATTGCGGCTGATGCTAGGAACATGGGTAGGTCCTCCATATTGACCATCAAATTAGTAGATATGACCTATACTCTAGATAGTTATGGAACATTATGGACCACTGTACTAATCATTAATGAAAAGGGGAGGACCTCCATCTTGGTTAGTGTTAGAGTAGGGAGGGCCTCTGCTTGTTCTTAGAATGATGTGCAGATGACCTTCGCGTTAGTGGTTTATGACACAAGGAGGACCTCCATGTCAGAAACCATGACTATGGGGAGGGATTCCATATTAGATGTCGATGAAGAAGGGGATGCTATTCGCTTAATAATTATTTGAACATGAGGAGGACCTCCATTTTGATTGTGAGTGCAAGGAGGGACTTCACAATGGTTGGTGATAGTATGAGGGGGACCTTTGTATGGGAACTCATCTTAACAGACCAGTTTGTAATAGATTCTAATGACACTAGAGGCTCACAAAGTCATCACATCCTACTTTTGGGGAGGTCATGGGCTTTATCAAACTAATCATTGATGGGTCACTAATCTATATTGGTAGTGATCAGGTGGAACACACCAAGGGTGGAAGGAGCCCTGAGAGTTGTGGAAGGTGATTACCCATGTTGAGAGTCCTCATGATCATGTGCTCCAAGTTGGCATATGGATGTTTGGACAAAGTCTAGCAGAGAAAGAGTTTAGTCCATCCATTTATTATCCTGGAGGAGAGATTGCTACTAATACAGAGGAGGCATAGTGGGAGCCCTCCTAGGTGACTCTCGGGTGGTAATCACTATCAGGATGACTCCAGTGTCCCCTACCTCCTCTATACAAGGGATCAAGTCATGGGATCTATCTAGGGAGAGGCTCCCAATTTTGTTCATTGTGGAAGTTTTGAGTAGTGGCTCCCTTAATGTACCTTTGGCCATGTGGTGTTAATAAGGATAAGAATCCTATAGGTCTTGGCGAGCCATATCCATCATGGTAATGACTACCTCTACACATACTATCATATGAGGGTAACAAAATCCCTCTTATAAATGAAATATGAAGGTGCGACAGTGCATGGGAACCCAAAATTTTATGGAATAACATAATTCATGGAAGTGGTTGGGTTAAGTAGGATTGACGAATTGAAATTTATCCTACCCCAACATCGATGTGCATTGGGTTATTGGATTCTAGAATCTTTGGTCCTGTAAATAAATAATATTCAAACATCAATAAGTATATCAAGAAAGAAATTCTCAATGACCCAATATTGTCCAATATTCTATAGTTTGAGAGTGAGATCCACATTGATGATGTCATTGAATGGAATTCCCAATGCTCAACTGCCCCAATTTCTGGTAAGTTTCATGTCAGGCCCACTAATTTCATAATGATCCCTTGCACGTACTATCTGGATATGGTGTCATGCTAATTTTTTATGTCTTGAATGCTACTAATCCCCATTTAGAGTAAAATATATTCACATTGGGTTCACAATTTCTGTTTGGGGTCTGATTTTAGAGGTTTCTACGTATAATCTCCGATCTGATGAACCACATACCCAATCCCCACAATTGAAGGATAAAATAATCACACTGGGTTGAAAAAATCACTTTTCTACTCCTTCATTGGGGAACATAACCTCGTGTGTAGATTTTCACTAGTGTGAATTTCTATCCCAAATTCCCTCTTTCTGAAGGGGGGAATCATTAATCATATTCATCGATGGTGTGTTATCTTTGATCAAAACTGGATGATCAGATGTTAGTTCCTCATTCCATGGATTCCTCGATGGAACTCATCACTTAGTCCAGGTCTCCATCTTAGATTTGATTCATGTTCATGAAACTCATTCTGTTTCCATATCTTTGTGGATGATGGTTAATTATACTACTACTATTTACAAATTATAATGTGTCTTGAAAGAGAAGAAACTTTTAATCATCCATGTATTCACATTGCACATCGTCGGAATGTATAGATGTAGGGAAAATTAGGAACATTTTTTCGTCTTCTAATGAAGGAACCTCATGGAGGAATATTGAGTGTAGAACCTAAGGCATCCCATGTCATTCATAAGGTATCTAATGCCAAAGTAATATCTTCCATGTCATTCTCCTCAGGGATCCCATGTTTACCATGATGTAGATAATACCGTATGCACATATCTTTTAAGGATTTCACATTAGGCATCCCATGTTAACATGGGGTAATATCATGATATGGGTGGAGAGTTTAATGTATTTCATATATTATGGATAATTAGAACCCCCTTGAAGGTAGATCAGGGGGGTACAACCCCAGGGGGGGGGGTCACCATGGTTTACTATTGGTTAGGATCGAACCTAAAAGAGGCATCTTATGTACCATGTTTAGGACAAAAAATAAAAAACAACATAGTTTTATAGCTGCTGTGGTTCTTATACATGTGAGATTCCCATAATAAAATGATTGATCTTGGTTCTATTTTTTTGGTGATTATGAAAATGAGATTCTTGGGTGCTGCTAGGAGTTGAGATGAAGTAGATGGGGCATACACATAGGCATAACCCATGTGTGTCACATGATCTCACTAGGATGTGGTGGAATAAGAAAAAATATAGACGGATTATTGATATATTGGTTGTAGTGGATAAAGTGGTTAGAGTGGTTTTATTGGATTCTTTGGTATGGACCACAAAATGGATTCCAACACATCTCAGTTAGTTGGAAATAAATTCCTATGTATTTTAGAAAGGTTTATTGGGACTTACAATTGAAGAGGGGTACCCTTTAAGAGTAGAAATGGTTTGGGATTATTCATGGGCATTGGTTGAGGAGAAACGATGTGATTGGGGATTAGTCATGGGTGCCACCAAGGGAACATGAGTATGGATGGTTCTTACACCTATGTAGAAGGATAGTTGGATTGTCAATTTTTTCAATTTCATGTATAATAATCCCTTGGAAATGGGTTTTAATTCCATGATTGTTTCTAACATCTATGCCCATATGAGTCATCCTCAATGTGAGAAACAAGAGTAAGCAGCAGTCCTGATTGTCATGTCTTGAAAAATATGCAAACAAGTGATGGTGTGGAACCTTTTCATGGAAGATCTCTAAATAGTATGTCATTAATTGCAAGGAATATATTAGTATGTGTGAGTAATATATCATTCCTTATCACTCATAATCATTACATATTTTCAAGGATGTGTGGGGCCTACTCATGAAGTCCGCCTTGGACAAAATGGGCATCTATGAGTGGTATCCTACGATAGCCACACACAGGGAATCCCCTGTACATTTCAAAGGGTTATACTATAGTATAACATAATGTGTTGAGGAAGTTGGTGCTAGGTAGTTATACTTCATGTAGTTGGGACTCGAGGGGACTTACTCCTCACCATTTAGGCTTCCATAACCATTGCACATGAACCCTTAGGTGGGACACATCTTCAGAAATTCAAGGGTATAATAATGTGTAGGAGTGTTTAGTCCCATGGTCCATATTATCATCTCTATACTGATAAGAAAGGGGGATTAGTGAAACTATGATAAGAAGCAACCTTTTTGGAAATACATTAACAAGGGGCATACGGGACGAATCTTGAAGGACCATGATGTCATTGTGCACAAACTGGGAGGGCTTCATAAAAGAGGTGTGTGCAAGTTGTGAGGGATTCATGTAAGATGGTCTCATACATCCTTACATGAATCAATGTAAAGGCATGGAGAATAAAGGGGTTTCACACAAGATATGGTTCTTGTGCAAATGCCCAAGCTTCTGAAAAACATTAGAGCATTGCACACAAGGTCAATGTCATATGTTGGAGGGTCCCTTGAAACACCTAACATAGGTTGATAGAGGTTAGGTTAGGATTACACCACTATGAGTCCACACAAAGGAGGAATAACAAGGAACGTTCCATGAATGATATATACCTTATAGGTTTCATGCTATCCACGATTCCACAGATGATGGTTCTTATGTGAAACAAAGTATCAGTTCAACTTCTATGTAACGCCCCGACCCCAGCTACCCAGAGTCGGTGCATTACTTCGTAACATTGGCATGATCACAAGAAAGATCAAATCCCGAAAGACCGATTAGTTTAGTAGCCTTGGAAACACTAGATATATTCATAAGTTTTACATTACATCATAAAATGAAAAACTACTACAACAACATAATGTCTCCATAATCCACACTACTATCCCCTCATAATATCCCTGCAGGTCATTCATAATTTACTTCTTCACATCCTGGGGAAAAATAAAACATAGAAAAGGGGTGAGCTCAAATGCCCAGTAAGGATAACAATATAGCGGAAACTTTCATAAATAAGAATAAACATTTAAGGCAATGCATTACTAAAACAAAAGCCTTTTAAAATTGAACTTTAACATGGTATGGAAAAAGTAAAATGAAATAATGCCATTTACTTATTCACATGGATATTCTACTAATCGAATAATCACATGCAAAAATCAATAACCACTTTCATAATGTTGGAATGCATAATGCCAGACTATCATAACCACATAGCCAAGGCCTCGTGCCAAGACTACAAATAAGATTTTGTCAAGGCCTTGTGCCAAGACACTAGTTTGTCTCATGAGACATACCGATGCATCGAGGAGCTATAGCGGGCTCCACCCGTCACCTAATAAGTCCAATGCATTCCCATATGAAAAAGGTTTAAACATAACATAAACATTCGTATTAAAACTAGCATACGAAATGTCAATAATTTCACCATAAACTATGAATGGTATAAAAATAGCACATCCACAGTCAAACATATCACAAAACCTTCAATACAATATAAAAGTTTTGTATAATAAATCAACTTCAAATAATCTTAAAATCCATCAAAGGATGTTGACATAGATGAAATCAAAATTCTTTTTAAAGAAATATCTCCTTTAATTTTGAAATCATTTAAGATCCATATAAAATAAGTCGTTTTCTTTGAAAATATTCTTATAAGCTTGTAAGGAAATCTTCGATGATTTATAACGGCGGAAAATAACCGCACCCGCCGTATAAGTTAAAAAAAACATTCTTACCTCAATTTTGTCGAAAAGGTTAAAAAGGACCTTGTTTTGAAAACGACGGAAAGATTCCTTTATAAACCTCTTATAAAAAGTCAAACAAGGGTATAAATGACTTTAACCCATATTCTTGTAAATAGTAAAAATATTTTGAAATACATTTTTAAGAAACATGGATGTGGATGATAAAGAGATCCAAGTAGATTATTACGTATAAACAACCTCGAATAATGAAGAGATTGTGAAATAACCCTTACCTTGTACTTTTCCTTGGTTGGGGTAGGTTAACCTCCTGTATAATGGTGAAATAATTGTTATTAAATTATACAAGAATCATATACATTAATATGATATCATATATGATCTTTTAATATTGATTTGATAATAATATCTTAGTATTATCGTTGTTTCGGGTGTTAACTTACTTGTTTTCTTTCATATGTTTTGTTACGTAAGACATGTTTGTAAAGGATAGGTTTTATATTATTCATATCCAGAATGATATCAAGTCCTTAAACATCATTTTTAAATCATAAAATGATAATTACGCTTTAATGGTTACGATGGAGAATGAATCTCATCGCGTTCGTGGAGACGGTAGTCCGTACGTACGCACGAGCGACAATATCATTCTTTTGATATTAAAATAATATATAAATGGATGGTATATCATATATACAGAATCATTAACATGTTATATTTATTATTTACATGAGTTACACATCATTATTATACCCATCCAAATAATATTATATTGAATAACAATTACACCACGACGTGGAGACGGTAAGCCGTACGTACGCACGTATGGTGACATGTTATTCAAAGGGTGGATAGAATACTGAATATGATTGTACCATATTTATAATAACATCACAGTATATGTGAGATACTGGAGTTATTATTTCAGAATGGTAAGAACAAAGGAAGAAGAATTGGAAGAAGAAATGAACTTAGAAAAGGGTGGTGAGATCATTACCTCTTCTTCGGGTTCTTCCTTTTGATTTGATCAAAAGGGCTCCTTAGGTTGGCTTTCTGATCAAACTAATGCCTCTAGGTTGTATTGAGGGATGTTGGGAGAGTATTTGGGCAGAGTTTGGCCGAACCAAAAGGCTTTAGAGGTGTGAAGAAATGAGAAGGAGGAGTGCCCTTTTATAAGAGGGGTGAGGGGCACCTTTGGAAAAGCTAGAAATATTAATTTATAATAAATTCAAATTCGGTTTCTAAAGGCTCCAAAGTTGACTATTCAAAGGATGAGGTGGGGATAGGTCGAAAAAAACTCATCCAATAGAATTTAGACAGGTTTGGGTACTTATATTAACCTTATCTTTAAGTATTAACTCTAAGTTAATTAGTTTCACTTTTACAATGTCTCTTTGTATTTTTATATAATATGGTTAATAAACTTACTATATACATCCAAGCGACCCCCAAGTGGTCCATTAATGAGGAACCTATAATAATATAAGTCTCTTGGCCGATCCTTAGATTTTTAGGAATTTAATATCAATTAATAATATAATATTTGTTTTAAGAACTCTTTTATGTCAATTTTGACACTATTCAATAGTTGATTTTTTTTGAAACTCCTAACAGATTGATTACTTCAAACAAAGTCAATTAAATCAATCCTAATATATCATATTATCATAGAAAATTAGTGTAATTTATTAAAAGTTTCATATTATATTTATTTGGGTATTTATAATATTAATTATGTTAATTTTTTACTATTTTAGTAATTACTGCATCATCATTGTGTCATAAATAAAATATATTATTTAATGTCTAAAAATTATAAATAAAATATAATTATGTAAGAAATCTTTTTAGCTTTCTAATGAATATTTACAATCGAAAATCCAACATGTATAACCCTATGTAAAAATTGTTCTTCTAAAAGATATATGCTTGTGTCATTTTTGTATTCATTTTAACTTAATTAAAATAAAGTGTCATTATCACTTACAAGTGGATCCATGGGGTCCCAAAATAGACCCAAAGATGCCCATGGTCGACCATGTATCAACCAATAGGGTTAAGACACGTTTTAGGGTAATTTAGTATTATTATAATATTATTTTTTTTAACCCTTATTTACCGGATTTACCCTTTAACCATGGTAAATAAAATATTTACCGCAGTAATTATTCAAAATGTGTAAAAATAAAAGTTACCTATTTACACAATTTGAACATCCTGATTCCAAATATGGAATCCATTTTCCTAAATTCAAAACACAGAAGTGGCAGAAATTAATTTAAAATTAATTCCCGCTGTCAAAACAAAAAGCGTGTTTTTAAGAGATAATAACTATCAAAAGATTGACACTTGTTTATGTTCGGTTTAATTGTAAAATTATGTCCAATGATAAACATTAAATTGAATGGTAAAAATATATTCTAAATATACTTTAAAACCACTCAAATTCATAATTTATCACTATTAATTATTTTGATTAAAAAAGTTGTTTTTAATTAAAATTTAGAAATTTTCACTATTCATCAAAATATGAAAGTTATCCGAAATGTACCAAAATTTCACCCTAGGATAATTTCGATATTCCGAATCCAAAAATGAAGTCCATTTTGAAATATAGAATATATATGATTTCAAAAAGTAGGTATTACTATTCACAACGGCTAGTTTAATTAGTTGTGGTGTGTGTTAGAACTCGAGGTTGCGTACAACACACGCTATCGCATTATTCGAAGGGAAACGTACCGTAGAAGCTTGGGGTGTTACATTCTCCCCTCCTTCAAATAATTGCGTCCTCGCAATTTCTAGGGTATTACTGCATAAAAAGACTCGGGTGGTTCTTCATCATAAGTTCCTCGGGTTCCCACGTTGCCTCTTCCATCTTATGATTTCTCCACAAATCTTTTACCAGACGCGTCGTCCGGTTTCTCAGTACTTGTTCTCTTGTATCAAGAATCCTGACGGGCTCTTCACAATAAGACAGATCCGGTTCCAGTTCTAATTCCTCATAGGTGAGTACATGCGTTGGGTCAGGCATGTATTTTCTCAACAGAGATACGTGGAACACATCGTGAACTTTGGAGAGACTTGGCGGCATTGCCAATCGGTAAGCTACAGCCCCAATTCGTTCTAGAATTTCGAAAGGTCCGATGTACCTGGGACTCAATTTACCGTTCTTACCAAAACGTATGACTCCCTTCCACGGAGATACCTTCAGGAAAACATGATCACCGACTTGAAATTCCAAATCCTTCCTTCGATTATCGGCATAGCTCTTCTGCCTACTTTGAGCTGCTTTAATGTGATTTTGGATTACCTTCACCTTTTCCACCGTTTCCTCCACCAGTTCTGGGCCTACAAGTTTTCTTTCACCAACGTCATCCCAACAGGTTGGTGTACGACATCTCTTTCCGTATAACGCTTCATATGGTGCCATCTGAATACTCGAATGGAAGCTATTGTTATAGGAAAATTCTACTAGTGGTAAATATTGATCCCACATACCCTGAAAATCAAGTGAGCAAGATCTCAACATGTCTTCTAAGGTCTGAATAGTCCGTTCTGATTGTCCGTCTGTCTGAGGGTGGTAAGAAGTGCTCAAATGAAGTTCAGTATCCAGGGATTTCTGAAGACTTTTCCAAAATCTTGAAGTAAAACGGGGATCACGATCAGAAACAATCGATAGGGGTACTCCATGAAGTCTCACAACTTCATTAATGTATAGTCTTGCTAGACGTTCCAGGGGTAGATCTTCTCTTATAGCAAGAAAATGTGCTGACTTGGTAAGACGATCAACAATAACCCATATTGCATCGTTCCTTCTAGGAGTCTTTGGTAGCCCCATGACAAAGTCCATCGTAATATTGTCCCATTTCCACTCCGGTATGGGAAGAGGTTGCATGACTCCTCCAGGCTGTTGCCTTCCAGCTTTCACTTGTTGACAAACCATACATCTTGACACAAAATCAGCAATCTCCCTCTTCATGTTGTCCCACCAAAAATGTTCCTTCAAATCTCTATACATTTTGGTGCTCCCAGGGTGTATAGAGAAATTGGAACTATGAGCATCATCCAACAATTCCCTTTTCAGATCAGGTAAATCGGGAACACAAAGTCTCTTCCCGAATTTCAAAATTCCATCTTCATACACAAAGTCTCTCAATCTCCCATCATTCACAGCTTTAATCTTCTTTTGGAATTCTTCATCATTGGTCTGAGAACTCTTAATCCTTTCTAGTAAAGATGGTTTGGCAACCATTTGAAAAAGCATTGATGTTTCACCTTCCCTGGTTATTCCCATGTCCATCTTCTCTAGATCCATGAAAATTGGATCCCTTTCAATTCTCATATTGTTCAAAACTCCATGGTCTTTTCTACTCAAAGCATCTGCCACCTTGTTTGCCTTCCCCGGGTGGTAGTGTATCGTACAATCATAATCCTTGAGTAATTCAAGCCATCTCCTTTGCCTCATGTTGAGTTCTTTTTGTGAGAAAATATACTTCAAACTCTTGTGATCAGTATAAATCTCACATTTTTCACCATAGAGGTAGTGCCTCTATATCTTCAAAGCAAAGATCACTGCTGCTAACTCGAGATCATGAGTAGGATAGTTTTGTTCATGAATTTTCAACTGTCGTGATGCATAGGCAATAAATCTATCATTCTGCATAAGGACACAGCCAAGTCCTTTCTTTGATGCATCACTATAAATAACGAACCCATCATTCCCCGATGGTAGAGTCAATATGGGAGCATTGACTAATCTTCTCTTCAGTTCTTCGAAACATTCTTCACACTCTTTTGTCCAAACAAATTTAACCCCTTTACGTGTGAGCTTCGTTAATGGGTTTGCCAATCGGGCAAAATTCTGGACGAAACGTCGATAATAACCTGCCAAACCAATAAAACTACGTACCTCAGTTATACTCGTAGGTGCTGGCCATTCTTGGATTGCCTTGGTCTTAGAAGGATCAACAGAGATTCCATCTTTGGAGACAATATGGCAAAGAAAAGAAATCTCCTGAAGCCAGAATTCACACTTGCTAAACTTTCCATATAATTCATGCCTCCTCAGAGTCTTCAAGATAATGCGCAAGTGATTTTCATGATCTTCATAGGTTTTGGAGTATACCAATATATCATCAATAAATACTACCACAAATTCATCGAGATACTCCTTGAAAACTCTATTCATCAGATCCATGAATACAGAGGGTGCATTGGTCAATCCAAACGGCATTACAGTAAACTCGTAATGCCCGTACCTGGTTCGAAATGCTGTTTTCGGAATGTCTTCCTTCTTCACACACAACTGATGGTATCCAGATCAAAGGTCAATCTTTGAAAAGTATTGAGCTCCATGCAGTTGGTCAAATAAATCATCAATACGAGGTAGGGGATACTTGTTCTTTATCATTATAGCATTGATCTCCCTGTAGTCAATACATAACCTCATAGATCCATCTTTCTTTTTAACAAAAAGAACAGTGGCTACCCATGGAGAAACACTAGGGCGAATAAATCCCTTATTACTCAATTCCTCTAGTTGTTTCTTTAGTTCGACTAACTCTATAGTGGCCATTCTATAAGGGGTCTTCGATATAGGCCTTGATCCAGGAATCAAATCAATAGAAAACTCAACTTCTCGTTCTGGAGGATGTCCAGGTAAATCTTCCGGAAATACATCTACAAATTCTTTCACAACAGGTACATCCTCTATTTGAACATTCCTTTCCTCACCGATAGTTACTTCATTCTCTTCCTCCCCAATAATTGAATTAAGTTGAGCTACTGGGGGTGGGTCTAAATAAGAATTAGGTGGTGACGATTCTGCTCTAAAAATAAGGTGCTCCTTATCATTATCATCATGAATCGTAACCTCTTTCTTCTTACAATAAATCTTCGCATCATAGTCTGAAAGCCAGTCCATACCGAGGATTATATCAAACTCAATCATAGGTATGACGATGAAATCAGCAGATAAAGAAAATTTATGTGCTCTAATGGGGACTGATTCACAAAACTTTGTTGCAACGATACTTCCCTTAGGAGTTTTAACTGACAACTCCCTTATTAAATCAAATTGGAAATATCTAATTTTCTTAGCAAACTGGGAAGATATGAAACAATGCGATGATCCAGAATCAAATAATGCATTTGCTAAACTTGAGGAAACCATTAAATTACCTGCCACCACGTCTTTCGGAGTTTCTACCTCAGCAGTAGTGATAGCATAAGCCTGGCCTTGATCCCTTGGCCTTTTCTGAGGTAAGTTCTCCTGACGCTTAGGACATGCATTTGCATAATGCCCCATCTCCCTGCAATTGTAGCACTGAACGTTGGTAGCTTCCTTCTTCCCCTTGCAATCATGAGCTTGGTGGCCTTTTTCACCACACTTGTAACAGACTCCCATTCCCTTCAGGCAAGCACCGGGGTGTTTCTTCCCACACTTACCACAAGATGGATATTCAACCTTTCCCTTCTTCCCCTTATTTCCATTCCCAGATTGATCAGCAGGTCTCTTCTTCTCTTGCTTTGCTTTAAAGTCATAAGACTTAGAGAATTCCTTTTCGGTCTTGATAGCACATGAGACAATGTCTTCGTACGATGAAAAGGATTGTGAGACTAATGCTCGACGGAGAAATGGTTTTAACCCATCAAAGAAACGATCAATCTTACTTCTTGGGTTGCGAATATAATCACCAGCGTACCTCGCTAACCTTGTAAAGTTAGCCTCATACTTTGTGACATTATCATCCTCCTTTTGTCTCAGACTCAGAAATTGCCTTTCCATATCTGCTCGATGGTCGCGAGGAAAGTATTTTTCTAAAAACAGATCTTTGAACTCCCTCCATTCCATGTTTGATACTTCATCATCTTCCTTCATGTTTTGAATCAATGACCACCATTGATCAGCATCTCCAGTGAGGCGGTAAACTGCCATGGTAACTTTTTCCCTTTCACTACTCCCCAAAGCCTGAAATATTTTCTCTAGGGAAAATATCCATTGCTCAGCTACTAAGGGATTTGTACTTCCATTGAACGTTGGTGGTTGTTGTCTCATGAATCGATCTAACATTGATCCTCCACGCTGCGGATCAGGGTGCTCCATACGGGTAAGGTTATTATTCATAACCTGAGTAAGTTGTCCCAGTACGGTGATTAGCTGATCAGCACCAGTTGCATCACCAGCCCCACTAT
Source organism: Viscum album (assembly GCA_963277665.1). Classification (NCBI taxonomy): domain Eukaryota; kingdom Viridiplantae; phylum Streptophyta; class Magnoliopsida; order Santalales; family Viscaceae; genus Viscum; species Viscum album. The sequence goes on along the minus strand of OY728131.1, from coordinate 1,082,461,385 downwards.
AATTATCTTGAGCAGGAGGGCAATCCCTACATGGAGTGCGTGCATTGATACGGTTTCCATTTCTTCCACTAGGCGCCATTTCTAAACAATGGCATAAACTAGATCAGTTTATGAATCAAAATACATAATCCCATACTTATAAAACACTTAACATAAATTGAACTATCTATGGATATAATCCATAATCATAAATATGTTTTCTTTGAGGAAGTATATACTCATAAACCCTTCATAATGATTTGTAAAGAAAGTGAGAGTTATCCTAAGCATATCCCCCGGGAGTGTCGTAACCAAGAGTGCAGCAAGGCCCGTTGTCGTGCACCAGTTCCCGTTCGAGTCTAGCTCAAAGCGGTGTTTTCGGGTTTTACCCCTAGGTACATCTGTGCCAGAGCCGCCTCTACCTGCTCGTATCCAGACAGGGATGTATTGCTCGGAAAACTCACAAAGTCTCTACAATACCAAAATTCTAGGAAGTTCTTCTATACTAATCCTCAAAGTTCATCTTAGGTCTATGTGCTCTAATCAGAGTTTATCTAAATCTAGCTTCCAAGGTTTGTACTAAACTTCCTCTGATACCAACTGTAACGCCCCGACCCCAGCTACCCAGAGTCGGTGCATTACTTCGTAACATTGGCATGATCACAAGAAAGATCAAATCCCGAAAGACCGATTAGTTTAGTAGCCTTGGAAACACTAGATATATTCATAAGTTTTACATTACATCATAAAATGAAAAATTACTACAACAACATAATGTCTCCATAATCCACACTACTATCCCCTCATAATATCCCTGCAGGTCATTCATAATTTACTTCTTCACATCCTGGGGAAAAATAAAACATAGAAAAGGGGTGAGCTCAAATGCCCAGTAAGGATAACAATATAGCGGAAACTTTCATAAATAAGAATAAACATTTAAGGCAATGCATTACTAAAACAAAAGCCTTTTAAAATTGAACTTTAACATGGTATGGCAAAAGTAAAATGAAATAATGCCATTTACTTATTCACATGGATATTCTACTAATCGAATAATCACATGCAAAAATCAATAACCACTTTCATAATGTTGGAATGCATAATGCCAGACTATCATAACCACATAGCCAAGGCCTCGTGCCAAGACTACAAATAAGATTTTGTCAAGGCCTTGTGCCAAGACACTAGTTTGTCTCATGAGACCTACCGATGCATCGAGGAGCTATAGCGGGCTCCACCCGTCACTTAATAAGTCCAATGCATTCCCATATGAAAAAGGTTTAAACATAACATAAACATTCGTATTAAAACTAGCATACGAAATGTCAATAATTTCACCATAAACTATGAATGGTATAAAAAAAGCACATCCACAGTCAAACATATCACAAAACCTTCAATACAATATAAAAGTTTTGTATAATAAATCAACTTCAAATAATCTTAAAATCCATCAAAGGATGTTGACATAGATGAAATCAAAATTCTTTTTAAAGAAATATCTCCTTTAATTTTGAAATCATTTAAGATCCATATAAAATAAGTCGTTTTCTTTGAAAATATTCTTATAAGCTTGTAAGGAAATCTTCGATGATTTATAACGGCAGAAAATAACCGCACCCGCCGTATAAGTTAAAAAAAACATTCTTACCTCAATTTTGTCGAAAAGGTTAAAAAGGACCTTGTTTTGAAAACGACGGAAAGATTCCTTTATAAACCTCTTATAAAAAGTCAAACAAGGGTATAAATGACTTTAACCCATATTCTTGTAAATAGTAAAAATATTTTGAAATACATTTTTAAGAAACATGGATGTGGATGATAAAGAGATCCCAGTAGATTATTACGTATAAACAACCTCGAATAATGAAGAGATTGTGAAATAACCCTTACCTTGTACTTTTCCTTGGTTGGGGTAGGTTAACCTCCTGTATAATGGTGAAATAATTGTTATTAAATTATACAAGAATCATATACATTAATATGATATCATATATGATCTTTTAATATTGATTTGATAATAATATCTTAGTATTATCGTTGTTTCGGGTGTTAACTTACTTGTTTTCTTTCATATGTTTTGTTACGTAAGACATGTTTGTAAAGGATAGGTTGTATATTATTCATATCCAGAATGATATCAAGTCCTTAAACATCATTTTTAAATCATAAAATGATAATTACGCTTTAATGGTTACGATGGAGAATGAATCTCATCGCGTTCGTGGAGACGGTAGTCCGTACGTACGCACGAGCGACAATATCATTCTTTTGATATTAAAATAATATATAAATGGATGTTATATCATATATACAGAATCATTAACATGTTATATTTATTATTTACATGAGTTACACATCATTATTATACCCATCCAAATAATATTATATTGAATAACAATTACACCACGACGTGGAGACGGTAAGCCGTACGTACGCACGTATGGTGACATGTTATTCAAAGGGTGGATAGAATACTGAATATGATTGTACCATATTTATAATAACATCACAGTATATGTGAGATACTGGAGTTATTATTTCAGAATGGTAAGAACAAAGGAAGAAGAAGTGGAAGAAGAAATGAACTTAGAAAAGGGTGGTGAGATCATTACCTCTTCTTCGGGTTCTTCCTTTTGATTTGATCAAAAGGGCTCCTTAGGTTGTCTTTCTGATCAAACTAAGGCCTCTAGGTTGTATTGAGGGATGTTGGGAGAGTATTTGGGCAGAGTTTGGCCGAACCAAAAGGCTTTAGAGGTGTGAAGAAATGAGAAGGAGGAGTGCCCTTTTATAAGAGGGGTGAGGGGCACCTTTGGAAAAGCTAGAAATATTAATTTATAATAAATTCATATTCGGTTTCTAAAGGCTCCAAAGTTGACTATTCAAAGGATGAGGTGGGGATAGGTCGAAAACAACTCATCCAATAGAATTTAGACAGGTTTGGGTACTTATATTAACCTTATCTTTAAGTATTAACTCTAAGTTAATTAGTTTCACTTTTACAATGTCTCTTTGTATTTTTATATAATATGGTTAATAAACTTACTATATACATCCAAGCGACCCCCAAGTGGTCCATTAATGAGGAACCTATAATAATATAAGTCTCTTGGCCGATCCTTAGATTTTTAGGAATTTAATATCAATTAATAATATAATATTTGTTTTAAGAACTCTTTAATGTCAATTTTGACACTATTCAATAGTTGATTTTTTTTGAAACTCATAACAGATTGATTACTTCAAACAAAGTCAATTAAATCAATCCTAATATATCATATTATCATATAAAATTAGTGTAATTTATTAAAAGTTTCATATTATATTTATTTGGGTATTTATAATATTAATTATGTTAATTTTTTACTATTTTAGTAATTACTGCATCATCATTGTGTCATAAATAAAATAAATTATTTAATGTCTAAAAATTATAAATAAAATATCATTATGTAGGAAATCTTTTTAGCTTTCTAATGAATATTTACAATCGAAAATCCAACATGTATAACCCTATGTAAAAATTGTTCTTCTAAAAGATATATGCTTGTGTCATTTTTGTATTCATTTTAACTTAATTAAAATAAAGTGTCATTATCACTTACAAGTGGATCCATGGGGTCCCAAAATAGACCCAAAGATGCCCATGGTCGACCATGTATCAACCAATAGGGTTAAGACACGTTTTAGGGTAATTTAGTATTATTATAATATTATTTTTTTAACCCTTATTTACCGGATTTACCCTTTAACCATGGTAAATAAAATATTTACCGCAGTAATTATTCAAAATGTGTAAAAATAAAAGTTACCTATTTACACAATTTGAACATCCTGATTCCAAATATGGAATCCATTTTCCTAAATTCAAAACACAGAAGTGGCAGAAATTAATTTAAAATTAATTCCCGCTGTCAAAACAAAAAGCGTGTTTTTAAGAGATAATAACTATCAAAAGATTGACACTTGTTTATGTTCGGTTTAATTGTAAAATTATGTCCAATGATAAACATTAAATTGAATGGTAAAAATATATTCTAAATATACTTTAAAACCACTCAAATTCATAATTTATCACTATTAATTATTTTGATTAAAAAAGTTGTTTTTAATTAAAATTTAGAAATTTTCACTATTCATCAAAATATGAAAGTTATCCGAAATGTACCAAAATTTCACCCTAGGATAATTTTGATATTCCGAATCCAAAAATGAAGTCCATTTTGAAATATAGAATATATATGATTTCAAAAAGTAGGTATTACTATTCACAACGGCTAGTTTAATTAGTTGTGGTGTGTGTTAGAACTCGAGGTTGCGTACAACACACGCTATCGCATTATTCGAAGGGAAACGTACCGTAGAAGCTTGGGGTGTTACATTCTCCCCTCCTTCAAATAATTGCGTCCTCGCAATTTCTAGGGTATTACTGCATAAAAAGACTCGGGTGGTTCTTCATCATAAGTTCCTCGGGTTCCCACGTTGCCTCTTCCATCTTATGATTTCTCCACAAAACTTTTACCAGACGCGTCGTCCGGTTTCTCAGTACTTGTTCTCTTGTATCAAGAATCCTGACGGGCTCTTCACAATAAGACAGATCCGGTTCCAGTTCTAATTCCTCATAGGTGAGTACATGCGTTGGGTCAGGCATGTATTTTCTCAACAGAGATACGTGGAACACATCGTGAACTTTGGAGAGACTTGGCGGCATTGCCAATCGGTAAGCTACAGCCCCAATTCGTTCTAGAATTTCGAAAGGTCCGATGTACCTGGGACTCAATTTACCTTTCTTACCAAAACGTATGACTCCCTTCCACGGAGATACCTTTAGGAAAACATGATCACCGACTTGAAATTCCAAATCCTTCCTTCGATTATCGGCATAGCTCTTCTGCCTACTTTGAGATGCTTTAATGTGATTTTGGATTACCTTCACCTTTTCCACCGTTTCCTCCACCAGTTCTGGGCCTACAAGTTTTCTTTCACCAACGTCATCCCAACAGGTTGGTGTACGACATCTCTTTCCGTATAACGCTTCATATGGTGCCATCTGAATACTCGAATGGAAGCTATTGTTATAGGAAAATTCTACTAGTGGTAAATATTGATCCCACATACCCTGAAAATCAAGTGAGCAAGATCTCAACATGTCTTCTAAGGTCTGAATAGTCCGTTCTGATTGTCCGTCTGTCTGAGGGTGGTAAGAAGTGCTCAAATGAAGTTCAGTATCCAGGGATTTCTGAAGACTTTTCCAAAATCTTGAAGTAAAACGGGGATCACGATCAGAAACAATCGATAGGGGTACTCCATGAAGTCTCACAACTTCATTAATGTATAGTCTTGCTAGACGTTCCAGGGGTAGATCTTCTCTTATAGCAAGAAAATGTGCTGACTTGGTAAGACGATCAACAATAACCCATATTGCATCGTTCCTTCTAGGAGTCTTTGGTAGCCCCATGACAATGTCCATCATAATATTGTCCCATTTCCACTCCGGTATGGGAAGAGGTTGCATGACTCCTCCAGGCTGTTGCCTTCCAGCTTTCACTTGTTGACAAACCATACATCTTGACACAAAATCAGCAATCTCCCTCTTCATGTTGTCCCACCAAAAATGTTCCTTCAAATCTCTATACATTTTGGTGCTCCCAGGGTGTATAGAGAAATTGGAACTATGAGCATCATCCAACAATTCCCTTTTCAGATCAGGTAAATCGGGAACACAAAGTCTCTTCCCGAATTTCAAAATTCCATCTTCATACACAAAGTCTCTCAATCTCCCATCATTCACAGCTTTAATCTTCTTTTGGAATTCTTCATCATTGGTCTGAGAACTCTTAATCCTTTCTAGTAAAGATGGTTTGGCAACCATTTGAAAAAGCATTGATGTTTCACCTTCCCTGGTTATTCCCATGTCCATCTTCTCTAGATCCATGAAAATTGGATCCCTTTCAATTCTCATATTGTTCAAAACTCCATGGTCTTTTCTACTCAAAGCATCTGCCACCTTGTTTGCCTTCCCCGGGTGGTAGTGTATCGTACAATCATAATCCTTGAGTAATTCAAGCCATCTCCTTTGCCTCATGTTGAGTTCTTTTTGTGAGAAAATATACTTCAAACTCTTGTGATCAGTATAAATCTCACATTTTTCACCATAGAGGTAGTGCCTCTATATCTTCAAAGCAAAGATCACTGCTGCTAACTCGAGATCATGAGTAGGATAGTTTTGTTCATGAATTTTCAACTGTCGTGATGCATAGGCAATAACTCTATCATTCTGCATAAGGACACAGCCAAGTCCTTTCTTTGATGCATCACTATAAATAACGAACCCATCATTCCCCGATGGTAGAGTCAATATGGGAGAATTGACTAATCTTCTCTTCAGTTCTTCGAAACATTCTTCACACTCTTTTGTCCAAACAAATTTAACCCCTTTACGTGTGAGCTTCGTTAATGGGTTTGCCAATCGGGCAAAATTCTGGACGAAACGTCGATAATAACCTGCCAAACCAATAAAACTACGTACCTCAGTTATACTCGTAGGTGCTGGCCATTCTTGGATTGCCTTGGTCTTAGAAGGATCAACAGAGATTCCATCTTTAGATACAATATGGCCAAGAAAAGAAATCTCCTGAAGCCAGAATTCACACTTGCTAAACTTTCCATATAATTCATGCCTCCTCAGAGTCTTCAAGATAATGCGCAAGTGATTTTCATGATCTTCATAGGTTTTGGAGTATACCAATATATCATCAATAAATACTACCACAAATTCATCGAGATACTCCTTGAAAACTCTATTCATCAGATCCATGAATACAGAGGGTGCATTGGTCAATCCAAACGGCATTACAGTAAACTCGTAATGCCCGTACCTGGTTCGAAATGCTGTTTTCGGAATGTCTTCCTTCTTCACACACAACTGATGGTATCCAGATCGAAGGTCAATCTTTGAAAAGTATTGAGCTCCATGCAGTTGGTCAAATAAATCATCAATACGAGGTAGGGGATACTTGTTCTTTATCGTTATAGCATTGATCTCCCTGTAGTCAATACATAACCTCATAGATCCATCTTTCTTTTTAACAAAAAGAACAGGGGCTCCCCATGGAGAAACACTAGGGCGAATAAATCCCTTATTACTCAATTCCTCTAGTTGTTTCTTTAGTTCGACTAACTCTACAGTGGCCATTCTATAAGGGGTCTTCGATATAGGCCTTGATCCAGGAATCAAATCAATAGAAAACTCAACTTCTCGTTCTGGAGGATGTCCAGGTAAATCTTCCGGAAATACATCTACAAATTCTTTCACAACAGGTACATCCTCTATTTGAACATTCCTTTCCTCACCGATAGTTACTTCATTCTCTTCCTCCCCAATAATTGAATTAAGTTGAGCTACTGGGGGTGGGTCTAAATAAGAATTAGGTGGTGACGATTCTGCTCTAAAAATAAGGTGCTCCTTATCATTATCATCATGAATCGTAACCTCTTTCTTCTTACAATAAATCTTCGCATCATAGTCCGAAAGCCAGTCCATACCGAGGATTATATCAAACTCAATCATAGGTATGACGATGAAATCAGCAGATAAAGAAAATTTATGTGCTCTAATGGGGACTGATTCACAAAACTTTGTTGCAACGATACTTCCCTTAGGAGTTTTAACTGACAACTCCCTTATTAAATCAAATTGGAAATATCTAATTTTCTTAGCAAACTGGGAAGATATGAAACAATGCGATGATCCAGAATCAAATAATGCATTTGCTAAACTTGAGGAAACCATTAAATTACCTGCCACCACGTCTTTCGGAGTTTCTACCTCAGCAGTAGTGATAGCATAAGCCTGGCCTTGATCCCTTGGCCTTTTCTGAGGTAAGTTCTCCTGACGCTTAGGACATGCATTTGCATAATTCCCCATCTCCCTGCAATTGTAGCACTGAACGTTGGTAGCTTCCTTCTTCCCCTTGCAATCATGAGCTTGGTGGCCTTTTTCACCACACTTGTAACAGACTCCCATTCCCTTCAGGCAAGCACCGGGGTGTTTCTTCCCACACTTACCACAAGATGGATATTCAACCTTTCCCTTCTTCCCCTTATTTCCATTCCCAGATTGATCAGCAGGTCTCTTCTTCTCTTGCTTTGCTTTAAAGTCATAAGACTTAGAGAATTCCTTTTCGGTCTTGATAGCACATGAGACAATGTCTTCGTACGATGAAAAGGATTGTGAGACTAATGCTCGACGGAGAAATGGTTTTAACCCATCAAAGAAACGATCAATCTTACTTCTTGGGATGCGAATATAATCACCAGCGTACCTCGCTAACCTTGTAAAGTTAGCCTCATACTTTGTGACATTATCATCCTCCTTTTGTCTCAGACTCAGAAATTGCCTTTCCATATCTGCTCGATGGTCGCGAGGAAAGTATTTTTCTAAAAACAGATCTTTGAACTCCCTCCATTCCATGTTTGATACTTCATCATCTTCCTTCATGTTTTGAATCAATGACCACCATTGATCAGCATCTCCAGTGAGGCGGTAAACTGCCATGGTAACTTTTTCCCTTTCACTACTCCCCAAAGCCTGAAATATTTTCTCTAGGGAAAATATCCTTTGCTCAGCTACTAAGGGATTTGTACTTCCATTGAACGTTGGTGGTTGTTGTCTCATGAATCGATCTAACATTGATCCTCCACGCTGCGGATCAGGGTGCTCCATACGGGTAAGGTTATTATTCATAACCTGAGTAAGTTGTCCCAGTACGGTGATTAGCTGATCAGCACCAGTTGCATCACCAGCCCCACTATAATTATCTTGAGCAGGAGGGCAATCCCTACATGGAGTGCGTGCATTGATACGGTTTCCATTTCTTCCACTAGGCGCCATTTCTAAACAATGGCATAAACTAGATCAGTTTATGAATCAAAATACATAATCCCATACTTATAAAACACTTAACATAAATTGAACTATCTATGGATATAATCCATAATCATAAATATGTTTTCTTTGAGGAAGTATATACTCATAAACCCTTCATAATTATTTGTAAATAAAGTGAGAGTTATCCTAAGCATATCCCCCGGGAGTGTCGTAACCAAGAGTGCAGCAAGGCCCGTTGTCGTGCACCAGTTCCCGTTCGAGTCTAGCTCAAAGCGGTGTTTTCGGGTTTTACCCCTAGGTACATCTGTGCCAGAGCCGCCTCTACCTGCTCGTATCCAGACAGGGATGTATTGCTCGGAAAACTCACAAAGTCTCTACAATACCAAAATTCTAGGAAGTTCTTCTATACTAATCCTCAAAGTTCATCTTAGGTCTATGTGCTCTAATCAGAGTTTATCTAAATCTAGCTTCCAAGGTTTGTACTAAACTTCATCTGATACCAACTGTAACGCCCCGACCCCAGCTACCCAGAGTCGGTGCATTACTTCGTAACATTGGCATGATCACAAGAAAGATCAAATCCCGAAAGACTGATTAGTTTAGTAGCCTTGGAAACACTAGATATATTCATAAGTTTTACATTACATCATAAAATGAAAAATTACTACAACAACATAATGTCTCCATAATCCACACTACTATCCCCTCATAATATCCCTGCAGGTCATTCATAATTTACTTCTTCACATCCTGGGGAAAAATAAAACATAGAAAAGGGGTGAGCTCAAATGCCCAGTAAGGATAACAATATAGCGGAAACTTTCATAAATAAGAATAAACATTTAAGGCAATGCATTACTAAAACAAAAGCCTTTTAAAATTGAACTTTAACATGGTATGGCAAAAGTAAAATGAAATAATGCCATTTACTTATTCACATGGATATTCTACTAATCGAATAATCACATGCAAAAATCAATAACCACTTTCATAATGTTGGAATGCATAATGCCAGACTATCATAACCACATAGCCAAGGCCTCGTGCCAAGACTACAAATAATATTTTGTCAAGGCCTTGTGCCAAGACACTAGTTTGTCTCATGAGACCTACCGATGCATCGAGGAGCTATAGCGGGCTCCACCCGTCACTTAATAAGTCCAATGCATTCCCATATGAAAAAGGTTTAAACATAACATAAACATTCGTATTAAAACTAGCATACGAAATGTCAATAATTTCACCATAAACTATGAATGGTATAAAAATAGCACATCCACAGTCAAACATATCACAAAACCTTCAATACAATATAAAAGTTTTGTATAATAAATCAACTTCAAATAATCTTAAAATCCATCAAAGGATGTTGACATAGATGAAATCAAAATTCTTTTTAAAGAAATATCTCCTTTAATTTTGAAATCATTTAAGATCCATATAAAATAAGTCGTTTTCTGTGAAAATATTCTTATAAGCTTGTAAGGAAATCTTCGATGATTTATAACGGCGGAAAATAACCGCACCCGCCGTATAAGTTAAAAAAAACATTCTTACCTCAATTTTGTCGAAAAGGTTAAAAAGGACCTTGTTTTGAAAACGACGGAAAGATTCCTTTATAAACCTCTTATAAAAAGTCAAACAAGGGTATAAATGACTTTAACCCATATTCTTGTAAATAGTAAAAATATTTTGAAATACATTTTTAAGAAACATGGATGTGGATGATAAAGAGATCCCAGTAGATTATTACGTATAAACAACCTCGAATAATGAAGAGATTGTGAAATAACCCTTACCTTGTACTTTTCCTTGGTTGGGGTAGGTTAACCTCCTGTATAATGGTGAAATAATTGTTATTAAATTATACAATAATCATATACATTAATATGATATCATATATGATCTTTTAATATTGATTTGATAATAATATCTTAGTATTATCGTTGTTTCGGGTGTTAACTTACTTGTTTTCTTTCATATGTTTTGTTACGTAAGACATGTTTGTAAAGGATAGGTTGTATATTATTCATATCCAGAATGATATCAAGTCCTTAGACATCATTTTTAAATCATAAAATGATAATTACGCTTTAATGGTTACGATGGAGAATGAATCTCATCGCGTTCGTGGAGACGGTAGTCCGTACGTACGCACGAGCGACAATATCATTCTTTTGATATTAAAATAATATATAAATGGATGGTATATCATATATACAGAATCATTAACATGTTATATTTATTATTTACATGAGTTACACATCATTATTATACCCATCCAAATAATATTATATTGAATAACAATTACACCACGACGTGGAGACGGTAAGCCGTACGTACGCACGTATGGTGACATGTTATTCAAAGGGTGGATAGAATACTGAATATGATTGTACCATATTTATAATAACATCACAGTATATGTGAGATACTGGAGTTATTATTTCAGAATGGTAAGAACAATGGAAGAAGAAGTGGAAGAAGAAATGAACTTAGAAAAGGGTGGTGAGATCATTACCTCTTCTTCGGGTACTTCCTTTTGATTTGATCAAAAGGGCTCCTTAGGTTGGCTTTCTGATCAAACTAAGGCCTCTAGGTTGTATTGAGGGATGTTGGGAGAGTATTTGGGCAGAGTTTGGCCGAACCAAAAGGCTTTAGAGGTGTGAAGAAATGAGAAGGAGGAGTGCCCTTTTATAAGAGGGGTGAGGGGCACCTTTGGAAAAGCTAGAAATATTAATTTATAATAAATTCATATTCGGTTTCTAAAGGCTCCAAAGTTGACTATTCAAAGGATGAGGTGGGGATAGGTCGAAAACAACTCATCCAATAGAATTTAGACAGGTTTGGGTACTTATATTAACCTTATCTTTAAGTATTAACTCTAAGTTAATTAGTTTCACTTTTACAATGTCTCTTTGTATTTTTATATAATATGGTTAATAAACATACTATATACCTCCAAGCGACCCCCAAGTGGTCCATTAATGAGGAACCTATAATAATATAAGTCTCTTGGCCGATCCTTAGATTTTTAGGAATTTAATATCAATTAATAATATAATATTTGTTTTAAGAACTCTTTTATGTCAATTTTGACACTATTCAATAGTTGATTTTTTTTGAAACTCCTAACAGATTGATTACTTCGAACAAAGTCAATTAACTCAATCCTAATATATCATATTATCATAGAAAATTAGTGTAATTTATTAAAAGTTTCATATTATATTTATTTGGGTATTTATAATATTAATTATGTTAATTTTTTACTATTTTAGTAATTACTGCATCATCATTGTGTCATAAATAAAATATATTATTTAATGTCTAAAAATTATAAATAAAATATCATTATGTAGGAAATCTTTTTAGATTTCTAATTAATATTTACAATCGAAAATCCAACATGTATAACCCTATGTAAAAATTGTTCTTCTAAAAGATATATGCTTGTGTCATTTTTGTATTCATTTTAACTTAATTAAAATAAAGTGTCATTATCACTTACAAGTGGATCCATGGGGTCCCAAAATAGACCCAAAGATGCCCATGGTCGACCATGTATCAACCAATAGGGTTAAGACAGGTTTTAGGGTAATTTAGTATTATTATAATATTATTTTTTTTAACCCTTATTTACCGGATTTACCCTTTAACCATGGTAAATAAAATATTTACCGCAGTAATTATTCAAAATGTGTAAAAATAAAAGTTACCTATTTACACAATTTGAACATCCTGATTCCAAATATGGAATCCATTTTCCTAAATTCAAAACACAGAAGTGGCAGAAATTAATTTAAAATTAATTCCCGCTGTCAAAACAAAAAGCGTGTTTTTAAGAGATAATAACTATCAAAAGATTGACACTTGTTTATGTTCGGTTTAATTGTAAAATTATGTCCAATGATAAACATTAAATTGAATGGTAAAAATATATTCTAAATATACTTTAAAACCACTCAAATTCATAATTTATCACTATTAATTATTTTGATTAAAAAAGTTGTTTTTAATTAAAATTTAGAAATTTTCACTATTCATCAAAATATGAAAGTTATCCGAAATGTACCAAAATTTCACCCTAGGATAATTTTGATATTCCGAATCCAAAAATGAAGTCCATTTTGAAATATAGAATATATATGATTTCAAAAAGTAGGTATTACTATTCACAACGGCTAGTTTAATTAGTTGTGGTGTGTGTTAGAACTCGAGGTTGCGTACAACACACGCTATCGCATTATTCGAAGGGAAACGTACCGTAGAAGCTTGGGGTGTTACATTCTATCTGATCATCCTAAAGAAGGGTGGTGTCCTTCAATATATAGATGAGTAATTTAGTGATGGAGTGAAAAATATTCAGTCATTGGAAACAAATTTCACATAGATTCACTAATTTTCCACAAAAAACAAGTGATTTTTTTTGATTTGATGTCTTATTGTTTATGCAAGTACTTTTCACATGGATTTGGGTCTTCTGTGCAATAAAAACATCATGTTTGAACCTTCCTTATCTATTTGAGTTTCCTCTATGGAAGTGGACCAATAAAAATTACATAGGTTATACAAGTATCTTTTATAAATATTTCAATCATTTGTCTATACCTCAAAACATTCAAACTCTTTAATTGGATTTCCAAGAATATTCCATTGAGTTAGATGATGACCTTATTCTAAAAAAATATGGTCATTTAAAACATTGTGTGGAATTTATTTTCAACAACCTTTACATGTTATTAATTCTTATTGATTCAGGATAAATTCCATTGTACTTAAACCTTCCATAAAATTTGAGCTCAACCCATACTTATGATTTATTTGTACCTAGTATGTTATAACAATTATTATGATTGAATTTCATAGATCTGGTAGGAAAATAATGGTGTTGTAAAAGGAATTTATATGTAGTATTTTATGTTTTAAATTTTAATGTAAGACCTAATTATGTAAAATGTTTTTCAAAACCACTAAATTATTGGTCATTTGTGATGTGAATCCATGTATCCAATTCCAATGTGATAAATTTACCACTGAATCTAGGAAAATAGGGTTAGGGTCAATATAGGTTGTATGATAGGAAATTTAATAGAAAACATGGGAACAATCATTATGAAAACATATATTAGAGGAAAAAACCCTAATATAATATTTTAAAATATATCCAAATAAACTATCCTTATGATTTTGATATTATTCATGCCTAAATTTTCTATTTTTGTATGTGTATCACTACTTTTGAGATTATACATTATGTTTCATAATGTTTTTCTAATATGGTCCATGTAATCATTTAACGATTGTGAATAGTATATGTAATTGAAACTGCATCCATACATGTAATCCAATGAGAATGAATGATAGTTTCATGGAAGTGCATAAGACAATATTTTTAATAAAACTAGTATCTCAAACATTATCATTATTTGGTGACATAGTATCATGTTCAAATAAGACATATAAAAAGTAATCTAATTATTATAGCTTCAAAGGGAATCATGAATGGAATATGACAATTTGGAAATAGTGAATAAAGAATAGAACAAAAAGAAATATTTTCCAAGATATAATAATTTTGGAAAAAAGCAACATGAACATTCATAAGGTTAATGGTTGTTTTCTATACGTTTGGAAGGAATGGATACCATGATGGTGACAATAAGGGTAATAAAAAATGTTTTCAATATATAATACAAAAACTGTAGGGATATGGGGCACTAAAAAATCAATGTTTTAAGCGTCAATGAAATATACCCCAAAAAATATAATAGATCATGGTAAATCTAATAATAATACCATATATATAGAATAATGTTTTATGTTCTTGGTTATTTTGATCCAAGAAATTTGTAGTAAAATTTTTATATTGATGATATTCTTGAAACATTTATGTATTGTACTGGAGTTTTATTTATAAATGTATTTGAAAGGATCTGTCGAATGGTACCTAGAAAATGATTTAGTAGAATGTAAATATTTTTGAAAACTCATATTTGAATCATGGATAACACTTAATATGTTTCTGATTTTGAGATAATCAAGTTGGGGTGAATATATGATTGATATTGATTAATTATATTGGATTACACTATTTACCTTTCAGGTGATTACTGATTCATTGATAAAGCGGTTTATGCTAACATTGATGTAGCTGATGAAATTTTATGGATTTTAGTAAAATATCCAAAAAATTTATTTAAATTAAGAAATAAATAAGAAACAATGTTTTCAATAATACTTTATTGTAATTTAGTTTATTACAATATTTCAAGAGTATACATGATGAAGGTATTCACACATTTGGCATCTAAAAATTTATATCTACTTCATGTTTTTTGATATATTAAGGTTATGTTAAATTTTAAAATTTATTAACCATCTTTCCAAAGTTTTATATCCTAATCTTTTGGAAGATTCAGAAGGATAACGATTTATAAAATTGTCTAATTTGATCATCAGATGGTGTTTTAAAAGGTAATCTATTTATGAATATTGGATAACTTATTCTAAAAATATAATATTTGGATAATATTTTGATTTAGATGGAATGAATTATCACTATTTATTCATCTTATGATCAATTAATAGTGAATTTTAGTACATCAAGAAAAAAAATCAGTTTTGAGAATTAATTTCTTAGTATAAAAAAGGAAATTACTATAAAAGTTTTCACTGATTTACCAATATATCCAATAAAATAATGATGAAATATGGGAATAAAAATGAAACTTATGAGATAAAAATTTTGGTTAAGATATTTTCTTAATGTTGAACATATTAAGTTTTCATTTTCAGAAAACGTACAACCTGCAGGTCTAACGATAACCCGTCTCATCAGGCAAGGCCACGAGACTTGAACCGACAACCAAAGGGTAAGATGGGTGCATGTTATACCACAATCCTACATGATGTACCTATTAGTATAACAAAATATTATTTATTTAAAAAATATATTATATAAAGGATATGTTCATTTTAGTAACCCTATGAAATTAAATAAATAAATTTTATGAAATTTTATTTAAGGAATTAAAGTTGAATTGTCTTTTATAAAAAAAAAGATGAGTTTGTGATGGAAATTTGTTAAAGTATAAAACTCTAACAATAATATAAGTATATTTCTTTATGATCCGTATATATCAATTAAATTGATTCCTCATCTCTAGGAAAAGGGTTTTGAAATAAAACATTATTTCATTTAATTTTATTATAGAGAAATCAATGGATGTTTAACCCATCAAGAGATTTACGGTTTTGTGATGGTAAAATTTATAACGACCATTTTCTATATTAATATCCATGAGAAATTTGTAGTTATATTCCTTTTCTATGTCCATGATTTAAATTCCCACTAATGTTGACCAATATAGAATCCTAGTTTACTTATGACCTTCTCATTTTTCCTGCCCCCTTTTTAAGAGGAAGTTTTATTAACCCTTTATATGATGTGAGACTTCCAAAAGGTTATTTTAAAATATATAATCCAAAATAAAAAATTACCTGTTTCAAATTTGGAGATGTAATTTATATGAGAGAATTTAACACACTAAGATATTAAAATAACACTATGTTTGATGGATTAAGTTACACCGAACACTATCGATAAATAAAAAATTCATTATTATTATTTAATTTTGACAGTCATTACCTATCTATTAGAAAAGAATGAATTAATGATATGAAATAAATAATTAAATTATTTTTTACTCATGTTTATAAAATTTATCAATTTCTTAGTAATTTATAAGAAATAAAAATAAAAATTAATTGAATACAGAGGATGTTTTTTTTATAGAAAACTATTTGTACCACAATAATAGAATTTTATCATAGTAAATTAAATTAATCACTATTAGTAAAATATATTAATTTTATTAATATTTAATAAATAAAATAAAATATTTTTATGTTCATCCAATAATTTCAATTGGCTTATGATACTAATTAATCAAATTTCAAGCATAAAAGATATATTTTTATTAAGAGAAATTTTATTATTCTTTTAATAACACACATAATTTAAAACTAAATTATGAAAATTTTATATATTTCATTTGAAAAAATATAATTAATTTTTTAAATTATCATATCAAAATTATCTTAGGATTAATATTTGATATTTTTATGATAATTTTATTTTTTTGTTGAATAGTTAAAATACTACATTTTAATTGAAAACCATCTTTTCACTTAAATAATTTATAATTTTAAATTAAAATTTAAATTGATTTTAAAATATATTTAGTTCAAATATATATTTATAAATCTAATTTAGGTCATTGGAATCAACTTCATTTTGAAATTTTAAAATAAAACATTTCCACCTCCTGAACTTTTTCACATTTTAAAAACCACTTTCTTATTGCATATTAGAAATGAATTTAAAATATAATTTTACCAATTATATGAATTCAATTTGAAAAAATGTATTATATATTTTAACTGATATGTTAAAAATTAGTTAATAATTAAATTTTCATTTTTAGATATAAGAAAGCGACCATTGAAAAAAAATATTCACTGTAGTAATGGTAAAATAATATAGTCTGTTAAAGTTTAAAGGTAAAAGCCTAAAATACCAAGAAACAGAAAAATTAAATGGGGGGGTGATGTGTTGATAACCCCTAAAAATATTTTAAAATATTAATTACTATAGAAATTATTGGGAATTAATTCCATATAAATGTTGGTCGCTTTAAACCTAAAATAATCGTTATTTATTCCCATAAAACCATCTCTCCTCAAGTTTAAATACCACCCCTCACAACCAAATTTCGAATCATAGGACTTGAATCTCAAAAAATATATAAAAAACCCTCTAATAATCACTCTCATTATGTCCATGTGCTTATAGTATCATTAAAATACTAATTTAAATGTCTTGAAAGGATCTTTGAAGGTGGTGAAATTAAAGAGGTAAATTTTTCAAATGACTTCTCTTATTCTCTTTTGTTTTTCTACTTTTTCATCACCTCCATAATCCATAATAGTATAATAACTGGAAAATAAGGTAAATACTATATTTTTATTTTTATTTTTTAATATTATAAATCCAACCCTTTCGTCTCCTCTTCTTATTCCAAGAAATGACACCATTTTCCAAATAATCATAGTTAACTGTCTCTGTGAAGAAATAATTTTTTCAATTATAACCATAAAGTATGGTAAGAAAAGTATTATTCTAGTAAAGAAATATTTGAATATATATAATATAATCTATTTAATGATCTAAAACTAATATATATATATATATACATAAAATTAAATAAAACAAATTAGTTCATGATGGTCGGAGAAACCACCAAAATAAACAAAACAGTTATCATTAATGTTTTATCCAAAGAATCATACTATTTTTTGAATTAAATATGATATATGGGATGATATAATATTATGTAAGTTAAATAATAAAATTTAATCTCACTTCTACAATTTTATTTTAATTAGACAAGAATATCCATTATTATACGCAAGTAAACCGACCATGAAACCATGAAACGGATACACTTGAAACGACAAGAATAATGACATATTATTAATTAATGGGTGTTAAAATTTTATAAATTTATGATATAAGTTAATATAAAATTTATTATAGTTAATTAATTAATAAATAAAATTCTTTAAATTATTATAAATTTAGTTAATATATGAAAAATAATGTGATGCATGAGGTAAGGGGTTTTTCATGTCACTTTTAATTATTTGAGATATATGAATTATTCATCACATATTCCTTACACGTGATATATGTAGTTTCATTTGATATAAAATATTCTAAATTTAATTATATTTATTTTGTAACATTTTTCATCTTATAATTATTACTTTTATGGGCATACAATTCGATTGATTACAAAGTGGTAAGGAGATTCTTAATCAAATTTCCATTCTTTGGGTTAATGTTATAGTTCCTTGATTATCTAATAATAATATTTTATGTGAAATGAATTTTAAATATATTGTGATTAATTTAAATATTTTTATGTTTTTTATATTGAATACACATATTCTAGTTGTTTTATTAATGTTACTTTATTGATATGGTATTTATATGATGCTTTTTGTTAAATTTCTTTATAATATTTCCCATAAAACATTATATTTCTTCTCTGTATGTTTATTCTAAGAAAATTTCTGAATTTATTTACTATCCTCTTATAATGGTTTAATTTCCTTTATACTCATGTTTTACTTTTTTAAAAATTGGTTTGAATGGTATATTTTTTGGTTTTTTACAGAAGGTTGTTTGAGACTTTTCTGATAAAAATGAAGAATATTTTTTTAACTCAAATAGTGTGAGTCGGTTTTCCCACCATCATAATCCGCGAATAAATTAATGATCCATTTAAATGTTTACAAGTTTATTTACAATTAAAATCTATTATTTTATAATATGAAATCTTTTTGAAATGCTATTTTTTTCAAGGTGAAAAAGTGTGCTTTCCTCAAGAATTTTTCAATGATAACATTTAAAGTATTTTAGTATATGTCAACATCATTTATAAAATCTTTGGATTCCTTGATTTGGATCTATTATGATACAATATTTCATAATTTAGTAAATGGTTTATTATTAGTTCAATTGGGGAAGTATTGATTTATTTATAACTAGTTATTGATTTTGTTAAGGCATGTTGATTCATTTGTATTATATATTTATGTGATGAATGCACTGGACAAAGTATGTGAAAGAAAGGTGCCACTATTGGCCCTATATTTACCAATTGGTATCATGATACAAATTAGATATAATTTTTTTCAAATGCCCTACCCATTTATTAGATTATTTGAGTGAATCATTGATAATGCCCAATTCTTGGTACGATGCCTTGACAATTTTCCGGAAGCCCCGACAGTATGATTCAAATGTACAAAATTATCCTTTCCTTAATTATAATAATAGTTATTAATTTACATGTGATTATTTAATTAGTATAAAATCCATGTTTATGTTTTCTAGCTCATGTGATCAATTATATGGAATGATTGGATCATATTTTATTCAGCATATATTATACACAATTTATTTACTAAATGGAATGCGTGTTAGGTTATTTACCTTTACTTTATGATTGAAATGTACAGATATTCTAAGGGAATAATGGTGTACATGAAGGAATTTCAATATTGTATTTTATTTTATCAATTGTAAGGTAAGATCTTTGTATGTATCTAGTTTTCCAAAATAACTGAACTATTTGGTGTTTTAGGATGTGATTACTGGAATCTTATGGTAATATACTAATGTAACAACTTACTCCGAGCTATTATTATTGGGGGGTATTTACATAATCCTTCTTCCAATTAATTATTTAGGAATGTACGAAAATTCATCTTTTGTTAGATTCTAACAGCTAAACTCACCTCTTGACATTGATCATGATTAACCTCTTATGAATCCACCATTGATCCACCCAGTTGTTCTTCCTCTAGTTTCTATAAATTCTTATAATATAAAATATCTAGGTATATACTTTTCCATATTTCTGTACTCATCGTTAACTAATGCATTCTATGCATTAAAATAATTTTCCCCATCCATGCCATGCAATAATTTTTTAGTAAGGTGATAATAACACTCTGTTAGATAGTTCTGTAAGAAAGTATGTCATCATTACATGTGATCATTACCTACAAACTATTACAATATGAGATAATTTAATTAAAACATTATTTTTGATCGATCATAGACATACCATACATATAATGAAATATAAACAATTTATTTATTTAGGTAGATCCATTTTTTGCTGCTTTTATCCATCTAATTATTCTCCAAAATTCAATCCCAACTTTTTGTTATGGTCTCCCACATCACACTATATTTTCTAACTTTAACTAAACATATTCAGAGCATAACATAGTCTTGATGGTTGATTCTCCTCAAATAACCATTGAAGATATTATAGAGCTTTTATTCCAAGTTGATATCTGACTCCAAATAAGATAGAACATCAAAAATATCACATTTCCACATGTTGATGTTTTTCATCCGGTCAAATTTCTCCAGCATAGAATTACTCTTTGTCACCAAACTTCTATGTATATATGTAATGGAATTCATGGTATTTTTATCTAGAACAGACTCCTCTGGTGGTATCATACTGCTATTGGCTTGGGTTTTTCCATGAAAAATGTGATCAGAATTTCAAAAACTGGTTTATACCAATGAATTCAAAAGAGTAAAAAATAATAAAATCATTTCTTTATTTTTTAAATCATATCCCAAAAAATAATTTATTTCTATTCAAAAACTTTTTCCTTTTCAAAACACTCCAACCATAATTGTTTTCAATAAAAATTGAACCATTAAAAACATAAATCAAATGGCAATGACTCGCCTGTATTAATTTAAAAAAGTATTCATATATAACTTTTTTTCTTTACTCTCAACATGAAACCACCCTTTCTATTTATTATATGTTTTTACCTTTGTTTATTCCCATGTGAAGACCTTCCCAACCCTTTATTTTTTCCCGAAAATATTCCAAAGGATGTATGGGGCCTCTTTTAATTTTTTATCTTTCTTACGCCACACCCATTATGTTTAAAGGGATTAATTGATTTCACAATAAAAACTTTGTAAGGAAGTGGAGATAAACCCATTGTAGAGACATGGAAGATGAGGGAAGATGCAGATGGGTTTATATAGGGATGTAAATGATGAGATAGATGATATGAGGTATTGAAGGTGGCATGAAAAATAGCGAGAAAAGAGAACTATTGATAGTAGTGTTTATATGGTTCTTTCCTAGATAATATGATTGGTGTTCTCAGACAAGTTTTTTGTATATAAGGATCACATATGATCAAAATTATATACTCAGTTAGAGGAAGAAATGGGGAATATGTAAATTTTTAATTGGTTTGGTCAGGGTAACCTACATCCACTGGTAGTGCAACTAAAATTTCTTATTCAAATGGATTATATCAATGAAGAACTATCACACCTATCCCACACAATGTATCGCATATTTATTTTTAAAAAATGCGAAGAAAATAATTATCCACATAAAATATTTACTAATGTACTCACCATCTCCAGAAAAAGTTTCCTTATGGAACACCAACTATTTGAAGTGGGTATTCACTGAATACTATCATCTCTAGTTGTCACACATGACAAAGGAAGTGATATTTTAGTTATCTTCCAAGATATTTCATTCCTTACATGATATGTTATAACTAAGATAGCCCAATCGTTGACCTAACTATGTCCTAGATGTTTTGTAATGTCTACTACAACTCCATGATCCAGGAAATACTCACCTAAAATAGTGGATGATCTCTTATGAGTTTCAAAAACAATGTAAACTACAATTGATGATCCATATCCTATGTGGTCAACATAAATGGTGCTCAGGTTTTGTTTGGGGAAATGAGTGCGGTGACCAAAACATATGGACCTTAAATAGCATAGAAAGGGTTTTCGTATATACATAAGTTACCTCATCCCTCTTTACATAGATGACCTCAATATAACCCAACGTTATCTTATATTTCATCCCAATCTCTAGTGAGGGGTGCCCCATTCTCAGCACCACTAGGGACAGCTCCCATGACACGATGTAAACTAAGCTCACAATTGTATATTGATTCACCTAAATATTTCATCAAGCACATAAAATCTTACGTTTCAAAAGAGAGATAAGATAATCGCCCATATTTTTTCTCATCGTGCCTCACTATAAACTCTAGAACTACACTCACCTAAATTCCTTGAAAATATTATACCTCCCATGGGGTAACCTTCTATAATGTGATAAAGAAACAATGTCTGGACATTGAACAAAATGTATGTGGGTCACTGGAGGTGTTCTAAATAGAACTGTAGTGGGAATATTCTATTTTTATTTCATTATGTCAGAATGATATTACCAACAGACAACAAAACAAATGATGAACATTATAATGAAATAAAGTCCAAAAATCTAGGGTAGTTAGTTCCTCCCAATCCTCTAATTCCACTCACATTGATTTTTCTCCTTAAACAATTCCTAGAGTCCTTTTCACCAGTGGGGTTTGGTTCCCTCCATGAGTGGAAAATAATTTTATTATTCAACACCCCTTAAACATGTTTTTCTTGTGAACAAATAATTAGCATCATATTTATTCACATATCTAGGTAGTTGATAATAGACTCAAATACGAAATCATAGTCAATTTATTCCTTTTTATTATAACCATTATTTTTTTCAATGGGATTTATTTCTTCATATTTTACTTTCGTACAAATTTTGGTGGTTAAATATTCCTCTAATAAAACCATATTAGACATCACAGAGAGACAATACAAATTTTAATACTCAACTATTGGTTCTTTTATATCATTTATTAGTGCAAGGACTTAATCATTATGGGAATGTGTATGATAAATTTATCATTCAATGTATTTTCACTTATCTAGAATCATCATCTTTATTCCATTTCCCAAAATACTTTTCAATTTCATTAGTTGAATTTTGAAGTTGAACAAACATAATAAAATGGGTCTTCAATAATGAAGAATCATCCTTGGAACCCACTATAATGTGGGTGATATTTTATTCATCATTAAACACAGTTCCTCCCTTACATTAATTTTTTGGCCGAAGATAACTTTGGATTCAACCCTTCTAAATCCTTGATGTATAAAAATTCATGTTGAAATTCCAAATTTTTTTCTATTCTCTCCAATGACACAGGTTACTCTGGTATGAGTAATTCATACAAAGTAAACTATAATGATAGATCCATCGCCAAAGAGATCATGGTAAATTATTACCTTGTTTTTATGTAGGGACACATGTGTGAAAACTCTAAAACACTTAGTACTTCAATGGTATGGAGGGGGTACTGGGCTTATGGTTGGGTGGATTATCCCTTTTATCCCAAACTACCTTGATTTACTGAAAAGTATTCCCAAAGTGACTTCTAATCTCTATTGTGGGGTTACTCAAACATGGAACCACAAACATTAGCTCCCATGACACGGTGTGTGCTATGATTTCCACTATATAATGTCTCACAAAATTAATTTTACTTTCTACTAAAAATATAGGTTTTGAGAAATGATCTGATAACCAACCCATTAGTTTTCTCCTCCAAGATCATTGCAGACTCTAAAACTGTACTCAAATGGATTCATAAAATGGATTAATCCCTGTTTTAGATAGTTATTTAAGTACAAAATGAGGGAAAATATAATCAAGTTGAAAACCCCATGTATCAGAATGCATGTTTCCCATGACGTCAAAACTATTATTATATGAATTTTCCTTGAATTAAAATTAGTGATAGTTCATGGTGGCTTCAGTGAAGATCCCCATTGTTAACAAGGTCTTGGAAGATAATGAAACTAGTGACATTAACCATTAACCCTTAGAACAACCATAACCCACTGATATATATAAACTTATTAGATATTCGATATGATAGATTTATAATTTTTTAAACAAGAAAATAAAATAGATTTCTTATTCAAACAAACAACTATAAACACAATAAATAGAAAGAACAGTAAAGTAAGAACACCATATATAATGTGATTCAGGTTAGTGTGATCCAACATGCATGTCGAGAACACCACCTAGGTTAGTTTATTAATTAATAAAAAAAGTAAAGGAAATAAATAAAAACTCATAGTATAAATATGATAACCAAGAAAACTCTTTGAGGAGCATGATCTTGTTTACCTATGTGGAAGTGATGATACCTTTCATGTAGATTCAACCACATCTACTCAAAAATAGAATAAATCACAATCCCAAGAAGGATACAATTCCAAAAATGAATGAAAGAAAGAAATTTATACAGAGATACAAATTATAAACTGAAACCTGGTAATGATGGAAAAATTCCTGATCTATAACATATTTTATTGTATAGTCTCTATAGAACCAATAACGACTCGATATCTACTAAATCTCCACTAGAGTGGTATTATGGTTCCAATAGGGGTGACGATATTGATAGAGGGTAGTGAAAGTGACCAAAACACCTTTGTTCCCCATCTTCTAGAACCCTTCTTGACCCAGTAGTAGCTTACACTGGGAACTCTCTTGATTAACCAGATAAAAATCCCTGAATAGAAAGGGATGGACAGATCATCTTAGAAAAAAATACATAGGACGTGTAATGATGTCATGTTAGTGGATCATTAGGAGATATATAAAAACCATGGGTTTAAATCCACATGGAATGTTGTTATATCATGGGAGGTTATCATAAGAGAATGCAGCTCAACTGTTGGGATAGATGGTGCCATGCCATTAGCACATATGAGCTGACCTGGATCAAGGCCAAGAGAAACAAGAACAACTAGATGTTCCCATATCCATAGAATTTTTCATGATCAACAGTCTAAAATTCAATAACTTATATGTTTAAAGGAAATAAATATTTCCAATAAAAAAATTATGAAACCCACAGTGAATAGTCCACATTAAACTATTACACCCCATGCATACCAAAATCCCTAAGTAAAATACAAATGATTCATATCAATAAAATAAAAGGATTTTTATTGAAGAAAACAAGGGCCTAAATAAAAATAAAAGGTTAATATAATGTCTATGGGGACCTTCACTAGACAGACCATTATGGATAAGTGCTTGATGTTCTAGAAAAAATCATATGAAAATAGTGTGGGAAACATGAAAAAATTGCGGCGATTGACATTTCTTTTTTCAATCTAATTAAATTGGTATAAGATCAGGTTTACCAAGAATAGGTTCACTTGAACTCATTGAATTATGTTTTGTTCTTCGTTTTACCATACTAGCATATGTGTGTATCCTTACAAGCCATCAAGATATGTGATTTCTTCATAATGTATGTCTCTTATTATATTGACACCCTCATTTCCAAAATCCTTCCTCACACTTTATTGACATAAATAAACAGGTCATATTTAATCAAATATACCAAAATACCACTCTATCATTTCCAATTTAATGGGAAAAAGTAAATTAATTTTCATCTATAAATGTTTAAAATTGAAATTTATGTCTTGTATACTATTTCTTTTATGATGAATAGCATTGTTGTTGTAGTACACTATTATAGGTGATTCAGGCCATCAAAAGGGATAGTGACAAAGGAATGATGGGTAAGTTGTGATGTGGAGATGATGTTAGAAGGGCCTTCAAGGCATTTAATAGTGGGCCTAGGGGCCATGTAATTGGATTCATGTCCATAGGGCCTTTGGGACAAAAAAATATAATGTAATAAAGTGGATTATTATGTGGGTTCTCCCTTGGGCGGGGGTGCTATGACCTTCCTTTATAGTCTATGTTCATGTGGTGTGTGTGTGTGTGCGTTTTAATGTAATTGTACCTCCAAACACATAATATAACATATCTTTTAAAATATCAATATAGTACAAAAAATTCAAATTGATTAATACAAATCAAAAATAACTTATTCATCATTGTCCTAAATAATTAATAAAATACATGCATGTTTTCTAAAATTTTAATATGTGATGTGTTTTTAACTAAAATGTCAATTTTAGATAAAAACGTACACTTACAGTCATAGCAGACACACCATGTGTAAAATTAATGTTGAATTAATTCATATATTTCACAAATGACATATGTTTCATTTTCATAAAAATATAATGAAAATATATAATGACCCAACCATAACATAAATATTCATTCTATAACTTTTTTAGAACAATTAATAAACTATACCAATAGATAATGAAAGACGATATTATTTCAGTTCCTTTGGAAACATAGAAACATAAAAACTGGTATATAAGCAAGTTGCATTGTCTCTTATAAGGTTCATTATAACTAAGATCCTTTTAGACACATCTTAATTAATAGATATCTTTATAATATGGGGAATAAAATATAAAAATGGGTGATCTCATATGATCAGTATGGGTAATAAATGTTGAAATTTGGGCACAAACATGAGCATAAGGGTATGATAGCCTGATCTTATAGTTATAAGATCATACCCTACATATCAAAGATCATAAATAGGAATCCGGACATAAGAATTATAAGTTCATAGGACAATAATCATAACAAAATGAATAAAATAATCTCTAAAAGAGTAAAATAGGAATAATACATGGAGTTATGGGAAACACATAAGAAAATAATATGATTTACATAATAACCAAGGAATCAATGCGAACACCATCATTGTAATATGGGTTAACTCCCCATACCAGCTTGGAAGTCATGGTCAACTCCCATGGCCATCATAGTAACTTGATTTCTCTACTCATACCATCGTGGTAGTAATTTTTCACTCCCATGGCCATCATAGTAGTGGAGTTTTACTCTCAATACCTTCTTATTCGGTCTCATTAGATATAAATATTTACCCAAAACACTGTATAGAGATATATTTCCTACCCATTTCATAATTAAATCATACATACATGTACCAAAATGATAATAAATAGTCATTTAATAACCCATAAAATGAAATGAGTGTCATAAACATGTAAACAAATCATAACATGTAAAAAAATTATATAGATTTCCTAATCATTTCACCAAAATCATTACCCCTGGAAAGAAATGGGTTTCAAAGGAATTTATCCCATAAAATAGATACCAATTTCATAAAAATCAGTATATCAAAACACAAACTATTCCGTGAAATAACATGAATGGAACCTTTTAATAATTTCCACATAAGGGCATGAGTAACACCAACAGATGTCACATAGAAAGAAAATAATTTTAAAATATATATTTGAAACATTTATTGATGAAAATATTCTTTCTTATTTTAAAATTTATTTTTAAAAACTAAAACCTTTAGAAACCAATTTTTATTAAAATAGAATTTTAAAATTATAAATAAATATTGAAAACATTTTGAAAACCATTTTCCATGAAAACATATAAAAGAATGTTGAAAACAATTTAACAACCATTTTCAATGAAAATACATTGAAACATATAATTTCAAAAATAATAGGAAAAACATTTATTTTACTAAAAAAATAAAATTTTAATCTAGTGAAGGAAGCTTCAAGGGAATTCCTATCATGATGGTGCATAAATCCGAACATGTTGAACATTTCTTTTACAACGTAAAATGTTTTTAAAGGTTCATCGACTATAAAATGAAAGGAATATTACATATTAAAAAACCATTTTTGTTTAAAAGATAAAAAATGGGTTGAAAATTCTTTTAAATATCATAGTATAATAAGAGAATATTTTTGGAAACCTTTTAGAGGACACAGTTTTGAAAGAATGCCGATTTCTAATCAAAGATAGGGTAAACTCGGGATTTCAAAAAAAAACTTTAAAATTTAAATTACATACCATATAGAGAAAAAATGGTACCAATAAATTAATATATAGTAAATAAACATATGAAAATAAAAATCATTAGAGATATCAAGATCTGGATCATAGCATTTCATTAATGGAATCATAATCATAACAATCTTGAAAACATATGAGATGGTTTTAATAATCTATCACCACAAGGTATCATTAAACCATACTCCACATGTAATAATATAAGATTATATAAATAATAAAATATCATGAAAAATGAAAATACATAATATAATATTTCAAAGTAATTATAAAAAAATCCTGACAAAATATGGGTACATAAAATGGCAGGCGTCTCATAAAGGAAAAATGAGATAGAATTAGTTTACCGATTTGAGAACTTTTGAAACATAAACCCATTAAAAGAAATAAAATCAAATGGATGTGTAATTTAAAAATAAATTTAATTATAAATATCCTAAAATAAATAAATGGTAATTATACATAGTATACAAATGAAACAAGTGTTTATTAGTGCATGTAGCTCATAGAAATAAAAACATGGGATGAAATCCCCTTTTCATTGTGTCTTGAATCCCATTGTACTCATAAAAAATTCATGTATAATAAATATATGATTATGATAAATATTTCATAGAAACATGTTATTATATCTTATCCCTTATTTGTTTTTATAATTACTTTATATTACCCTCTTGTTAAAAATTCTAGGATAAGGTTTCACTTCGGGTAACACCAGCATTGTTTTTTCACATGTCCCATAATCTGTTATATATTTTTTATTTATACATATATAATGAAATTGAGAATTTAAAACATGAAATAAATTTAATTTATATTCATTTTATTCTTATTATAATAATTTATAGGATATATATATGTATGAAATTTAATACACCGTTCATAGAGAAGGTAGGTTGTATGTACGCATGAACGTTGTTTCCGTTTTATTATAGTATTGAAAGATAGAAAGAAAATAAAATATATAGATATATGCATATAATATCATTAATTTATATATATTACAATATATATATAATATAATTTCACTAAATAAATCCTTAATACATTCCATGTTGATTGTGAACGAATCATATCACTTTACGGGGGAAGTAGTTCACACATAATGAAACAAATTTAACTTATTTACACCAAATTGAAAGTATAAGTATATTTGTTTTAAAAGGATTAAAGTATCTTAAAGACAAAATAAATATATTGTGTAACATATATAAATATAGTGTCAGTCATAATGTTCACCATGAGAGGCGGTAATGGAAAAATAAACAATCATCGCTTCATGAGGAGGTAGATCGTCGTATATGTAAAGAGTATGTTCGTTACCCATTAGAAGGTTGTGTGTCTAATTTCAGGTTGAAACATAAGAATAAAAAGGAACTAGTATATGTATTATACTATGTTTTGTATAATATAATGTAATAAGAATATTAGAGGGGGTGGATAATTGAAATAACATAATAGAACTTGAGGATGAATGTAACTTCTTATTCAGGTATGTCATTTCGGTTTGAACCAAAGGGAATCAATGGATGAATTTATAACAAAATGGATGATTCAAGAATAAAGGAAGGGTTTTGGGGAATTTTATTGGGTAGATATTGGTTGATCCTAAGTGGATTTAGAGGTGTGAGGAAGTAGGAGAGGTGGTGGCCTTTTATTGGGTAAGACAAGGGAACACTTAGTATTTTTGATAATAAGTTAGGTGTCCCAATGTTTTCAACTAAAAGAGTCATAAAAAGATAACCAAATAAAACTTTAGAAGCTTAATATTTGAATATTTTCATGAAAATGGGTTTTGGAAAAGTGGGTACATTTTTTCGACCATTTTGTTTAATGTTTATTCCCTTATTATGCATAATTTTACCTTAATAGCTGTAATATATTTCAATCACTTTCACTAATATATTTTTTCAAAAACTAAATTGACCTTATTAGACATTCTAATTTATTATTATTATAAATATGGATTCTATTTTTCCAAGTTATTATTATATTAGTGGAATAATTTAGTTTATATCTAATCTTGTTGAAGGGGCGCCATAATGGGGTTTTAAAGTAAAAACATCCAAAATATTGCAATGTTTTGGTAATAAATTTCATACTGAAATTGATTAAAATGTAATAAATTGGATTAATTGATAAAAAATAATCTAATTAGACATTAAAAGCAATTAAATAATATGTTTTACAATATAAATAAATCATACACAAAAGTATAATTGGAAAAAAATCAATATTTTTTATCTATTCATTAAAAATGAATCCTTTAAGAAAAATAATTTTTTTTATCAAACCTATTTTTTATGTTACTATTTAAAATATTAGGTTTATTTTGTCATTTATAATCCATAAAATTTTCAAAATTGTATTTGAAATAGGTTCTTCGTTAAAAGGTGGTATAAATATGATTATATGAAATGTAGTATGTTAGGCACACAATTATGATTTTTTATTTTATTCCAATAAAATATATTTGATGAATATAAAAAAGTATTTTATTGAATATATAATATATATATATAATACTAATATCACTCACTAATTTAATTTTAATTTTTAGGGTAAAATAGTTTGTTGGGTATAATAATTTTTTATTTTATATTCAATCGGTTTTCATATTCATTAATAATTACTTTTTAACCAGTGAATTCATTCTATATTTTTGTAAACCATATATTTTCATAAGTTAGTTATGTAACGCCCCAACCCCAGCTACCCAGATTCGGTGCATTACTTCGTAACATTGGCATGATCACAAGAAAGATCAAATCTCGAAAGACCGATTGGTTTAGTAGCCTTGGAAACACTAGATATATTCATAAGTTTTACATTACATCATAAAATGAAAAACTACTACAACAACATAATGTCTCAATAGACCACACTATTATCCCCTCATAAAATCCCTGCAGGTCATTCATAATTTACTTCTTAACTTCCTGGGAAAAATAAAACATAGAAAAGGGGTGAGCTCAAATGCCCAGTAAGGATAACAATATAGCAGAAACTTTCATAAATAAGAATAAACATTTAAGGCAATGCATTACTAAAACAAAATCCTTTTAAACATGAACTTCAACATAGTATGGCAAAAGTAAAAATGAAATAATGCCATTTACTTATTCACATGGATATTCTACTAATCGAATAATCACATGCAAAAATCAATAACCACTTTCATAATGTTGGAATGCATAATGCCAGACTATCATAACCACATAGTCAAGGCCTCGTGCCAAGACTACAAATAAGATTTTGTCAAGGCCTTGTGCCAAGACACTAGTTTGTCTCATGAGACCTACCGATGCATCGAGGAGCTATAGCGGGCTCCACCCGTCACTTATTAAGTCCAATGCATTCCCATATGAAAAGGTTTAAACATAATATAAACATTCGTATTAAAACTAGCATACGAAATGTCAATACTTTCACAATAAACTATGAATGGTATAAAAATAGCACATCCACAGTCAAACATATCACAAAACCTTAAATACAATATAGAAGTTTTGTATCATAATAAATCAACTTCAAATAATCTTAAAATCCATCAAAGGATGTTGACATAGATGAAATCAAAATTATTTTTAAAGAAATATCTCCTTTTATTTTGAAATCATTTAAGATCCATATAAAATAAAACATTTTCTTTGAAAATATTCTTATAAGCTTGTAAGGAAAGCTTTGAAGATTTTATAACGGCGTAAAATAACCGCACCCGCCGTATAAGTTAAAAAAACATTCTTACCTCAATTCTGTCGAAAAGGTTAAAAAGGACCTTGTTTTGAAAACGACGGAAAGATTCCTTTATAAACCTCTTATAAAAAGTCAAACAAGGGTATAAATGACTTTAACCCATATTCTTGTAAATATTAAAAATGTTTTGAAATACATTTTTAAGAAACATGGATGTGGATGATAAAGATATCCCAGTAGATTATTATGTATAAACAACCTCGGATAATGAAGAGGTTGTAAAGTAAACCCTTACCTTGTACTTTTACTTGGTTGGGGTAGGTTAACCTCCTTTATAATGGTGAAATAATTGTTATTAAATTATACAAGAATCATATATATTAATATGATATCATATATGATCTTTTAACATTGATTTATTAATAATATCTTAGAATTATCATCGTTTCGGGTGTTAACTTACTCATTTTCTTTTATATGTTTTGTTACATAAGCCATGTTTGTTGTATATTATTCATATCCAGAATGATATCAAGTCCTTAAACATCATTTTTAAATTATAAAATGATAATTATACTTGAATGGATACGATGGAGAATGAATCTCATCGCGTTCGTGGAGACGGTAGTCCGTACGTACGCACGAGCGACAATATCATTCTTTTGATATTAAAATAATATATAAATGACTGGTATATCATATATACAGAATCATTAACATGTTATATTTATTATTTACATGAGTTACACATTATTATTATACCCATCCAAATAATATTATATTGAATAACAATTACACCACGACGTGGAGACGGTAAGCCGTACGTACGCACGTATGGTGACATGTTATTCAAAGGGTGGATAGAATACTGAATATGGTTGTACCATACTTATAATAACATCACAGTATATGTGAGATACTGTAGTTATTATTTTAGAATGGTAAGAACAAAGGAAGAAGAAGTGGAAGAAGAAATGAACTTAGAAAAGGGTGGTGAAATCATTACCTCTTCTTCGGGTTCTTCCTTTTGATTTGATCAAAAGGGCTCCTTAGGTTGGCTTTCTGATCAAACTAAGGCCTCTAGGCTGTATTGAGGGATGTTGGGAGATTATTTGGGCAGAGTTTGGCCGAACCAAAAGGCTTTGAAGGTGTTAATAAATGAGAAGGAGGAGTGCCCTTTTATAAGAGGGGTGAGGGGCACCATTGGAAAAGCTAGAAATATTAATTTATAATAAATTCATATTCGGTTTCTAAAGGCTCCAAAGTTGACTATTCAAAGGATTAGGTGGGGATAGGTCGAAAACAACTCATCCAATAGAATTTAGACAGGTTTGGGTACTTATATTAACCTTATCTTTAAGTATTAACTCTAAGTTAATTAGTTTCACTTTTACAATGTCTCTTTGTATTTTTATATAATATGGTTAATAAACTTACTATATACATCCAAGCGACCCCAAAGTGGTCCATTAATGATTAACCTATCATAATATAAGTCTCTTGGCCGAACCTTAGATTTTTAGGAATTTAATATCAATTAATAATATAATATTTGTTTTAAGAACTCTTTTATGTCAATTTTGACACTATTCAATAGTTGATTTTTGTGAAACTCATAACAGATTGATTACTTCGAACAAAGTCAATTAAATAAATCATAATATATCATATTATCCTAGAAAATTAGTGTAATTCATTAAAAGTTTCATATTATATTTATTTGGGTATTTATAATATCAATTATTTTAATTTTTCACTATTATAGTAATTACTGCATCATCATTGTGTCATAAATAAAATATATTATTTAATGTCTAAAAATTATAAATAAAATATCATTATGTAGGAAATCTTTTTATCTTTCTAATGAATATTTATAATCTAAAATCCAACATATATAACCCTATGTAAAAATTGTTGTTCTAAAAGATATATGCTTGTGTCATTTTTGTATTCATTTTAACTAAATTAAAATAAAGTGTCATTATCACGTACAAGTGGATCCATGGGGTCCCAAAATTGACACAAAGATGCCCATGGTCGACCATCTATCAACCAATAAGGTTAAGACACGTTTTTAGGGTAATTTAGTATTATTATAATATTATTTTTTTTAACCCTTATTTACCGGATTTACCCTTAACCATGGTAAATAAAATATTTACCGCAGTAATTATTCAAAATGTCTAAAAATAAAAGTTACCTATTTACACAATTTGAACATCCTGATTCCAAATATGGAATCCATTTTCCTAAATTCAAAACACAGAAGTGGCAGAAATTAATTTAAAATTAATTCCCGCTGTCAAAACAAAAAGCGTGTTTTTAAGAGATAATAACTATCAAAAGATTGACAATTGTTTATGTTCGGTTTAATTGTAAAATTATGTCCAATGACCAACATTATATTAAATGGTAAAAATATATTCTAAATATACTTTAAAACTACTAAAATTCATAATTTATTACTATTAATTATTTTGATTAAAAAAGTTGTTTTTAATTAAAATTTAGTAATTTTCACTATTCATCAAAATATGAAAGTTATCCGAAAAGTACCAAAATTTCACCTTAGGCTAAATTCGATATTCTGAGTCCAACAATGAAGTCCATTTTCAAATATAAAATATATATAATTTCAAAAATTAGGTATTACTATTCACAACGGCTAGTTTAATTAGTTGTGGTGTGTGTTAGAACTCGAGGTTGCGTACAACACACGCTATCGCATTATTCAAAGGGAAACGTACCGTAGAAGCTTGGGGTGTTACATTCTCCCCTCCTTCAAATAATTGCGTCCTCACAATTTCTAGGGTATTACTGCATAAAAAGACTCGGGTGGTTCTTCATCATAAGTTCCTCGGGTTCCCACGTTGCCTCTTCCATCTTATGATTCCTCCACAAAACTTTTACCAGACGCGTCGTCCGGTTTCTCAGCACTTGTTCTCTCGTATCAAGAATCTTGATGGGCACTTCGCAGTAAGACAGATCGGGTTCCAGTTCTAAATCTTCATAGGTGAGTACATGTGTTGGGTCAGGCATGTATTTCCTCAACAGAGATACGTGGAACACATCGTGAACTTTGGAGAGACTTGGCGGCATTGCCAATCGGTAAGCTACAGCCCCAATTCGTTCTAAAATTTTGAAAGGTCCGATGTACCTGGGACTCAATTTACCTTTCTTACCAAAACGTATGACTCCCTTCCACGGAGATACCTTCAGGAAAACATGATCACCGACTTGAAATTCCAAATCCTTCCTTCGATTATCGGCATAGCTCTTCTGCCTACTTTGAGCTGCTTTAATGTGATTTTGGATTACCTTCACCTTTTCCACCGTTTCCTCCACCAGTTCTGGGCCTACAAGTTTTCTTTCACCAACGTCATCCCAACAGGTTGGTGTACGACATCTCTTTCCGTATAACGCTTCATATGGTGCCATCTGAATACTCGAATGGAAGCTATTGTTATAGGAAAATTCTACTAGTGGTAAATATTGATCCCACATACCCTGAAAGTCAAGTGAGCAAGATCTCAACATGTCTTCTAATGTTTGAATAGTCCGTTTTGATTGTCCATCTGTCTGAGGGTGGTAAGCAGTGCTCAAATGAAGTTCAGTATCCAGGGATTTCTGAAGACTTTTCCAAAATCTTGAAGTAAAACGGGGATCACGATCAGAAACAATCGATAGGGGTACTCCATGAAGTCTCACAACTTCATTAATGTATAGTCTTGCTAGACGTTCCAGGGGTAGATCTTCTCTTATAGCAAGAAAATGTGCTGACTTGGTAAGACGATCAACAATAACCCATATTGCATCGTTCCTTCTAGGAGTCTTTGGTAGCCCCATGACAAAGTCCATTGTAATATTGTCCCATTTCCACTCCGGTATGGGAAGAGGTTGCATGACTCCTCCAGGTTGTTGCCTTCCAGCTTTCACTTGTTGACAAACCATACATCTTGACACAAAATCAGCAATCTCCCTCTTCATGTTGTCCCACCAAAAATGTTCCTTCAAATCTCTATACATTTTGGTGCTCCCAGGGTGTATAGAGAAATTGGAACTATGAGCATCATCCAGCAATTCCCTTTTTAGATCAGGTATATTGGGAACACAAAGTCTCTTCCCGAATTTCAAAATTCCATCTTCATACACAAAGTCTCTCAATTTCCCATCATTCACAACTTTAATCTTCTTCTGAAATTCTTCATCATCGGTCTGAGAACTCTTAATCCTTTCTAGTAAAGATGGTTTGGCAACCATTTGAAAAAGCATTGATGTTTCACCTTCCCTGGTTATTCCCATGTCCATCTTCACTAGATCCATGAAAATTGGATCCCTTTCAATTCTCATCATGTTCAAAACTCCATGGTCTTTTCTGCTCAAAGCATCTGCCACCTTGTTTGCTTTCCCTGGGTGGTAGTGTATCGTACAATCATAATCCTTGAGTAATTCAAGCCATCTCCTTTGCCTCATGTTGAGTTCTTTTTGTGAGAAAATATACTTCAAACTCTTGTGATCAGTATAAATCTCACATTTTTCACCATAGAGGTAGTGCCTCCATATCTTCAAAGCAAAGATCACAGCTGCTAACTCAAGATCATGAGTAGGATAGTTTTGTTCGTGAATTTTCAACTGTCGTGATGCATAGGCAATAACTCTATCATTCTACATAAGGACACAACCAAGTCCTTTCTTTGATGTATCACTATAAATAACGAACCCATCATTCCCCGATGGTAGAGTCAATATAGGAGCATTGACTAATATTTTCTTCAATTCTTCGAAACATTCTTCACACTCTTTTGTCCAAACAAATTTAACCCCTTTACGTTTGAGCTTCGTTAATGGGTTAGCCAATCGGGCAAAATTCTGGACGAAACGTCGATAATAACCTGCCAAACCAATAAAACTACGTACCTCAGTTATACTCGTAGGTGCTGGCCATTCTTGGATTGCCTTGGTCTTAGAAGGATCAACAGAGATTCCATCTTTAGAGACAATATGGCCAAGAAAAGAAATCTCCTGAAGCCAGAATTCACACTTGTTAAACTTTCCATATAATTCATGCCTCCTCAGAGTCTTCAAGATAATGCGCAAGTGATTTTCATGATCTTTGTGGGTTTTGGAGTATACCAAGATATCATCAATAAATACCACCACAAATTCATCGAGATACTCCTTGAAAACTCTATTCATCAGATCCATGAATACAGAGGGTGCATTAGTCAATCCAAATGGCATTACAGTAAACTCGTAATGCCCGTACCTGGTTCGAAATGCTGTCTTCGGAATGTCTTCCTTCTTTACACACAACTGATGGTATCCAGATCGAAGGTCAATCTTTGAAAAGTATTGAGCTCCATGCATTTGGTCAAATAAATCATCAATACGAGGTAGGGGATACTTGTTCTTTATCGTTATAGCATTGATCTCCCTGTAGTCGATACATAACCTCATAGATCCATCTTTCTTTTTAACAAAAAGAACAGGGGCTCCCATGGAGAAACACTAGGGCGAATAAATCCCTTATTACTCAATTCCTCTAGTTGTTTCTTTAGTTCGACTAACTCTACAGTGGCCATTCTATAAGGGGTCTATGATATAGGCCTTGATCCAGGAATCAAATCAATGGAAAACTCAACTTCTCGTTCTGGAGGATGTCCAGGTAAATCTTCCGGAAATACATCTACAAATTCTTTCACAATAGGTACATCCTCTATTTGAACATTCCTTTCCTCACCGATAGTTACTTCATTCTCTTCCTCCCCAATAATTGAATTAAGTTGAGCTACTGGGGGTGGGTCTAAATAAGAATTAGGTGGTGACGATTCTGCTCTAAAAATAAGGTGTTCCTTATCATTATCATCAAGAATCGTAACCTCTTTCTTCTTACAATAAATCTTCGCATCATAGTCCGAAAGCCAGTCCATACCGAGGATTATATCAAACTCAATCATAGGTATGACGATGAGATCAGCAGATAATGAAAATTTATGTGCTCTAATGGGGACTGATTCACAAAACTTTGTTGCAACGATACTTCCCTTAGGAGTTTTAACCGACAACTCCCTTATTAAATCAAATTGGAAATATCTAATTTTCATAGCAAACTGGGAAGATATGAAACAATGCGATGATCCAGAATCAAATAATGCATTTGCTAAACTTGAGGAAACCATTAAATTACCTGCCACCACGTCTTTCGGAGTTTCTACCTCAGCAGTAGTGATAGCATAAGCCTGGCCTTGATCCCTTGGCCTTTTCTGAGGTAAGTTCTCCTGACGCTTAGGACATGCATTTTCATAATGCCCCATCTCCATACAATTGTAGCACTGAAGGTTGGTAGCTTCCTTCTTCCCCTTGCAATCATGAGCTTGGTGGCCTTTTTCACCACACTTGTAACAGACTCCCATTCCCTTCAAGCAAGTACCAGGATGTTTCTTCCCGCATTTACCACAAGATGGATATTCAACCTTTCCCTTCTTCCCCTTATTTCCATTCCCAGATTGATCAGCAGGTCTCTTCTTCTCTTGCTTCGCTTTAAAGTCATAAGACTTAGAGAATTCTTTTTCGGTCTTGATAGCACATGAGACAATGTCTTCGTACGACGAAAAGGATTGTGAGACTAATTCTCGATGGAGAAATGGTTTTAACCCATCAAAGGAACGATCAATCTTACTTCTTGGGTTGCGAATATAATCTCCAGCATACCTCGCTAACCTTGTAAAGTTAGCCTCATATTTTGTGACATTATCATCCTCCTTTTGTCTCAGACTCAGAAATTGCCTTTCCATATCTGCTCGATGGTCACGAGGAAAGTATTTTTCTAAAAACAGATCTTTGAACTCCCTCCATTCCATGTTTGATACTTCATCATCTTCCTTCATGTTTTCAATCAATGACCACCATTGATCAGCATCTCCAGTGAGGCGGTAAACTGCCATGGTAACTTTTTCCCTTTCACTACTCCCCAAAGCCTGAAATATTTTCTCTAGGGAAAATATCCATTGCTCAGCTACTAAGGGATTTGTACTCCCATTGAACGTTGGTGGTTGTTGTCTCATGAATCGATCTAACATTGATCCTCCACGCTGCGGATCAGGGTGCTCTATACGGGTAAGGTTATTATTCATAACCTGAGTAAGTTGTCCCAGTACGGTGATTAGCTGATCAGCACCAGTTGCATCACCAGCCCCACTATAATTATCTTGAGCAGGAGGGCAATCCCTACATGGAGTGCGTGCATTGATACGGTTTCCATTTCTTCCACTAGGCGCCATTTCTAAACAATGGCATAAACTAGATCAGTTTATGAATCAAAATACATAATCCCATACTTATAAAACACTTAACATAAATTGAACTATTTATGGATATAATCCATAATCATAAAAATGTTTTCTTTGAGGAAGTATATACTCATAAACCCTTCATAATGATTTGTAAAGAAAATGAGAGTTATCCTAAGCATATCCCCCGGGAGTTTCGTAACCAAGAGTGCAGCAAGGCCCGTTGTCGTGCACCAGTTCCCGTTCGAGTCTAGCTCAAAGCGGTGTTTTCGGGTTTTACCCCTTGGTACATCTGTGCCAGAGCCGCCTCTACCTGCTCGTATCCAGACAGGGATGTATTGCTCGGAAAACTCACAAAATCTCTACAATACCAAAATTCTAGGAAGTTCTTCTATACTAATCCTCAAAGTTCATCTTAGGTCTACGTGCTCTAATCAGAGTTTATCTAAATCTAGGTTCCAAGGTTTGTACTAAACTTCCTCTGATACCAACTGTAACGCCCCGACCCCAGCTACCCAGAGTCGGTGCATTACTTCGTAACATTGGCATGATCACAAGAAAGATCAAATCTCGAAAGACCGATTGGTTTAGTAGCCTTGGAAACACTAGATATATTCATAAGTTTTACATTACATCATAAAATGAAAAACTACTACAACAACATAATGTCTCAATAGACCACACTATTATCCCCTCATAAAATCCCTGCAGGTCATTCATAATTTACTTCTTCACTACCTGGGAAAAATAAAACATAGAAAAGGGATGAGCTCAAATGCCCAGTAAGGATAACAATATAGCAGAAACTTTCATAAATAAGAATAAACATTTAAGGCAATGCATTACTAAAACAAAAGCCTTTTAAACTTGAACTTCAACATAGTATGGCAAAAGTAAAAATGAAATAATGCCATTTACTTATTCACATGGATATTCTACTAATCGAATAATCACATGCAAAAATCAATAACCACTTTCATAATGTTGGAATGCATAATGCCAGACTATCATAACCACATAGTCAAGGCCTCGTGCCAAGACTACAAATAAGATTTTGTCAAGGCCTTGTTCCAAGACACTAGTTTGTCTCATGAGACCTACCGATGCATCGAGGAGCTATAGCGGGCTCCACCCGTCACTTATTAAGTCCAATGCATTCCCATATGAAAAGGTTTAAACATAACATAAACATTCGTATTAAAACTAGCATACGAAATGTCAATACTTTCACAATAAACTATGAATGGTATAAAAATAGCACATCCACAGTCAAACATATCACAAAACCTTCAATACAATATAGAAGTTTTGTATCATAATAAATCAACTTCAAATAATCTTAAAATCCATCAAAGGATGTTGACATAGATGAAATCAAAATTCTTTTTAAAGAAATATCACCTTTTATTTTGAAATCATTTAAGATCCATATAAAATAAAACATTTTCTTTGAAAATATTCTTATAAGCTTGTAAGGAAAGCTTTGAAGATTTTATAACAGCGTAAAATAACCGCACCCGCCGTATAAGTTAAAAAAACATTCTTACCTCAATTCTGTCGAAAAGGTTAAAAAGGACCTTGTTTTGAAAACGACGGAAAGATTCCTTTATAAACCTCTTATAAAAAGTCAAACAAGGGTATAAATGACTTTAACCCATATTCTTGTAAATATTAAAAATGTTTTGAAATACATTTTTATGAAACATGGATGTGGATGATAAAGATATCCCAGTAGATTATTACGTATAAACAACCTCGGATAATGAAGAGGTTGTAAAGTAAACCCTTACCTTGTACTTTTCCTTGGTTGGGGTAGGTTAACCTCCTGTATAATGGTGAAATAATTGTTATTAAATTATACAAGAATCATATATATTAATATGATATCATATATGATCTTTTAACATTGATTTATTAATAATATCTTAGAATTATCATCGTTTCGGGTGTTAACTTACTCATTTTCTTTTATATGTTTTGTTACATAAGCCATGTTTGTTGTATCTTATTCATATCCAGAATGATATCAAGTCCATAAACATCATTTTTAAATCATAAAATGATAATTATACTTGAATGGATACGATGGAGAATGAATCTCATCGCGTTCGTGGAGACGGTAGTCCGTACGTACGCACGAGCGACAATATCATTCTTTTGATATTAAAATAATATATAAATGAATGGTATATCATATATACAGAATCATTAACATGTTATATTTATTATTTACATGAGTTACACATCATTATTATACCCATCCAAATAATATTATATTGAATAACAATTACACCACGACGTGGAGACGGTAAGCCGTACGTACGCACGTATGGTGACATGTTATTCAAAGGGTGGATAGAATACTGAATATGGTTGTACCATACTTATAATAACATCACAGTATATGTGAGATACTGGAGTTATTATTTTAGAATGGTAAGAACAAAGGAAGAAGAAGTGGAAGAAGAAATGAACTTAGAAAAGGGTGGTGAAATCATTACCTATTCTTCGGGTTCTTCCTTTTGATTTGATCAAAAGGGCTCCTTAGGTTGGCTTTCTGATCAAACTAAGGCCTCTAGGTTGTAGTGAGGGATGTTGGGAGATTATTTGGGCAGAGTTTGGCCGAACCAAAAGGCTTTGAAGGTGTGAAGAAATGAGAAGGAGGAGTGCCCTTTTATAAGAGGGGTGAGGGGCACCTTTGGAAAAGCTAGAAATATTAATTTATAATAAATTCATATTCGGTTTCTAAAGGCTCCAAAGTTGACTATTCAAAGGATGAGGTGGGGATAGGTCGAAAACAACTCATCCAATAGAATTTAGACAGGTTTGGGTACTTATATTAACCTTATCTTTAAGTATTAACTCTAAGTTAATTAGTTTCACTTTTACAATGTCTCTTTGTATTTTTATATAATATGGTTAATAAACTTACTATATACATCCAAGCGACCCCAAAGTGGTCCATTAATGATTAACCTATCATAATATAAGTCTCTTGGCCGAACCTTAGATTTTTAGGAATTTAATATCAATTAATAATATAATATTTGTTTTAAGAAATCTTTTATGTCAATTTTGACACTATTCAATAGTTGATTTTTGTAAAACTCATAACAGATTGATTACTTCGAACAAAGTCAATTAAATCAATCATAATATATCATATTATCCTAGAAAATTAGTGTAATTCATTAAAAGTTTAATATTATATTTATTTGGGTATTTATAATATCAATTATTTTAATTTTTCACTATTATAGTAATTACTGCATCATCATTGTGTCATAAATAAAATAAATTATTTAATGTCTAAAAATTATAAATAAAATATAATTATGTAGGAAAGCTTTTTATCTTTCTAATGAATATTTATAATCTAAAATCCAACATATATAACCCTATGTAAAAATTGTTGTGCTAAAATATATATGCTTGTGTCATTTTTGTATTCATTTTAACTAAATTAAAATAAAGTGTCATTATCACTTACAAGTGGATCCATGGGGTCCCAAAACTGACACAAAGATGCCCATGGTCGACCATCTATCAACCAATAGGGTTAAGACACGTTTTTAGGGTAATTTATTATTATTATAATATAATTTTTTTAACCCTTATTTACCGGATTTACCCTTAACCATGGTAAATAAAATATTTACCGCAGTAATTATTCAAAATGTCTAAAAATAAAAGTTACCTATTTACACAATTTGAACATCCTGATTCCAAATATGGAATCCATTTTCCTAAATTCAAAACACAGAATTGGCAGAAATTAATTTAAAATTAATTCCCGCTGTCAAAACAAAAAGGGTGTTTTTAAGAGATAATAACTATCAAAAGATTGACACTTGTTTATGTTAGGTTTAATTGTAAAATTATGTTCAATGACCAACATTATATTAAATGGTAAAAATATATTCTAAATATACTTTAAAACTACTAAAATTCAAAATTTATCACTATTAATTATTTTGATTAAAAAAGTTGTTTTTAATTAAAATTTAGTAATTTTCACTATTCATCAAAATATGAAAGTTATCCGAAAAGTACCAAAATTTCACCTTAGGCTAAATTCGATATTCTGAGTCCAAAAATGAAGTCCATTTTCAAATATAAAATATATATAATTTCAAAAATTAGGTATTACTATTCACAACGGCTAGTTTAATTAGTTGTGGTGTGTGTTAGAACTCGAGGTTGCGTACAACACACGCTATCACATTATTCAAAGGGAAACGTACCGTAGAAGCTTGGGGTGTTACAAGTTAACCCTTTTGGTAACTAAAAATTTAATGGATAGGTTATATTAAATTATATATCTTTATTTGGTAAAATAGTTTCTTGCGAGTTACACAATCCGTTGGGGAATGTCATTAATGCATGTAACAAAACCTAGCCTCAATGTCCTGTGTAGAGAAAGCTAACATTTACGTTGCTTATAGTGCATGATTGACATGGTTTTTGTATAACTCAATGCAATGAATGTTATTTTACCTTAAAAATTCAACTTTTAGTTATCCGTGAAATGAGAAATATCTAAAATATTAAAATAATTTGAAAAAAATATTTCACAAAATCTCAGGGTGTTACATTCTACCTCCCTTAAAATATATTTTTTTCTTAAAATTCATATGGGTTATAAAAGGTTTAATTATTGATAGTTTTATTCATAGAATAACACGTCATAAAAATTCATACTAAAACTTCTCTCAAAAAGGGAAATTTGAAACAATAATGGTTATCCCAATT
Organism: Viscum album; assembly: GCA_963277665.1. NCBI lineage: Eukaryota > Viridiplantae > Streptophyta > Magnoliopsida > Santalales > Viscaceae > Viscum > Viscum album. The sequence goes on along the minus strand of OY728131.1, from coordinate 1,082,417,481 downwards.
TTCATATAACTATGTTTCCTTGTAAGAGATCATAGGATGGGAGTTAATATTGGAAATTTAGGAAAAGAATAAATATGCGTATGTAATGATTGAGGTAATCAATCACAAAAAAATGATCAATGAAATGTTGAGGATATAAAATTCCTAAATATGTGATGATTTAATAGGTTATAGGTTTATAAAAAACTAAGGTATTAGGAAAACGAATTATTTTAATTATCCTATCATTTAGAAATTAATTTTTTACCTAGAATATAATGAAATATTATTAATTTATGTATTTATATAAAAAAATTCATTATCGGTTGTGCTTTTATCTATTTATAATTCCTCTATTATTTCAGTAAATGGATGTCCAAGAATAAATTATGATACCCTAAGTACTAAAGTACACTTTTACTAGGTCTTAATTCCCATAAAATAAAGGAATGTATAACTATTTTTCTCTTACCATTCATCAAAATCAATATGGTTAATACATAAATATATAAACTTAAAAAGTAACACTACATTATAATCATAAATATTTATTTATCAAAATTAATTACACATTAACCAGGACATCATTTAGGGTAGTGGTAGGCATGAAACCCTTCCCATCATTCAGTTATGGGTGCAAGACCCATGCCCATGTCAGATATGATTGTTTGTCACCTGACATACATGATTTTATTTTTCTAAAAGTAAATAAATATTATTTTCAAAATATGATGGGAATCCTTGAAATAAGTCTAATCACTAAATTTCCTTTTAATTAATTATTTAAATAAAACCATAATACATAAATACTTGATATGAAGTTTAGAATAATATTTATAGAAATTGTTATCCTCATAATAATTTTAAATGTTTAAAATAGAAAACATTAGAAATAATATCACAAAATTAAATTAACATTGAACTCCCATATATCACAATGTAGCTTTTGGTTGTCACATTCCAAACATGTGAATACCCTCATCATATATTCTATAAAAAAATGTAAATAAAACCAATTAGAAGAAATACTTTTTGAAAATACTAATTATTCCTTATTACAATGATTATTGGATATATTTCTTAAATCATAAAAGTTTTAAACATCATCAATGATGACATATACACCTTTCTCAACAAATCCTTTATCAGTTCTAAGGTAATCAATACCGTCAAATTTATATGTTATGATCCAACATATCTTTATAAAAACAACATTATATTAACATAACGAACATATTAAGGGTTATCTTACCTTAGTAAAATACCATCTTATCATTAATTCACGTTTCTAGTCCATTAAAACCATTCAATATAAACTTCCAAGTCCTTAGTGAAAAAAGGACAATACTTGTATAATTTAACTTTCATATAACACATTTCTTGAATAAAAATACATGAAAACATCGATTATTCCACATCATCCATAATCCATAATATGGATACCTCATCCTACTATTTAAAACCTCTTTTGTTGCACATTTCATCTGTAGTCTCACCATCATCAGAAATATAACCATTAATTATATCACTCTCCTGGTTATCTTTGGGAGCATTCCCTTTAAGACATTAATTTTTATACTGACTATTCATTACACACTTAAAGCATTTTACCTTTGATTTTATCTTATGGAGAGGCCAATATTCCCATCTAATTCATTAGTTGAACCCAAAATTTATTATTTATGTCAGTCTCTTCCAATGTAAAAACACATTCTTTTTCCTCTAATACATTCAGTTAGGTGTTTCTTTCCACATTCTGGACGCAATGGAAAACAATATTATTTCCTCTATGGTCTCCATTAAACAAAATCGTAGTGAATTCCTTCCTTTTCTTCATTTGGGAGTCTAAGAGTTAGATAAGGTACATGATATTAATCATGTTTAATGAAAAATGAATAGGCATGATAAAAAACCCTTCACTTTGGTGACCATTCGACTTTACTACTGATTTGAAAATTTTCCATCAAATTCCACATTAACCTAGTTTATTATGGCTCTATTCATTGACTAAAACCAAAAAAAATATTTTGAATAACACAAAACACAGTGGAAATCCACATAATCCTGATAATGAAATACTTATTGGATTCTGAATCATGAAACCTTCCTTATTCAATGAATTGCTAGGTTTATCCTTGGATATTAATATGAAACTTATTTTTGAAGACTTCATGATGGTTTGTGAAGTGTTTGTGAGTTCCCAAATCCTATACCATGGATTCATAATACTATGAGTGAATCAAGGCCAGTTTTCATATACTGGGTTACGTTGAGTCAGGGCTGACACACATTTTTGGAGTTGTTACTCCAAGGTACATATATTCCAGAGCCACATCCACAAGTAGTATTATGATAGGGATGTATTTATAGGAAACCACTCACTCTATCCTTTACCAAAATTCCATGACATTTTCTTAGACTTTAACTCATATTTATAGTTATCAATAGAGATATCCCTAGACATATCCTTATAAATATAGCTAGGGATATAACTAACGTTTTTTCCTAGTTTCTTGAGGTTTACTATACCATTACTCTAATACCAACTATAATATCCCAGTCTTAACAGACATAATCATTATATCTCTTTTGTGGAATACTTAAAACACTATAAAAAGAGATTCCCAAAGACCATATATGTTTCGTGACTTTCTAAACATGTAATCCTAAACACTCATACATAATAGTGAAATATTATCTCTCACAAGGTTCTTAATGACTATCACCCTTCTTATACCCAACATACTCCATATATATCTTCATAATTTGGTAAAGGAATCATAAAAATGGTTATGATCTGATGCTTGATATTCGTAAACGTGGGAGAAATGTAAGCTTAAACATGAGCATTCTAGTATGAGATAATGATCATGTAATTATAAGATCATAACATGTATATCAAAGATTATGATTAGGAATCATTTCATAAATATATGAATAAAATATTCCATGAAATTATAATATAGGAATAAGACATATAATTTTGGAAAACACATAATAATATAATATTATTACCATAGTATCCAAGAAATCACTTCTATGATAATTTTAGTAATATTGGTTCACTCCCCATATCATCTTGGTAGTCATGGTTCACTCCCTTGGCTATATCTGTAGCATGAGTTACCTCCTCAAACCATATTGTTTGTCATGGCTCACTCCCATGTCCATCTTGGTAGACAATGTTTACTCCCTAAAACTATCTGAGTCTATTTCATGAGATATAAGTATTTAAACAATTCATTGGAGAAAGATATTAGTCACACACATCTCATAATGAAATCATATATACATACCCTACAAGACCATAGCAATTTATATAATAACCCAGGAAATGAAATGGGTGTCATAAACATGTATTCATATCAAAACTTTTAAAAAATTGATATAGGTTTCATAGTCATTTCATCAATACAAAAACATGTGAAAATAAACGGGTAGCAATTCTATATATCTCATGAAATAGAAACATGCTTTAGAAAAATCAATCCATGAAAGAATAAACCATTCAAGGAACTAATATTAATGGAACTTTTGAATCATTTCCCCATTATGGCATGTTAACACCAATGGATGTCATCATAGATGGATAATAATTTTGAAATATCTATTAAAAACATTTGTTGATGAAAATATAATTTCATATATGAAATTTAATTTTTAAATTTTAAATTCTCTTGAAAACCATGTTAGAAAAATTTAATTTGAAAACTTATAATGAAATCCTGAAAACATTTTGAAAACCATTTTCCAAGAGAACTTATAATAGTAGCTTGAAAAAGATTTGAAAACAATTTTTCAAGAAAAATTATTGAAAAAAAATTAGTTTCTAGAATATTATGAAAATATTTTACTTTATTAAAAAAATAAATTTCCAATCTACTGATGGAATCTTACATGGAATTTTGGTCAAGACAGTGGTTAAATCCATGCATGCCAAACATTCCATTTGAATCATAAATAGTTTATAAAAGTTCCTTGATTAGAAAAGGACAGGAACATTATTTTTTAAAAACCATTTTGTTTGAAAAGGTATAACATGGGTAATAATTTCTTTTAAATATCCTAAGATAATAATACATTATTTTTTTAATCCTTTTATAAATAATGGTTTTTAAGGAACATAGATTTCTGATCGAAGAGATGGTAATTTCAGGATTTCTTAAAAACAATTTATTAACTATATTATGTTCCAAAGAGTTGGAAAATGGTACCAATACATGAAATATAGTTAATAACCATAAGAGAGAAAAATTAATTGGTGTTATTAATATATTGATCATAATATATCCTAAAAGGAATCATAATCATAGACAATCTCAAAAAGTGTTGAGATTATTTAAAAAATATCTTACCACTTTGTAACATTAAATTATAATCCCCATGTAATAAAATGATATTAAATGAAGCATAAAATATCATGATATGAATTATATTCATGATATAACATTTCAAAGGAATTATATAATCTTTAGGAAAAAATATGGGGTCATAACATATCATGTGACTCGAAGAATAAAAATTGAGAGGAAATTAAATTACTGATTTGGTAAATTTTGAAACATAAACCACATGAATGAAATATCATATAGTGGATATTTAAATAAAAAATATTTATGTATAAGAATCATATAATACATAAATGGGTAGTATACAATCCAAACAAATTAAAAGAGTGGTGATTAATGCATCTATCTCTCATAAATAAAAAGGTGAGATTAAATCCATGTACCTTGTGCATTGACTCTCATCATACTCAGACAAAAATAATGTATAATAAAAATATGTTTATTATAAATTTATCACATTATCATATTATTGTATCTAATACCATATAAGTTTTTATTATTACTTTATAAAAACCACTTGTTAACAATTCAATTTTAAGGTTTCACTTCAGGTAATATCATTTTTGGATTCACATGCGTCTTAATTTATTATATATATGGTCCTTATACATATATAATTATTTGCATAAGGTAAAACATGATATAAATATCATTACTATTCAATGTATTTTATTATAATAATCTATATAATATAGTCATATAAAATGGAAAACAACATTCAGGGAGACGGTAGGCCGCACGTATGCTTGAATGTTGTTTCCATTGTATTGTCGTACTGAAGGAAAAAATGAAAACGAAATATAAGTATATATGTATATAATATCATAAAATTATCATTTTTATGTCATGTATAAAATATATTTTCAGTACACCCATACATAATTCATTCGATGTAGTGTGTGAACAAATCATATCGCTTTGATGGGGGGTAGTCCACAATTTCTCAATCAAAATTATCATATTTTAATCAAATGGAATGTGTGAAGGTATGTGTTACAAAAAGATTAAACAAGCTTAAATAAATAATAAATATACTATATAACATAAATAAATTATATTTATATCATAATACCCACCATGACATGTAGTAATGGAAAAAATTAACAATCTTCATTTCATCAGATGGTAGTTCTACATAAACATAAACATGATGTTAATTACCCATTATATTGAAGAGTATATAAGTGTAGGTTGAACCACTAAATAAAAAATACTAGAATATTATGGATACTTTTGTTTTTATAAAATCATGGAATAAGTATAGTTGACGAGGTGGAGAGTGGAAATACCAAAAAAAGAACTTGGGCGATGAATGTTACCTCTTAGTCGGGTAATTCCTTTTGGTTTGAACCAAAGGACTGCCTAGGATTGTTTTATTCATAAAGGTAGGATTAAATGAGTAATTTATGGATGTTGGGAAGTGTATTGGTAATATATTTTATTAACCTATGTGGTTTGAGAGGTGTGAGGTTTTTGGAGAAGTAGGGGCCTTTTAATTGGGAGGAAAAGGACTCACTTGGTATTTTGAAAAAAAAACAAGATATCTGTACCCATGTTTTTACAAAAAAGGTCATTAAAAACAACCCAAAAATAAATAATGGATGTTTATTGGATGAAAAATTTCCATCTAATGGGGTTTTGAAATGTTTATTAGTTATTTGGGCCATTATATTTATGATTTATTCCATGTTTAGGATTAAATTTACCATAAATGTTGTAATTTATTTTAATTACATTCACTAATATTTTTGGGAAAAAATAAGTTGAACTTATTATAAATTATAAATTATAATGATTCCAAATATGGAATCCATTTTTTCAAATTCAAATCATGGAAGGTATAGCACCCCAGGTTTTTTTGTATTTAATCCTTGCTTAATGCTTTTCATATGTTTAATGGTAATGTGTGAACGTGGGGATACTTTGGATAAATTTTAGAGGGTTTTTGGTAAAAAATATGTGCACAGTTTGGCCAAATCATGTGGCCAAACCATGCTAGGACAAAACTAATTCTGTATATATGTGGATCTAAATTGGTTTATCCATTGCTTGGATCTATTTCACCCCAAATCAACCATAATAGGATTGTTTGCTCACCCAAAGGCCAAAGACGGTCTCCTATCGATCTAGAATCTATCTGAACACATTTGTTGGGGAATTAAAGGAATAATGTTCTGGTAAGTGCATGTTCATTGTAGTTTGTTTCACCGTTTTTAGATATACTCCTCCTTTAATCTATTTTTCTTATATCTATGAATCCTAGGGGTAGATATGAGTTTTTTGAGGCCAAATAAAGTTATATATGGGGTTTTTCATGATAGGTGAGGAGATCTTTGGTGGTTTCTCATAATCTTGACCCCGATTCTTTAGTGTTCTCTGAACATTGTAGGTTTTCGTCAAATCAAGTGTGGTAGGAGGATTCACATTCATCTCCCCTTGTTTGAATTTATTATAATTAATTAAAATTTAGTTTGTGAGGAAAATTAAATTATGTTTTTTCTAATTTATATTTATCAAACCCTATTTAGTAACAGGTGGTGGAAACTTGTAAAATTGGTTGATTTGTGAAAAACACTCATTTTTTATTTTAAATGGAGATTCATAAATTATAGATATTATAGAATTTTTTGAAATTTGTTATTTGTATGTTTCATTTAGATATACGGGTTTTTGAAAGGATTTAATGTTTAGAAATTGGATGGTTTGAACGTTTTCAATAAACATAAATTTTTATTGAAATAGGTGAAATTGTTTGAAATTTAATTTTGTTTTTCGAAAAATTAGTGTGCATATCATATTTTATTTCTATTCCTGGTTAAAATATTATCATATGCCCAATGAAAAAGGTTTAATGAATTTTGAGTAATAATCACCTTATGATGACTCTATGGATCGACGAGAAACAACTAATGATATGGATCTGTAGTAATGATGCATACATGTTTTGTAGTCGTCATTGTGTGGAGTTTATTGGTTTTCTAATGTAGTTTTTAGAATGTTTTTTAAAAATAAATTTAAAATTTTTCTTGGATTATAGCTTGATATAAAATTTGTTCACTTGGTTTTAATGTATATCCAGTTATAAACAGTTTTGAGAAGTGTTTATATTTAGTTATTAATTATTTTCAAAAATTATTTTATATAAATTCTTTTATATAATTATGGATAACTCTTATTTACATGTGGGGTGTGTAGGAAAGTCATTTAGGAAAGATGACTATGTTTTTATACTCACCCCTACTTTTTCATTTTGGTGATCTTATAGATGTCATCTTCCAGGACATGGGAAAGGTAGGGTGCAACAGGTTTTTAACACTAATTATCTAGTTTTTGTGATGCCTAGTGGTGATAGAGCATATATTTGGGGGATCCTGGAGTATTTTATATATTTTGGTGTCTTATTGAGTTATCTTCTTATGTTAGGTTGATGGCTATTTTTCTTCCACTATATCACTATTTTTGGACTCACTTTGGTATAAAATATTTTCTAGATTTTCATTATTTTGTTCAAGGATCATATAGCTACTATGGATTATGGTTGGATGGTTTATTGGATATATTTAAATTGTTAAATCTCCCCTCATTGGTCTTTGAAACCTTTAATAATTTATTTCGTTCCTTTTACATCATGGAGTGGTCACTTAAGTCCCAATAAAGAATCATTGTGTTCTCAAGACAATGAGAATGAGTGGGTCATTAAAATTGGAATTAGATTGTTCCCTTTTTTGTTGAATAAGTAGTGTTGAGTTTTCTTGGTTTTGGATTTGAAATAAATCTTCTCTATTAAATGGGTGGTATTTTTAGAAAATATTATGATTTTTGGGAGATGAAATATAGATCATAAAAAGATATCGCTAAGATTTTTATGCTGAACTTAATTTTTCTAGGGAGTTGGGTACATAAGTTTATAGAAAACACAAGTAGGATAGTGGGGTATAATTTTAATGGGTTTTTTCCAATGACACCAGTCTCACATTAATATTAAATGTCGGAGAAATGGCTATAACTCTTTTAGGGAAGTGATCACTTTCAACTTTCTAGGGATGGAAATACTAGTGGTGGGGAGAATGTAGCACCCCCAGTTTCTGGTATGTAACCCTTACATGTTAGTTTTCATATGTTTAATGGTTATGAGGGATGTTAGTGGAGAAATGGCAGTACGTTTTAAGGGTTTTGGGTAAAAATGGTATGTACGGTCATCACACGGTTTGGCTATACCGTGTTGGTAAACTGTGTGCCTAAACCGTGCAAGGACAAAACTAATTCCCTATCTTTGTGGATCAAATTTGGTTTTCCCATATGTTGATCAATTTAAACCCAAATAAATCCTAATTTTTTTTGGCTTCTCTGAAGGAAAAATAATGTTCTCTCATCTATCTGCATGTGATTCGAACAGGTTCCATGACGAATTGAAGGTAGATTCTTATGGTAGTTGGTCATTCTTCATCATTTTATTCATAATTTCTTAGATATACTTCTCCTTTAATTTATTTTTCATACAAATATTCCAATTTTGGGTGTATATATAAGGGTTTTGAGGCCACATAAAGTTATATATGGTGTTCTTCATGATAGGGGAGGATATCTTAGTGGTTTCTTGGAATATTGACTTGAATTCTTGAGTATTTTTCATCCGTTGTCGGTTTTCATTGAAATGAGTGACGTTGGTGGATTCAATCTCATCACTCCATTATGAATTTATTAAAATGTATTAAAATTTAGTTTTTGATTCATATTAATTTTTTTAGGAAGTACATTTTTTAAACCATCTCTAGCGACGGGTGGTGGAATACGTGGGAAAATGAGGGTTTTTGTGAAAACCCTAATATTTTATTTTAAGTGTTAATTTTAAAATTACAGATCATATAGAATATTCAATTTCTTATTTATAATGTTTTCAGTAGATATATCAGTTTTTGAAATTATTTATTGTTTTTAAATTTGATTTTTGGAACGTTTTCAATAAATTGACATTTTTATTGAAACAGATGAAATTTTTAGAAATCAGTTTTGGTTTTTGGAAAACATGGTGTGTGTATCATATTTAATCAATGGTAATGGTTAAAATATGATATTGTTCCTAGTGACATAGGTTAAATGGAATGTGGGTAATAATTAACTTGTGAGACTAGGTAGATCAACGATAAACTGCTCATGAGTATGGAACATTCATAATGATGCATGCATTTTTTGTAGTTGTTGTTGTGTGGAGTTTATAGGACTCCAAAAGTAGTTTTCAAAAACAGTTTTAATCATTTATATAAATTTATTTACTTTGATTATCTCTTGATATAAAATTAGTTCACATAGTTTTAGTTTATATTCATTTATAAACTATTTGGAGAATTATTTATATTTACTAATAACTTATTTTTAGAAAACTTTTCATATAAAATGTTTTATATTAATATAGATAACTCTTTTATCCTAGTGGTGTTAGTAAGGAAGTCATGGGGGAAATCATCTTAATTTTTATACTCACCCCTTCTTTTACACTTTAGTGGCTTTGCCTATTTTATCTTTCAGGACGTGGGAAAAGATAGGGTGCATCAGGTTTAAGCACTACTTCTTGAGTTGTTGAGATGTCTAGTGGTGGTCGATCACAGTGCTAGTGGAGCCTAGAGTAATTTGGTTATTTTGTTATCTTGTTGAGTTATATTCTACTATTTGGTAGGTGTCTAGTTGTATTCTATTGTAGAACTATTTTTTGGGATCACATTGATATAATATATTTTATGAATTTTTGTTATGTTTTGTATCATGCATCATAGAACTCAATGGATTATTGTTGGTTGGTTTATATTTTGTCTTTAAATGGTTAAATCACCAATTATGTCCATTGATACCCTTTGGAATTTATTTCTAGTCTTTTTCATCTTAGTGATATCTCTTAAGTCCCAGTAATGACTCATTGTGTTCTCAAACCAATGAGAATGAGTGGGTCATTACTGAAGTGGCCAAAATTAAGTTAAAATTAATTCCTCTAAGAGGAAAACACTTTTTGGTTTTAATGAAAAAACAAAAAAACATTTTCTAATATTTTATAGTAAATTTCAAATTTACATTTATTAAAATGACATAAATTAGATTAATTGATAAACACTTTATTTAATGAAAATTTAATTCCAATTTAAAATTTAATTTACCCTTATAAATAAATTTGATGAAAAATTAGTTTTGAACCTAAATTTCGTATTTTTAACAATTCATTAAAAATGAATCCTTATAGAAGAATACCAAAAATTTACCCAAACCTAATATTATTATTTAGATTTAAAATATGAATTTTATTTTGACATATATATTCCATAAATGTTTGAATTTTTTTAATTTAAAATAGGTTCATCATTCCATGGTGGAAAAATTACTTAATAAGAAATATAATATTTTATGCATAAAATTATTTTTTTTAATATTAAGACTATAAAATCTATTGGATGATATTAAAAAACTATTTTATTAAATAATATATATATCACATTAATATCACTCACTAATTTAATTTAATTTACAAGGGAAAAATAGATTTGTGGGTGTAATAATATTTTCCTTTACATTAAAACAATCATTATATTAATTTATAATTAATTGGTATATAATGAATTCAATTTATATTTGTGTAAACCATAGATTTTAATAAGTTAGTTAACCCTTTTAATAACTAATATTTTAATGGAATGGTTTTATTAAATAATATATCATTATTCGGTCAAACATAATCTTTTTTGTTATAAAAGCCATCAAAAATAGTCATTGTGGCATGTAATCCATGATAACCTCAGTGTGCTATGTAGATAAAGCTAAAATTTATGTTCCATGTAATGAAAAATTAACTTGGTTTTTCATATAACAAAAGGAAAACATATTTATTTAATATAAATAAAATATTTTTAATGTTTCATAAAATAAAAAATATGAAAATGATAATGTTAATTGAAAAAAAATATATCAAAACATATCATGGTGTTACATAATCTAAGTGGTTTTTCTCAGTTTTCAATAAGTGACATATATTTTTGAACTAAAATTCCACTTCCAAATAGAAAACATTTATTTTTAGTCATAAAAAAAACATTTCTTGGGTTGATATGAAGTTGACTCATAGACATCAATAATGAATTTTGGATCATTGTCCAAAATTATAGATAAAATGCGATCTTGTTTTCTTGTTTTTGAGTATTTGATGTGTCCTTTGAACTAAAATGTTACTTTTAAATAAAAAAATTGATATAGAATCATACCAAGGACACCATATTGTGGAGTGATGTGAAATAAATAATTACACATCTCAAGTGATTAGGGGATTCATTTATGAAAATATCTAGGTAATCCTAATCGTTTTTTAGTTTTCAGTTAGTGAAATAATTTTTGGATTAGAATTTATCTTTGAAATTGAAAACATGAAATTTGAGTTATATCGAGAATACTATGGGTTATATTGATATGTGTATGATTCATAAATGTCAAAAATGAAATAGTAATCATTTTTTTAATATATCAAGGAAATTTGATAAAGTATCTATTGATTTGAGCATATGATATGAGATTTGAACTAAAATGTATATTTTAAGTAATAACATCCACCTTATATAAAACCAAATAGACTCTCTGTTTAAATGATGTGTGGTTAATTGTTAAATGTTAAAATTGACTAATAGATAATTTTAATAAGGTATAAAAACAATTTGAGTTGGGTTTTTTTGGTTTTCAGGGAGTCACATGTGTTTTTATCTAAAATGGAACATTTTAAAAGACAACACAAATTTGGGTCATACCAGCCAAACCTTATGATGGATTAATGTCCTCCCAACTATTACATGCCACAATTTAATTATGGATGGTGTATTAATGTATGAAAAAAATTTTAGTGTCCTTTCTATGCATGGAGTATGTGATGTTTTTTTGTATAAAAATGTTAATTTTAAATAAATCACACACTCATTGTCATACAAGCCATATTTTGTGTCACATTAATTTACAAAAACCAAATCAAAGAGAACTTAAATAGAACAATAGGGATCATGGGCCTAGAAAATGGTCACTCATCCCTATTTTCACAGACCAAATCAATGTATAGAAATGTTTTCTCAAATTCCCTCTCAAGTTATAGAGAAGGGTTCCTCTCAATTAGTTCCATCTACATCATCTCCCATAAAATGGGGTATACTAATCTTGATATTGTTACTAGGTCATCAAACAACCTGAGCTGGATCGTGAAAATTTAGGTTTGGATTAAGAATATGAGAATCCACCAATAATTTCCCCCCCTGAGCTCACTATATTTCTTAAACTACACTCTCCTTAATCCACATATCATCTTATGTCCTCCTATAATCACCCTTCTGAAATGGAATAAGGAAACAAAGACTAGTCAATATGAAAATTACATTGTTTGACACCCACTACCACCATAGAGGCCACCAGAACACAACAAAATTATGCATCCCCATTATCACCTTGGTCATGAAAGACAATCTTTTGGTGAATACAATGGTGATGAGACCTTCAACGAAGACACCATGATGGATATGTTCTTGGTGATCATTGAAACATTTTTTGAAAAGTGTGGAGTCATGTTGGGAAATGTACAATTGGATACATTTTGTTTTCTGATCGATGTCAATGGGATGCAACTCATGTTTACTAAGAATAGGTTTTCCTGAACCTGACACCACATTTGATGAGAAACACCTTCAGTTTTCAACATTGTTTTACTATAATATCATATATATATATATATGTATAACATTACATGAACTATTTATTTGGGTTTTCTAATATATGTTTGTATTTTATTATATAGACACCATCATTTTGAAAATATGTGTTCATGTATATCATACTATATCTTTATAAAATGATAATGCTAAACAAATAACATATGAAAATGATCGATTAAAAAAATATAATTTATCTAAAGAGTGATTTATGATAATTTTTATATAAAATATATGTTTTTTATATTTATATTTATGTAAGGAACATGTTTTTCTTTCAATTAAACATATTTAAAATATTTAAATATATTCATTTATTAGATGAGATACACTTCACATACTATATTAAATCATTAAAATTGAATATTATATAAGATGAAATAAATAAATTCATATTTAAATTATATCATTTTAGAAAAATAAATTTAACTCCTATTTGGAATGAGATAAATTTCATTTGAATTTTATATATTAAAATAAAATTGAAAAATCAAGTATAATAATAATTCATGTAAAATTTAGCTCATATGTTAAATGAGATAAATTTAATGTATAATGAAATATGTTTCAAAAAATAAAGATACAATATCCCAAACTCAAGTATCCCTAAGACAAATGTTATATTAGTACTATGGTACAATATACTATAGAAAACACAAAAAAGGATCCAATAGATTAGTAGTCTCAATATAAAAAATACATACATATCTTATATATCACATTTGAGAAAATAAAATACAAGTTAAGATCTTAGAGAGAAATTTATTATTCCTTATAAAATATATATGAAGTTATTATATGTTCCCCATAATGTTTCCTTGGTAATGAATAAAATATAAAAGAGTGAACTCAAATTCTTAGTTTGGGGTTGCATATAGTGAAAAATATCACATTATTACAAGTCAATGCATTCATGAAAAGAAAATAATAATAAATGATTCAATGAATCTATAATAATGAGCCTAGATTATATCCAAAGAAATCGCTACAAAAGATATGACCTTTATTAGTGAATGAAATGGTCATTATCAGCACTTAAAAGAACTGATGTTGTAAGTGACATTTAAATTTTGAGGCTTTTACTAGTGATAAAAATAGTAAATATAAAAGATATATTAAAAAGAACAGAAAACACAGATTAAATGGGCCCATTATCAGTGCATTTTAAAATCTAATAATGGTGTCCCTTCCTCTGTTTTTTTTTGTAACTGGTGAATATAGATGTTATCAGCATTATTTTTATCATAGATAAGAGATCTTTTCGGTAGTGCACTGTTAAAATTTAAAACACTACTCAACAATAATTGATTTAAAAAAATTTCAATTAAACTTATATTATAATATAAAAAAACATAAAAATGGATACCCAAATTTCATAAATTAGTATGTACAATTAAATTAGTAACTAAAATTATGTCGTTATGTATACAATTTTGTTAGGACACTAAAAAATTAAAAACATTGCTTTACTATCTTTAGAACCCCTTGTAAGAGTCTTATCATACTACCATTTAATATACAAACCAGCCCCATCAAAAAAAGTGTGTATCATTATTGAATAATTTTTATTTTCTTAGTAATACTATAAATAATTAAATTAAACATAATTATGGTATAATGCATTAATAAACTGCCATTTTAAATTGCAAACATACACTTCAAGTCATACCAGGCACACCATGTGTCATGTTAAAATGGGGTTGATTTGTGGATGTCACAAATGACTTATGTAATTTTTCCCTTAAATATCAACAATATACAAGCATGTTTTTTTGGTTTTTAGTATATGATGTGTGTTTTGAACTAAAATGATGATTTTAGACAAAATCACACAATTTTAATCATAGCAGCCATAACAGGTGCTATATTTACATGAAATTAATTAATACATGTCAAAATTGACATTTGGATCATTTTTATAAAATTATAAATATAATTATAGTCGGTTTTTATAGTTTTCAATGAGAGAGACATGTTTGTGAACTAAAATTTCACTTTTAGTCACAAAAAATGAACTTTCAGTCAAATAGTGTCCATTGTGTTTCGAATATACACATAGCTAATTCATACATATAATAAAGTACATATGTATCATTGTACTTAATTATCAATATAATCCAATCATGTTTTGTTGGTTTCTAGTATGTGATGATTATTTTTATTTTAAATGTTACTTTTAAATTAAAAACATTCACTTAGATTCATACCAGACACACCAGGTGTCAGAGTTATGTGAGACTAATTCATACAAATCAAAAATAATTTACGGATCATTTTAAAAATGTTTCAGGAAAATACATATGGGTTTTGTTGGGTTTCTATAAGTAATAGATGCTTAAAACTTAAATTTCACTTTTGAATAAAAAACATGCACATTAGGTCATACTAGGAACTATGTGTGTCGGATTTAATCACACTTGATTTATACACATAAAAAATGATTTGTGGATATTTTCCTTAAATAATTTAGTGAATAAAAGTTTTTCCCATATTTTTTATTACGTGATGTGTTTTTTGATCAAAAATATAACTTTCAAACTAAAAACACACACATAGAGTCATACTGGGCACAACATGTGTTAGAGTGATATCAAATTGATTCTTACACATTTCAAATGATTTATGGATAGTTTTACTAAAGTATCATAACAATATGATTTGTTTTTTAGTTTTTAGGGATTTATATATGATGGAACTAAAATGTTACCTTTAAATTGAAAATACTATATTTAAGTCATATTTGGGACATAATGTGTCAGATTGAGGTGTAGTTGGATTATACATTTCCAAAATACATTATGGATCATTTTTTGAAAAGAATAAAGAAAACCTAAGAATGTATCTATTTTTTGAGTATATGATGTGTGATTTGAACTAAAATTTCAATTTTAAATAAAAACAAAAACTTGTAGTCAAACCAGACACATTATGTATCAAAGTAATGTGACGTTAATTATAAATGTTAAAAATGATATATTGGTAATTTTCCAATAGTATTACAAGACATTAATATGGTATTTTAGTTTTCATTGAGTAAAACATGTTTTTGAACTAAAATGGGACTTTTAAACAGAAAAATGCACTTTAAGTCATACCAGGCACCTCAAATTTCAGATATACATTCACCTGATTCATAAATTCCTAAAAATTATGGATTTTTACCTAATGCATCAAGATAATATGAGTTTATTTTCCATGTTTTAAGTCAGTGATGCATGTTTTTTGAAATACAATGTCATTTTAAATTAAAAGATCACAATTTGATTCATACCCAGAACATAATGTGTCATATTAACATGCTGTTGACTAATACAAGTCCAATATTAATTACATATCATTTTTCAAAAGTATAAAGAAAATAAAATTATTTTATTATAAGTATTGAGTATATAATGCGTGTTTTGAACTAAAATGTGACTTTTAAACTGAAAAAACACCATTAGAGTTGTACCTGGCATAGTGTGTTTTATAGTTAAGTGGGGTTAATTATTAAATATAAAAATATTATTTATGGATAATTTTTAAAATGTACAAGGACAATCATATTTGGAATTTTTTCAATGAGTGATAACCCTTTTGAACTAAAATATTACTTTTAAACTGAAAACAGACACTTTTAATCATACCCGGTACAATGTGTGTCAGATTGATGTGAGGTTGATTATATCAAAAAGGATTATGGATCATTAAATGAAACTATAAAGAAAAATATTAACATATTTTCTTTGTTTCTGATTATGCGATACATGATTTGAATAGAAATAATGATTCTAATTAAAGACACATAGTTTCAGTCATATCAGTAACACTTCTGTTTAAATGAGTTGTGATTGATTCCTATAATTAAAAATGACATATTCATCATTGTACTTATTTATGAATACAATATGAGTCATTTTAATTTTTTAAATGAGTTATACATGTTTTAATAAAGAAATTGTTTTTCAAACTAAAAATATACACTTTCAGTCATACTAGTTAAATAATCCTGTCTTATATTCATATAAGCCTTGTTTAAAACCATCACAAATGATTTCGACATCATTTTACTAAAATATAAATACAATAAAATTTCTTCTTCTCAAAAATTTCTATGTGTATTATTTTAACTAAATTGTCATTTAAAACTAAAAACACACATCTTGATTCATTTGGGTCGAAACATATTTTAGATTGAAATGAGTGTGGTTGATAAACATAATAAATGACTTATGGATTGTCTTCCTAATGTTTCAAAACAGTATAACTATGTTTTATTAGTTGTCAATGAGTGACACACGTTGATTACAAAAAATTTACTTTGAAACTGAAAACACATAACATGAGTCATATTTTTCACATTATGTACTAAATTGTGATGCAACCAATTCCTAGACACCAAAAACAAATTATGTATTTTTTTAATGTATCAATATAGCCCAACTAATAGTTATTGATTTTTACTATTCCACAAGTCTTTCTTATTAAAATGTGACTTTTACACTAAAAACACATATTTGAGTCATAATTGCAACAATACATGTCTAATTGATGTAATCATAATTTATACATATCACAAATGAATTATCGAACATTTTAAAAAATTATCAAGAAAATTTGAGTTTGCCTTCTGAGTTTTGAGTATGTGAGATGTGTTTTGTACCAAAACGTCAATTCTATATAAAAATAAACAATTTCAGTCATACTTGACACACTGTGTGTCAGCATCATATTTGAAATATTCATAAATTTCACAATTGACTTAGGTGTCATTTTCCAAAATTTTCTAGATGATCTGAGTGTGTTTTCATAGTTTTTAGTCAATGACACACATTCTAACATATGGATAAAATTTATGTGTGGCTGATTCCAAAATTTTAGAAATAACATATTTATCATTTTCATAACTTTTCATGATAATATGAGTTCATTTAATCATTATTCATTATGTGAAGTGTGTTTTGCGCACAAATATTGTTTTCAAATAAATACATTCACTTTCATTCATACCAGCTACAATGTGTTTAAATTTGATTTGTTCCATATTATTATACTTTATAAATTTATTATAAGACATTCTCTTGAATTATTAATACATTAGGAGTGTTTTACTTGGGTTTTAACAAGTGAAACATTTTTTTTAAAAAGAATTTACTTCTATATTGAAAAATCACACTTTGAATCATACTAAGGACACTATGTATTAGATTTATGTGTGGTTGATTCCAACACATAAATATTAATTTATTGATAGTTTTCATAAATTATCATGATAATTTGATCATATTTTATCAGTTTTTATAATGTGACACATATTTTGAGTTAAAATTTTAATTTTAAATAAAAAATCCACTTTAAATCATATTGGGTGAAATGTGTATCAAAATTATTTGTGACTAATGGATAAATGTTACAAATGACATATAGATCATTTTACTAATTTATCAACTCAATATGATTTTGTTTTGTTATTTTTGAGGTTGTGACACAGGTTTTATACTTAATGATCAAATTTAAATAAAAAACATGAATGAGAAATACTATGGGAACATCATGTGTTGGATTAATGTGTGGTCAATTCCTACATGTGACAAGTGAAATATGGATTTTTTTCCAAATATATGAAGACAATATGTGGCTGATTTTCCTATTTTGGTGATAAATACATGTTTCAACTACAATTTTATTTTTAAATTGAAAGCATATACTATGATTTATATCGAACAAACTGCGTGTCAGGTTGATGTGTAGTTCATTCCTACATCTCAAAAATGGTATCCGGATTTTTTTTACAGAATAATAAATACTATATATTTGTTTTTTCACATTTTAAAATGAGTGAAACATGTTTTAAACCAAAATAAAACATTTAAATTAAAAATGCACACATCGGGTCGTACCAGGAACACTATATGTTGGATGAACATGTGTTTAATTATTAGATGTTATAAATTAGTTATGGATAATTTTCATAATGTATTAGGATAATATGATTATGTTTCCAATGTTTTCTAAGAGTAAATCATGTTTTAAAATAAAATACTACTTTTAAACTGAAAACACACACATCCAATCATAAGTGCCACCTATATTTTTGGATTGTTTTGTGGTTTCTTTCTTCTAGCCACAAATTACTTATTGATAATTTTATTATATATAACAAGACAATGAAAGTGTGGTCGACCAGTTTTTAAAAAGTGACACATGTTGTGAACAAAAATCCACTTTTAAATAAAAAATTTCACTTCTAATCATACTAGACACACATATTTCATATTGATGTGAGACAAATTTCTAAACATCAAATACTACTTATGGATTATATTTATATATTATAATGATAATAAAATTATTTTTTCATAGTATTTAGTATGTAACATGAAATTTTAACAAAAATGTTACATTTCAATTAAAAACATGCACATTGAAACATAAAGAGTACACTGTGTACTGGAATGAAGTGCGGATGATTCATACATATCACTAATTGATTATGGTTGGTTTTCTTAAAGTATACAGATAATAAAAGTTTGTTACATTGTTTTTTAGTGAGTGGAACATGTTTTTAACCAAGATGTAATTGTTAAAATGAAAATGTTCACTTTGAGACATTTACAAATTGAAAACAAAAACTAATGAACATTGAAATATCAAATAAAGAAAAAAATTTGCATTATGATAAAAAAATTATTACATGATTACATCATCATTGTTGAATACTTCATCTAGAATGGATTGACCTGAATTCATTTTCTGTTATTCATAAAGAAAAAAATGGTTGGAGAAGAATAATATCTCTATGAAGTCACCTCATCATGATCTCTATGACCATTATATAAATAAGTAGTTCATAAAAATAGAAATAAAATTTCCTATAAAAAGTAGATAAAATGATTATAATATTAACAAAATATGTATTATAAAGTATGCTCTTCATGATGTTTTTATAAATTCTATCACCATGTATTCTACACACTCATTTAAAAAACCATATTTACACCTTTAAATATATAGACTAATGATATTCATGGAAATAATAGAAAACTAATATGAAAAATATTAATAATTATTTTAAATTAAATGGAAATTATCATTGGAAATAGTTCTTCTGGGATTCTAGTTTGTTAATTTAATACTATATCTTTCATAATTTTTCAAACATTAAAACTATTTTATTTATATTTAATGAGATTTATACACTAAAGAAAAATTAAAAAAATAAGTAATTTATTTTGATCTATATTTTTGTAGTGAAATATTACTATATATTCCATAATATAAATTGTTTTATAATTAGTTAGGCCTCTTGTTCTCATGGTATATCCTCATATGATGATTTTTATTATTTATAAACACCTTTGTACCAAATTGTTTTCTCATTTAAAAATATAAATAAAACATATAACAGGAATTTTATTTATAAAATGTTCAATTTTGTATGTTAAAAATTTGTAAACGTCATCATATATTGTCGATTTTTTGGAGATCCGTGCATTGACTCCAAAAGAAAAATCTCTAGAGTATCCAAACTGATTTCAATGAGTCACTACTGCTCCTTAAAATGATAAAAAAGAATAAATAATGAATATAATGGAAATATATTTGATATGATTGGATTATAATGTATCCCCAATATCATGGGTATTTTGACTATTTTTACCTCTTTATGTTTATTTTAAAAAACTATTGTTACTTGCCCCAGTATTTATAAATACTAATTCTTGTCTGATGACCTTTGTTGTGTAGAAGTTATTTTAGAACACATGAGTCCAAATTTTTTATTCATAGGGGTTTGCCAATTTTTTTTATTAATATATATGTCTTAAAAAATATGAATATTATTTATTTGTAATTAAAAATGTAGATCCAATATTTTATAGAAATATTATAAAAACACACCTCATTTACATATTTACAACTCGGACCCCAAGAAATATATGATTGAGGGTTTCAAGTGCATTCTCATGTCCATAATAAAATATAATGACATCTCTCTACAATTTTTACTCAAATTTAATAGTGGTTTTATTACCATCATTGATCATTATACCTGCATAAACATATAATATTAATAAATATGGAAATTTAACTAGTATGGTAAAAATAATCTTGAATGAACCATTATATTGATTATTTTATCCTTTTTATGCTTTGACTCAAACATATATTACCCTTTAATTTTCTCCATATGTAATACCATTCTTTAGTTCATGATTTTTTCACTAGTTTTTAAACATTTTTATAACTTAAATTTTTTATTAAAATAACTTTCTTTTAGAAATATATTTTTATAATATCAAACAACCATTATATAAAAGTTCAAATAGATTTTTTTATTGTGTGAACACATAGATCATAAAGTTGAATAGGTAGATCAATTCTTGACTGATGGGATACACAAATACCCACCTTTACTTGAAATTTTGGAAGTTTTTTTTGTACAAAGAATCTCCTTGAATATTTCACATTGTACTCATCAGAATAATGTGATGGTTCTGCATTTATAGTGAGAAATCACATTCGATATTACCCTATAGAATATTCGTAAAAGAAAGGTATTAGTATTATTAAAATCCATATTTCATAGAAATTTTTATATCATAATTAAACATGATTCCCATAGTAATGTGTGTTTTCAACTTTTAGTTCTATTTCTTTATTTACTTGATCCTCCTTCCATTGAATATGATAGTTCACTTTGGTGAGAGTGGATATTCATGTAGTTATTTATATTTTATTTTTTCATCTCTTTGATTAATTAAAAAAACATTATTTAACAAGTCATATTTTCAATTAATTTTTTATTCTAGAATATTTATTTTTTTCTAAATATTGTCAGTTTTATAATATTTTTACACTTTTCATTTCATTTATCAAAATATGTTATATGTGAAACTCCTAAAACTATACCTCTAACATAAACATATATTATAGCTACTTCTAGGCCACTAGATTTTGTCTTTGCATGGGTAAATGAAATGAAATTCCTTATGTCTAAAATGTATAAAAAATATATGAAAATAATTTTTCAAAATTATGTAATACCGATTTAAAGTATATTTTTTTTATTATGTAATACTTACACATTATTTTCATACTATTTTTGTTTTTTCAACTATTATTATTACATATTAATGTAAATTAGCCTCATTTCAAAGCACATTATATGAGATGGAAATGGATTTAAATTTATATTCACTGATCTATATCAAAAAAATGAACCTGAATAGTTATAATCGCATTTCATATAGTATTATCACTATAGATTTAAAATTGAAACCATTTTTTCATGTGAAGTGTGACTTATACATGCATTATAGCAGGGATATGATGGTTTTGAAGTATGCTACTTATTTTCAGAAATAATTTTTTTTTTATTAATCAAAAATTCTTAATCAATGTGATTCATACACATATTCCAAAATAAATTGTTGCTAATCACAATGTGCTTGAAACTATGAACCCTCATAGTGATCAATAAACATATTCCATGTTTCTTGTTTAATCATGTGTGAATATATCTGTAGTGGGTATGTGATTACATTCTCTTCAATATCCATGAGATGATGCTTCATTTGAATTATCTCGAAGGCGTAATGTGCCTTTTCAGTGGCCAATAATACAAATTTCATTCAGTAGTCATCTAGTAAAATTTTACAAAAAAAGTGAAAATGAAGATTGAATCAACATTTAATTATTTTATTTTTTAACAAAAAATGGAATTTATATCATAATTTCACAGTAATATATTCCCAAATTAGTTCTTTCATCATTGGTTCAATGTAAGTAATTGAAATTGACTTATTAGGGTTAATAGGATAGAAACTTGAACTACATCGATCCACGAATTTTATGCATATATATACATCACTTTAATATTTTTAATTACTATTTTCATGCTATGATGCTCTTGTTTTTTCATAGATGTAGGTTTTTCAACTTTTTACCATTTCCTTATTTTTACAATTATCACTATGTTTTTCCTCGGGATTAGTAGCATTAACATGTAGAGAAACATGTTATTCCACTATATTGGGAGAATAAATATGGTTAATAACCTAGGTGTATCAAGATGAAAATAAATTATTATATTAAAAAGTGGATTAATATTTAATTTATAATACATAATTATAGTATTGAAAAAAATACTACGAGGTATCAAAATGTATATTAAAAAAATATTAACGTTGTTACTAAACACTATATTTTTTATTAAAATTTTTAAGGGATTTGACCCTTCTATCAAGTATCCAAATTCCCTTAGTATGGTATCCCCTAACACAAAATACCAAATTTGGGACTTCCCTGGTGTGACTTTTATGTGGGGATATTTTTGGATGGACTATCCACTAGAGTTGGAGTTGTTTTGGGCTGGAAAGGTTAAAGTGTGGGGTATTTTTGTAGGTTAGATGGGTAAAGTACACAGATAAACTAATCATGTAGCCTAAGTGTTTAGCCCATTCAATACATAGTAGTGTCGATCTATAATGTTATTGTATGGTTTGGTTAACTATGATGCTAAACTATTAAACCTACTTAAACAGGGGTAATTTGTTCTTTTTTTTATTTTTAATTTGGGATTCTTCTCTTATGTCCCCCATTCATTCCCCCCATCCTTGGTGCCCCTATAATGGGTTTTATTCTCTTAAAAGATTCTCTATGTAGTTTTTATAGTTATTATTTGGTTTTTCCTCACCCAATCAAGAGATATGAGCCTCTCCACTCTTCCACTCCAAATTTCATAATTTTTCTCCTAGTCCTTCTAACACTAGTGGACATGGTTGTATAGTTTTCATAGTTAGGGTTGTTTGGATTTGGTTCTTTTGGTTTATGAAATTTATGATCCATCATAGAAGTTATTTTTCTAATGATTTCATTAAAGGTGGATATATTCCACCACATGAGGTAGGTGTTTCCATTTAATTAATTGTAATTTAAAATTTTTATGAATTCGTGATGCTTAAAATGTGTTTTGTAATTAAGGTAACAATATATATGAAATATAAATTTTTTTTATCAATATTTTTATTGGAATCACTTGTATTTAAATTTTCTTTATAGGTGAAATTTAATAATTAATTAGAGTTTTAATGGAAATAGATATTTTACATATTTTATATGATTGATAAAATCCTAAAAGATGGTTTTCATTGAAAAAACACTTGTTCATTATGTTTTAATGAAAATTTAGTTTTCAATGTGTATTTATCTTCTGGTGTTTAAAGGTTGTCCTTGGATGAAATGGGTAGTTTCGTATTATAAAGAGAAATAGATTTTATCATTCAATGTTTTATTTTAATTGTAGATGTATATTATTCCCTTATAATTGTATTTGGATAAAATATTGTTTTAAAAATTTATTTCTAAATTTATATACTATTTATGATAAGATAATGGTAGGTTTGTCACTTTATGACATGTTGATTGGTTGAATTTTTTTTATATCCTTGTTGAGATCCTGGTTCTTGTAGGAGATGTTGTAAATCCATCTAATGGATGTTTGTGATGTGATTAACGTTTTTTTGTATATTTGGGCTCTATGATAGGGTAGTAAGTGAGGTGGGATAGATTTTATTGTGGTGTTATCCCTCAAAAAAATATCATCATGTGATGAAATTATCTTTTTTCATCACCCTCTAGTTTTATTAATTTCAGGAGGATTCCAGGGTTACTATGTGGGATGTAGTTTGATGTTACATGTCATGTTTAGAAAAAACACTCCCATGTCACCCCTAGTTATATGTAATACCTGGCTAGGGGGGTGTCTATGATGAGACTATGAATGATTTATTCATTTGAAAGATGTTTGACCATTAACCATTCTGCAATAGCTCTACCTTTGTGTGTCTTGTACGGTCATGTTAGTACCTATGGTGTTTCCTTATGCTATGTATTGTATGTTATGTCTTTAATTAATTATTTGAGTACGTGTTGATTATTTTTTGGATTAACTTTCCTGATTCCGTGATTCTATTATAATTTAATCTTTGATTTTGACATTTTTTCATAATTTATTTATTGAAATTATACGTGACCTTCTATGTTTGTGGTTGGTTATAGTTTCCCTTGTTTCCAGATCATATTTGAGTTGCTTGTGTAAAATCTTTTAATTGGAAGGGGGAGATTTATTTCAAAATGATGTTATTGGTTGGTAACATTTTGAAATGTTTTAATCCATATGTGGATTTAATTTAAAAATTATATTACATTAAATATAAGTTAATTTTTTTTGAATTCGAATGGTTTTTGTTAAAACCTCTTCAGAACATGTCTTATAAATGTTCATAATTGATAAATTCTATCTTCTATGTTGTATTTAAAATTCTATAATGTAAAAGGAAATAAAAACCTATATTTCAACATTAATTTAAAATATTAAAACATGGAATCTTTTTTAAATGTAATTAATTGGAATTATTTACTTATCATATTGAATTTAGATCACATCACACAATCATTCATTAGTGGGTATGTATTCTTAATATCTTGTGCACGTTTTTTGAAGCCTTTGGTTTTTAGATCAATGTAGTCCCATATTCCTTGGGAAGAATATGGTTGTTGGGATCAGGGTGGTGACTTGAGTGTCATATGGAGATATAAATTTTCCCATCAGTTAAATGGAACTGGGTGGATAAATTTTTTAATATTTTTGGTCTACCATTATTTTCATTTTAGCTTCAATTTTATCATTATAGCATTTTTTTGGTTTTTTTATTTTTATGATATGTCCATATTAATTCTTAATTATTTTTCTTTATATTTTTTTGTTTATATTTGGTTTCATGGGGTTAAAACCATCCGTAATGGTAAGGTTTTAAACCCTTGACACTTTACCATAGCCTAAGGGGATCACGAATGCCCCTCTTGTACGTAGATGTCCAGTTCAATAACCAGTTTAGTTTGTGGACCAGGTCAACTCATTACAAAATATTATCAGAGCCTAGGTTTCTCATCATGGGACTAGGTATATGATATTCAACATTATTTATTTTGGGGTTGGTCATAGAAAAGATATTTTACCATAGGGACCCATTTGGAAGGTATGGGGAAGTTCCTTGTTGGCTCATCCTTGTGTATAATCTAGAGTTTCCATACATTATATGGCATTTTATCATGATTGGGGGTTTTTAATTGGTTATTATGGGGATGATCTGATGTGGTTTTCAATTACTCTTCGTTTTAGGGATTTTTTTGGTGATGCCTAGGAGAATTACTTATTTCTGAGTAAAATTGGAAGGAATCTAGAGGAATACAAGTTAAGGAACTTGATTTAACAAACTACGTGCATTCCATTAAAACCATTTTTAATATCTTCTAGTTACACATATATGGTTGGCTAATTTTCTAAAAAACATTCATCCAAACCATGAGAAATAAGGAAAATTTAGGAAATTTTTGTACTATCATTCAATGATTTTGGATTCTTCTTTGACTGATAGTGTTTTTTATAAGAATTTTACTAGAACATATTAGCTATTAATTTTTTTAAATCTCAATTTAAAATCTATTCTTCAATGATTTAGTAGATGGGATTGTTTGGGAAAAAAAATTTGGGTGAGTTGAGGTGATCTTATAAAATTTTCTCCTCTTTATTGAAGTTGAGTTTAGAAAAAGGAAGTTGTTTATGGGTTGTATTAGTTTTAAAATTATTTTGGGTGTATGGTATGAAATGTTTCCAAATATTTGGGTAAAATTTTTAAGGGGTTTTTTGTTACCATAATTGGTTTTTTTCAAGTTCATGTTCCCTATATGAAATATTGAGTTGATTTTATAACTTCAATTGGTTTGATTTGTGGTTATACATTTTGTTTAAATTTATATTTTTTAATGACTGCTTTGTTTTGTGATGTTTTTGAATGAATACCCTAGGCAATAGCTGGTAATTAACTATGGGAATTCCATGGGTATTTATCCTTATGATACATGAGTTTTCCTTATAATCACTCACCCAACCAAGACCCACAATGGTTTATTCGAGCCATTTTCCTCCCAACTATTGGATTAAAAAACATTTAAAATTAATATCCTATAATATTATATGGTGATTGGGGATCTCATGATTTAATTGAGTGGAAATAAAATATTGAAGATATTTTAGACATATTACAAACATTGGAAGCTAATAGTTTGAGGTTCACCATTACATTGTTCAAAGGATTGGGTTTCGAATAGTGGAAGCACATCATTCATGCCAAGCCATTCAAGGTTATAACATGGATATAATTGAAGAATGAACTCATTTAGTGTTTTCATATTGAATAAGTTTGGGTTGAGATGGAGATGAATTTTTTGGGTATCATCTAGGGTGATCAGTCAGCGAATGATTGTGTGTAGTTTTTTCTAGATTGGTGTTTTTTTCTCTAGAGTGGGATATTAATGACTCAAAAAAGGAATGGTTATTTTATAAGGGATTTCATTTATAAGTGTCTTCGATAATGATTTATTTTTTATTAACAACCTATATAGAATAACCATAAAAGGCCTCTATCATTGAAAAAAATTTAGCAAGTAAACCTATTATGGACAATTATTTGATTCCCAATGGAGCTAGTAAAAAAAACCTAGCAGATGAGTAGTGGATATATGAATGTGATAAGAATAGAAATAAAAGATATCAACATACAATTCCCATTATATTAAAGTGGATAACATTATTTTGTTTCTAGTGTGGGACAGTTGGACACTTTACGAAATCAAGTCCATCAGCTATAAAGGAATTTCATTTGTGTTCTTATCCGAGTCACATTCATAGCATTTTTTAGAGGGATGAGCATCCAAAGAAATAGCCTCTAAATAGTGTGAATCTACTCAGTATTACACATTATTTATTCCATTTCAGAGTAAAAATCCTAGAATTGTATTTAGAGTATCATATTTTGAAAATATAATTTTTTTCATGGGATATTCTGGTATTTTTTATATCTAGGTCCTTTATATGTAATTGATAAATAGAATTTGACAATTTTTTCAAATATTTTATGATTTGTGTGCCTTATTTATAAAATTTTATTATTTTATTTAATGAACGGTTGGGACCTGGTGTTGAGGGTTGGTTGATGTATTTCTTGGGGATTCCTTGTGTGTATGATAGGGTAATGAGGATAAGCTTATGGTTTCCAGTTAGACTAAGAGATCTACTATGTACATATATTATTTAGGGCCACATTGATTGGGTGTTCCATGTGTTTATCCACTGTTGAACCTATGTGATGTTACATGATTCTATTTTAGAAACATGTCATTCCATATTTATAAATGAACAAGTTGTGTTGTCCCATTTTATTCAGTGAATTACTTTTCTTAGTGATCTATTCTTGTGTCCTTTTGGTTATTATGAAGGATTTTATATCTTTTTGTTCTTTAAGATGGTTATAAAGTTTGTTTTAAATGTGTGTATCTGATGACGATATTATTTTTTAAATGTTGATTTATATTGTTCTACCATTTTTGAAAAATTAAAAATGATGTGGAGACCTATGTAGGGTTTCCATTTGTCTTTTCATTCATAGATTAGTCATTTTGGAATATATTGGTTAGGATGTTATGTTTTTTGGGCTCCAGAAAACTGATATATTCCATAGGTAGTGTTTTTGCATTTTTTTGTGATGTGGTTTGGTAATTATTGTAGCCTCTAAGAGTATTGGTGGAAATATTGATATTCCAGTATATAAAAATACAATAGGATTTTTTATCCTAAAACCATCATTTTCTTGTCACTTCACATTCATTCAAGTGCGATTATACATCATAGAAAAACTAGTGCATTATTGGTTAATTAATCATGAATCATTTTGTTGTTGTTATCTGATGGAAGGGGTTGTTTATTCATTGTGTTCATAGTTTTGAGGTTTGGGAAGTTGGTTAGTAATCGAGTCTTATTTAGATGGAAGGTAGTATTGTATTGTGTTGGAGAGGACATTTTGGGGGTATAAAGTGTCAACATAGGGATCTTGTGACACCACCAATGTCACTATTATATGGAAATATATTATTAGGATGGATTATCCCATAGAGTTAGAGGGGTTTTTGGATGAAAAGGTGAAAATTTTGGGAGTTTTTCCAGGTCACATGGTTATGGTGAATAGTTAAACTAACCATGAAACCTATTTTTTCTATCCATATAGATATTAGTAGTGAAAATTTATATGGTTACCACGAAATTTGGTTAACCATGTAGGTATACCGTGAAACCCACTCTAAGAGTGGTACCTGTTTTATTTTTTTCCGTATTTTTAATTGTGGGTTCCTTTTTTAACTCCTCCATTCGTTCCCATTATATGTATAACCACAATAATGGGATTTATTCTCTTCCAAACCCAAAAAAGTTTATTTTTTGAGTGATTATTAGGTGGATCATCATTTGTACCAAGAGGTATTAGATTCTAATTTCTTCATCTCTTAATTTATTCCTTTTTTCTCTAAGATCCTCTAACCCTAGTGTCTGGGTGGGTGAATCTATCTGTTAGGGTTGTTAAATATTTGGGATTCTATTTTTTGAAAGTAATTATTAAACATATGAATTCTCTTCTAGTGTATTTTCTCGAATTCGACTTGAATCCACCACATGAGGTAGGATTTTCCATTTCATTTTTTTAATTAAGTGTTCAATGAATTTTTTATGATTTAAAAGTGTTTTTGAAATAAATTAATGATGTATATGATATATAGTTTTGGTGTAACAAGGTTATTAGTATCATCACATGGTTTCTATTTGGCTGTATATGGGAGATTTTATAATTAATTGGTATTTTGATTTAAAGGAGTTTTTTATGCATAATATATGATTCATAAAATTTAAAATATGATTTTCATTTAAAAAACATTTTCATTGTGTTTTACTCTAAATAAGGCTTTTAATGTTGTTATTGGATTTTTATGATTAAAGGGATTCCATATTTAAAAGGGATGGGGTTGTTTTATAAAGTGAAGCGGAATTTCTCAGGGGCTATTTTATTTTGATTTTTGATGAATTTTAATTCCTTTGGAATTTTGTGTGGATTAAAAAATTATTTAACAATTTATTTCCAAATATATTATATATATATGACAAGATAAAGGAATGGTTGGAAATTTATGATGAGTTTTTTGGTTGATAGATGATTATTCCTTAGTAAATCCAATTTTTCATTATTCTGATTTTGAATAAATCCATGTGATGGATGTTTTTGATGTGATTCATGGTTTTTTCAATCATTTGGGATCTTTAAAAGGGAAGAATGAGTGGTGTGTAAGACATTATTGTGGTGTTATTTCTTGGGTATTTGTTACGGTAATGTGATGATTTTTTTTCATGGAATAAAACTTTTATTTACTATATAAGGAGACTTAGTTTACAAATTGGGATGTAGTGTGATGTTTCAAGGATAGTTGAGATTACAAAATGTCTAGTCTTCCCTAGTTGAATGTAATACTTTGATAGTGGGGTATAACCAATGAGACTATGAAAGATTGATTCAGGTGATGGATGTGTGACTGTTAAACTATCATTTGTAGGTCTACCTTTTCTTATATTATACTTTATCATTAGTCACTATTTCCTTGCCCCATCCTTTGTATCATATGTTATTCCGCTCAATATTTATTGGAATTTGTGTTTATTATTGTTTGGATAGACTTTCTTAGTGCGTTGGACCTTTAATGGGTTTTGGATTGTTGTTTACTATTTTCATTCCATTTGTTCATTGGAATTATGTGTGACATTCGATTACAATAATTTTTTGATTCCATTCTTTCCATAATTATCATTTATTTGGGTGGGTAAATGATTTTAATGGAAAAGGGGAAAATGGATTTCAATTTTTTTTTCTTAATTGGAATTATTTTTAAATTCTTTAAAACATATTGGGTTTTACTTTCATAAGTGAAGTGTTTAAAATAGAAATTATTATCTTTTAATATTAACACAGTTTTGGTAAAAAATCATTCTCGCATTTTTTTTAAATGTTTTGATATGAGAAAGTTCATGTTCTATGTTTTGGTTTACTCTCGTATCATGTAAAAGGAAATTGATACCTTTATTTCTATATTAATTTTAAACTGGGAAACTTGAGTTATTTAATAAAATTATTGAATTAGACTCATTGTGGTATCCTACTAGCATCATCTCGAACCTTAAATACTCATGTTGGTTAGTGTATATTATTCCTTTCTAATGCAGGTTTCTTCAGGTCTCTTATTTCTATTTTGATCTAGGGTAATTTTCCATGGGAGGAAGGTCATCATTGGAATTATGGTGGTAACATGAGTTTCAAATGGAGATGGTTATTATTCCATTGGTTTCATGGGACCAATTTCTTGGAGTTTTGTGCCATAATTTTTGGAGTTATTTCATTTTCCTTTTAGCTTTCGTTATATTATCATATTATTTGTGTTCAATGTCTATCAACATGATATTTACGTTGGAATTCGCCACTGTATAATTATTTTTATGCCTTTTATTGATGTTTATATTTGGGTTCTTGAGGGTGAAACTATCCCCAATGTTTATGTTTTATACCCTTGACTATTGTCATTAGCCCAAGGGGATGAGGGACACCCATGAGGAATATGGAGGGATGGATCAGGAATTGGTCTAGTTGGAAGCCTTGCCTAGTTCATTAAAAAATTGTATCGAATCCCATTTTACATGATGGGCCCCTGGGTTTTTGAGATTCAGTTTCTTGTTATTTGGGAGTTATGGATAGAAAGGTGATAGGACCATCAAGACATGGGAGACTAGTCCAGAGAAGTTACTAACCATCTCTTCCTTATGTTTAACCTCATGATTTCATGGGGTTTTGGGTGTTTTACCATGATTTTGAGTTTTATGCTTGGTTATTTATTTTAATTTTTTTATGGTTTTATATTACTATGAGTTTTTGAGAGATATTTTGAGATATACTGGGCGATTAGTCATTTTAGGGTGAAATGGGAAGGAACTAAAATGGATCAAATTTAAGGTGATTAATCTATCAAACTTTAATATGAGATGTATTCTATTCTCGATAACATCCAATGAAACTCACATTGTTGGATTACATGGTAGAAATTTGTGATGTCCTATAAACACTGTATTCAGGGAATGTTTCAACCTAACATATTGTGTCCTTATTCAATAATGGGACACCCTTGAGTTATTTTAATGCTATATCTTAAAGAATTTCAATAATTTGTAAAGTTATTTATTTACCTATACAACATGGATATATATGTGAAATCTTCATTTATGTAATCACTATACATGTTGAAAACTCTGTCGCAGATTAATTTTAAATCATGGATCAATGGATCCAAATAAAAATGAAAATCATTACCTGGCTGTTTTGGTTCTAATACAAGAAAACACAACATAATGTATTTTCATTTCATAAATAAATAGGGTGAACTATTATAATTTAGAAACATAATATTCCATACACAATGATTTTTTTATTTATAAACCAAAAGGTTCACTGTATTTGTTGATAGTTCCAAATAAAGGATTCTACGATCATCTCTTAATTTAGTGATCAATTTTAAAAAACTAATTATTGTCTGATAGTTGATTATTTTCACCATATTTATTTCATGTATCTCTTTTACACATCAATTTCCTTTTAGTTTCTTCACCCCCATAGGGGCACCTAATCCTTGTAATTAATAAAATGTACCATAAAACATTCAAAGGAATTCATTCTCCATTATTTTTTACATACTCGTCACACTTTGGGATTTTTTCAATTCATGTTCCTTGAGAAATAGTATATTGTATTTTTTATAGTAATGAATTATTTCAAATATCGTCGCCTTTGAACATTTCATTTTTTAGCATCTTATGTGTGGTATGGAATCTCAATATCTTCCTGCTGCATTTCATTCAAGAGAGAAAGTAGTTCAATAAATCTGCTTCCACTCCATACATTTCTAAATTTTACATTATATATCTTCAATACGGCTGACAATGATGTTTATTTAGTACAACCATCCTAAAATAAAATCTTTTCAAATCACTTTAACTCCTAAAACATCTTTTAAAATTAGAAATATAATCTTCAACTGTCGTTATCATTTAGTTACTATAAAATTTTTCATCATTTACACATATAATTATATTCTTAATATAATATTCATCATTATTCAAACTTTTAATCATATTACATGATCCATAGAATGCAATGTTATCCTAGTCAGTAGCTACATTCAGTAATTCCATGTGTTCAGTCCAACATTTATAATATCAACCTATTCCATTATAGTTCAAGAGTTCTAAAAACTCCCATGAACAAATTAGACTTGAATAATAATAGCGGAAACATATGAAAAGAATATAAGAAGTGCAAAATGCATGATATTTTGAAAACATGATAAACTATTTAACCCCATATATAAGTCATAGTGAGAAGGTAAAATAAAAATAGCTGGTAAATTTCAATTTAATAAACAATAAAAAAATAGATGTTATAAAATTTATTGAAATGAAAGAAAGAAATTGATATAATAAAATTTTATCACATTATAAATAATAATAAAGAAATATTGTGAAGGGGATGTATAAAGTAATGTGAAAAAGTAAATGGACATGTGTAATTTATGAAAAAGGTTTAGAATATTTCCTTAAGGTACCCAAATGAATTTTTACCAAAATAATGACAATGAGGTTAAATATGATAATAATCTTGGTTTGAGAGGGAAATATGAAAATTAAAAACCTTGGTTTTAATAGAAACAAAGAACCATAAAAATACTTCTTTTAACATAATTGTGGGAACCACAATCCCTTGGTTTGAATGGAGAACCAATATGTTAACACCATGGTTTGAATGGATAACCAATAAAAAAATAGAGGGAGAAAAATATATATTACATATATATTAGAAATCCCATTATAGGGAATGACATTGAATCACTCTTGAATGAATTATAACAAGATATAGATAGAGATAGTCAAAGATAAGAAGCGAGGGCCAAATAGATTTAACCAAATATGCTCAATATGATGAGAGAGAAGATAAATTTTATGAAATAATAATAATATTGATGTTACTTATGAATAATTCAATGAATAATGATCCCTTATTGATTTGATTCATTGATCACCTCTAATGATAGCTTTCATGGATCCCCTATTAAAAAGGATGAGGACGATGTATATTTAGAGATCTTGAAAGATTATAAAGTTTTTGAAGATTAAAGATCATTTCACATAATGAGCGTAATGTTTGGATGAAGTTAAATTCCTCTCAAATCCTATTAAATAGCCTCTATATAGTAATGGGGTGCAATAAATCAATCAAGGGAAATTAATACCCAGAATGGAATATGTTTTTCCATAATAAATTCTTCCTCAGGCTAGCCTCTTCTAGATAGCCTTCATGAAGCCATCATATACCTAGTATCCTCAACCAAGAAGTCGATGAGATTCCTAAATAATCCTAAAATATATTTTCTACCACTGATTGGGTAGTGACTCCCATTATCTTTCTATTGATCTATTTTGAAAATTTCTCGTTCTAACATTAGTTACTGGCTATCTGATAGAATTGCACTAGAAAAATGGTGATACATTATTGTGGATGAATCGTTAAATTCACATTAAACCTATTTTTAAGACATATTTGGTCTGTATACCTTCCTATAATTATAAAAAACAAAAAAATTATAAAACATGAAATTGTTTATAAAAAAATTAATGTATAATGACCATTAAAAAATATGAAGATAGTTAACAATCTCTCAATTTTAGATAATAAAAAATAGTTTGAATAAACATCAAGATAAGAGAGAAGAAAATATAAAAAGGTAATATTATAATTAATAAATGATAAAAAATGTTTTATAATTTTAATCTTTGTAAGAAATTCCTCATACTAGATGAATTATCAAATAAAAGAAATAACATTTCATCTTTTACATCCATCTAACACTTCTCCCACTTAATAAAAATCCCCATTGAGATTACCAAAATGGAACATTAAAAGTACGATGGTTAGAAAGATATGTTAAGTTAATATAATGTGAATAAAATTTGAAAACAAGAAATATTCATGATATAGAGATTTTACAATTATGCTCAAGAATCCTTGTAGAAATATATTCAACTAATTTACAATGGATTTTCAAAGAATGTGATCATTACCAGAGATAAATAGTTAAAAATAAATTTTAAAAAATGAAATTAAATATTATTATATAATATATCGGATATAATGAGAGTGCCCTATAAACAACACCGAATATAAAATAAGTATATCCTAAAATAATATTTATCTGAGTAAAGTATTTAAGATAAAAAATTGAGATAAAATATTCAATATATATAAAAAATATAATAGAGAAACTGAAAATTTAATTATATTTTGTGAAAAATATTACAAGAAGTAAAACACATAAAATAAATAAGGATCCCCCCAAATATATAAACATTTTGATAAAGGGATAATAATCAAAATACAATGGGTAAAAAAACATAAAAAGAAATGAAAATGAAGAGAGAAATTATTTTTGAAAATGGAATTAGGAAATTAAAAAAATATATTCTAAATTTCATAAATCCCCAAAAAACATAATAATTGTAGGGAGAAAGTGGAAATTTAAAATAACAAATAAAACAGAAAAAATTCAAAAGATTAAAATGAATAGAAGATAAAATATAAAAATATATTCTCTCCCCTTTTGAGAAATAAAGCATATATAAAATATTAGATTTTA
The DNA here is from genome assembly GCA_963277665.1 of Viscum album. Classification (NCBI taxonomy): domain Eukaryota; kingdom Viridiplantae; phylum Streptophyta; class Magnoliopsida; order Santalales; family Viscaceae; genus Viscum; species Viscum album. The sequence continues at coordinate 1,082,381,792 of OY728131.1, read as the reverse complement.
AAAATAGATTCAAGAGATAACATAAATAAAAAAGGAAAAGTGAATTTTTCAATGTTGATAATGTGTTATTTACAAATCTTCTCTATGTAGGAAAGATCTAGGTTTCATACACATGGATTATAGAACATAAATATCATGGTGGAAAGTGTTGATCAATCAATTTAACAGGTAAAACACCATTTTTTTAACATAACCCACCATTTGATAGATGAATGTGGTTTGGTAGAATACCTATATAATATATTAAAGACAAGTGCCTTTTTTAACCCATATTTTGGATATGGTATTGTAAAATAATAAACATTTACAAGGTGAATCAATTTTGGGTCCACAATGATTATATCCATGGGATTTGAGAACCCAAACATGTTTTTAATAAGATTTTATTTTAGAAAATTTTAATAAATATGAATTTTTTCTAGTCTACCATATTTAAACATTTTAAAATTAAATTCATAGATTAAATGACCATATTTTTTACACAAAATACATAATTTATATAGAGAAATACCTTTCACAAATGAAGTATTTTTTAACGAATTTGGATTACTATATGAAAAACAAAAACCATTATTATTTAAATTAATTAATTGAAAAAACAAGGATCATATGAAGATATTTTTCACGTTGAGGGAATTTTGAAATAAATATTCTGATATCCTTGATTTTATATTCTAAAATAGGGATATCATGTTTTTTAAAATTTAAAAATCAAATCATACTTTTCCATTAAAATAAGATCAGTCCCATTAAAAAAGAATATTTTTCTCATAAAAAATATTTATATTTATTTGAATGATTTTAAAATTTTGAAATATATTCATTAAAAATTTATCAATTTCATATTTTTAATAATAAGAGCATCAAAAAGTAGATAAGGTGGTGTAATATTTATTATTTAAACTACTACTTACCGTTACTTTTTCCATGATACATTTTAGATATGATTCACTCAAGGAAGATGAGTTTATCAAATGACCACATACACTCCAGGTTGAGACTCTTAAATCCCTCTTTAATTTATTCTTATATTTATAATTTTTATTAAAGGTATAATTCATCTTGATGTAAATGAAGAAAGTAACTTTTCCAAGATCAATTTCATATTTAAATTTGGAATATCAATCGATCATTTCGTCATCCACAATTTGTGTTGGGAAAAAATCCCTCAAGGTATCATTGAATCATTTTTAGGTGATTGTGTTTTTCTGACAAAGTGGACATCTATGTGGTGATTGTTGTCAAAGAAAACAATGACATTAAAATTTGTTGACAAAGGGGATTTTATGGTGGAATGACGAGTTCAAAAATTGTGGTCAACGATCCGTGTTGGATTCAAGAACGTAGAAAATGGAATGGATGATCTGGAGGCAGTATAAAAAGAACAGATACAAGGTGGCGCCGTTTTCCAGTGTTTTCCAAATTTTTGGGCCTGAAAATCAACAAATGACGAAAAGTGGTTTTGGAAAAGGGACTTGCACACCGTGTACATGAAGGCTTAGAGACTTGCGCACCATATGTTTTTCAAGATCAGGACATAAAAATATGGAAAAGGAAAGAGTGTCGAGCAAGTATTGGGTTGGTCGGGCAAGTGACTTGCGTACCATGAAGAGACTTGCGCGCCGATACTTATAAGGATAGGAAACTTGCGCGCCACTTGTCCTTCGGGATCAGATCATCAAAATATTGAAAAGAAAGAAGGTGTGACCAAGTTTTTAAGTTGGTCACGCAAGTGTCTAGGGGGACAGAAGACTTGCACGCTGAAACTTGATCATCGAAAGGTGAATTGCACGCCATCGCGCAGGGTGTTCAAATGCCTATAAATACAAGACTACGCCTCATCATTTTTAGGGGAGTTCAACACTAAGAAAGATCAGAGATCTCGTCACGAAGGTGTGGTTGTCACGCAAGTGGTGGTGTGTCGTGCAAGTAAGACTTGCGCGCTAGATTTGAAGAAGGGAGATTGTTGATTGTTGTGCGCCAATGTTGGTTTGGGAGTAAAGGGAAGTGCGTCACACAAGTTTGGAGTTGAAGAAGCTTGTGTCGCTCAAGTGTCTGAGGTGGACCTTTGCACCTATTGTGACTTGTGCACCAATACTTGTGCTCCGGGTTAGACCAATGTGCCAAGTAAGGTTTATTCACAATGGTTATTCAGGGCTATGTGAAGGCTGGAAGATTACCTGATACCTTCGGTGTAAAGAGAAATTCATCTACGGGTGAAAATTGGACTTCAACAGAGCATTCACATACAATAGAGAATTTATTCATTAGAGATAATTAAGAGATCTACAAGTCTATAAATTTTTAGTGGATCCTTTCCAGAGTAGTGAGCAAAGGAAGAGGAAGAAGGTGATCATCTCCACCGGTAGTGATCCAGAGAGAGGGAAACATGGTGTGACCCTTGGGAAAGCAGTGAGCTGACCCTAAACCCTGTGAAGGAAGTGAGACTGGGATAGAGTGACTTTGCTTGAACCTTGTAATCCATAACTAGTGATGTTTAGTGGAATTTGGAATGACCGACAACCTGTCGGCGTATGCTCCTTGGATGTAGCCCTTAGTGGTGAACCAAGTAAAAATTGTTGTGTCCTATTCTTGCTTCACTTTCTGTTTATATTGTGCAACAGGAAAGAGAGAGAAGAGTGTTTTTCTTAACATCGAAACAAGATAATAACGAGCTTTAATTTTAAATTAGTCATACCCTGATTCACCCCCTATCAGGGTATTCAACCTTGTGGACCTAACAAATTGTATCAAAGGGAAAGTTTGATATTTTTTCTTCTCTCAATGGAGGTCACTAATCATAATGGGATTCTGATCTTTGACAGATTTAATTTTCATATATGGAAGAATTGAATGCAACACTATTTCTGATCTTTGGGAATGGATGTGTTTTTTAGCAACTATGCATGGTATCACAGCTGATATTAATAGTGGTGCATTATCAAAAGCTCAACATAGAGAGTTGGATTCTAATTCAAAGAAATCAATGCCTTAGGGGAATCCCTTTACAATCCCATTTATACAAAGATGATGTCATTCGAAAATTTAAATGCTTTGTGGGAAAATCTGTTGAATATTTATGAAGGGGATATAATGTTCAGAGAGGAAAAGCAGCAAGTGTTGTTGAACAAGTACGAAGATCTGATAATGAACCCAAATGAGTCTGCTGATGCATTATTTGACTAGGTAAATGATGTGGTAGAAGACATGCGAGGTCTTGGTGAAACTATCGAAGACATAGAAATTTTGAAGTTCATCTTGAGAATAATTCCACCTCGGTTCAATCTGAAAGTTTCTGTTTTGGAAAATAAAGACCCGAATGAATTGACCTTGGATAACCTATACAACACCCTTGTTTCATATGAAATGATAAATGATGATAATGACTCTGTGGAAAAGAGTAAATCCAAAGAGGTGGCATTTAAGCCCATGACGAATCTCACTATTAAAGATTCTCAAGAGGAATAAGAGACATATGAGGTAATGTCATTCCTCCCCTCAGACCTTCAAAGATGAAAAGGAAAATTCAAAGGGACACTTCTTCTTGAATGCTTTATATGTGGAAAGGTTGGACATCTAATAGCATGATGCACCGAAAAGTTTCAAGAAGAAAATGATGAAGATGATGTTGAAATTCCCAAGAAGATATATTCAGCCTATGTGAAAGGGAAGAAGTAGTTCAAGAGAAATTTCTTCAAGAGGAAGAATCTTATTTCACATGAAATAGATAGTTCAGATGATTCTGAGGTTGAAGAGGTTGAGGAGATTGAAAACCGCAAAGATCATGGAGAAAATGCTATGGTGGTGGTCGTTGGTAGTTCTCATGAAAAGGAAGAAACTGACGCTGGAGAAGAAGAAGAAGAATTTGAAGGAAGAGTTGATATAGAAGCTTAGTTGCAATCATCTCTTGAGGAGATAGATATTTGGAGATCAAAAATGAAGAAAGCTAATAAAGTGGTTTGTGATGCCAAAATCTATATGCAACAACAGGATGAAGAAAATTCTAAGCTGTTAGAAGAAATTAAAAGACAAAAAATTTCAACACCAGAGAGCTCTTTAAATAGTGTTGAGTATAAGCTTAAAATTGAGGAAAAAAGATGGAAATTGATCGTTTGACTAACACTGGAATGGATAAGGTCAGACTTATCAAAGATATTGAAGAAGAAGTAATCAGTCAGCGACGAAAAATGAAGGATTAAGAAAAACTCTTGACCTCAAATGTGTTTTCAGGAAAGTAGGTCATTCCGAAGACCGAAAAGGTAAAAGAAGAGCCTAGTTGTTCAGTAGGAATGAAGCTGCAATTGATATCAGACGTTAAGGCTGATTTAGGGCTTGATAAGAAGAAAAAATCTGTGGTAATTGAAATCCGACCGCAAACACCTGTCCCAAAATTGAAGGATGATTTGGGCACAAAGAAGAATCATAATATTCAGAAATCCCAAGGGGAAAATCGTAGTATTGAAGCAACACGAAGGAATGCATCTTATATCAGGTGTTATTGTTGTGGAATGATGGGATATTAATAGTATGTGTGTTCGATATCCAAGAGATATCGAAGGGAATAAGAACACAGGTGGCAGCCAAATAGAGAACAGTTTTCCAGAACATATTTCGAAGGACACTGTTTTTGGTGCTGTGGATTTGGGCACATGTCTAGGTACTGCACTTCAACCATACAGATAAATGTGCCAAATCATAATCAAAACATTTGCAAGCAGTAGATCAATAAACTAGCATGTGACTTAAAAATGTAGAACAGATTTGCGTCTTTGCAAGATGAAGCTGGTCCATCATACTGTGAGAAATAACATAAGTCTCAATCCATGCCGAGTGTGAAGGAAAACGTATAGACCATGCAAAAGAAAAATGAGAAGGCTGTGGTGGTAGAAATTTTCCTTAAGGCATCAGATTGATCTGGTGTGTGGATCATTGATAGTGGTTGTACTTCCCACAAGACAGGTAATAAGGATCTTGCTACAATAATAAAATATGACAAAGAATGAGATGTCAAATTCGAAAACGATGAAGGCCTGAAGGTTATTAGATCAAGAAAATCCATGTTTAGGGGAAAAGAAATGAGAAGTAGTGATGTCTAAGTTGTAGAGGGTCTTAGTCATAACTTTCTCAGTGTCAGTCAACTATGTGACTTTGGGCAATCTATCCAATTTACCAAGAAGATGCATGTTTTCAAAGGAAAATATAGAGCAGTTGTTCTACAGGGAAAAAGAACAAAGGTAAATATTTACATTGTCGGTGGGTAAGAAGATACATGCCTTTTATCCATAGTGGAAGAAAACCAGTTGTGACATATGCGACTTCGTCATCTATGCCAACCATCCATGGATGATCGGGTAAATTGTAATACTACTAGATACCTTCCCAAACTATCATGTGATCGAACTCATATGTGTGATTATTTCCAACAAGAGATGATCATCAGAAAGAAATACATTCCAAAGAAACAGAAATCAACTAGATTACTTGAATTGGTGCATCATTATGTATGTGTACCAATCTCACCACGAGCTATAAATGGGAAAAGGTACAATGTTCTTTTCATTGATGATTATAGAAGAATGTCCTGGGTATTTGTCTTTACCCATAAGACGGAGGCGTTTAGTTGCATAAAGCAGTATAGGATGGAATCATAAAGGATTATGGGGTAGAAAAATTCTAATGTTTCATACTAATAATGGTATGGAATTAACAAATAGTCAAATCGAAAAATGTCTCGAGAAACACGGGATAAGGCATCAAGTTTCATCAGTGAGAACTCCCCAACAAAATGAAGTGGTTGAGAGATGAAATTAGATCATCAAAAACATGGCCAGAACGAAGCTTATTGAAAAGTACCTACTAAAGAAGTTTTGGAAGGAAGTAGTTTTGACATCAGTATATATTTTTAACAGTTCTCTGTTGTGTCCGATGGAAGGGAAGAATCCGTATGAAATGTGGTACGGAAAGAAGCCAATGCTGAAATACTTTCGAATAATTGGGAGTAAGTTCTTTATTCTCAATAAAGAAAATCATAGGAATTTTTAGTCACGAGGTGATGAGGGGATATTCCTTGACTACTTAGGGAAAATCAAGCATATAAATGTTTCAACAAAAGGCTGGGAAATTTTTTTGATAGCAATGTTTTCACTATAATTGAAAATGAATAGAATACTCAACGACCCATTGAAAAATTTCTGGATGAATGTGATGATTAGGTAAGAAAAACAGGGGGAGCAGAAGTGGAAGTGGCCTACTCAGAAGAAGATACTGATGACGAACAAGAAAGTGTCAAGTCTGTGACTGCAAGGAAGACAACGAGTCGAGCTAAAATTGATAGGCAGAATATCATTGGTGATCTGACAACTCCATTTCAGACTTGAAGAATTAAATCATTACAAAAAACATCATTTTTATCATAGGTGGAGCCAAAATGTTTTTCCGATGCAGCTAAATATGAAAACTGCATTCGGGCTATGAATGAAGAGTTTGAACAAATTGAGAAGAACCAGACATGGGAGATTGTATCAAGGCCAGCAGACAAGAATTTCATCGGGACTAAATGGGTCTATCATAACAAGATGGATGAAGATGTCACATTTATTTGGAACAAATCACGTCTAGTGTGCAAGGGATAATCCCAGATATAGGTAATAGATGTTGATGAGACATTTGCACTGGTTGCAAGGCTGGAGACAATAAGACTATTTTTGGCCATAGTAGTGCAAAGAAAGTTCAAAGTGTTCCAGATGGATGTCAAATCCACATTCTTGAATGGTGTTCTAGAAGAGGATGTGTATATTGAAAAGCCAGATGATTTTCCCATTCACGAGGATGAGAACAAATTTTACAGGCTGAAAAAGGCGTTGTATTGGCTGAAACAAGAACCAAGAGCATGGTACTCAAGTCTTGATCAGTTCTTGAAGAAGCTTGGTTTCTAGTGTGGGGGAGTTGATTACAATCTCTATATTAGAAATGACAGTAGTAAAATTATAATGGTGTTGGTGTATGTCGATGACATAATATTTGCTGGATCAGATGAAGCTCAATGCAGACAGTTTTCTGAATTCATGAAATGCGAGTTTGAAATGTTAATGATTGGAGAGATAAAATTTTTCCTTGGTCTATAGGTGACACAAATAAGGAATGGAACATTAATTTCTCAATCCAAATATGCCAAGGAGGTTTTAAGATGGTTTGGCATGGAGAATTACAAGGATATAAAAACTCTGGTTTCTACCCGGATGAAATTATCAGAAGATAAGGATGGAAAGGCCGTTAATATAACAATATACAGGAAAATTATTGGAAGTTTGTTGTACATGACCATGACAAGGCCTGATATTGTTTTCGCCACATGCCAAGCAGTGAGATATCATAGTAATACCGAGGAAATCCACATGATTTTAGTGAAATGAATACTTCGATATATCAAAGGCACCATGGATTTCGGTCTGATGTATAATGACAAATCTCAATTAGTGTTATTGGGTTACATAGATGCAGATTGGGCCGGATCAGCATATGACAGAAAATCAATGCCAGAAGGTGAATTATATCTTGGGGGATTGTGTATTTCTTTGCTAAGAAAGAATCAAGATTGCATTTCATTGAGCACCACAGAGGCTGAGTATATTGCGGCCACTCAAGAATGTAAACATCTATTCTGGATGAAGCAGCAGCTTGAAGATATGGGAGTTGAAGTGAAGTCTCTGATCAAAATCAAGTGTGATAACTCATGTTCTATAAATATCAGAAAAAATCTCATCCATCACTTAAGGGAGAAGCGCGTTGAGATAAAGTATCATTTTATAAAGGATAAGGTTTATCAGCGAATTGTGAAGATGGAGTATGAACCTATAGAGCTACAGGTTGCAGACATTCTGAAAAAGGCCTTACCCATGGAAGCTTTTGAGAGGCATTGACTATCTCTGGGAGTTCAGTCGACTCCCCGTACTTGAAAGTGTGTGGATGTGGAACCCACCCCATCTCCCTAAGGTATGATGTGTTTTCCCTAATTTGATGATATGTTTTCTCTCTTCTATTAAAGAATGAAAAGGAGTGTCCTTTGGGTTCATTGACAAAGGGGGAGAATAATGAATTGTTCAAGGGGGAGACAGTGTGGCTATTTGATAAATCATGAATGATATGGGGAGAAGTTGACAGGTGGATATGCCAGATAGGGGGAGTTGAAGCTAGTTGAATGTGTTTAACAAGATCTTGGATTGTAAAACACAAGAAATAGGGTGAAAGAACTTTCGAAGCTGACAAGAGTTGAAGCTGTAAGTAGAAAGGGGGAGAGTAGTAATTCACATGATGCTAGAAGTGATCGATCAAAGAATAGATATCAGGATATCCTAGGATCATGATAAAAGCAGAAGAGTGATGTTGGAATGTGGTAAAAATATTTCCAAAACATGTTATCAGTTTGGTATAAATTGGTATCAGTTTGGTTTCCACAAAGGATTCTAGAGTTAAAGTGATTCATTGATGAGCTTTTCATTTACTCTTGTTTGTCATGCCGAGTAATGCTCATGTGGGAATAGAGTATGTGTTTAGTAAATCCTTGATCGCTATCAGAATCGCAAAAGGCGAATGGTGGATGAAGAATTAACGATGTATCTTTTCATGGAAGAGTTGTCAACAAACCCAAAGGGGGAGATTTTTGGGCAAAAATCCCTCAAGGTATCATTGAATCATTTTTTAGGTGATTGTGTTTTTTGACAAAGTGGACATCTATGTGGTGATTTTTGACAAAGCAAAACAATGAAATACAAATTAGTTGAATAAGGGGATTTCATTATGGAATGTCAACTTCGAAAACTATGGTCAATGATCCATGTAGGATTCAAGAATTTTGACAAAGGAATGGATGATATGGAGGTGGTTCAAAAAGAATAGATACAACGTGGCACCGTTTTCAAGTGTTTGCCAAATTTTTGGGCCTGAAAATCATAAAATGAAGAAAAGTGGTTTTTGGCAATGGGACTTGCGCACAGTGTACTTGAAAGATTGGAGACTTGCGCACCATATGTTTTTCAACATCAGGACATCAAAATAGAGAAAATAAAAGAGGGTCGCGCAAGTATTGGGTTGGTTGCGCAAGTGACTTGCGCGTCGTGAAGAGACTTGCGCACCGATGCCTAGAAGGATTGGAAACTTGTGCAACAATTGTTCTTCGGGATCAAATCATTAAAATATGGAAATGAAAGAAGGGGTGCCCATGTTTTTAGGTTGGTCGTGCAAGTGTCTAGGGGGACAGGAGACTTTCACGCTAAAACTTGCGTGCCGAAACGTGACTTGCGCACCATCTTTCAGGGTGTTCAAATGCATATAAATACAGTACCACCCCTCCTAATTTTTAATGGAGTCCAACACTTAGAAAAATCAAAGCTCCTGTCGCCCAGGTGTGGTGTTCGCGCAATTGGTGGTGTGTCGCGGAAGTAAGAGTAACACATCAGATTTAAAGAAGGTTGATTTTTGTCTCTTGCACGCCAATGTTGGTTTGAGCGTAAAGGGAAGTGCATCATGTAATATGGGAGTTGAAGAAGATTGTGTTGTGCAAGTGTCTGAGGTGGACCTTGGCACCTGTTGTGACTTGCATGCCGATACTTGCACAACGGGTTAGACCAACGAGCCAAGTAAGGTTGATTCACGGTGCTTATTCAGGGCTGTGTGAATGCTGAAAGATTTCCAGATACCTTCGGTGCAAATAGAAATTTATCTACGGGTGAATGTTGGACATCAACAGAGAATTCACATACAACAGAGGATGTATTCATTAAATATAATGAAGATACCTACAAGTCTATAAACTATTATTGGATCCTTTCTAGAGTAGTGATCAATGGAAGAGGAAGAAGGTGATCCTCTCCACTGGTAGTGAGCCCGAGAGAGAGAGAAACAAGGAGTGACCCTTGAGAAAGCATTGAGTTGACCCTAAAACATGTAAAGGCAGTGAGCCTGGGACTGAGTGAATGTGCCTGAACCTTGTAATCCATTGCTAGTGATGTTTAGTAGAATTTATTATGACCGAAAACCTGTCGGCATATGCTCCTCGGACGTAGCCCTTAGCGGTGAACAAAGTAAATATTGGTGTGTCCGCTGCTTGCTTCACAATCTGTTTATATTGTGCAACATGAAAGAGAGAGAAGATTGGTTTTCTAAACAACGAAACAAGATTAGAACGAGCTTTAATTTTAAATTAGTCATACCCTGATTCACCTCCCTCTTAGGGTATTCAACCTTCTGGACATAACAATTTTGGAAGAGTTTTAATTGATTATATTGAATTTGATAGTCTATTTTAGTTTGTTTTATTCAATGAATTATTTTTGTCATGGAAAAGATACATATAAAGGATACCAAATTTCCTGAGCCATTTTTTATAACAAATGTGATTGAATTTATTTCTATTTAATCATCAATATAAAACATGCATTGATTTTCTATGATGTTTAATTATAAAATGTATTGGGGAGTCAAATTTTCCTATGATATATTTTGAAGCTAAAATAATTTTAAACAAATTATATAAATAGGATAGCTGATACAGCTATGAAAAGTAGAAATTTAAGTTTTATAATAATAATAATAACTACCATAATATATATAGAATAGCCCAAGGAGTTTCCTTCAAGAACCATCATGGTTGTTTGAAAAGTAAATTTGTAAATGATATCTTAATTTTTAAATTTAGTCAAATATTTCAATTACAATAACATTAAATGAATATGAATTTAAATCAATTGAACTAATTAAAACTCAATTGATACCAAATATAGGTCTAAGTGGGAAGTTATAATGGTATGAGGGTGGTTTTTCCTTTTAAAAATAAAACAAATTTTTTTATAAAAGACATGATGATAAAATCAATAAATTAATATAATCAATGTTTAAAATAGTATAAATAATACCAAGGAAATAATTGAAAATAGGTATGGATGTTAAGGTGAGGAAATTAAACTGACATTTAATTTTTTAATCATATTTATAGAGTTACCTGAAGGTACACATATATATCATTCATGTTGGAATGATCTTGAGGTTCAATATATTAATCCCCTTGGTTTGAATAGGAACCATGAAACAAAAAACTATTAGTTTAAATGGAAATGGTGAACCTAAATAACATTTATTTAATCATAATATAAATAAATTCAATCCTATTGATGAAATGGAGAACCTAGAATCAAAATCCTTAGTTTTAATGGATGAAAAATAACCAAATAAATTGGGGAAGAAACTAAATATATGAAATTCTTAATATTAACAATATTACAATGGAAAATATTCACTCACTCATGAAAGAATTATAAAAATATTGAAATGGAGAGAGTTAGGGAGAATAAGTGAGAGGTAAGGGGTTTTCGAAAATAAGTTCAATAGGATGAGAGGTAAAGACACAAAAGATGATAGAATAAGAAGGTTGATGGTGCATAGGATGAAGTCATTAAAGAAAATGGCCATATTAATTAGGTTCCATTGTAGAGACCTGAAACTTGTCGTACATAGAAATTACATTACTTATGAGAAATACTTAATACATAACAAAAACAAACACACAATAACCATAATAGTTTAGTGTCTTTGGAAACTTGGAACGTAATCTTCTAATCGTGGTGAAAGATCTTCAACATCTCCCATAAATATCTTCCCCTTATTTTTTTGTTACCTTAAACTTTTCTTTATATCCTGGGGAAAAGAAAAAATAAAAAGGGTGAGATCAAATGCTCAGTAAGGGTACGCATGGAGAAAATAAAACAAATCATATACATTTGAACATAAAAACATGAACATGATGTTTAAACATCGAAATTTTGAGCAATGACATAAAACATGGAATTACGTAAGGCATAGATCAAAATAGAACATCAATAATGATAAAATAGCTTGTAAATAAAACTTTTAATTGTGGAAAAACATTAATCACATGATATTATTTCCATATTAGTCAAGGCATTGCTTCCAAGACCATATTAGTGGACAATGTATCTTTTTGAATTGAGTTCACTCCTCGTTCCAGTCCTGTATTACTGAATCGGATTAACTTACCATTCAATCCATGTCTATCTCATTAGATATAAATCTTTACCCAATGCATTGGAGGGAGATATAGGTCCCACCCATCTCATAATGAAATCATTCTTACCTATTCCACAACATAAACATAAATCATTTATCATAACCCAAAGAATAAAATGGGCTTCATAAACATCATCCCATCATAACCCAATGAATAAAATGGGTTTTATAAACATCATCCCATCATAACATAATCCATAAAAAATGGATATCATTTCATCATAAGAAGAATCAAACCATGTAAATAATAGATACATTATACTTGAAACATAATTATACTAAATAATGTCATCTTAGATGGAAAATAGTTTTGACAAAACACTTGAAATGAATTCTTGAGGAAAATATCCTTTCTTCTTCAAAATCATTTTCTTTTCACAAAATGCCAGGAAATTTTAAAATAAAAAGAATTTTTTTGAAAATAATAATGAAATATTGTATAGTAAGCTTCATGAAAATGAGGCTTTATGAAACCGTAAAAATCCATTCATTCCATATAAGTTAAAAATAACATTCTCCTCGTACTTTTGTCGGAAAAGTTAAATAGTACCTTATATGGTAACCAAAGGAATGATTCCATTCATAAAATGTGGTGAAAAGTCAAAAAGGGTAAAAATGACTTTAAAAATTCATGTAAAAATAGTAGTAATTTTATAAAAACATTTTTAGAAAACATGGTCATGGATGATAAATGTAAACCCAGTAAATACTTACATATAAGCAATCTCGGATAAAAAAATGAGATTGAAAATTTATCCCTTACATTAGGTCTGATATGCTTCATAGGTATCCGAACCTCCTGTATAATTATTTAAATAATTTCATTGAATTATTAGAGAATCATATTCATTTTTTTTATATAATATATGGTTCACTTATGACTTTATATTACCCGTTCTTTTGTAAGTTCAATGTTAAAGCAGTGTTTTGGGTAAAATCGTTTTATTTATTGTACATGTTTGGACTTGTTGTTCTTGATATGATGACTTATATCCTGATTTAATTAATTTATTAATTTAAAACATTATTTATATGTAATATTTATTCAGCATATACCTATATATATGATAGATCGATAAATGGATTGAAATACACCGTTCATGGATATGGTAGGTCGTACGTACGCATGAACGCTGTTGTCATTTCCTTATTGAATTGAATGAAATTAAGTAGATGAAATACATATATATATATATATATACATAAATCCAGTATCATTATTATGTCATATATTTCATCATTACTTAATATATATACTTTATAATCATTCATGAAAGGTTATCATGGAGAATGAATCTCATCGCGTCGTGGAGACGGTAGTCCGTACGTTCGCACGAGCGATGATATCATTCCCATGATCATGGAATTGTATTGAAGTGTATGTATAATATTTCATAATCAATATCACTTTACAATAATCATATATAGTTATTTATTTACACCATTATTCCCATCCAAGTATGGTGGTGGTCGAAAACAGATTACACCACGGCGTGGAGACGGTATTCCGTACATACGCACGTGCACTGATTTCGTTTTCTGTATGATGGATAGATGGTGAAATAAGTTTGTTTCATACTTATAACAACATATCATTATATGAGTGATACTGATGTAATTACTTCATAACGAAACAACTTATGAAGAAGAAGTAGAAGAATAAATAAAAATGAAAGAATCGGTAATGGACATTACCTCTTCTTTGAAGCGCCTCTTCTTAACCTCCTCTTAGGGCACTAAAGATGGTGATTGAATAAGACCAGGACATCTAGGATGTTTCTAGGGAAGTGGATACAAGAAATTGGTAGGGGTTGGCAGAGCATGAAGGCTCAAAGTGGTGTGAGGAAGAGAGGTTGGAGGTGCCCTTTTATAAGGGAGGAGAGAGGCTCCATAGGAAAACATAAAATATTTTTTTATTATAAAGTCATATTCCGTTTTTAATAGCTCCAAATTGATTTATTTAGAAGCTAAGGCGGGGATGGGTCTAAAGCCTCTAATACAATACAATTTAGACAAGTTTAGGTTTCTATTTTAACCTTATCATTTAGATTTAACTTTAAGTTAAATAATTTTACTTTTACCGTGTCTTCTTGTTTTCATACACTATAAGGTTAATAAACATACTATAACAAGAAAAAAGAACACCAAGTTGTTTATTATTAATATATATAACCTTATCTAAGTCATTTGGCTGAACCATATATTTTTTGGAATAAAATAACAATTAATAATATAATATTTGTTTTAAAAGCTATTTTATGTGAATTTTGACACTATTTGGTAATTCATTTTTGTGAAAATCATAACAGAATTATTAGTTCGAAAATATTTAATTAAATCAATACTAACATGTCATATTAACGTATAAAATTGGTGGAATACATAAAAAGTCTCAAATTATATTTATTTGTGTATTTATAACATCAATTATGTCAATATTTCATTAATGAGATAATTACTGCATCATCATTGTGTCATAATTAAATTAAATTATATAAAGTCTAAAAATTATAAATACAAGATAATTTTGTAGTAAATATATTTATATTTATAATTAATATTTATAGTCGAATTTATCGTATGTATAACCCTATATTAAAAATGTGTTAATTATTAAACTTTGATTTTAACTATTTTAACTATTCTTTAAATAAAATAATATTAAATGTCTAAATCCAATCCAAGTGGGCCTAAATGGTCATATTTTACTCATAAGGTTTTTTTTTGTCGAATTACACATATCCAATAGAATTAGGACATGTGTTATGGTAATAATAATATCATTTTTACCCTTAATTACCCTATTTACTTTTAACCGCAGTAAAAAAATGTAAAAAGTTACTATTCACCAAAAACTATTTTCATCTCATTGAACCACATTTTAGTCCTTGATATTAACCGTGTCTCTCGGATTTTTGAAATTCTATTCATAGAAGTGGTAAAATTTCATTTAAATGAAAATGTCAGTTTTTAACTACCACTAAGTGGTTTCACTATTCATCGAAAATTGATGTTTTTATGAAAAACACCAAAAATTAAGCCTAACCATTATTTGATATTCCGAATTCAAAATTGATGTCTATTTTTCCAAATTCAAAACAAAGAAGTGGAATTAATTAATTTTAAAATTAATTCACGTTATCAAAATAAATAGCGTGTTTTTTAGAAACAAAAACTATCAAAAGATTGATACTTGTTTATATCTAATATCAAAGTGAAATTAATTCCAATGAACAACATTGGATTAAATGGTAAAAATATATTCTAATTACACTTTAAAACCAATTAAAAAGATAATCTATCCATATAAATTATTGCGATGAATACAAATTGTTTTTAATTATAATATAGCGTGTTTTTACTATATATTAAAATATGAAAGTTATCAGAATAATATGAAAAATTTATCCAAAGTAAATTTTTATATCCTGATTCCAATGATGAATTTTATTTTGTCAAATTGAACATATAGACATGTCAAAAACAAGATTTAATGTGGGTGTGCCCTCAAATGGCGGGAAAACTGCAATTTTTGAAAAATAAATATTTTACAAGAATAATTTATTTTGTTCTTATACCATATTCTAGAAAATGTGTATGATAAATAATAATGTTATAAAATTCAAAATATAGTTAATAATATTCATAACGGCTAGTCCATAATAATATTATAACAATATATCATTGTTTAGTGAAACCCGGTATTGCGTACTACACACGCTATCGAGGTAGGTCCCGATTGCGTGTAATGAAAGCCAAGAATAGTGTTTCATATACTACAAGATAATGAGGTGTTGCATATAGTAAAATATAATCTTGGTGTAGTGTATAATATAAGATCAAAGAAATTCAAAATAATATATCTCATAAAATCTCGGGGTGTTACATTCTACCCCTCTTAAAATGAATTTCGTCCTCGAAATTCGTCAGGGTTATAAATCGTTTACTATTCATAGAAACCCAAGTCGTAAAAAGGAATAGTGAAACTTAATTTTAAAAAATAAAGTATGAAAGGTAACGATTACCCAAAGTAACTCATCACTGGGTTTCCATATAAGAGAACATAGGTGAAAATATGGATATGGAAGAAAAATCTGACCATCAAGTTCTGATGGAGAGTAGTAGAGAACATGGCTATGAAAAAGTCAACATTCACAAAGAAATAGATTTTTGATGATCTAAGGTACCATCTGATTCATCAGATATAAGGGCACTAGGACAGTATTTTTTGTTTTTCAAGATCATTTCCCTAAAGTTGATGAAATTGGAATTAGAAGAAATACGTTCTTGATTTTGGTAGAGTCTCACCGTTGGTCGTTCCTTGGACAATTTCCACTTCATCTCTTAAAGAAATGAAGTTGAATTTGTCATTCGTGAAGTGTTAGTAGATCATGTGATATAATGATTGGTTATTCCATCTATTTTAAACAAAAGTTTAGCAAAAGTTATCAAATATAAATAAGTCCATTTATGGTGAGGTTAATCATATAAGATTCACAAAATGAACTTATACTTCATATATCATACGACTTCATAAAATAAAACTAGTTTCTACTCACCAGGGACTTCCTGTTGGCCAGTGGTATGCGATAAAGGCTAGTCACACTTCGGTTGTGGGTTCGATTCCCACAGCTTTGTCCGACGCGATCGGTTTTCGCCCGTCCTGTAGGTTGTCCTTTTTCTATCATTACATCATTATGAAATTCCATCGATAATATCGAAAACAGATCTAGCCTTAAACTAACTTATATTCAACATAATCCATTTCAAATATTTAGTCTTATCCAAAATACTTCTGTCCACGCTTATATTATAAATAAAACAATTACTAAAAATTTCATCTATCGAGCTTGTGAATACCATCATTTATCCCTGATATATCTTGTTGATCACATTCCAATCATGTGAATACCTTAATCATGTATTCTATTGAAAAATGAATACCCATTTAACCTTAGTGAAAACATGAATTTTATCAAAAGTTAACACTTTCCACATACCAAAATCCCAAAATTTCTATATACTCAAACCATGATATCACTTTGTCCTTATTTTATTCATGACCTCATGATAACTATCATATTATTTTCTCCTTATCCCTTCATTATGCACATTTCATCTGCTTTCCAAAAATATTTCAATCAGTTTTTCATGGTTACCAGTACTATATAATTATTGAAAACCAATACATAGATATTCCAAAATTCCACAATACCATAAATGAGATTCCAGGATACTTTTTTGAAATCCAATTACATAAACACTTAATCATTACACAACATCATTTTAATACTCAATATCACAAATAATGATCTCATGAGACTTCCCTTTATCATTTTCCTTAAGAGGTTGCTCACGTTTATCATCATTAACATGTGGATTAGGGCATTTATTAGCATAATTCCCCATTTCATTACACATGAAGCATTGAAGTGTTGGTGGAGAGTTCTCTGTAGTCTTTTCTCTATTCACGTCATTAGAAACCTTTTTCCCATTACTTTGATAATCAACTACTCGATGAACATCTTTTCCACACTTAAAACATTTTCTAGTACCTTTTAGGAAATCTCCACCATGCTTCTTTCCACACCATGAGCATAATGAAACAATCATCTTCTTTTCACCATTGTTCTGAGATTTCTCCTTGAAATAAATCTTTCATTTCTTGTCAAAACTATGAGATGGATATGTTACACCAACTTCCAATTATACCTTGATATCACAACTCACAATTTCTTCATAGCTATTGAAGTCTCTTATAGCTAATTCCCTTCGAAGACTTGGTTTTAAGCCACTGAAAAATCAATCAACATTACTTTCAGGTTGGATGATAAAGCCAGATGAATACCTTGAAAGTCTTGTCAAATTCACTTTGTTTATACCCACAGATTCATTATCCTTCTTCTTAAGCTCAAGAAACTCCCTTTCCATCTTTGCTCAATGAATATGAGGGATGTACTTACTGAAAAATAGGTTCTTGAACTCGTCCCATTCCATGGACTCAATTTCATCTCTTTTCCTCGTATTCTTGATAAGATTCTACAATTGATCAGTGTCACCTTTCAAACGATATAATGCTAAGATGACTTTATCATGCTTAGAACATTGTAGAACTGAAAATATATTTTCAGTTGTACAAATCCATTGTTCAGCCACTAAGGGATCATAAGGCCCACTGAATGAATGTAGAGACCCGTATCTTGACGTACATAGACCTTACATTACTTTTGCAGAATACTTAGTACATAACAAAAAATACACACACAAGGATCGTAATAGTTTAGTGTCTTTGGAAACTCGGAATGTAATCTTCTAATCGTGGTGAAAGATCTCCAATATCTCCCATAAAGATCTTCCCTTTTTTTTACCTAAAACCTTTCTTTATATCCTGGGGAAAAGAAAACAGAAAAGGGTGAGCTCAAATGCTCAGTAAGGGTAAACAAAAGAAATATAAATCTCATCGTATACACAAGCACATAACTTTTGGAAATCTTAACCTGCAAAAGAGATCATAATTTCATAACTTGGGATAAATCATGGCAGTGAAATGTAATCACAATAATCATAACATAAAACATGAAACTTTGTGGCATACACACATAATCATAGAGAATCATTTCTTGTTAGTCAAGACTCATTGCCAAGACTATCTTAGTGGACAAAGTCCCTTTCTGAATCGAGTCACCCTCGTTTCAGTCCTGTTTCACTGAACCGGTATAACCTACCGTTCCAGCCATGTCTATCTCATTAGATATAAAATATTTACCCAATGCATTGGAGGGAGATATAGGTCCCACCCATCTTATAATTAATTCTTTCTTATGTGTGCCACATAATCATAAATCATACATCATCGCATAACACATGTAACAAAAATGGGATTCTTGAAACATCATGACATCATAAAACAAATCATATAAGGTAAATGACTTCATAAAAATAATTCCCTCACAACATGATCAAATCAATGTAATAATAGGGATAAAAACAGAACCCTTTATTATCTTAGATGGAAAATAATTTTGATAAAACACTTGAACTCCATTCTTGAGGAAAATATCCTTTCTTCTTTAAAAACATTTTTCCTTTCTTAACATGACATACGACATTAATCTAAAAAAAGGTGATTAAAAATAAACATGAAAACTTGTAAAGAAAGCTTCTTGGAAATAATGTTTTAAAAATCCATTCATGCCGTATAAGTTAAAAAAACATTCTTTGTACTTTTGTCTGAAAAGTCAAAAAGTACCTCGTATGAAAAACGAAAAAAGATTCCTTTCATATCTTTTACAAAAAACTCACCAAAGGGTAAAATAGGTTTTAAACAATTGTAGGTGGATGGAAATAGTATTACATATTAAGGGAACATGGATGTGGATGATAAAATACACCCCAGTAAATACCAATGTATAAGCAATTTCAGATAAAAATGAGATTGTGATATTTCCCTTACCTTAGGTCCGACTTGCTTTGTAAGTGTCCGAACCTCCTGTATAATGATTTAAATCATGTTATTGACTTATTAAATAATCATATTCATTGTTATTATATCATATATAGTCCACTTATTACTTTATATTACCCGTTCTTTTGTAAATTCATGTTAAAGTAGCGTTTTGGGTAAAATCGTCTCATTTGTCGTTCGTGTTTTTAACTTGTAATTTTTAATTTGATTACTTGGATCATGATTACTTATATCCAGAATGTAAAACATGATTTATATATAATATATATTCATAATATATATATATATATATATAATATATCGATAAATGGAATGAAATACACCGTTCATGGAGACGGTAGTCTGTACGTACGCATGAATGCTGTTTTCGTTTCCTTATTGAATTGAATGGAATTAAGTAGATGACATACATATAAATATACATAAATCCAGTATCATTATTATGTCATATATTTCATTAGTACTTATTATATATACTTTATAATCATTCATGAATGGTTAATCATTGAGAATGAATCTCATCGCGTCGTGGAGACGGTAGTCCGTACGTACGCACGAGCGATGATATCATTCCCATGGTCGTGGAATTGTGTTGAAGTATATGTATACTATTTCAGTATCAATATCACTTTATAATAATCATATATAGTTACTCATTAATCCATTATACCCATCCAGGTAAGGTGGTGGTGGAAAATAGATTTCACCACGGCGTGGAGACAGTATTCCATACGTACGCACGCGCGGTGATTTCTTTTTCCGTAGGATGGATAGAAGGTTAATTAGAGTTGTTTAATATTTATAATAACATATAAGTATATAATAAATACTGATGTTATTAATTTATCATGAAAAAACTAAAGAAGAAGAAGTTGAAGAAGAAAGAAATTGAAATGATCGGTAATGGATATTACCTTTTCTTTGGAACACCTCTTTGAATCCTCCACTTAGGGAACTAAGATTGGTCTTTGAAGAAGAGAAGGACCTCTAGGATTATTCTAGGAAAGTGGATAAGGGATTTTGGCAGGGGTTGGCCGATCTTGAGTGCTCAAATTGGTGTGAGGAGGAGAGGGAGGAGGTGCCCTTTTATAAGGGAGGAGAGGGGCACCTTAGGAATATCTCAAAATATTATTTTATATTAAAGTCAAAATCGGTTTATAATGGTTCCAAAGGGTCTTATTTCGAAGCTAAAATGGGGATGGGTTGAAATCCTATCAACCAATAGGATTTAGACAAGTTTAGGGTATTATTTGAACCTTATCAATTAGATTTAACTCTAAGTTAAATAATTTAACTTTTACCGTGTCTTTTTGTTTTCTTATACTATATGGTTAATAAACTTACTAAAACATTCCAAACGAACCCCAAATTAATATATATATCCTTATCTAAGTCATTTGGACAAACCTTATATTTTTAGGAATAAAATAACAATTAATAATATAATATTTTATTTAAAAACTATTTTGTGTCAATTTTGACACTATTTGATATATGATTTTTCTGAAAGTCATAACAGAATTATATGTTCGAACAAAGTTGATTAAATCAACAATAATATATCATAGTGACCTAAAAAATTAGTGGAATTCATAAAAAGTCTCAAATTACATTTATTTTGGTGTTTATAACATCAATTAAGATAATTACTGCATCATCATTGTGTCATAAATAAATTAAATTATTCAATGTCTAAAAATTATAAATAAAATACCATTATGTAGGAAATCTTTTTAGCTTTCTAATGAATATTTATAGTCGAATTTATCTTATGTATAACCCCATATTAAAAATTATTTACTTATTAAACTTTGATTTTAACTATTTTAACTCTTCTTTAAATAAATTAATAATAAATGTCCTAATCTAATCCAAGTGGGCCTAAATGATAATATTTTACACATAAGGTTTTTTTTGGTCGAGATACACTTGTCCAATAGAATTAGGACATGTGATAGGGTAATATTAATATCATTCTTACCCTTAATTACCCTATTTACTTTTAACCGTGGTAAATAAAAGTAAAAAGTTACTATTCACCAAAAAATTATTTTCATCTCATTGAACCACATTTTACTTACTGACATCAACCGTGTCTCTCGGATTTTTGAAATTCCATTCAAAGAAGTGGTAAAATTATGTTTTATGAAAAATTCAGTTTTTTTTAACTACCACTTAGTTGTTTCACTATTCATAAAAAATTGATGTTTTTCAGAACAATGCCAAAATTTCATCCTAAGCTATATTTCATATTCCGAATTCAAAAATGAATTCTATTTTATCAAATTCATAACATAGAAATTGCATTAATTAATTTTATAATTAAATCCCGCTGTTAAAACAAATAGCGTGTTTTTAAGAAACAATATCTATCGAAAGATTGACACTTGATTATGTCTGGTTTAAATGTGAAATTACATCCAATGACCAACATTGTATTAAATTGTAAAAATATATTCTAAATATACTTTAAAACCACTCAAATCAATGATTTATAACTATTAATTATTTCGATTAAAAAAGTTGTTTTTAATTATAATTTAGTAATTTTCACTATTTATCCGAATATGAAAGTTATCCGAAAAGTACCAAAATTTCACCTTAGGCTAAATTCGATACTCCGAATCCAAAAATGAAGTCCATTTTTAGAGCTAAAATTTCTAAAATTTAAAAAGTGGTTATTACTATTCATAACGGCTAGTTTTAATAATATTTTAATAGCATATCGTTGTTTCATGAAACTCAGTATTGCGTACTACACACGCTATCGAGGAAGGTTGCGATTGCGTGTAATGCAAGGCAAGTCAAGGATGTGTGTTGTGCAAGCTCCTTTTGGTTTAGCCTACAACACAAGACATTAGTGAAATTAAAAAGAATATTTTTCATAAAATCTTGGGCTGTTACAATGAAGGTGGACGCTGCCTCATGAAGGATTCAACAGAATGTTGCTCCTTTCTCTGCTCATTTTGAAGTCCAGAATGATTCATAGCTTGTGTAAGTATAGAAATAAGATTGTGCACTCCATCTCCTATGACACTGGTTTGTTCAGGAGGACAATCATTGAATTTTCCATTTCATTGATCAACACGGTTCCTTCGGGTTCCATCCATCGTCTAAAACCTCAAGAAAATAGTGTGAGAGGAGAATAACATGCTTGGGAAAACAACATAATAAAGGGGGAGTACCTTCAATATCTAACATCTTAGGTTTAATTCTAAGATCATTAGCTCAATTCTATGACTATAACCTAAAGGTATACTTAATCTTAGGGACATCCCAAGACTTACCTTAGAAATATCTCTAGGGATTTCACTAAAGTTTTCGCATCCTAGTTTCCAAAGGATAACTAAACCTTTCCTATGATACCAACTATAGAGACCCGAAGCTTGAAGTACATAGAAATTACATTACTTTTTTGAAATAATTAATACATAACAAAAATATACACACAAGGACCATTATAGTTTAGTGTCTTTGGAAACTCAGAACATAATCATCTAATCGTGGTGAATGATCTTCAACATCTTCCATAAAGATCTTCCCCTTTTTTCGTACCTCAAAACTTTCATTATATCCTGGGGAAAAGGAAACATAAAAAGGGTTATCTGAAATGCTCAGTAATGGTAAGCATGGAGAAAATAAAACAAACCATATACATTTTAACATAAAAACTTGAACATAATGTTTAAACATCGAAATCTTGAGCAATGACATAAAACATGGAAGTACGTAAGGCATAGATCAAAATAGAACATCAATAATGATAAAATATCTTGTAAATAAAACTTTTAATTGTGGAAAAACATTATGCACATGATATTATTTCCATAGTAGCCAAGGCATTGCTGCCAAGACCATCTTAGTGGACAAAGTCCCTTTCTGAATCGAGTTCACTCCTCAATCCAGTCATGTATTACTGAACCAGATTAACTTACAGTTCCAGCCATTTCTATCTCATGAGATATAAATCTTTACCCAATGCATTGGATGGAGATATAGGTCCCACCCATCTCATAATTAAATCAGTCTTACTTGTGACACAACATAATCATAAATCATTCATCATAACCCAAAGAATAAAATGGGTTTCATAAACATAATCCCATCATAACATAATCCATAAAAAATGGATATCATTTCATCATAAGAACAATAAAACCATGTAAATAATAGAGAAATTATACTGGAAACATAATTATACTAAATAATTTCATCTTATATGGAAAATAGTTTTGAAAAAACACTTGAAATGAATTCTTGATGAAAATATCCTTTCTTCTTCAAAATCATTTTCTTTTCACAAAATGCCATGGAATTTTAAAATAAAAGGATATTGTTGAATATAATAATGAAATATTGTATAGGAATCTTCATGAAAATGAGGCGTTATGAAACCGTAAAAATCCGTTCACACCTTATAAGTTAAAAATAACATTCTCCTCGTACTTTTGTCAGAAAAGACAAAATGTAACTTATATGTAACCAAAGGAAATATTTCATTTCATTCAATGTGGTAAAAATTCAATAAATGGTATAAATGTCTTTAGGAAATCATGGAAGATTAGTAAAAATTTTATAAAAACATTTTTCGAAAACATGGTCATGTATGATAAATGTAACCCCAATAAATACTTACGTATAAGAAATCTCAGATAAAGAAAATGAGATTGAAAATTTATCCCTTACCTTAGGTCCGATATGCTTCGTAGGTATCCGAACCTCCTGTATAATGATTTAAATAATGTCATTGAATTATTACAGAATCATATTCATTGTTATGATATCACATATGGTTCACTTATGACATTATATTACCCGTTCTTTTGTAAGTTCCATATTAAAGCAGAGTTTTGGGTAAAATCGTTTTATTTATCGTACATGTTTGGGCTTGTTGTTCTTGATATTATTACTTATAGCCTGATTTACTTAATTAAAGAATGTAAAACATGATTTATATGTAATATATATTCAGAATATAAATATATATATTATATATCGATAAATGGAATGAAATACACCGTTCATGGAGACGGTAGGCCGTACGTACGCATGAACGCTGTTTTTGTTTCCTTATTGAATTGAATGGAATTAAGTAGATGAAATACACATATATATACATAAATAAATTATAACTATTATTTAATATATTTAATGATTACTTATTATATATACTTTATAATAATTCATGAATGGTTATCATGGAGAATGAATCTAATCGCGTCGTGGAGACGGTAGTCCGTACATATGCACGAGCAATGATATCATTACCATGATCATAGAATTGTATTTAAGTGTATGTATAATATTTAAGAATAAATATCACTTTATAATAATCATATATAGTTGTTTATTTAAACCATTATATCCATCCAAGTAAGGTGGTGGTCGAAAAAAATATTACACCACGACGTGGAGACAGTATTCCGTACGTACGCACGCGCGGTGATTTCGTTTTCCGTAGGATGGATAGATGGTGAAATAGGGTTATTTCATACTTATAATAACATATCAGTATATGAGTGATATTGATGTTATTACTTCATAATGAAACAACTAAATAAGAAGAAGTAGAAGAAGAAATAAAGTTGACAGAATCGATAACAGACATTACCTCTTCTTGGATGTGCCTCTTCTTAACCTCCTCTAAGGGCACTAAAGATGGTCTTTGAAGAATACCAGGACCTCTAGGATGTTTCTAGGGAAGTGGAGAAGATAAATTGGTAGGGGTTGGTTGAGATTGATGTAAAGACCCGTAAATTTCAAGGAAATGTTTTTCTTAATTTTCTTTGGAATTTTATAAGAGCGCAATTTCTGACGGCACCTGATTCCGAGGCCCGGTGTGCCCAGAATCATTTTCCGAAGATTGGCTCAGGTACGTTCAGTGAACGGATGAGCAGGTTTTTCTAACTTTTGAACCGGTTCCCGAAATCGAATTCTGAGGGCACTGATGAAATCGCAGCGCGAGTATTCGCTTAGAAACCCCTCTTCCGGAGTTGCGTTTGCTCGGGTGTGGTTTTTAATTTTCGGGCTTAAAGTTATGAAATAAAATAATTTTGCGACATCTTTATTTTATTTCACTTAAGCCACTTGGAAGCCACTTGAAGCCACTTAAAGGCATCTTGAATTGTGTTAAACCGGATAGGATGCTATCCAGAAATATCCTACCCCCTTGGTAGGATAGTTGTGAGGTGGGGCCCGCACGAGCCCCACCGTTTCTTTCCGCTAAGAAACGCACCCGCGAAAACCCGTCTTTATGAAAGTCAACTGACGCGTTTCTTAAAATATTAACAGACCATTTAATTGGGCGGTTTATTTCGTGAATTAAATGGGCTGTTTCTTTCGTTGAATTAATTCAACGAATTGATGGATCGTTTCTTAACCAGTTTTCAAATTCGTTGGCGAAATAATAAAATAAGGCCAACGCTCGACCTCTGGTTATTTTGCGCTTTAGGAGGTTTGAGAGGACCCTTGTATCTTCTTCTCCCTTACGAAGAACTCAAAGAACGCGAAGAACGCCGAACCCAGAAATCGAAGACGCTCCCATCCGAGACGTTCTTCCCCGCCCCGATCTCCGATCACCAACCATTTGAGGTGAGTGATATCGGGTTTCCTCTAAAGGTTCTTTTTGGTTTTAAACGAAACAAAGATTTAATTATTTATAATTTAAAGCTGTTGTTCTTGGTCCGTTGAGCTCGCCGACTCAACGCCGGATTCAGCGACGACGCGACGCCTTTCCGCGACGACGTGACGATCCCCCTCTTCCGCGACGAGCTATTCCGCGAAGAACGCCCGCGCGCGACGATCAACGATGTAGGGATTTATTTTGGGAATTACCCCCTTTTTATTATTCCCGTTTATGAAACAATTTTATTTCATTATGAATTGTTTTGAATATGTGTTCATATGTCGAATTTGTTCTCTCGTTTGTTTATATCTAACGCGGAGGGTGCGGGCCAAACGAACACGGCCCGAGGACCCTCCGTCGTTCTTCGTTTGTGCGGATTTGACGGGCGATGGAGGAAAGTGCCACAACGGATTTTTGACGATCCCACAGTGAAGAACGAGTCCCGGGAGGAGCAATGGCACATACGGGAAGAGAATCGGACCACCAGAGCGATCCCGGTGGCCCGCAGAACACGCCGGCGGCGCGGGTCGCCGACGCGGCGGCGCCGGCAGCCGGGAGCGGCGTCGCCCTGGCGCGCCGCCAGACAGGCCGCCGCGGCTTCAGCCGCACCCGCGGCGGCTGCACCCGCGGCCGCACGGGTCCGGTACCTTCGGACGCGGCTGAAGCCGCGTCCCGACTCAGCGCGGCCCCATGCGGGGGGGGGGGGGGGGGGGGGGGGGGGCACCACCAGGCCGCGGGGGCAGCGCCCCGCGGCGCTAGGCCGTTCGGCCGCTCGGTCGAACCGGACCAGGCCTGTCCGACCGGTCGGGCCGCGCCTTTGCCGGACCGGACCGGGTCGGCCCGGGCCCGTACCCCCCGTCTTCGGACGGTTTTCGTTCAAATGGATGTATCATGAGCTACGGGCCTCCAAATGACCCGCCGTCAGTGGAAAAGCAATCCTTGGATCGAGACGGTCATTTCGGTATATCACACTCCAGGTTTCAGAATACTTTGTGTTCGGCCGGGTTGGTTCGTACACGAAACCAACCGGGCCTTCGGAGCGGAAACACTCATATCTTGATCCACGGACGTCCGATTGGCGTGCCATCAGCTTCGTTGATTTCCTCTAAGTGCGAAGGATCTTTTGGCACACTCCGCACGAGGTTTGAATGCAGGTGGGATACAGTCAGGTTGGTTTTTCCTTAAAAAACAACCGGGCCCCTGGGACGAAAAAGCCAATAACTCTCAGACCGGGCGTCCGATCGACACGCCGTCTGCGACGTTGAGTTCCTGTTAGTGATACAAAACTTTTGGATACATCAACTTAGGACTTTGTGTCAGTTGATGTATCAACCTCTCGTCTCGTGGAGCGGACCCTCCCGAACGAGCTATCTGTGTGCGGGAACCCTAGTGCTGGCTGCGACTGCTTCCTCGACAGCGACGACTGTGCAGAGATCCTCCGTGGACTTCGACGACGACCGTGTAGAGATCCTCAGTGGACTGCGGCGACGACTGTGTAGATATCTTCAGTGGACTGCGACGACTACTGCACTCAGGGATCATACATGGATCAGTGCTACAGGTCCTGCGTGGGCCCGGTCCTGTGTGGGCCCGATCCTGTGTGGGTCCGATCCTGTGTGGGTCAGCGCTCAGCGGTTCTGTGTGAGCAAGCGCCTACAGGTCCTGCGTGGGCCCGATCCTGTGTGCGCCCGATCCTGTGTGGGTCACTGCAGGGGTTAGTACCTATCGATCTTTCGTGGGTCCAACGACTTAGATGGATCAGTGATCATCTTTATCATCATCCGAAGAAGTATACATGTGTGAGCTAAATCTTGTGTTTATTTCCTTTGTGGATTGTGTTGAGTTATCGTGTGTGGATTTACTGTTTACTCTCCTCTGTGGATTGTGTTGTTCTATCCTATGTGGGCATACGTTTGCTTTCCTGTGTGGACTGGGTTGTGCTTGGGCTCAGACGTTGGAGCCGAACAGGAATTGATGACTTAGGTATATGTATGGGCATATACCTAAGCCGTGTCAGATGTTACATCGTGATTGTACCTTTCCTTTATGGATTATCCTTTGTGGATTTTGGGAGTCCTTCGGGGGTATCGGGGTCCCTAATGAGTAGCTTATACTCACCCCTGCACGGGCTATGCCCGCACTACATTGTGTTGGTTGCAGACGACAGACAGCGCTGACCGTGGTGGAGGCGTGCGGAGCAGGACAGTACCTGGAGGTGGACCACTGGGCGGGACGTACTCGGAGCGGTCAGGTGGACCAGAGGAGTAGTGGAGGCAATCTATACCCACCCTTCAGGTGGGACTTTCAGAGGACGGCTCGACGCTGCAGTTTTTCCTTTTCAGTTGCTGTTTTTCCTTTCAGTTGTACTTTACAGTTGAGCTTGTATTTCCGACCCCTTTTACTTCTAACACAGCTTGTACAGTTTTTACTTAGTGTTTACTTTTCCGCTTTCTTACTCCGTGGTGCTTGTTTACTTTTCAAAGGCAATGCCTTCACCTTTTGTTGGGATTTACGCCTTGATGCTAGTCGCCAGCCCCTGGCCTATGTAAGGCGGGCTTGGGGTAGTCACGGCACGGGCCCCGAGGACGGGTCGTGACAATTGGTATCAGAGGTGTTCGGTTCTACCGCAGACTCTGATATTTCTTCTATGTGAAGCAATAATGTTTAGAATTTTGGGTGTGGTTATCAGTCCAGGGAGTCCAGTGTTGGTGTGGCGGCCGACATATCCATACACCAGGACCCTGACTTCTGATTTCCGAATAAATGCACGAAAACATTGATTGCATGTGTGTTTCAAGTTTTCTTTGTGATTACTTGTGTCAGCTCACCAGGTATACTGTTCTAACCGTGGTGAACTTGTTTCATTTTCAGGATGGCACGACGACAGCAGCCAGCTAGGGTTCCTAGAGTAGAGCGCGACGACAGCCCACCGAGCGACGAGGCCTCGGTACAGGGCCCGTTGACAGCAGAGGCACCGGCGGTACCTTTACCCGCTGAGCCTCCGCTGCTTCCAGCACTGGAAGCTAATGACGCACGACGCCTCGGAGCTCTGCACGAGTTCCAGCGCCAGCGACCACCCAGGTTCCGTGGGGAGTCGGACCTCGAGGCAGCCAAGGACTGGCTGGAGGCAGTCGGCCGAGTTTTCAGGCTACTGAGGACACCAGCAGACCTCATGGTGATCCTCGCAGCGAGCCTACTTCATGCAGCAGCAGGACGATGGTGGAGCCTAATGCTCCAGGTACACGATGAGGCCACCATCATCTGGACGGACTTCGAGTGTATCTTCTGCTCAGAGTTCGTCCCGGCCACCCTCTGTGCGGTGCACATTCAGGAGCTTCTTCAGCTACGGCAGGGCAGCTTGGCGGTCGCTCAGTACGCGGCGAGGTTCACCGACTATTCTCGGTACTCAAGAGACATGGTACGGGACCCCTTCTTCCGGGCCCGGACCTTCGATAAGGGATTGAGACACGAGATCAGGGCATCGCTGATCTCCCTCAGCATCCCGACCCAGGCAGGAGTGCTAGAGCGAGCCCTCCTGATCGAGAGCTTCCTGGCTGAGTCCACAGCGAGACCTACCACATTGCGGCAGATAGCGGAGTCTTCGGCAGCCGGTAGCCGACGAATGACTCAGGGTTCCAGGCAGACCAGACCTTCCGGCAGACGACCTCGGGACACCGGCTCAGCAGTGCGGGGCACACTGCGCGGAGCCAGTCTTCCGAGAGGCAGGCAGTGCTACGAGTGCAGCGGGCAGGTCCACATGGCTCGTGACTACCCGACCCGTCATACCGAGGGGCAGCAGACGGTGGAGGGACCACCCAGGCAGAGGCAGAGGGTCGACCGTGGAGGTCCTCAAGGAGGAGGCGGACGAGGCGGAGGAGCTGGCCGAGCAGCGGCTGGTGGGCGACGCTTTGAGGCTCTGCCACCACCACCACCAGGAGGCCCGCCCCGACCACAGGGAGCTGGTGGGCAGAGACATGCACATCTCCAGACAGTGGAGGCCTACGACCACGGCGCACCAGAGATGATTTGAGGTACGATCTGTGTATATTCCACCCTTGCTGCTGTTCTGATAGACACAGGAGCGAGTCACTCTTTCATAGCCACTGCCCTTGTTCGGAGCTCGGAGATTCCGACAGAGCCGTTGGCTCGATTCTTACGGCTAGAGACTCATTCAGGATCAGACTCGACGATTACGCACTGGTGTCGGCAGTGTGAGGTTACTCTAGGAGGTGAGAGCTTCGGCTGGGATCTTCTTGTAGCGGCGTCGAGGCCTTACGACGTCATCTTGGGCATGGATTGGTTATCTACAGTCCATGCTCAGATTGACTGCTTTAGGCGCAAGGTGCGATGTGTGCACACCGGCGGGAGCAGGTTCACCTTCACCAGCGAGAAGGGAGCCTTAGTAGCACAGGATGGACTCACGCAGAGGAGAGGTCATCCCATCACTCATCAGTTGGCTAGCCTCATCCTGGGAGCATTTGACGTGCGGAGTCCCAGTTTTCCTGCAGTGGTGGATCAGTACGCGGACGTCTTTCCCGACGACGTTCCAGGACTACCTCCTCGCAGAGAGGTAGATTTTTATATTGACCTGTACCCCGGGACAGCCCTGATATCCACTCCAACATATCGGATGGCCCCCGCTGAGCTTCGAGAGCTGCGGGTACAGTTGGAGGACTTGCAGTGCAAGGGATTCATCTGACCCAGTGTTTCACCCTGGGCTTCCCCGATTTTGTTCGCCAAGAAGGCGGACGAGAGTTTGCGACTGTGTGTCGATTATCATCGCCTGAACCAGGTGACAGTGAGGAACAAGTATCCACTACCCAGGATTGATGACCTCTTCGACCAGCTCAAGGGAGCACGGTGGCTCTCGAAGATAGACCTCAGGTCAGGCTATCATCAGCTCGGAGTTCGAGACGAGGATGTGCAGAAGACGGCCTTCAGGTTTCGGTATGGACACTATGAGTTCTTGGTTATGCCTTTCGGCATGAACAATGCTCCAGTAGTGTTCATGAGCCTCATGAACAGGATCTTCCAGCCATTCCTCGATCGATTTGTCGTAGTCTTCATTGACGAAATCTTGGTGTACTCAACCACGGAGGAGGAGCACGCCAACCACTTGCGTGTTGTACTAGACACACTCCGAGAGCACCAGCTTTATGGAAAGCTCTCGAAGTGTCAGTTCTGGTTACGTGAGGTCTACTTCTTGGGGAACGTCATTTCTGAGGCGGGAGTTGCAGTGGATCCCGCGAAGATCGAGGCAGTGCTAGCTTGGGAGCCACCCAGGAGCGTAACGGAGGTGCGGAGTTTCTTGGGTCATGCCGGATACTATCGGAGATTTGTGCCAAACTTCTCCAGAGTTGTGGCACCACTCTCAGCATTGAAGAAGAAGGGGAAACCCTTCGTGTGGTCAGACAGATGTCAGCAGAGCTTCCAGGAGCTGAGGTAGAGGTTTACCAGCGCACCTATCTTGAGGTTTCCTGAGGAGGGAGTTGGATACGTAGTCTACTGCGATGCATCAGGGGCCGGACTAGGGTGTGTCCTGATGCAGGAGCGGGCCGTGATTGCCTACGGATCACGTCAGTTGAGGCCGCATGAGCAGAACTACGCTACCCATGACCTGGAGTTGGCGGCAGTGGTCTTCTCTCTGAAGACATGGCGTCACTACCTGATGGGAGAGTGCTTTACAGTCTTTTCTGACCACCAGAGTCTCATGTACATCTTCTCTCAGAAGGAACTGAACCTGAGATAGTGGTGATGGCTCTAGTTCCTCCAGGACTATGACTTTGAGATAGTCTATACTCCTAGAAAGGGGAACGTGGTAGCTGATGCCCTCAACAGGAGAACGAGCATCCAGCTACTTGAGGAGGTGACAGAGCAGCAAGCCGCTTTACAGATATCCTTCGTGGATAGAGATGGAGCAGCCTTCCTTCAGTCTCTCACAGTCTCTCCTCCACTTCTACAGCGGGTCAGAGAGGCACAGCGTGGGGACGCTGACTGTGAGACACGGCGTGCACAGATATCCTCGGGACAGACACATGATGGTTTCTCCCTTGGAGAAGAGCACGATGTCCTTTTCAGAGGACGTACCTTGGTACCAGTCGCTTTACGAGAGGAGGTGTTGAGAGAGTTTCACACTTCTCCTTTGGCAGTACATCCTGGAGTGGCGAAGATGTACCAGGATCTCAGGCGACAGCACTGGTGGCCGGGCATGAAGAAGGTTGTGGCAGAGTTCGTTTTACAGTGCCTCACCTGCCAGCAGGTGAAGGTAGAGCATCAGGTACCAGCTGGCTTGGTACAGCCCTTGGAGGTCCTGGAGTGGAAGTGGGATGGGATATCTATGGACTTCGTGACTGGACTTCCACGCACTTCCAGAGGTCACGATTCCATTTGGGTGATTGTTGACCGACTCACAAAGTCGACACACTTTTTACCCATTCGAGTGTAGGGCTCAGTGCAGAGCTTGGGGTGTCTCTACGTTTAGGAGATTGTATGGCTTCACGGTGTGCCATCGACTATCATCTCCGATCGGGACGCTCGTTTTACTTCCCGTCTTTGGAAGGGGTTGCAGGAGGAGTTCGGGACGCGGCTACGTCTGAGCACCGCCTTTCACCCTCAGACGGATGGTCAGAAAGAGAGGACCATTCAGACTCTCGAGGACATGCTCCGTGCATGTGTCCTCAACTTTGGTCGCAGCTGGGAGGACCACCTACCCTTGGTGGAGTTTGCGTACAACAACAGCTACCACTCCACCATCGGGATGGCACCCTACGAGGCGTTGTACGACAGGCCTTGCAGATCTCCTTTATGCTGGGATGACCCTGGGGAGTCAGCACTTGTGGGACCAGAGATGGTCCGGGCCACGACATAGAAGGTCCAAGTCATCCAGGAGCGGATGAGGACAGCACAGAGCCGGCAGAAGTCTTATGCTGATAGGAGGCGGAGGCCACTAGAGTTCGAGGATGGCGACCACGTCTTCTTGCGTGTCTCACCTCGACGTGGTTTGCGGAGATTTGGCCGAGGCGGCAAGTTGTCTCCATGCTTCATCGGGCCTTTCCAGGTCCTCAGCAGAATTGGTGAGGTGGGTTATCACCTGGCTCTGCCACCTCACTTGCACTGGGTGCACGACGTCTTCCACGTATCCCAACTGAGGAGATACGTGCACGACCCGATGCACATCATTGACTATGGGGAGCTAGACATGGATGATGGGGAGACTTTTGCGGAGGTCCCAGTGGAGATAGAGGATCGACAGGAGCGGGTCCTACGTGGGTGATTGATTCCTCTTGTGCGCATCAGATGGCAGCATGGGAACCTCCAGGAGAGCACTTGGGAGCGGGAGGCTCAGATGCGTGCTCAGTACCCACATTTGTTTCCTTAGTTTTTTATGTATCTTTATGAGGACATAATGTCCTGAGGTGGGAGTAATTTAAAGACCCGTAAATTTCAAGGAAGTTTTTTTCTAAATTTTCTTTGCAATTTTACAAGAGCGCAGTTTCTGACGGCACCTGATTCCGAGGCCCGGTGTGCCCGGAATCATTTTCCGACGATTGGCTCGGGTACATTCAGTGAACGGACGAGCGGGTTTTTCTAACTTTTGAACCGGTGCCCGGAATCGAATTCTGAGGGCACCGATGAAATCGCTGCGCCGGTATTCGCTTAGAAACGCCTTCTCTGGATTTGTGTTTGCTCGGGTGTGGTTTTTAATTTTCGGGATTAAAGTTATGAAATAAAATTATTTTGCGACAACTTTATTTTATTTCACTTATGCCGCTTGGAAGCCACTTGAAGCCACTTAAAGGTGGCTTGAACTGAGTTAAACCAGATAGGATGCTATCCAGAAATATCCTACCCCCTTGGTAGGATATTTGTGAGGTGGGGCCCGCACGAGCCCCACGGTTTCTTTCCGCTAAGAAACGCACCCGCGAAAAATCGTCTTTATGAAAGTCAACTGACGCGTTTCTTAAAATCTTAACATACCATTTAATTGGGCGGTTTATTTCGTGAATTAAATGGGCTGTTTCTTTTGTTGAATTAATTCAACGAATTGATGGATCGTTTCTTAACCAGTTTTCAAATTCGTTGACGTAATAATAAAATAAGGCCAACGCTCGTCCTCTGGTTATTTTGCGCTTTGAGAAGGTTTGAGAGGACCCTTGTATCTTTTTCTCCCTTGCGAAGAATGTGAAGAACGCAAAGAACGCCGAACACGGAAATCGACGACGCTCCCATCCGAGACGTTCTTCCCCGCCCCGATATCCGATCACAAACCATTTGAGGTGAGTGATTTCGGGTTTCCTCTAAAGGTTCTTTTTGGTTTTAAACGAAACACAGATTTAATTATTTATAATTTAAATCGGTTGTTCTTGGTCCGTTGAGCTTGCTGACTCAACGCCGGATTCCGCGACAATGCAACGCCTTTCTGCAATGACGCGACGATCCCCCTCTTCCGCGACGCGCTTTTCCGCAAAGAACGCCCGCGCGCGACGATCAACGAGGTAGGGATTTATTTTGGGAATTACCCCCTTTTTATAATTCCCGTTTATGAAACAATTTTATTTCATTATGAATTGTTTCAGATATGAGTTCATATGTTGAATTTGTTCTCCCGTTTGTTTATCTCTAACGCGGAGGGTGCGGGACAAACAAACACGGCCCGACGACCCTCCGCCGTTCTTTGTTTGTGCGGATTTGACGGGCGACGGCGGAAAGTTCCGCAACGGATGTTTGATGATCCCGCAATGAAGAACGAGTCCCGGGAGGAGCAATGGTGCAGACGGGAAGAGAATCGGACCACCCGAGTGATCCCGGTGGCCCGCGGAACACGCCGGCAGCGCGGGACGCCGGCGCGGCGGCGCCGGCAGCCGGGAGCAGCGGCGCCCCGGTGCGCCGCCGGACAGGCCTCCACAGCTTCAGTCACGGCGGCGGCGGCACCAGCGGACCCGCGGCCACGCGGGTCCGGTGCCTTCGGACGTGGCTGAAGCCGCGTCCCGACTCAGCGCGGCCCCACACGGGGGGGGGGGGGGGGGGGCGGCACAACCAGGCCGTTCGGCCGCTCGGCCGAACCGGACCTGGCCGGTCCGACCGGTCGGGCCGCGCCCTGGCCGGACCGGACCGGGTCGGGTCGACCCGGTTCGGCCCACTCCCAGGGGGGGTTGGCCCGGGTCAGCCCGGGCCCGTACCCCACGTCTTCGGACGGTCTTTGTTCAAATGGTCATATCTTGAGCTACGAGCCTCCAAACGACCCGCCGTCAGCGGAAACACGATCTTTGGAACGAGACGGTCGTTTTGGTATATCGCACTTATGGTTTCAGAATACTTTGAGTTCTGCAGGGTTGGTTCGTACACGAAACCAACCGGGCCTTCGGAGCGGAAACGCTCATATCTTGAGCCACAGACGGCCGATTGACGTGCCGTCAGCTTCGTTGATTTCCTCTAAGTGAGACGGATCTTTTGGCACACTCCGCCCGAGGTTTGGACGTAGGTGGGGTACGGTCGGGTTGGTTTTTCCTTAAAAACCAACCGGGCCCCTGGGACGAAAAGGCCAATAACTCTCAGACCAGGCGTCTAATCGACGCGCCGTCTGCGACGTTGAGTTCCTATTAGCGATACGGAACTTTTGGATACATCAACTTCGGACTTTGTGTCAGTTGATGTATCAGCCTCTCAGCTCATGGAGCGGACCCTCCCGAACGAGCTTGCTGTGTGCGGAAACCCTAGTGCTGGCTGCAACTGCTTCCTCGACAGCGATGACTGTGCAGAGATCCTCCGTGGACTCCGACGACGACCGTGCAGAGATCCTCAGTAGACTGCGGCGACGACTGTGCAGAGATCCTCAGTGGACTGCGATGACTACTGCACTTAGCGATCCTACGTGGATCAGTGCTACAGGTCCTGCGTGGGCCCGGTCCTGCGTGGGCCCGATCCTGTGTGGGTCCGATCCTGTGTGGGTCAGCGCTCAGCGGTTCTATGTGAGCCAGCGCCTACAGGTCCTGCGTGGGCCCGGTCCTGTGTGGGCCCGATCCTGTGTGGGTCCGATCCTGTGTGGGTAACTGCGGGGGTTAGTACCTATCGATCCTTCGTGGGTCCGATGACTTAGATGGATCAGTGATCATCTTTATCGTCATCTGAAGAAGTATACCTGTGTGAGCTGAATCTTGTGTTTCTCTCCTTTGTGGATTGTGTTGAGTTATCCTGTGTGGATTTAATGTTTACTCTCCTTTGTGGATTGTGTTGTTCTATCCTGTGTGGGTATACGTTTTCTTTCCTGTGTGGACTGGGTTGTGCTTGGGCTCAGACGTTGGAGCCGAACAGGAATTGATGACTTAGGTATATGTATGGGCATATACCTAAGCCGTGTCAGATGTTACTTCATGATTGTACCTTTCCTTTATGGATTATCCTTTTTGGATTTTGGGAGAAATCTGGGGGTCTCGGGGTCCCTACTGAGTAGCTTATACTCACCCCTGCACGGGCTATGCCCACACTACGTTGTGTTGGTTGCAGACAATGGACAGCGTTGACCGTGGCGGAGGCGTGCAGAGCAGGACAGTACCTGGAGGTGGACCACTGGGCGGGATGTACTCGGAGCGGTCAGGTGGACCCGAGGAGCAGTGGAGGCTATCTTTACCCACCCTTCAGGTGGGACTTCCAGAGGACGGCTCGACGCTGTAGTTTTTCCTTTTCAGTTGCTTTTTTTCTTTCAGTTGTACTTTACAGTTGGGCTTGTATTTCCGGCCCCTTTTACTTCCAGCACAGCTTGTACAGTTTTTACTTAGTGTTTACTTTTCCGCTTACTTACTCTGTGGTGTTTATTTACTTTTCAAGGCAATGCCTTCCCCTTTTGTTGGGATTTACACCTTGGTGCTAGTCGCCAGCCCCTGGCCTATGGAAGGTGGGCTTGGGGTAGTCACGGCACGGGCCCCGAGGACGGGTCGTGACACTTGAAGGCTCAAAGTGGTGTGAGGAAGAGAGAGAGGAGGTTCCTTTTTATAAAGTCATATTTGGTTTTTAATAGCTCAAAATTGATTTATTTCGAAGATACGGTGGGGATGGGTCGAAATATTCTCATCCAATAGAATTTATACAAGTTTAGGTTTATATTATAACCTTATCATTTAGATTTAACTTTAAGTTAAAAATATTACTTTTATCGTGTCTTCTTGTTTTCTTACACTATAAGGTTAATAAACATACTATAACAAGAAAAACGAACCCCATGTTGTTTATTATTAATATATATAACCTTATCTATGTCATTTGGCCGAAGCTTATATTTTTAGGAATAAAATAATAATTAAAAATATATTATTTTTTTTAAAAGATATTTTATGTCAATTTTGTAACTATTTGGTAATTGATTTTTATGAAAATCATAACACAATTATTAGTTCGAAAAAATTTAATTAAATCACTAATAACATGTCATGTTAACCTAGAAAATTAGTGTAATTCATAAAATGTCTCAAATTACATTTATTTTGTTATTTATAACATCAATTATGTCAATATTTCATTAATGAGATAATTACTGCATCATCATTATGTCATAAATAAATTAAATTATTTAATGTCTAAAAATTATAAATAAAATACCATTATGTAGGAAATATATTTATATTTATAATGAATATTTATAGTCTAATTTATATTATGTATAACCCTATAATAAAAATGTTTTAGTTATTAAACATTGATTTTAACTATTATAACTATTCCTTAAATAAAATAATATTAAATGTCCTAATCCCATCCATGTGGGCCTAAATGGTCATCTTTTATTCCTAAGGTTGTTTTTTGTCTAATTACACTTATCCAGTAGAATTAGGACATGTGTTAGGGTAATAATAATATCATTTTTACCCTTAATTACCCTATTTACATTTTAATCATGGTATAAAAAAACGTTACTATTCACCAAAAATTATTTTCATATCATTGAACCACATTTTAGTCCTTGATATTAATCGTGTCTCTCTGATTTTTGAAATTCAATTCACAGAAGTGGTAAAATTTCATTTAAATGAAAAAGTCAGTTTTTTAACTACCACTAAGTGGTTTCACTATTAATCGAAAATGGATGTTTTTCAGAAAAATACCAAAAATTCAGCCTAAGAATTATTTGATATTCCGAATTCAGAATAGATGTTTATTTTTTCAAATTCAACAAATAGAAGTGGCATTAATTAGTTTTAAAATTAATTCCCGTTATCAATACAAATATCGTGTTTTTAAGAAAGAAAAACAAGCAAAAGATTGATACATGCTTATATCCAATATCAAAGTGAAATTAATTTCAATGAAAAAAATTGGATTAAATGTTAAAAATATATTCTAATTACACTTTAAAACCAATTAAAAAGATAATCTAACCATATTAATTATTGTGATGAAAAAAATTGTTTTTAATTAAAATATAGCGTGTTTTTGCTATTCATTAAAATATGAAAGTTATCATAATAATATGAAAATTTTTTCCAAAGTAAATTTTAATATCCTGATTCCAATGAAAAAATTTTATTTTGTCAAATTGAACTTATAGACATGTCAAAAATAATATTTAAGGTGGGTGTGCCATCAAAAGGCGAGAAAACTGCTCTTTTTGAAAAATACATATTTTATACGAAA
Organism: Viscum album; assembly: GCA_963277665.1. Classification (NCBI taxonomy): domain Eukaryota; kingdom Viridiplantae; phylum Streptophyta; class Magnoliopsida; order Santalales; family Viscaceae; genus Viscum; species Viscum album. The sequence continues at coordinate 1,082,343,000 of OY728131.1, read as the reverse complement.
AATTTATTTTGTTCTCATACCATATTCTAGAAAATGTGTAAGATGAATAATAATGTTATAAAATTTAAAATTTAGTTAATACTATTCATAACGGCTTGTCCATATTAATATTATAACAATATATCATTGTTTAGTGAAACACGGTATTGCGTACCACACACGCTATTGAGGTAGGTCGCGATTGCGTGTAATGAAATCCAAGAATAGTATTGCATATACTTCAAGCTAATTAGGTGTTGTGTATAGTACAAGCTAATCTTGGTATAGTGTATAATAGAAGATCAATGAAATTAAAAATAATATATCTAATAAAATCTCGGGGTGTTACATCCATTATCCCCTTAGATTATTTTCACTTAAATCATATCCTTTGAGAATTTATTGGGAGGATATAGCATTGGATATCATGAGTGATTATGATGAATATAAAGATGGAAGATCATTTCACTTGATGTACATAATATTTGGATGAATTTTGAGGGATTCAATAGCCTTCATAAATAACATACATATGGTTTTAGGTTGGAATTAACCAAAGAAGTGAATTAAGACCCAAAATAGACATTTTTTACCTTAATAAATTCCTCCCTAGACTCTCCTTCATGATGTAATTGGATACTCAGTAGCCTACACCAGATAGTTTAAGGGATGCCCAAAAAAACATGGAATGTATCTACCACCATCAGTTGGCTGATGGGCTTTGTTCGAAAGATGTAGTAATTTTTAATAATTTATTGGTTTTATCATATTCTACCATCCACCTAGTTGAATTTAAATGTCTATCTGCTGTTATACTATCGTATAAGACATGAAAATTCCCTTTGAACCTATTTTGAATCATTCTTTAGGTTGGATTCCTTTATGTAATTATGAATATACAAAAACAGTAGATGCAAATTTAAATAGATTAGAAACAAAATTAAGTGTTGTGATCATTAAAATAAAAGAATGGCATGAATCCACAACATCTTTATACTAAATTTAAAAACTATTGGCATCTAACTACTTTTTTTATTCATATCCATCCTAATTGATTCAATAACATTATTATTTTATGAAAATATATAAATTCACAGAAGGTAGCATCTTAGTATGCTAATTTTTTTTATTTATATAAGCACTCATATTATCATCATATTTGATAGAAATTAGAATTGTGTCAATAACTAGGTAGAACATATAATGGACAAGAATTATGTGAATTTAATGTATTATAATATTTATTTATTATAACAATAATTCACATATCACAAAAAATTATGTTTTTAACTGGATTCATCCAGGGAGAATATTAAGAAATTTTTTAAAATAGAGATCTTGATCTTCGGTTAGTTCAATTTAACAATGGTTGTTAAGGTCATATAGGTCGTTTGAGGTCACCTTAATTAATACATGTTCATGAATACATTGGATGCTTTATTTTCTACATCTCATATAGTGTATTTATAGTTGATGTTCATAGAACATGGTTAATTGTGGATTCTATTATATCTATTACATAATTCCAAAAATAATATATGAATATCCATCTTAAATAATCATTGGATGATCCATGTTTAGAAATGTTTTTTTATTTTAATACATAATTATATGATGGTATTTCGAAAAAAAAGTGGGTTAAGATACAATACCACACCCCCATAAATAGTTATTAAACACTTCAGATAGGTATTCACTACCTCAATAAAAATAAAAAAAAATATAATAACATTTAAAAGAATTTTTTTCATATTTATTGGATGTTTTGAAAGAGTTCAAAAATTCAATATTTTTTTCATCAAATGTACATATTTATAAATACTACAGTATCAATGATAGTAATATAGTATAATAAAACACAACTTGATCATGAATTTTTTGATCCAAATACATACATGATGATATAACCAAGATTTTGTTTTGGAATGAATTAAGTCTTATCTCATAGTGTATATTTATTAATAGTGCAGAACATGTTACATCATGCATAATGTGATGGTTTTTCAAATTTTAGTTGAAGAATATAAATTTAATATAAACTAATGTTGATATATATTTTCATGACCCCCTCCCCGTAATGTGTATCCCTATAAATAATTAAATGAGAGAAGAGAGATAGTGTGACCTGAGTCCCACCTCTAGTAGGCCCCATGTTGGATACTAGCACTAGTGGTATTGTAAACACACAGATGAGAGACATTACCCTATAAGGGAACAAATGTGAAGAGATAGATAAGATAGACACCAACCTACACCTACACAGAATCAAAGATTGTAGTAACAAGAATAATATTCATACTACTTCAACTAACCTAAAAAATATTTTATATATGTAGGGAGAATAAATCAGTATACTCAACATGATCTTCCCCAGTGCCTCTCGTAAAAAAGGTAAATAAAGAATGATAAATCAAATTGAACAGAAAGTGAAACTAACTCGTCACCTAAACATGTGTACTAAGTTCCCATCCTCACCATGGATACTCTCACCAAGTACCACATACAAGATCATATAATTTAAAAAATAATGTCATGGGTACTCAACTGTCGCATCCCCAATGGTTTTCCCCCCTACCCCAAAATCGCACGTCTTGAGCATCTCTCTCTAAAAACCCTATCCCATCGACACTTGGGAGAAGCACCACAACACGCACTTCATGTATCACATAACCACATCCATATAACCAATGTAACCAGGTAGTTTACAGGATCAACCATAACCTACAAAACGTGTATCATACATCGGGTATTAAACCTCAGGCCATCACAACCCATACACCGAGTAAGGATCCTCAAGCCATCACAACCAATACACATTATACATATAGTATTTATTAGGAAACTATATCTAGAATACTTGTGTGTGAAATAAACAAAACCATTACAACCCTCTACACACCAATGTATGGAAAACTTATCATCGTGTATACCATCACAAGTAACTAACAGATGAATAGAGTGGGGTTAAAAGGGGTTGTCATCCATCCATCCTCCTATATGGATATAGAGGAAAACACCCCTAGGGATCAGAATCCTAGGGCTGTCAGTTTACCTAAACAATAGGGTGGATTATCTTACATAAACTCATAATGTACAAGATATAATATAGCTAATATCCACACTATGGGAATATCCTAGTCTTAGACTCAGATGAAACTAACGTCTCACAGAGGCTTACTTTCTATTTCTAAGACCGCATATCCTATAAGAACACAAGAATTTAAGGAGCTACATTATGTTACTTTATCCCTTTTCATCAGTTTCACATTAAATTAATTAATTATTTAACCATTAATTTACAATTAACATTTTCAAAATCACATTTCATTACCTTTTCAACAAAGATCAATTCCTTCCATTCATATGCAAACTGATTATATGGATTCTCAAAATTACAAACTCAATATTGGATCCATGAAGCTCCAAACCCATGGGATAAACATTTATTCCTTTTTTTTTTAAAAATTACTTTCCATATTTATAGGTATTGTAGGATAAAATTTTATAATACCAAACATAAGGGGATCAAAATTGTGATTAGGAATAATACCTATCACTTCTTTAGAACATATAGCAGGAGTGTAGACTCATCCCACCAAGAGATGCTAAACACATAAAGCATGTGGAATATGATTAATATTCTTACATCTCTTAGAATGAGAGTTACCAAAAATGAATGCCTCATTTAGTGGGGAATGGAATGAAAATAAACAACAACATGACCATCTTCCATGAAATTGATAAAATCAAATATCCAACTTTCAAAACAATGGGTATGCTAAGTTTCAACCCATAATGTCATCTTTAGTGTCCAACCCGACAATGACATGCATATCCCGATTAATCTGATCAATCTAGGTGTGAATTTCTACAAAAAAAATTAGGCCTCCCCACCCCATATACCACCACATCCCTCTAGGATTAGCCATCCCATGCTCACAACACATTTGGTCCCCCTTTCCTTACATTACACATCAACACTCTTTATTATACCATCACAGGCTCACACCACATCATGAGCAGTAGGAAAAAACATAGCAACCGAGCTCTTGGACCTAAATCACGGAATCCATCATTCACCCACAATTATATCTCATGACTCCAAAGAACAAGGCACATTGACTTTATAATAAAACAAAAAACTTGATCCCTATAAAGGCATTTTATTTTATCACAGAACCATTTTTTATTCTATATTGAATTAACCGGTTCATTTTTCAAAAGTTATAGCTACGGGAGACCTAACAAACAAGATATATAAAGCTATAAAAAATTAATTGAATAATTAATTTATCATGAATTTAATTCATTTATAAAAAATAATCATCATGACTCAGGTTTATTAACCAATTCTATTATATATGCATACTTTCAACGATTTGATAATCATCCAATTATTGTAACAACAACTAGAATCATTAAACATGAATTTTTAATCTTTTATCCAATTATTTTTCAAATAATTCCATATTTAAATTCATTAGTAATTTTCCATGTTAAAATGAGCACAAGAAAAACAATATAGATATCACACTATTAAGAAAATCAATAGATTAACCATTGTCACAGTTCAAACAACAACATTGTCATTCAGTCAATACTAGTTATTTAATCTGGTTCACGAAATGAATTAGGTTAATTCCATTGTAATAAAAGGAATTCATAATGAAAAATCTATGATTTAATGAAAACAAATAGTTGAGTAATGAGTTACCTACTTCAAAAAGGTCATCGATATTATTTTCATGAGATCATACCACCCAACAGATATTCAATAACATATCCTAAAAGAACTATATCTATATGAAGACATAGAAAAAAACCATAAAAACCAAGAGAATCCCCATTAGAACCAGGGGTAAGAAAACTCCATTGAACATAGAGAATATACGATAGGATAAATAATAAAATAGGGAGAAACCACTAGAAAATAATGGTATAATAAACCTTGTATCACCACAGATCACCACATATTGAAGACAGAATCCCAAGGATCAATCCCCCTCGAAGGGAATACATGATGATGAACTGGAGGGATTTTAGATGATAGATAAATAGAGCATCTATAAGGTTTGACAACCAGAGTGGCTGGAAGTGTTTTAAAACAGACAACTTTAGGGAATTCCATGACGTGTAATCCCCTTTCAAATCATGTAATTAACAAAGTTCAGTTTATGCTGAAAAATGCATCACATATTCAAATTATGTTACTATTAAAACCCTAATATATTACAAATCATGAAAACCACTTTCACATAATGTAACTTTTCAGGATGTGAAACTGTCCCCTGCATCCAGTATCTAGTATCAAAACTCTTCCGGAATTATTCCGAGCCCTTTCTGAATACCTAGGCTGTTGAAAACATACAATCGGTCAATACTAGTGGATCCAATCCCCCTCATTATATACTTCTCAAAACATTCACAACATCATGAAACCAAAACTAACATAGAGTGGATGTAGAAAAGGGATTATCCGAATATCCACCCCGTGAGATCCCTCTCAAAGCTATCACCACTCTAAGATCTCAACTACCTCACAATGAGAACAATGAAAACCCATAAAATACCAAAAGTTAGATCCTAAACACTCTTTGGGGGTATATACCTATCAAAATAGATAAAGACGCAACAAGACCCAGAAGAAAGCTATATAACAAACAAAATAGGTCTACAACAACAAAACAACATGCATTACAAGAGATCTAAACATAAACCAACTCAGGGTACTAATTTTGTATCTATGACTCATGTTCCTAGGTACTCTCCTCCATGATAGAATGTCACAAAAATTCACAATCCAAGGGGGTAGTATAACCATAAAATACGTTACCATGGATGTCTTGGATCTTCAAAAGTCACAATTCAAAGTTAGTATCATCGTTAACATCGATATCTCCCCAATCAATGATGTGAGAGTCATTATAAAGATAATGATGGAGTTGTAACATGTCGAAAAAATCATGTATCTGGCTCACCTATGGGGGCAGCACT